>OZ025289.1:245322909-246522909 GCA_964019185.1 Maratus speculifer
TTTAGTAATTGATCAGTCATCTAATAAACTCCCCCCCCCCCTTCTCAAGAAAATATACTACTTTTCCTCTCAGTTTCTACTAATTTGTAAAAAATCATGTTATTCAGAGAGTAAACAACTGTTAGTTTTTTGGTTGTTTTTTTTTTTTTTTTTTTTTCAAAAAATAAATAACAATACGGTAGGGAAAAAAATGTAAGCTTGGCTTGTAGAAGGAAAAGGAAAGGAAGGTGAGACTGGGGGAAATATAAAATTCTAGAAAGGGAAATTAATATGATTATTTTATATTGTCACTGCAAAGTGTGAGGGAAGAGGGTAAAGGGGGAGAAGAAAATACTTTTTTATGGATGGGGAAAGTTCGATTAGTTGATTATTTATAATTATCAAGGGTGATTCTCGTCCGAAATTTCCGAAAATTTAAGGCATCTTCTTCCGAAAATTTGATATTGGGTTATCAGTTCCGCATAGTTGCCAACTTGTACGGTTTTGCGCGCGGAAAAAACAATTGCGTAGAAATGCAAATTTCGTGATAGGATCGCCAAAATAGCATACATTTCGTCAATATTTCGTGGAAAAAAGACGATTTCGTCAATGTTTTTGCGAACGAACTTTGTTAAAAGATCGATGAAAAACACGAACTTCCTGTACAGATCGCGGAAAAACAGCAATTTCACCAAATATCGCAAATAAAACGCCGATTTCGTCTAAAGATTGCGGATATAACGTCGATTTCCTTAAAAGATCGCGGGAAAAAACGCCGTTTTCGATAAAAGATCGCTTAAAAATATTTTGTCAAAAGAATGTTTGAAAAAATACGCTGATTTCATCAAAAGATCACGGAAAAAACGCCGATTTCGTCAAAAGATCGTGGAAATAAAACGCCGTTTTCGAGAAAAAATCACGGAAAAAAGCAAATTTTGTCTAAAGATCGACGAAAAACGCCAATTTCATTAAAAAAAAATGGAAAAAAGTTGATTTAGTCAAAAGATCGCGGAAAAACCGCCGATTTTGGCAAAAGATCGCAATACATCGCCGATTCTGCTAAAATATTGCTGATTTCGTCTGAAGATAGCGGGAAAACGCCGATTTTGCCCGAAGATCGCTGGAGAAAGGGGGGAGGGGCTCACGACCCCCCCCCACCCCCACCGATTTCCGAAAAAAAAAATTCATCCAGAATCGCCCCTGATAATTACATTAATGTGCCCCTTTTTTTTTCATCGTGCCCTTTTATGGCAAAGTGCGCCCTGCCTGCCCTTGATCCTAGAGTGAACTCTGTTGAATGGAGCATCTTAATGCCCCAGATTTGACATTAAGAGAGATTTTTAAAATTGGGAGATGATAATAGTAGCCTCATGGGTTATTCACTTGAAGAAATGAAGCAGAATTGAAGGCAGAAAGTTTGAAGAATTTGAGAAAGTTTTGTTGCTATGGTTTAAAGAAACTCATGTCTCAAATATTCCTGTTAACATTGAGATTATAAGAGAGAAATCCATACAGTTGTCAAAGAGTTTTGAAATGGAAGATATTTCTGCATCACATGGATGGATCAAAGAGTTTAAAAATAGACATAGCTTGGCAACTCATATCCTTTCTGGGTAAAGTATGAGTGTCAATGGATGAATAGCAGAACAATGGAAAGACTTGGTTACTTTAGTGAATGGATACAATACAAATTGAAAAACATCAACAATTGTGACAAAATTTGACTTTTTTTATAAAATGTTGCCCAACAGAATCTTAATATTCAAAGGAGAACTATACAATGGTTGGAAAAAATAAAGAAAGATTGTCTTGCTTTGCTACAACATTGGTAATTTGAAAAACTTTCTGTCAATGGTCATGGGCATTATCATACAAACTTCGCTGTTTTAGGAATATAAAGACACTTTCTTGCGACTACACTAATAATAAAATTGTTTGGATGGCACCACACATTTTTCTTGGATTTCTTAGAAAAACAGAAAGTTATCTTAATCATGGATCAGTGTCCTGCTCATCCGCTAAATCTTTCAATTTCCAACAACACAAATTTTGTGTTTTTTTCTATGAATTGCACAAACAATATTATATGTGTATCATTCGTTGTGTGAAAGTGCACTACAGAAACTTTAATCAGTGGTCTTCTGCCTGCATCAGAAACAAAACATGCAACGAAAGATAAATTGAAGCAAGTTATTATTCTTTATATAATTAATATGCTGAGCTCATTATGGAGAAATATCACTGACAAGTGTATTAAAAGTTGCTTAAAGAAAGCTAGATTTTGATTCCAGTAAAAAATGAATGCGAGGAGCCAGAAAATAAATGTGAAAAATTTTAAAAATAACATAAACAAAGAAGATTGGGGTGTTTTTTTGAGTGTTTACTTTTTATGACTTGCTAAACTTGGAAAGACTTTTTGAAAAATCATTAAACAAAAACAATTCTTGATTGTAAATTAGTTTGTGAGAAAATAGTAGTAGTAAAATAAAATTAAGGATATAAGAACATTTTCACTTTTTTAATGTTCTTAAAAAGTAATTATCTGAAGTTATACACAAATTTTGAAACAAATTTGAATTATTATTATAAATTGGTATTTTTAGATTAATCTTATTTACATTTTTCAGTAGTATATACCGGGTGTCCCAAAAATGACTGATGGATTTTAAAATTCAATAACTTGCAAACGATGAGAGCTATTTAAAAAAATTTTGCAGGAGAGTTATGTATAATGTCAGGAGTTTTTTTATCGTAATTTTTTATTTTAGTTTGTATATCAAACGATAGGTGGCACTGACGGCGATTGAAGGCCAGGTCGATGCTTCACTCAGCACTGATCACCTGGTCTTCAATCACTGTCAGCGCCACCTATTGTGTGAGATGCCAACTAAAAAAAAAAATTACGGTAAAAAAACTCCTGACATTATACATAACCCTCCTGCAAAAAATTTTTAAATAGCTGCCACCGTTTGCAAGTTATTGAATTTTAAAATCCATCAGTCATTTTTGGGACACCCGGTACATAGTATTATTAACAAATATGGGTCATTCCACATGAATTCAACCAATGGGTGTTGCATCATAGTCACAGATTTTTTTTTTAATTTTATCATAGATAGACATAGTAGTGAAACCCTCAAATCTGAAATTTAAAAGTAATTTTCACAATATTGGCCGAGATATGGCCATTTGAAAACTGGCCATTTTTACGAAATGGCGGCCATCTTGGAATTGTATCACTGTCTAAATATGGCCATAACTTGACAACTAATGGCTCAAATTTTATATATCTGGTACCAATTTGAAGCTATTTGTACAAAGAATGAATATTTCACATCAAAACAATAATAAATTTTCATTTTTTTACTTTTTATTATGTGCAAAGTGAAAATTTCACCGCAAAAAAGGGCAGATTGTAATGGCTCATAAAAAAAATGAATCATCATGAATTTTTCTGAAACTTGGTAAAAACGTTGCTCCATCTGTGTGCTTTAAATAAAAAAAAAATTGGAAAGGTAAAATTTGTTGTTTTAAAATAAATGGTTTTTTACACATAAGGTGTCATTAACCAAATAATGATATTTTTAGAATCTGTAAGCATTCCTGATTCAAAAAATAATGGTTAAAATAAAATTTTCTAACATCTAAATTAATGTAAAAGTATAATCAAAACCTCATTTGTACTAATTTTGTAGAAATCTGCCCCCAGCCCCCCTCCCCCCCACCCCCCCCCAAAAAAAATTAGACAATTCAAAAAATTTTACACCGAAAAAGATAAGAAAATAATTAAGGAATATAATGTATAATTATAAAATACCTATAAATACAGTGCATATATATATGATAATTTACTTCACATATAGGGGCGAGTGGGGTGGAATGGGACAGTAGGTTTTTCTCTTTAAGTATCATTCTAAATATTTCATCAATCACACATTAGGTGAAGTAATGGTACCCCAATCTTCAGTTGAAAAAAGTAGCTGATTTACATAAGCTTGCAATTATATAAAGAAAAAGATTATTTCAAAAATGAAAAGTAAATTTAGTTCATATACTTTTTACGCTTTCTGTATAATGATTTGATTATGCATAGATGTAACAGTTTCTCTATATATGGAACATTATACTGTAAAATTAGAGAGGTAAAATTTGTTGTTTTAAAAATGGTTTTCTACATATAAGATGTCATTGACCCAAATAATGATTATTTTAAAATCTGTAAGTATTCTTAATTTAAGAAATATTGGTTAAAATGAAATTTTCTAGCATCTAAATTAAAGTATTGTGTTTATATTATATAATTCAATAAAGAAATATCAATTTGCAGTTATTTACACTAAATATTTATTTTTACAGTACTTTTTATTTCATTTCATTCAAAATTTTTGTAACTTTTGTCTGCAAATAACCAAGTTTCCTCTTTGAGCTACGCCTATTCATTTTTATTGGCGATAACTCTAACATTTCACAGCTTTTGTTTAATTGTTCCATTACTACTGTGGGTTAACTAAATTCTGGATCAGAGATGCTTTTCATGTCAACAATAGAAATCATCTTATTTATTGATGAATAGCAGGAAGTACATAATTTTTTTCCTGGAATGAGGATGTCTGGATTTGTCATAGACATATCTAAAGAAATTGTTTTCAGTGATTTTGCTCTGTTACTATTTGGATGTTTATTAAATGGATCACAACACTGTCTCTGATTTAAACTATAAAATTTTAGAAATTTATCCTTGTGAACCTTGCATATATTCGCATGCAAAAAACTTTTTTCATCTGGGATTATATAATGTAACCTTTTTTTTAATAAATGTAAATCCCGTGGGGATAATTGAAGAACAGAAATAACATCAGTACTCAGAGAAACGTTGAGTTTTTTACATACAAAACACTCCATCTCCACTGTATAATAAGTACAAAATAATTATTGTATGTCTAAATACACTTCATTGAAAACTTTAGAAGTGGTATATGGTATTTAAAAGGAATTACTCAAGTTTCTTGGACATTATGATGCAAGATTACATCATACTTTAATTATAGCCAATTAAGAAGCAGATGAAGTAAAGCAGCAATCTTTTCTTTAAATTGCATCAGCTCATATAGAACATGATGCAAGATAGCATCATACTTTGATTATAGCCAATTAAGAAGCAGATGAAGGTACAATAGCAATCTTTTCTTTAAATTGCATCAGCTTATATAGAACATGATGCAATATTACATCAGCTTATAGAAACATAATGAAATTTTTACATAATGTTTTGAATTCAAAATTTAAAATTTTGAATTCATGTTTTGATTCTTGAAATAATCTTTTTCTTTATATAATTGCAAGCTTGTGTAAATTAGCTACTTTTTTCAACTGAAGATTGGGGTACCATTACTTCATCTAATATGTGATTGATGAAATATTTAGAATGATACATAAAGAGAAAAACCTACTGTCCCATTCTACCCCACTTGCCCCTATATGTGAAGTAAATCACCATATGTATGCATTGCATTTATAGGTATTTTATAATTATACATTATATTCCTTAATTATTATCTTATCTTTTTCAGTGTAAAATTTTTTGAATTGTCTAAATTTTTTTTTTTTTTTTTTTTTTTTTTGGGGGGGGGGTGGGGGGGGAGGGGGGCTGGAGGCAGATTTCTACAAAATTAGTACAAATGAGGTTTTGATTATACTTTTACATTAATTTAGATGTTAGAAAATTTTATTTTAACCATTATTTTTTCAATCAGGAATGCTCACAGATTCTAAAAATATCATTATTTGGTTAATGACACCTTATGTGTAAAAAACCATTTATTTTAAAACAACAAATTTTACCTTTCCAATTTTTTTTTATTTAAAGCACACAGATGGAGCAACGTTTTTACCAAGTTTCAGAAAAATTCATGATGATTCATTTTTTTTTATGAGCCATTACAATCTGCCCTTTTTTGGGGTGAAATTTTCACTTTGCACATAATAAAAAGTAAAAAAATGAAAATTTATTGTTGTTTTGATGTGAAATATTCATTCTTTGTACAAATAGCTTCAAATTGGTACCAGATATATAAACTTTGAGCCATTAGTTGTCAAGTTATGGCTATATTTAGACAGTGATACAATTCCAAGATGGCCGCCATTTTGTAAAAATGGCCAGTTTTCAAATGGCCATATCTCGGCCAATATTGTGAAAATTACTTTTAAATTTCAGATTTGAGGGTTTCAGTACTATGTCTGTCTATGATAAAAATTAAAAAAAAATCTGTGACTATGATGCAACAAGTTTTCCTTAAATTGGTTGATTTCACGTGGAATGACCCATATGTATGTTGTATTGATGTTTCACTTTTAAGCTCCCTTTTGTGATTTCCCCCCTTTTTTCCAGTCCTTTGCACCAGTGCAGAAGGGAAAAGGTAAGGGAAAAGATCACTGTATGTAGAATATATGTATAAAAATCTGTAGATTAAAAACAGTGCTGCACAAGAAAATTGACTGTTTTTTATGGCTATGTATGGTAATTGCCGAAATCTGGTTTTCAAAAATGTTATGTCTTTTCTAAAAAGCTTAGTTTTTTTTTTTTTTTAATTAAACAGTTAAGTTTTGTTATAGATTTCTGTCTTATAGTCAGAAGGAGTTTCATAATTTATGCTTGATGAATGATTTTTCTTTCTTGTTAAAAAATTTAGTTATTGCATGCCAATTAGCGTGAGTGGGTATGGCAATGTTTTCTGTTATCCTTTCCTTTTGGTTTTCATATTAAGTTTTATTCCTATTACTGTATTACTGCAGTAGACAGTTGTATATTAAAATTTTGATACATCTACATAAAAAAAAGACTCACTATACTTGATACCAAGACCATTTTTAAAACAAAAGTTAAAACAAATTGTAAATTTATATTTTAATGAATTAATTCAAATTTGTTTAAAATATAGCTGGTGTATTATGAAAATGTGTTGTTTGTACTTTCTCAATTTAACCTAGTTTCTCATCACATAAGATTACACCTTTATTTTTGATAATGATATGGTAAAATGCCAAGTTAATATTGTAACCTTCATTCCGAGAGTAACTCAAATGAAATGAAATGTGATTATTATTTTTCTGAGAGTCTACAAATGATCGTTTAGATGGGCAAAGTTTGGCTACTTATTATAAGTAATACATGTATTTTTCAACCTTTTGTTGTGAGTTTCTCTTGTAATATTCATTTAAAGCAACATTAGTACAATTTAGTAAAACGAGAATATTAATACGACCCACATTTACAATTAAATTACCCCACAACTCTATAAAATAAAAGAGATTTCTTTAAAATGTCAAAATTCGATAATATAAAAAAATATATATACATCAGAACAAGAGTAACTCACTATACTTCAATGAATTCTGACACTATTACTAGAGATGTTAATGGTTTAGACAGTCAGAATCCTATGAAGCAACCCATGACGTTAGTGCAAAATGAATATCAGCATCGAACCTTAACTTAATTGCGTTGTGTTGTACAAATATTAATCTTCATATTAAAATTAAGGTAAACTGTTGTAATGCTATTTAATACACACGAAGCAAAACCAGAAAGATCAATTTAATATTGATTTATTTAACATAATTAAATATTAAGAAGACTAACATACTACAGTAAATATCTAAAATTACTTGTTTCCTATGAAATAAACTTGTACCGTTTGACAAAAACCACCTTCAAATGTTTGATCGATTGACAGTATACAGGCAATAATGTCTAATGCAAGTTCAGTAAGTTAATTAACAAAACATTAAATATGTAGAAATAATTCTTTCCTATGTAATAAACCTTGTATCATATAAGAAATTCACTTTCAAATGTTTACTTTTTCATTTTTAACATTGATTTATTTAACGTAATTAAATAGTCAGAAGACTAACATGTGACATTAAATATCTAAAAATGCTTGTTTCCTGTGAAATAAACCTGTACCATTTGACAAAAACCACCTTCAAATGTTTGATAGATTGACAGTATACAGGCAATAATGTCTGATGCAAACTCAGTAAGTTAAATAACTAAACACTCACCATTTTCCACACATTACTTGATCACTGCAAGTCATTGCCGTTATATTATCCTTTACTTTCTTAAGAGAAGGGGGGGGGGGTTATCCACTCAGCACGACACTCATGGAGATATTGTCCTCCAACATCAGAATTTTGGCCATCACACTTGCATCAAAACTGGCAGTTCTGATACCCGCTTTAAATTATCAAGAGAACCTTCTGTCCTCTTTTTAGGTACGCCGGGTGTCCATAGATTTATAACTGAAGCTCCGAGTATGGTAGACACACAGCATCGCAACATAGATGATCGGCAGACCTCGATGGAGCCCCTGCGAGCCAAGATCTCACGGCGCGCATAGTTCCTCGCTCGGTCGTAGCAAATTTTCCTTTTCTTTAGGCAGAACATATGATCACGAAGGTCCCACCGCTAATTTTGTCGGCTGGCCCCGTCCTCTCGCATGCCGGAGGATAGTCAGGGCGAGCCTAGGCCACTTTCTCCGCTACCGCTATTAGCAGTTTCGTTTTTTGCTCCCTGTGCGTGCTAAAGCAGTCTTACAGGCTATCGTCTAAAAAAAAACTTCATCATCGGGCCAGAGCTAACTGCTGTTTTTTTCAGCCAGCAAAAAAAAAATTATCTTGACTATTTTCTTACTCCCCTCTTTTCTTTTTTTTTTCGTAAATTGACCATTCCTCCAAAATATCTTCCATCAATCGTGACTTTCTCAATAATCAAACAAAAACTTTAAATCTTCTGATAGACCCAAGTAACCCCATGACCTCCGACCCCGTTGCTAGGTGCATCGTTTCCACGCCTGAACGCTCGATTCTCACCGACCCCACGCATTGTCAACTTACAACTGTTTTCGGATATAAACAATCTAAGCACTCTTATCTTTATGTCCCTTTCCAATTTTTATTACCCACTGTTGCAAAGTGTAATGAATTCTTTACGCTCGTAAAAATATCCCCATCCTAACTATATGGCCTTATTTTATTTTTAACTAGAGGCACTTGTGAAAATAGGCTTTTTACAGCTGTACCTCGCGTAAAATGGACAAAAACACCCCCCATAAAATATGTTGTCAACTTTTGCCTGGGAAGTGTTTTGAGAATCGCTCCCATGTCTTCCCACACGTGCAAAATAGATATTTGAAATGCTTTTGTGTGTCTCGAATAAATGGTCACGAGAAACCACCCTCATTGAATTTAAAAGAATTAATAGTAACTTGTCCTCAAATCCTTCTGCCTTAACACTTTTATATTAAAACAAAAAATACAATAAATATAATGTACAAAAATAATTAAAATATTATCTTACTTTTGCATTAAATAAATTTGTTGCAAGATCAACAGCTGCTAATCCTAAACCCCCAGCAGATACAGTTACTAGTACAGTATCCCTGCAACAGATGAGATAAATAAATGATTATAAATGGCAAAAAGGAATATAAGATATATAAACAAAATTTCTTACACTGTCTTAAGTAGCATACTTTCTTGAATATGTATGATTTTATATCTTTTAATGAAAATATATCAAAGAAACTAAGAGATCTTCAGAAGAGTACACCCCTAAATTTACACGATTTTATTTTTTAAAAATAAAAATCTATTTTTTGTTTTTCACATTGTGGCCTGAACAGAGGGTTCACTGCTTCAAAATGTGAAATCAACATTTTTGGAAATAATGTTTAGGGCCAAACAACTGTGATAGAATGCCATTTTGCAATGCTATTTTGGTGTCTGTCAGTATATATGTATGTCACACAATAATTATTGCAAAAAGCATTCAATTAACTTGATATTCAATAGATATGTTAATGACATACTCTGAATTAGTTGTACAGTTCTTTTTCATTTGGCTGACTGATTCAAGAGATATAGAAAATTTTCTTTCCTACCTTAATGCTTTTCTATAAGAATCAGGTTTTGCAATTTTATTATTCATAAGAAAAAGGCACATTTGAATAAATTGATATAACAGTTATACCATGAACGCAAAATTTTCAATATGGAGATTTTTTCAATTGACTTTTTGTCAGACATTTGTCAAGATAGCTGTGTAATTTTTAGTGAAATTTTGTGCATCTGTTCAAAAAATATAAAACATTTTACTTTCGCACTTTTCAGAAATAAAATTTTTTTTAGAAATTTTTCTTTTTTTTTAAATTTTATTTAACCTTTGCATAACAATTTTATTTCATGATGTATTAAAAAAATGCTGTTTTGAACATTAAACCTAAAAATGCAAAATAACAAAAAAGTTTATTTTGAGGTTATTTATGTATGTTTATCTATCAAAATGTATTTGGAAATATTAAGATAAGAGCTTAATTTTAATTACTCTAGAATGACTACTGAAACAATTTTCTTCAAGCACAAATTTAGAAAGCTAAACTGCTAAATTACATACATATAGCTGACAAGTTTATATTTGATAAATAGCTTTGCTTTATTAGATTTTATCTATCTTTTGCAATACATGCAATGTTTTATGGCTGAAAGATAAGTACTGTTATTTAGATAGGATAAATTGCTTATGAAAAATTATTGCAACAAAATGCTTATGCAATGAAATTACAATGCAAAATGCATCGATAGATACACATAAATCAAGAAACAGTACACAACAGAAAAATTACATGCATACAGTTTATGAGACAATGGAGATGAGTGGGAGTGGATTGGAGAGTTCTGAAAAAAAAAAAAAATGTTCGTTTTATGCTTAAAAAAAGAAAAATATATATACAAACAAGCAGTTTGTATACATATTGTATATATATATATACATAACCTATATATAATTGAAGAAATTAAATAGCAATAACATATATATTAAAACACATTGTTATTTCCTTAAACAATTTTTGAGACATGTGCACATGCAAGAAGTAAAATTCACAAGCTCTATCATTTGGAGGATGATTGAAGCAGGTTTCATTAGCCGAGTGGTCAAGTAATTAAAACATAGTAACTATTAGCTCCAAACAGCAAATTTCAGAGAAAAGTTTACAGTTTTAGTGACAAATTGATATAAATAAAATTAATGAAAATTGTTAATGATCACATAGTTAAAAAAACAAAATAACATTTTTTTTAAAATTAAATTGTTGTAAAGTTTAATTTAACACCTAACAACATTAAAAAAAAAATTACATTAATTTTGTGAAAGACAAAAATATTTAAGCATTATTTTGTCAGTAGGTAGCAGCACTAATTGGTATATCACAGCCTAACTTGATCTTTCGTCTTTACACGCTAACACAAGATTGAGTGAAGCTTTAAATATATACTCATTCTTGTCATGCACATGGAAGTTCAGAGAGTAAGATAAATGAATTATGTAATTAACCAAGTGCTGTGCATCATGTAGTCAAGAACCATATATTAAATGTTTTTAAACTAAATCCCTGAATGCCATTTTATCTGAAGTAATGTCTAAATCTTTAAAATTGTGGAGTGAGATAAATTATTTTGAAAGTGATTTCATAATTTTATATTATTATATTTAAGCTATTTTTTTTTTCATGTAATCATATTTTAAATAAATTGAGCTGATCTACAATTTTTGTTTGTATTTTGTACTAGCAGCCCGCCCTCGCTTTGCTTCGGTCTAGAGCAAGTTGCTGAGTCCCGTGCCACTACTGACACCACAAATTGTTACTACAACTTCATCCCATTAAATTCAACTACTAAAAACATTACCCTCATTTTAGGTAGTCGGGTAAAAAGTAGCCTATATGTTAATCTAAGGTGTCAGATACCTTCATACAAAATTTCTTAGAAAACGATCCATCCATTCTTGAGTCATAAATGGTGTAAAGAACCAGATCTTGTTTTATGTATATAGATTATAATCAATAGTATTCGCAGCGCATGCCATGTAAGGATTTTTTAATGTCATTTTTCTACACCTTGTGTAACGTTATTGGTATTTTAGTAAGGATCCCTATTTCTTTGCTTTTTTTTTTTAATATAATATAGCCTATGTTCACCAGAAACAGTGTAGCTTTCCAACGGTGAAAGAATTTTTAAAATCCGTCAAGTAGTTTCAGAGCCTATTCAATTCAAACAAACAAATGTTTCCTTTGTATAATATTAGTATAGATGAACATTATCAAGAATAAATATATATGCTTTGGTTCTACAAATTTCATTTGTATTCATATTATTCTTTTTTCCTTCCATGTTCAATGTACTATAAGTTATTAAATTCAATGGTTAATTTCAAATGGTTAATATTGTTTACTATAATTCAATTTAATTCTTTTATTGATAAAATCCATTGGTGAATCTTGTCTACTTTTAATGGTATTATATATATATATATATATATATATGGAACAATTACCAAAATCAGTAACAAAATAGTACACATTGTTGAAAAATTCTATAATGATCTATATAAATATGAAGATCAAAGGGAAATTAACCTACACAATCAACAAGAAAACTAAACAGAAATTGAAGAGATAATCCCAGTGATGACAAATGAGGTTTTACAAGCCAGTAGAGACTTATGAGGGAGTGATAAGGAAGGCTTAGGACCTTATCACTCCCTCATAAGCCTCTACTGATTACAGGTAATTATTAAGAATTTTAAATTATTACTAAATTATAAGTATTTAGACAGAGTTAAATCCTACTCAACCTAAACGCAATTCAGATAATGGTAAAAAAGTAAATGGGTATTTTGTTAAAATTCATCACTCCCTCATGACTATTATTTTGGTCTATTTGGATGGAATCATACAATTATAAAATAGAATCATACAATTATATGCAATATAAAATTGTATTAATAATATGTTACAATATAATATAATAACAATACCCTTCACACAGATTCGCTCTTCTAGCAGCAATCAAAACAGTGGCATAACTATCAACCAATGCTGCAGCAGATTTAAAAGATACATCTTGGGGTATTTTCCACAAATCCTAAAATAATAAAATCAGGATGATAGTAATAATCAAAACAAACCTATTGTAATAATTAGTTTTCTATCAATTTCAAAATTTAATTTTTGTTTGCAAATTAAGTCTTCAAATAAATAGAAATAATAATAGTTTAGGTATTACTTGGTTATCCCGTCGACCAAAAAGCTATCGCCAAACAATAAAATTAAATGCCAATAATGAATGACCATGAATGTCACATTCAATGACATTAAATACGATACATGTGTTTAAAACGTCATTAAGTGATTTTTATTTCAACTTTTTATTTGTATTTTTATTAACATTCTACTAATTATTTGTTTTTTCGTTATTTAAAATAAAAATTATGTCAATATGTATAATTTGGCTGTTAGTTTGACAAAATTGATTGACGGGATAACCAAGTAGTACCATAGTTTATAATTCATGAAAATGCAGAACTTTATTATTTTACTATGGGCAGTATTTTCATTCAAAACAAATAATAATTTGCAAACAAAAAAGCAATTACTGAAGATATTTATGCATGCGTCATTATTCTTAACAAGGTTTTATTGAAAAAAAATTCCTTGTTTATAAATTATTGAAAAAAAATTAGCCTTTTCCTGTGGATAAAGATTTGCTTAATGGCTGCTTTTATTGGTAGCAAATTGGCTCCTTATGTGAGTCTTTGATAGGTAAGATACACAGAGAATTCCCAATGCAAAATAGCAAAATTAAACCATTTATCAATTTCAGCATCCAATATCCCACAGGC
Source organism: Maratus speculifer (assembly GCA_964019185.1). NCBI lineage: Eukaryota > Metazoa > Arthropoda > Arachnida > Araneae > Salticidae > Maratus > Maratus speculifer. The sequence continues at coordinate 245,336,630 of OZ025289.1, forward strand.
CACTTTATATCAAACAATGATTCTCCTTCGTTTATTAGAACTGAGTTGCAAAGCTTATTATGGTATATGACTTGTTACTGCAGAAATAACTGAGACAAATTTCAAATGTCATCTTCATTCCACGATTTATGAAATGGAGCATTATAGCCTGATGGGAAAAGAGAAAAGTTTATGTTCAGACTTTTGACTCAGAATCAGTATCATATATGGGAGTTCATTTAGATGTTTCGTTACTTTAGCCCTAGTTTAATAAAGCATCCATGCATTCTCTGAAAATGTCCATGTGAATTCTGGAAGGAAGTTTTTGAAGTCACATGGTTGGTTAACAGCATAAATTGCTTTTAAAAGAACATTTTCTATAAGATCGTTTATTCTTTCAGCGATTGCACTTTTCATCAAACATGCATTTTTACACAGCATATTATATGCACTTTCCAAACATGGGTACAAGAATTCAGAGTTTCCCCCAGGTTTAAAAAAGGGCAGGGCGCTACTGTTCTGAAAAGGGCACTTTTTATAATTTTTAGGGCACATTTACATTTTTAAGGGCACCTTTATAAAGTTGAATCGACAATCTAGCGATTCAAAAAATCATGAAAAAACAGAAATTTCATCAAAAAATTGAAAAAATAAAAAAAGATAAATTTTGTTAAAAGATTGCAAAAAAAAGGCAAATATTCTTAAAAGATCATGAAAAAACGGCCAATTTTGTTAAAAGATCGCAAAAATCTACTGATTTTGTTAAAGGATTGCAAAAAACGGCATATTTTGCTAAAAAATCGCGAAAATACAACAAATCTCGTTAAAATATCGCGAAAAGGCAGAACTTCTCACAGAAATTTCCGTTTTATTGCGATTTTTCGACGAAATTTGCCATTTTTTTCGCAAATCTTTTGACGAAATCTGACGTTTTATCGCTATTTTTTGACGAAAGTTAACATTTTTGCGACTCATTTGACAAAACTTTCCATTTTATCGCGATTTTTGGAAGAAATTTATCTTATTTCCACGATCTTTTGAGGAAATCTGCCGTTTTTTGAAATTTTTTTACGAAATTAGCCATTTTTTGCGAATCCTGTTGGAAAGTAGTTGTTATTTCGCGATTTTTAAAGAAACTTGCCGTTTTTTAGCGATTTTTTGATGAAATTACCTGTCCCATGGGACGCATATGAGGCTATTTTTAGCATTCCGTCGCCGATTTTTTGCGTAATTTACGCGCTCTAGTGCGTTCGGATCATCGCTGGAGAGCTGCGTTTTTTCAAATGTGGGGCAAGAAGGGCGCTATTTTTTTGAATGAATGACAAGAGGGGCGCTAGTTTTTGGATGAAGGGCAAGAGGGGCGCTATTTTTCAAACTAAAGGGCAGGAGGGGCGGAGCGCCCCCCTGAAACCCTCTGGGGGAAACTCTGAGAAATTTATTATTTTGACCAAATGATAAATAAAATTTCTATATACATATTTTGAAAAGGAAGCATGGATTCAAGCAATGTATTTATCTTTAAGAATGACAAAATTAGTACTTGTGATTTACTGTAGAATGATCATAGCTGGCATTTTCACAATTCATTAGTTTTATACTTTCTCTAGCAATCTGTGAAGATAACACCATCAACTACATCTTTTTCAATTGCCATCATATATTAGAAGTGTGATCGGGAATAACAGTAAGGGAACATTCCTCTGTTTCATGACATAAGCAGGGATGAAAGTGCGCTAAAGCCATTTTGTAGCAGCTTTGGAGCAGCAAAAATCGAATTTTGGAGCAGTAAAATCTGTTTTTGTAGCAGCAAAAATCAGATTTTGTAGCAGTAAATATCGGATTTTGTAACAGCAAAAAAAAAAAAAAAAATATATATATATATATAATAATAATAGAAATAATAATAACATTTTAGCAATAAAAGCTGTTTAAGGAGCAGATTGAAATATTCTAATGCTAATAAACTCTCAACAATTAGAATAATTGTTATCTTGAAAAATATTTTTACATTTGAAAGAATAAATACTCAGATTAAATTTCTCCACACGTCTCAGACCTTTTAATAAAATTTGCTGTTTTTGTGATCTTTTAACATAATTCACAAACTTTTGACCCTGTCTGTGCGGGTTTTTTTAAAAACTAGATTTGCGGGTTTTTTACGACCTTTTGATGAAATTTGTAAGTTTTCTGAGATCTTTTGACGAAATTTATGGATTTTACAATCCTTTTGATAAAATTTTCGTGTTTTTTTTTTTTTTTTTTTTTTTCCCCACTTGATTTTTTAAAGAAATAAACTTTTTTTTTTTCCAAAATCTTCTGATAATTTTTTGATCATATTGTGTTCTTTTTATGACGAAGTTAAATATCATTTGACAAAATTCGCATGTTTTTGGGGATTTTTTTGACGAAATACGCTTGTTTTTTGGAATCTTAGAAAAATTTGCAGGTTTTTTTCGCCTTTTATTACAGAAATGAATGTTTTTTTTTGCCTTCTTTTACAGAAATGAACGTTTTTTCATGATCTTTTGACTGTGTTTTATTCTCTTTTTTTATGATATTAACGATTCTTTAACAAAACTCACATTTTTCCCGCGATCCTTTGACGAAATTAGTGTTTTTCGTGATTTTTTCATAAAATTTGTGTGTTTTTCGCGATCTATAGTCAAAATTTGCATTATCTTTTGTCGAAATTCGCGTCTTTTTCGCGATCTATTGATGAAATTAGAGTGCTTTTCACGATCTATTGGTGAAATTCGAGTGTTTTATGCAATATATTGACGAAATTCAAGTATTTTTTGCGATCTTTCGATAAAATTTTGCGTGTTTTTTGCAATTTTTGACAAAATTTGCATGGTTTTTTTTTTTTTTTTTTTGTGATCTTTTGACGAAATACGCTTGTTTGTCGGGATCCTTTAAAGAAGTTTGCATTTTTTTTTTTTTTTTTTTTCGCGATCTTTTTTAGAAACTAACGTTTTTTTCCCCACGATCTTTTGGCTGTGTTTTGTTCACTCTTTTTTTGATGATAATAACTATCCTTTAGCAAAACGCATGTTTTTTTCGAGATTCTTTGATGAAATTCAAGTGTTTTTTGTGATTTTTCAATAAAATGTGCATGTTTTTCGCGATCTATAGACAAATTTTTCATGATCTATTAATGAAATTCGAGTGTTTTCCCCGATCTACTGGTTAAATTCAAAAGACAAAATTAGCAATCCTTGGACAAAATTCATGTTTTATTTTTTCGAGATCCTTTGACAAAATTCGCGTGTTTTCCATGATTTTTTGATGAAAATAGAGCATTTTTCCCGATTTTTATGCAGATTTACATTTTTTTCCTTCAGTGTTGAATTCAGGTGGTGGCCCGGGGAGGGACATCCCCCCTCCCCCGCAGCAATGAAATGTCCCCCCCCCTGGGAACTCTATCATGTCTCCCGCAGAGCGACAGAAGTCCCTCCCGGAGAAAAGTGAATTACATACTGTTTTCCTTTGACTGCGTTTTGTTCATTTTTTGACAAAATAGCAATTTTTTTTTTTTTTTTTTTTTTTTTTTTTTTTTTTTTGCGATTGTTTGACAAACATGTAGCAGATTTTCGTACGCGCTTTCATTCTGCTTTCGGTTTTGTCATCTATCGGCAGGATTCGTCGAGGAGCGAAATAATTTACCACAAACACGGGAAAGATACAGAACAGGAAGATACTTAATTTACAGAAAACCTATACAATACAAAAGACAATGGCTATTCTGGGTGGAAATTTTTTTTCCTAAATTCACATCGCATTTTCGGAAATCGGTGGCGGGGAAAGGGGGGGTCCGCAGGTTACCTCCCCCCCCAAGGCTGTAGATAGAAGTGATCTATAAGGGGGTGGGGGCTCAAGAGATTGTAGGGGGACTCAATTTTTTTTCTTTTTTTTCTGACACAGAAAGATAAATTAGTGCAAATTTACACTGTATAGGTACTATGTTTTTTATTAAACTGTTGTAATAACTCCATTTTATACTAAGAAAAGTATAGGATGATGAAAATTTTGAGTGTATGACTGGTGCAAAATTAAACATCATGTTAGCTTCCTATGTACAAATAGGATGAGGGAATGTTGAATTACTTATTTTAGATACAATTTCGTAATTCTACAAAACTGTAAAAGGATCACAAAACAAAATTAGATTTTTGAACAGAATTTCATTTGAATTTTCGAAACAGAAATATATTTAATGACCTTGGAATCTTTTCCAGGGGGGGGCTCAAAATATTTTAGGGGGGGCTGAGCCGCCCATAGCGCCCCCTTAGCTACGCCCCCCCCCCCGGCGAGGTGGGTATCTGCGATATTTTAGCAAAATCGGCGATTTATTGCGATCTTTTGTCGAAATCAGCAATTTTTCTGCGACCTTTTGACGAAATCGGCGTTTTTCCGTGTTTTTTTAATGTAATCAGCGTTTTTTTCGACGATCTTTAGGGAAATTTACAGTTTTAACCGATCTTCCCTCGAAAACGGTGTTTTATCCCCGCGATCTTTTGACGAAATCGGCGTTTTTTCCGTGATCTTTTGATGAAATCAGCATTTCCCCCCCCCCCCCCAATGATCTTCTGACAAAATATTTTTAAGCGATATTTTATCGAAAACGGCGTTTTTTTCCGCGATCTTTTAACGAAATCGGAGTTATACCTGCAATATTTAGACGAAATCAACGTTTTCCCGCAGTCTTCAAACAAAATCAGCGTTTTATCTGCGATATTTGGTGAAATTGCCGTTTTTCGCGATCCGCAGAGGAAATTCACGTTTTTTCAGCCGATTTTTTGACAAAGTTCATTGACAAAATCGGCGTTTTTCCACGAAATATTGACGAAATGTGTGCTTTTTGGCGATCCTTTCACGAAATTTGCATTTCTCCGCGCGCAAAACCGTACAAGTTGGCAACTATGTGGAACTGATAACCCAATTTCAAATTTTCGGAAGAGGATGCCTTAAATATTCGGAAATTTCGGACGAGAATAACCCCTGAAATAAGAGGCGAACTCCCATTAATTGGAAAGTCAACGGAATAAACACATTACGGCTGCTCTCATTCGTCTCCCCCAACGCGCGCACTGTACGTCAAATGACGTTCCGCTCCGAACTCTGCGTCGGCTGTGATGAAAATGAACGAAGGATACTCGCGGGAAAAACAACTTACGGTCGTTTGCGGAGTCACGATAAAACTCCACAAAACATTGCGTTTTTCATGACCGAATGCGCATGTTTTTGGCAATTTTTCGGCGAAATTTGCGCGTTTTTCGAGATTTTTTACATTGTTTCTTTGTTTGTCGACGAAATTAATAGCCTAAACAATATTTGTTGTTGTTTCCTGGATCGACGATATCGCGCTAAATTTCGTTTTGGCACTAAGTGCCTTTTGGCGCAGGTTTGGCGCAAAATTGAAAAAAATAGCTGTTTTGTAGCAATTTGGCGCAGAAAAGCGGTTTCGGCGCAGTCTGGCGCAGGTCTTACATCCCTGCATAAGCCATGTTTATAATCAATGAGGTGGAAAAACATGTCCTATGCTGCTTTTCTTCTAAATTGAATTTCAAATATTTCTACAATTTTATTAGGTGATTAGGTCCACCAATTTTTTCATTTGGTCATGAACACAAAACATTGGCACAAACTTCTTTCAAATAACTGTTCCAATCCTCTGCTATATTGTGGTTCATTTCCAGTTAAAGATCACAAAACTCAATAAGAACAGACAACTATGAGGCTTCAAACTGTGTTTTCTTTTGCATTCCTATGCGAAATAGAATGCCAAACAGATTCAATTTCATTTCATGGTTTGTTTGTTTTTTATAAGCAATTTTTTTTAAATGTATAATTAGTAAATTCTGAAGTGGTTTTATTGTAACTTCTTCATCAACAAGTAATTGCCAAATGATAAAATCTATCAAAGAGTTAGTAGTAGAGTCACAGTAAATGTAAGTTATAACTTAATATTTTGTTCAAAAAATAGCAAATTAAAACATTTTGTAAAGTAATGATTAAATAATAATAATAAAGGATTCGTATTACACAAATAGTAAATTGCAATGTTTAACATGGTTTGTAATAAAAATACTTTGCAAGATCAAGGTTGAAATAAATGATGCAATAGCATACCTTTTGACATGGTATTGCTATAACAGAAAAGTACCAAATTTTCTAATACAAGGAAATTTTTAAACAATAAACTAATCTATGTATAACCTTACCCTGGATTCAGAAATACACTCTGTAGCCATAGCAGAAAAATTGTCTTTATTTAAACCTATCACTTTATCCCCTTTATGTAAATCTTTCACATGAGGTCCAACTTGGAGAACTTCTCCAGAGAACTCATAACCTAGTATTGAGAAAGAGAAAGAATTTCAATCAGTTAAAATTGTGTATTGTTCAAATTAATTTGACAAAGCACTTTATTACAATTACGTGACACATACACAGCACACAAACAGTTTATTTTTAAAAACTTTCTTATTAATCATCAGTTTTTTTCCATCTACCCAAATCATTTGTTAAATTGCTAATATATTTATGCTACTATGTCACTTATAAGTTCTTGGATTTCCACTGGCTTAACATAAAAATCATTGAAATCATAACTTTGTGTTTAAAATCAATTAAAAAATCTGGATATATTCAGATGCAGATACATTATGCAACTTGTAAATTCTATATTGACAGATATTTTTTCCACTATAAAATTAGTAAGAATTGTACAAAATAGCTAATTTTGGTGAATTATTTCTTTTCATAAGCTTTTAAAAGTAAAATTCAAATATTTAAGGCTCCTATTCCTGCTAGCGAAGACACTCGTGAGCTAATGCTATTCCTACAGGGAGGTTATTTTCCAATAACTTGTTTGCATTTAAACATTTTTAAGTTTTTTTTTTTTTTTTTTTTTTTTGCATTGGATAGCTGATATCCTTCTCCACATTACACCTTTTTTACTTTTTCAATCTTGGTTGCAGACATTTTTTTAAATCACACTTTTATTTTTGGAATCTGTTTTGAAAGTGAGATTAATGTTATAAAAAAAATCTGCAACCAAAATAAAAAAAGAAGTGATGTGTAGAAGGACCTCAATTATCCAATGCAAAAACAAATAAATAAAATAAAAATGTCAAAATGCAAATGGATTATTAAAAAAAGAAAGAAAAAAAAACCTTATAGGAATAGTACTAGCTTGCAAATGTCTTTACTAACAGGGACAAAGGCCTTGAGTAAATATTTCTTTAATCAGAAGTGTTATAATATAAGGGATTTGTATACCAGAAAAATTAATATGTACATTCGTAAAAATAATTTTTTCATTTTTGAAAATATAACTATAAAGCAAAGTAAAATTTTACTATAAAATTCTAAATGAATAAAAAAAGTAATGATGGAAAGTAAGTTTTTTGAATTATAGAAAAAAAGGTGAATCATTGGACACTTTATATATACAAAAATATAAGTTTATTAAAACGTAGGTAAGTACTCCCTCAAATTCACACAGATTGGGATAAGAGGTTGTGTGGATTTTAAAATTTTGCGGATTTCTGACCATTGTTTTGCTTACATTTTTTATATAGTAATTTGAATGTAATTAATAATGCAATTGAAATTATAATGAATATTTACAATACAATAAAATATTAAAACAAGTAATAAAATAATAAAAATTTAGATAATACACTTAAAATGATTAAAATTTTAAAAGCAAAGGGCAAGTTAATAAGCAATAACGTATTATTAAATATTCATTACAAACATAAAATGTATTTTTCCTAAATTATTCAATGAAACTTCTCACAAAAAGATGCATTGCTAATTCAGATCAAAATTATAAAATGAGAAAGGTTTATTTCATGTTTAGCCAGACTTAATAACCAAAAAAGCATGATTAATATATAAATATGTTTGGTAAAAAGATTGTGATTACAATTGATATCAGCAATATCTTGATTTTCTTTTTTGAGAAATAAATTTATCCTTTTTTCATGAAAACACATGAATACAGTAATATTAATGAAAATTGCAAATAAAATGTATATAGAATTGAAATAAAAATAAAAAAGTCAAATTTTGTCCCAACATCTGAGCTGAATGCTTTACTGTTTACATCTGTAAATTATGTGTGGATTTTAGAGAGTTGCAGATTTTAGGGTTGCAGATTTGAGAGAGTATATTGTACAACAATATTGATATGGTAAAAAAATTTTTTAGAAATCGATCAGGACTAAGAAAAATTTCTAGTATATGCAGTATTTTGGCTTAAAAAAAACTTTATGTCTATAATGCAATGAGACTTTAAAATCTTTTCAAATTAGATAAATTTTCATTTTACACAGAATCTGCTTTATATCAAAGTTTTGGAGTAAAGCTTTTGTAATATTGTCCTAAATCATCCAACTTTTACAGTTTAAAAATCCCATGTTAATGGACATATATTTTTAAATGCCTGGTTTTAAAAGCACAATACAGTATCTTTAGAATGCAAACCTAAAAAAATGCAAGGCTGTACAGTTATAAAATTTTACATTAAATGAATTGCATTTCACACATCATTAATTTTACCTTGTAAAAATAGAAAAATATCAAAATATTGCAGAATATTCTTATATTGCCTTCCTTTTTACCAGAAGTTATGCAGATTATGATTTTTTGCATGATATAGAACATTCTACCCATTGTTAAGTTTGCTTTATAAACATGGTCCAAATTATTTAATATATTATTCATTTTCAAAAATGTTTATTGTAATTATAACAATCTTTCCATTAAAAAGTTCTGAATTAAGGATATAAAGTTGAATTAATATATCAAATTTAGTTCTCTAGAAAGTAGCATTTTACCCTCCCCCAAAATGGGAATGCAGTCATTTCTTAACTGCAAAATTAATTGCTTATATCCAAGAACTAATGAGTTATATGGAATTGTATTATAAAGATCTTTTACAGTACTTTGATCCTTAAAAAAGATGAATTTCTTTCCAAAGGACTTGTTGGAAAGAATCTGAAAAGAACATTGTGATCATGCGAAAAAGACTATCAAAAGATCGAATGAATATATTTATATTAAAATATTCACACACATTGTAGCTTTGTTAAAAGTGAAGAATGTCTTCCTATATTCACAGATAAGCATTGGCATGGCAATATTTCATGTGTACTAGTAAGACTTTTAAAGAAAACAAGTACTAGTATAAATATATAAGAATTAAAATATAAAAGTAAAAATAAAAAAGCAAAAACACGTTTTTCCTAAGAGTATTGAAATACATAATAGTGACAACATAATAAAAAAATATGCAAAGTATTAGGACTTGGATGCCAAAAGTATATTTAATGTTAGTCTAGTGCAGGAATGGCAAACCTTTTCGCATTTGCATGTCATTTTTTTCCAAAAATATACTTTACGTGATCTTGATATGCACAAAAGAAACAAAAAAGTTTATTAATCAAAATGTCTTATTTTTTTAAATTAAAAATAAGTGTAATATTTGGTGTTATATTTTATAAAGAAAATTAAAAGCATTGTTTCTGTTGTTCCATGTTGGATAATAAATAATTAAACTCCAATTTATCATCGTACTTTTTGCCTAATAATGCCTTATAATGAATGTTTCCTTTTCTTTTTTGACAATAAAAATGAAACTTTATTGTTCCAATATTGAGCTATTACTATTATAATTTCTCCTCAATCTGCTTGACAATGGCTACTTAATTGAATACTAATTGAAATCAGACAAATCTAACTAGTCAGAATTTATACATTTTGTTCAATTTTAATGTTATTTTATTCAAGATATTTTAATATATTTTGTATTTGAGAAATTAAATCTATATCGTGCCGAAAATAATTCACCGCATGCCATAGGTTCGCCAGCCCTGGTTTATTGAGTTCTATTGAAAGATCCTACAAATATAATATTACAATATAAATTTCAGAAAAAATAAGAAAGAATTTCACAATCAGAAATGGTAATTCTTTCAGTTAGTTTTTGCTTTTATTACAATAAATAAAAACATAAAAATGAAATTTTTTAATATTTTACCAGGTGTAAATGGAAGGTTTGGATTGTAATCATACTTTCCAGAACAAATCAAGGTGTCAGCAACATTAACAGCACAACAGTGAACTTTAATCAGCACCTAGCAACATAAATGTGGTAATATATTACAATTTTTTCTATAGATGTATAGAAATGTTTTAATAATAATAATAATAATAATAATACAATTACATTCTAATTAAAAATATATACAAGTCAAAAATTACTTTATTAAATTCTTCTTTTTCACAACAAAATTAACATTTTTACTAATTAACAAAAGCAAAACCAAAATGATAATATTTTTCTCATATTGGTGTTCATTAGTTTTACTCAAAGAGCTAAAAATTCTAGGGTGACTTTGACACACAAAGATTGGATTTCGTTTGATTTTTTTTAGAAGTAGAATGAATAGTTTTTCGAATTTCCTATAAACAGAGTTGTATGATATAAATGCACACGTACAAAGTTTTTCATAAAATTCAGAACTTTGTCGAAAAAATTTCAGAAAAAAAAAATATATATATATAAATGTTATATATAATTTCAGTTTTAAAAACTTTTTTTTATACACGAAAAATTTAAAAATATTCTTGAATTATGCATATAAATTCTTTATTATGTGGGGTCATTCCATATCAAATCAACCAAAAAAATAATATTTTTGAACCTTGACCTCTCAGAAATTTATAATTTTTGGTGCAGTGCTTATCAGTCAAGTTAATAAGAAAAATCAAAATTTCTGATTTTTCGGACTTTTAGTTTTTGTGTTATTGACTTTCAAAAAATGAAAAATTGTCGAAATTTGGCTCCACCTTGACACTTTTAAACAGCTGTAGACAAAAAACTATTTGACTTAGAAAGCTCAAATTGGTGTCATTCTCTTCTGCTTTTTGCGATCTTTAAAATGATATGTAACACGATTAATTTATTTAAAATTTTAAATTTTTATAAAAAATTTTAAAATTTAAATTTTAAAATTTTAAAAACACCCCTTTTAATTTTTTTGAAAAAAAATATATGTTTTAAAGACATTAATTGACTACGTGTATGCCAACTTTCATAATGGGATGACCATGGGTTCCTATGCAAATTAATATTCTTGTATCATCAAGTATGCTAAATTTGCTATACTTGTTTTCCCATGTTAAAAAAGTAACTGTAAATTCATTGATTAAGGTTTGTTTATTACTATTAATCCATAAAGTAGTTTTTGTAATACAAATAAACATGAATATTAAATATAATATCAAGTAATAACAATTTGGGTTTTGTTTGGTTTAGTTTATGACAGCCATAGAGATGCCAAGTATTATGAATTATCCGTAATGATTACGAATAAACAAAAAAAATTACAGTGTTACAAGCATCAAATACAAATTTGGTGAAAAAAATTGAGAATTTCCTCAAAGGATCGCTTGAGAAAAATGTCAATTTCGACTTAGAATTACGAGAACACCTTGAAATTTTGTTAAAATATCATGTAAAAAAATTTGAAATTCGTCAGAGTCGTGAAAAAAGTGCAAATTTATTCAAATGATCGCGGAAAAGCGCGAAATTAGATGTAAAGATCGCATAAAATGTGTAAATTTCTTCCAACATTTTAATAAAAAATGTAAATTTTGACAAAGATTTGCATATAAACGAGAATTTAGCCAAAAGGTTTCTTTTGGCTAAATTCTTTTAAAGAAAAAAACTAAACGAACTAAATTCGATTTTAGTCCAACAATTGCATAAAACGTTTGAATTTTGATAAATCGCAAAAAAAAAAAGCAAATTTTATTTAAAAAATCAGAAATAAAACATACTTTTCGTCAAAAAATGGCGCAAAATGCACAGATTTCGTCAAAAGGTCATTAAAAATATGCAATTTTCATCTAAAGATTGTTAAAAATGTGTGGTTTTCGTCAAAGTCTCGTAATATGCACAGTTTTCATCACAAAATTCCTAAAAACGTGCAATTTTCATCAAAAGATCAAAAAAGATGTGCAAATTTCATTGCAAGTTCGCTAAAAAACGAGAATTTCATCAAAAAAGTAACAGAATAAATGAATGAATTAAGTTGTGGAAATTTGTGAGTATTCTCTCCCCTCTCCACAGTTTATCTCGGAACTCTGGTTACTAGTAACTTTTAATGGAACTTGGCACCTCTGCGTGCCAATTATCAGCACGTGGGGTGCCCCAAGGGATGAGGGTGTACCCCATGGGGATCTTTCTAAGGGAACTTAACTTGTATTTACGGTATGCAAGGTTACCCAAGGTTCAAAGAAAATCACAGAAAACTCTAAACGGTTAGCCCGATGGTCGCGATTGGGTTAGAACCCAGCACCTCTCATCTCCCAGATTCGAGGGCAGAACCTGTAGCCACAGGTGGGGCAATAACAATTTGGGAAATGCTTGTTTATTTAATGATAATAGAGTAGGATACCATTGCATGGTTTACTGTAACAATAAAAATAAAGATATGCAAAAGAAAAATAACTTACAGGTTCTGTATAAAATTATCTCTCCATAATGAATCTCAAATTATCCTAAATCAAAATCAGGTTCAGTTTCAGATCACTAAAATTGCATGACATATTACATGAATGTTATTATCAATCTTATCAATCTTCCATGGAATTTAAAGTTTCAGGTGTAGTCATTGAGGTGGGGGGGGAGGGGGGGAGGGATTAACACCAGGAATCCAATTGTGTGTAGTTCATGAATCTTCATCACACACATGACTTCACTAATTTAAAATATTTGCTACACAATTAATATTTCACATTTTATGTTGTTAAAAATTACAATTTGTTTATAATTAAAAATTAAATATATAAATATACAAAAAATATCAAGGACTTTTAAGATAGGAACTTTTCCAAATAAAGCGAAGACAATTTCATTTCTTCGTCACCCAGAGTATAAACCCTCCCAGCAGCAGTAACAGCTGAATTTTTCCCAAAAAGTTATCCAATGATAAGTTTAGTATATTTTCATAATTTTTATTCGATGCCCATAACACCATAATTTTTGTTGTGTATCTGTAATAATTATGAATAAATCATAATAATTGGCATCTCTATGGCCGTCATAAACTAAACCAAACAAAACCCAAATTGTTATTACTTGATATTATATTTAATATTCATGTTTATTTGTATTACAAAAACTACTTTATGGATTAATAGTAATAAACAAACCTTAATCAATGAATTTACAGTTACTTTTTTAACATGGGAAAACAAGTATAGCAAATTTAGCATACATGATGATACAAGAATATTAATTTGCATAGGAACCCATGGTCATCCCATTATGAAAGTTGGCATACACGTAGTCAATTAATGTCTTTAAAACATATATTTTTTTCAAAAAAATTAAAAGGGGTGTTTTTAAATTTTTTAATTTAAATTTTAAAATTTTTTATAAAAATTTAAAATTTTAAATAAATTAATCGTGTTACATATCATTTTAAAGATCGTAAAAAGCAGAAGAGAATGACATCAATTTGAGTTTTCTAAGTCAAATAGTTTTTTGTCTACAGCTGTTTAAAAGTGTCAAGGTGGAGCCAAATTTCGACAATTTTTCATTTTTTGAAAGTCAATAACACAAAAACTAAAAGTCTGAAAAATCAGAAATTTTGATTTTTCTTATTAACTTACTGATGCTACCACTGCACCAAAATTTATAAATTTCTGAGATGTCAAGGTTCAGACCATTGGTTGATTTGACATGGAATGACCCTGTGCTGAATTTTCTGAAAATGTAAGGTATTCAGTTCCGAAAATTAAAAAAATTCGTCAGTCTGAAAATTCAAATACAAAAAAATCTGGAAAATAGACAAATGGTCGCCATAAAAAATCAATTTCATCAACTGTTCACGGAAAAAAAATCTTCAAAGAATCGCAGTAAAAATATGGGTTTTGTCAAAAAAACACAAATGTCGTAAAAGAGTCACAAAAGAAACTCGAATTTCATTAAAAGATCACAGAAAAAATGCAAATTTGTCAAAAAATCAAAAATGTTAATTTCAACACAGATTCCTGTAATTCTTCCAACACACAACTGTGAATTTCATTACAGGGTCACAAAAGAAATGCAAATTTTGACAAAGGGCCAAAAATAAGTGCAAATTTCAACAAAGGATTGTGAACAAAATGCAAATTGAGTCAAAGGGCGGTAGAAAAAACACAAATTTCCTCAAAGCATCCAGAAGAAACACAAATTTTGTTAAAAAAGGTCGCTGAATAAATGAGAATTTCATCAAAAGGGTAAAAATGCTAAATTTGACAAAGGAAAATGAACAAAATGCCAAAAAAAAACATGAAAAAAAAACATTAATTTAGTCAAAGAATTATGAAAAAAAAAAAGTGAATTTGGAAAAAGAACAGAGGATAAAACATGAATTTAATCAAAGCATCGAGGAAGAATTTGAATTTTGTTAATAAATAATGGAGAAAAGACCAGATTTGCCAAATCGAGTAGTTTCATCAAAAAATTGTAGAAAAACATACATCTTCAAAGGAACAGAAAAAAAAATTGCCACACAATCGTAAAAAAATGCTAATTTATCACTTGACTGAAATTTAAAAAAAAAAAAAAAAAAAAAAACCATATACACACACACACACATAAAGGATTACGGGAAAAAAATTCAAATTTTGACAAAGGATTTTTAAAAAGATGCAAATTTTGTTAAAGTCCAGCGAAAAAAATATGAATTTCATCAAAGCAGGAACACCAATTTCATCAAAAAAAAAAAAAAAAAAAAAAAAAATAACTGAATAATTGTGAATTTTATACAAAGCAGAAAAAGGCTAATTTTATCAAAGGACCGCCAAGAAAACAAAACAAAATAAAAAAAAAAGCTAATTTTGATAAATGATTGAAAAAAAAATGTGAATTTTGTCAAATAATTGCATAAAAAATGCAAATTTTGTCAAGGATAAAACATGAATTTCAACACAGGATCATAAAACACTAATTTTGTTAAGGTTGTATAAACTGTAAATTTCGTCAAAGAATTAAGAACAACAAAAAAATAAATAAAAAATCATGAAAATTTTGCCAAAGGGTTGCGAAAAAACATGAATTTTGTTAAGAGATCCTGGAAAAAATGCAAACTAGTCAAACAGTTGAGGCAAAATCTCATAATTAGCATCAGGTTCAGAGTTATTGAAAAATTCAAAAATACAGATCTATTTAACAAATTTAAAAATACAGAGCTATTTGACAAATTTAAAACTAAGGAAGTATTTGACAAATTTAAATATCTGGAGCTATTTAACAAATTAAAATTATGGATCTATTTCAAAAATTTAAAAATATGGATCTATTTGACAAGTTTAAAAATCTTCAGCTATATTTGACATATTTAAAAATTAAATGTATTAGAGGTAAAAGTTTGAAACCAAATTTCTTTTATATGTATGTTAAATAACTTGTTGCAAAACATGAGAAAACATTAAAAATCATGAAAGAAAAATAGGTACTTTTTGTTCAGCTGGACGAAAATGTTATACATACATATATATGTTCAAATCTGAAATTCATAGAAGACCATCAACAAATTTAAAAAAAATAAAAAAAAATAGTTTTTTTTTCAACTTTGTTAAAACTAATGTAGTAAACCAATCAAACTGCAGATTATGATTAAGTGGCTTCTCGTAATAAACTGTGTTCATTTTTATGAGGATAGCATGCATACTCATAGAAAATTAAGCTTTTTATATTTAAAAAAAAAGTCCCAAATTTTGTCAAGTTTTTTGCTTATAATTTTCAGAATTCTTAATATAAAAAAAAAAATGTTCTTTTCAGAAAATATGGCAAACAACATTGTACATAATGCCCTGTAATCAGATTTAAAAAAATAATAAAAGGCATAGTCCATGTCAATTCAGGCAGCCAAAGAAAAAATCTCACCTTCATAGTCTCAGAAGCTCTTTGATTGAACATATGTTAAAATTCAGGAAAAAATAAAATTCCCGTAATTTTTAGTTTTCCCCAAAAAAATTTCTGGACCGAGATACAGGGTGCTAAAAATGGCATCCCAAGCACCTTTTCCCGTTTGCGATTTTCGAAAAAAAGTTTAAAGTGCTCTATCTCTGAAACGATGCAAGATATCTCGTTGCAGTTATTTTATTTTAAAGATAATATTTTTCTGCTTAAAAAGATATACTCTATTTTAAAATATGTATTTAATTATTTTTACAACAGCCTTCTAAAAAAAATTTTCTTTAATCAAAAATAATTTTTTTCTCAAAAATGCCAATCTCAAAAATTTTGATTTTTTTACTGTTAGTCAATACCATTGAATACTACCTTCACTGTAAAGGAGAACTTCCACTTTTGAGTTTAACAAGTTTTAGAATCATTTCAAGAATTTAGAGAATTTTACAGGAACTGCATGTCAAAAGTTCCAGTAAAAGTCTCTCAATTTTTGTTTATTTGTATCATATGTAGCCTATTACATATCCTAAACAAGTTAGAAATCACACGTCAAACATGGTAAATGAGGTGCATTCATACTATGACTAGTTTTATAAATAATTAGATCTTGGTGCAATAAGGTGCACTCTTGTGAAAACTGGCATGAATACAAAATTTATTATGTTTCTGTATATTAAATTCAGTAATACGGAAGTAATATGAATCCACCTTAAAAAGAACGTAATCACCAGGGCAACCTAGAATCATTACCTATCATGGGATATTTAATTATGTATGATAGAATTTAATAGGATGAACAATCATCTATTAATATCATAGTGATGGGTATATTCATCTATTAATATCCTAGTACCTATATTGCACAAACTTTGAACAGCAAGCAAGAAAAAATTTCATTTGTCCAACCAAGATCTCTGAAACAATTGCAAAATATTCAGATTCACAATATATAAAAAGGAATTTTTGTTGCCTGTATATATTACTGTGAGTGGTGGATTGCAAAGGTAAATGATATCAGTTGTTTATGAAATTGTCGTTAGCTTTATGCTCCCACATGGATCGGCTGTTGGATATAGATTTCCACTTGCAAGACAGCAACAGCACCACCAGTGTTCACTTCCTATTCACAATGTTTTAAGGATTATGGAAGCCCCAGACCCTATTAGTTAAACAGGAAGGCATCGCTAAATATCAAAGGAAGATACAGATACTGTTCAACAAATTATAAAGTCTATGAATTTATAATCGGTTCTAAGCAGAGTACACTGGAAGTAATATGTTTTGTAAACTTTAGTGTATGTTTTTTTTTCTTTTGTAAGCTATTTTTAAAGCTGCCAGTTTCTTATACTTATTAAAAAATAAAATCCTATGTCAAACAAGACTAAGATTTTGATTTCCTGAGACCAATATGTGATTGTCATACAGGAACTGGTAAAATATATGGAAAAATTTTACACGTGTTTCAATAACCTGTCAAAATCAAAAGTGGAAGTTTTCTGAAATAAGGAAGGCAGTAAGTACTCAATGGTATTAATCAACAGCAAAAAAAATAAAATAAATAAATTTAGGATTGGCATTTTTGATTTCTTTTAATTAAAAAAAAATCAAAAGGCTGCATCAGAAAATATGAATACATTTTTAAAATTAAATATATCATTTCAAACAGAAAAATGTTAGCTTCAAAAAAAGAAAAAAAAAAAAAGTTGTGAAAAAGGTTGTCAAATGCTATGAAAGTCAAATTAAAACTTTGAAAAAAAGACACTCATAAATATTTTATTCATCATGTTAAATCCTATCACGCATAATTAATTCAAACATATCCCATGATAGGTAATGATTCTAGGTTGCCCTGGTGGTTACATTCTTTTTAAGATGGATTCATATTACTTCTGTATTACTGAATTTAATATATAGGAACATAATAAATTTTGTATTCATGCCAGTTTTCACAAGAGTGTAATACTTATTGCACCAAGACCTAAATATTTATAAAACTAGTCATAGTATGAACGCACCTCATTTACCATGTTTGACGTGTGATTTCTAACTTGTTTAGGATATATAATAGGCTACATATGATACAAATAAACAAAAATTGAGAGACTTTTACTGGAACTTTTGACATGCAGTTCCTGTAAAGTTCTCTAAATTCTTGAAATGATTATAAAACTTGTTAAACTCAAAAGTGGAAGTTCTCCTTTACAGTGAAGGTAGTACTCAATGGTATTGACTAACTGTAAAAAAATCAAAATTTTTAAGATTGGCATTTTTGAGAAAAAAATTATTTTTGATTAAAAAAAATTTTTTTTAGAAGGCTGTTGTAAAAATAATTAAATACATATTTTAAAATAGCGTATATCTTTTTAAGCAGAAAAATATTATCTTTAAAATAAAATAAACTGCAATGAAATATCTTGCATCGTTTCAGAGATAAAGCACTTTAAAATGTTTTTCGAAAATCGCAAATGGGAAAAGGTGTTCGGGATGCCATCTTTGGCACCCTGTTATCTCGGTCCAGAAATTTTTTTGGGGAAAACCAAAAATTACGGGAATTTTATTTTTTCCTGAATTTTAACATATGTTCAATCAAAGAACTTCTGAGACTATGAAGGTAACCCCCCTGCCTGAATCGATATGGATTCGGCCAAAAACTGTATGAAAAATAAGCAGGTTTACTAAATAATGTTTCATTGTGCATGTGTGGATGCAATCAAAATATGATTAGCATAATGTGTTAGTTAAATGTATAGAGACACTTTTGTGAAAGTCTTAAAAACATAGCTTGAAAATTCTGAAAATTATCCACATAGAATAAGCTCAAAATTTGTTATTCTCAAAATGAAGCAAGAAGATGAGGTGCTGTATCCAATAGATTAGTGTCAATATAGCATACACAATATTGCACCTAATACTATATTTGGATACAACCCCTCATCTTTTTGCTTCCTTTTGTGAGCATCGGATTTCAGAGATCCTCGCGTATTTTTCTAGATAGTTAATAACATTTCTAAAATTGCAAGTGTCCGGTCATTAATGGTCATATAGGGTATATACTGAATTTATTAAATGATAGCATCTTTATTAAGATTTTCACTGAAAAACAGTGGAACTTTGAAACATTATCTTCTGCTTCTTGAATGGCTCGATTAAGAATGTCAAGAATAACTCAAATTTATAAAACATACAGAAAATTATAAAAATTTTATGAATAAATTTAAAAATAAGCTCACACACACATACACAAAAGAAAAGAAAAGAAAAAAAAAAAGAAAAAGCAACACTAAGTGACATTTTTTTTTTAATACTGAATGAAATACCTGATTATCCCTTAATTTCGTCGATCGTTTAAGTTCAACTATTTCTAATTTTTCACCAAGTTCTTTCAAAACTGCTGCCTTATAATGACAATAACGTTTATGAGAAAATTCTCCATTCATTTTATTAACTAAATTGCTTGAAGAAAACGATGTCAAAGAATAAGGAGTTCTGATTTGACATTCCGATTTTGAAAGTTTACTTGAAAATGCACGAGCAATTGATGTAGAACACGGGGAATTAAACAAAAATTTATTAATTTGGCAAAAACATTTAGTAGCTACAGTACTCATAATTCTTTCGTATATATTTTTTCCTCTTTTAATAGAATAGCGAGCATCAAACACACATTTTATATCAATTTTAGCAGAAAAGCAATTAAAAATGCAATTTCGGTGTCAAATAAATATTTACCTATGGTAAGAATCGAATATATAGATTTTTCAAAATCCAACTAATATCGATTATCTTAATCGAAAACTATCATCAAATACGTCATCTGGTGGGGAAAATATTAATTTCTCGCTTCAGGAAAATCCCACGTAGGAGGTAGTATTAAAAATAAGTATATCCTAAATATCTCCAAAATGTGTAATGTTTCAGACATTCTTTTAGCCGTCATGTAAAAATTCATAAAAAATATCTTTGATTTACTGTTGTAAAAATATACATTAGACATTGCTATGACAGAGGGAAAAATTGACAGTTCAATGATACTTTGCACAATTAAAATGGTATGGTTACGGCTAATTTTAACTCCGCATTGCAGCACCTTTTTCTCTATTTGATGATTGATGCGAGTAATTTTGTTTGTGTTTTTAATAGCGCGATGCGAAGAAGACGCATAGATAGTGATAAGGAAAGGGCAGCTGACGTCACTGTGGACGAATTACTGTGGATAAGGGAGAAAACCAGTCCGTTCTTTCACGACTGACACTGTATGGACATGCCTTCGACTGTTTCTAAACTGAGTTGATGTTTAGCAGTATCTCTAGAAATACAGTAATTTAAATGGCATAATGCGATTGAAAATGGAAAGCGACATCAATCGTTCAGTAATATGAATAAGAATTACATCTGTACTGGCACACACACATAAAAGAGCAGAAATTAAGCATTCGTAATTTGGCGAATCTGATTGTTCATTTATTTGCCAAAATGAAACATTTTGTTGCGATTTGACATAATGGTGTGCGGCAGAGAGAACCTTGGTTCTATGTTATATGACAAAGTAAAAATTATACGAATACCCCATACAGGAAAGGGCATTTAAAAGGCAACATTTCTGGTTCTGATTGGCTCGTCTGAGTTTTCTATTTTTGTTGACACCCAGTTGGGATTTTAGTAATATTAAATTTGTTTTAAGACCCATAATTTGAGATATATCAATATTCGATAAACCAAACTGCTTGATTAAAAATAATAGCAATTAATTAATAAAGATAATAATAATAAAAACCTCAAAGATTGTAGTGTGAAAGTTTCCCATACTTGATATTTTTTTTCCTTTATTAAATAAATTTTTCTAATCCAAATTCATTTTATGCGTATTTGATACAGTATTTTTAAATGCAAATTATTTATAATTAAATGCACTAAATATGTGTTACTATTTTTATATTAATAATAATTATTATTATTTGGAAAATAGTTGTTGTTCTCGGATTATTATTAATAATTATAAACTTTACATACATTTTTATATTACATGATTAGTTTACTTTAAATAAATAATAATAAATGTTTGTAAAATTTATCAGATTATTTTTTATTTAAATAATATTTATAAATACTATTGATTGTATTTATTCCTTTTTATATTTCAAACAATTACCTATATATTTAATATTTCACATGTTTGGTAATATTTAAAATTAATTTCATAAAAAAATCCCCTCCCCCACCTCAAGGAAAAAAAAATCGAGTAAGATTTTAGCTGTATTTTATTTTTAAACTTTTAAAACTACGTATTTACTGTTATAGATATAAATGAATTATGATTTAAAGTCTAAAAAAGGTTAATTATTTCATACTAACAAGTCGAAAGCGCGGAAGGGGGGATAAGAGATTTAAATCTCTCCGAATACATTAACATTAATAAAACAAAACAAAATATTCTTTTTTGTCACAATGCATAAAAAACAATGTAAAAATAGCACGAGTAAATTACAAAAAATTCAGTTTACAGGCATTTTAAGGTTTTTCTGGGGATGAAAATTATCGTTTTAAAAAGCAATAAAAATTGTATGCTAAATTATTACTAAACATTTGACCTTTTTCTTTACGATTCTTTGAAGGGATACATTTACTACAAATACTTTTACATGCACAATAAACTATTTTTTTTTTAGTTTTTGCACTTTTTATGAATAACATTTATTCAAAGTTTCTAACTTTTCACAGAAAAGAATATATATATATATATATATATATATGTGTGTGTAATAAAATAAAAAAAAAAATTTGCGCCATTTTTTTTTATTCTCTCTTAGCTTCAATTCTAAATTTGTGGAACATATTTCAATCTTAGTTTCGTAACTTGTAACAGCTAAAATTCTTTTTCTTACTTTAGTTATTAATAAATTATTTCTTGCTTCTCAAAAAGGCGGGAAGTATTTCGTAAGCTTTTTACTTTCTGGCATATTCCTGCGATTTTAATTTTATTTTTTATTTTTTAACATCGCGTGACAAGTGTTACTACGCGTTGCTAAAGGGCTTAGTGTTCCGAGGAAAAAATATAGTTCTTGCGAATAGACCGCCTATTACGGCCAATTAGAATTGATCATTTTGTCCGTTAGAGGCTCGAGTCCATCCTGATTGGATTTTTAAAATGATTGACGCGGAGTAGGAGGGCGCTAGTTTTGTCGTGAAAATGATTTTTTCATTTGGCTTTTCAGGAGAGAGAATGCACCTTTTCTTTAAACTATCAAGACGCGCGTTTTATTGCTCCGCTGAATTAGAATGCATTTTTTCTTAAAAAACTACTCGGAAGCCATGTCATGTTTCCCGAGAATGCGATTGACTTTCAAAAATTATTAGGATGCTATTTCTTTTTTTCTCCCCAAAATTCTAATATTGTGGAATGTAGCTTAATCACGGAGTTGGTGAAGTGGAAGTTATTCGATGAGAGTGCCAAGGTGATTGCGTGAAAGAACTTAACTTATTTATGAGTTCTAATAAAATTAATTTAAAGACTGCTTGATTGAACTTTCTTATGGGGAAATAGCCCAATAAACTCATCCACTGCTAGTCAAATTGCCGGAGCGACTGCTCAGCTCGTCCCACTGTTGATTCTTGGTAGTAGTAATCTGTTCTGCCTCATAGATGGTGTGCCACTGGAACTTGTACATTGTTATGGAACATCGATCTCGTCGAATCATTACATATTAGCCGGCAGGATTTCTTAAATGAACCTGCATACGTCTCTAGAGAATTCTTCGCAACGCTGTGTGTGCACGTGCCATTTTCGCCGAGCTTGAAACTAATTGCTGGAACTTCGACCTTTGTTTATTACTCATCTTGAACCGACATGAATCAATCTGTGAAAAAAGATCGTCTTATAAAGTTTTGTTTGTAATTATGTGTGGTATCTACATCTACAAATCTTTTAATTGTGAAATATACCTCGCATTCTAGTGAGAAACTTCTCAACTGTGAGATATGCAACCAAACTGTGAGATAGGCAAAATAAAAATTACAAAAGATCACCTGCATGAAATCAATTCAACATCATTTTCTTTTATTTATTTATTTACTGTATTTTCTAGGTAAAAGTGCATAAATATTTTGATAAATTTTCATTTCATAATAAATGAACACCTGCTGTATGGTTGCGAAACTACGGTAGATTCCATCAGTAATACAAGATAATTGAAATTTACACCTGTGAGTCGTATCTACGAAGTTCTTTATTTTTGTTTAGTTTAATAAAAAATTAGGTATTTGAACAAGGCCACATCGAACATGTCTGTAAGTTATTATTTATTATTTTATTGTTTTATTGATTAAGAAATTTAATGATAATTTCTTTGTTTAAATTCTTGATTTTTTTTTCTCTCTTTTATTACAGATATTAAAAAATAAATTTGTTCTTAATTTATAATTAATTAAAATTTTCTGCTCATAGAAATTTTATTTAGTTTTAAAGGTGTTATTTTTTCTTTTTTTAAATCGAAAGATGGATTAATTTGTTGTTAAAAAAATACTCTGTTGCAAAATTTATTTTCCATACGTAAAGAAAAGTATTTTTGTTTTTAAAATTATTTGTTATTTCCCATGTATGGAAACCCGATATTTATTATTTTATTACTTATTTATTTATTATTTATTTATTTTTATTATTATTTATTGAGGTATTTGAAGTATAGTAATTGAATTTTAATAATTGAAGATTTGTGAAGAATTGACATTTAAATATTTTCCATATGAATTATCCTTCTTTCATGTTACTAAGGTCAGGATTAGTAAAAGAAGAAAAAATGTCAGAAAATAAACTTGATATTGTCCCTTTTGAATTTGGGTCGGGCATGGATATATTTAAATGGTTTAAACATTTTGATCGAGAATGTTCGGTAGAAAAGAAAGATAATGAATGGAAACACCAAAATATTTCAAAATATTTAAAGGGGGAAGCGCTAAAAACTTATATAAATGATTGTTTGGATTGTGCTACTTATGAAGAAATTGTCGAGATTTTAAGTGAAAAATTCATTCAAGTTAGAGTTCCAAAATTTTCTGAATTTACTTCCTTAAAGTTAAATGATCTAAGTGATTTGGATTCTTATTTTAGAAAGAAAGTTGAGATTGGAAGGCAACTTCAGCTTGAGGAAAATTTAATTATACAGGGATTAATTGATGGCCTTCAGCCGGAGTATCAAAATTGTTTGATGGTTAACCCTCCTTCCAATACTCGTGAATGGTTTCGCATTGCTAAACAATTAGCAGCGATTCCAAATCATACCTCTAATAACGGCAATAGAAATTTTCAACAAACTAGACCAATGCACAATCCCAATCCTCAGCCCAGACATTGGACTCGACCTACTCCAAACAGTCCATCCCAAAATTTTAATCCTAGGTTTTTCACTCCTAGAATGCCTGCAACTCATTATCAAAACAATTACCCTAGTCGTCCGTGCAGAGTATGTTTAAACAGAGGCATAGAAAATGCATATCATTGGGAGAGGAGTTGTATATTTAACACAAATTCCTGTCAAGCTCAAACTCCTGCTCATATTCAACCACCCCCTACTAATAATGTCTGACAATTATTTATCCCTGGATATGTGGGCAATAACAAAGTGTATTGTGTGGTGGATAGTGGATCAACTGTCTCAATTTTACCCCTCAAATTTGTTCGATATTTAAATGGTAATTTACATAATGTTACCCCTATTACTATCAGACAGGCACAAGGAACTCTTACAATTAATAAATCTTGTCGATTATGTATTAAATTTGGTAATATAAAGAGATATGTTAATTTTTTAGTAAGTCAACTTGATTTGGACTATGCTATTTTAGGTTTACCTGATTGTGCCAAATTTAAATTGGAAATTGATTGTGCAAAAAGCCAGGTGTTACAAGACAATATTTCGTTAAACCCATATGTCAACATATCCAGTGATAACTTAGAATTGCTTCATTTTGATATTATAAAAAATGATACTACTGTGCAACCCGACCATAATAACTTTTTACATCCAATTGCTTATTTTTCTAGAGGATTGAGAAGTTATGAGAAAAATTATTTCATTACCGAACTAGAGTGTCTTGCTATCATTGATACTTTAGATAAATTTTATCATTACTTTCACGGTGTACAATTTACCATCCATACTGATCATGCATCTCTTGTTTGGTTAAAAAATGTCAAACATTTAAGAGGTCGATTATTTAGGTGGTCATTGAAGTTAAGTATGTTCGATTACAAAATAGAGTACTTAAAGGGATCTACAAATGTCGAAGCCGACATGTTGTCCCGAAACCCTATTTCTCATTTTTGTAAGCCCCTTACTTTTCTTCTTGACGTTAAAGAGATTATTGAGATGCAAGAAAAAGAAAATGTGTGTGGATCAAATTATATTAATGACAATGGACTGATTATAGTTAAAAGAAAAGGTTTTCGTAAAGTGGTAGTTCCCATGTCCCTAAGAAAAAAATTGCTTAATGTTGCTCATGAACAGTTTGGTCACCCTGGTGTTCAAAAAATGCAAAATTTAATTTCTCCTAACTATTATTGGCCAGATATGACCCAAGACATTACTAACTTTGTTAAATACTGTGATATTTGCCAGAAAAATAAAAAACCTAGACAGAAAAAATTTGGCTTATTACAAGCTATGCCCACTACAGATCAACCTTTTGACTGTCTGTCTGTTGATACTGTAGGAGGGTTCAATTATTATAATTCTACAAAAAAATATCTCCATATTATAATAGACCATGCCACAAGATATGTTTGGGCATTTCCTTCCAAAAGTGTCACTACAGAAACTTATACAAATTGTCTGAAACAAATCTTCAATATCAAAATCCCTCAACAATTATTCTGTTTTAGTAAGATTTCAAGTGTACAGTCCCCTCAAAAAATACTTAGTGACAGGAATGCTGCTTTTACTTCTTCAAGATTCAAAAAATTCCTGCGAAATCATAATATTAAACAACGTTTGACCACTGCCCATCATCCACAAACGAATGGGAAATGTGAAAGAGTAAATCAGACAATAGTAACTAGATTAAAATGTAAAGTAAACTCCACTACCTCTAAAATTCCCTGGACTAAGCTTTTAACTGAGGTAATTAATGAATATAATAATACACCCCATTCTATTACCAAATTTCCACCTGCGTACTTGCTTTTTGGCCAATTACCCTATGACTCCCCCTTACAACAAAATTATTATCCCCCTGTTCATGAAGCACTTAAAATTGCTAAAACAAGAACTGATGAATTTCATTTAAAAAATAAAAGATATTATGATAAAGATTATATCGAACCAAAATTTAAAATAGGAGATCTAGTTATCTATGAAGAATTTCAGTACCCTAATACTAGAAAGTTGTCACAAGTATTTAGTGGCCCTTATAAAATTCTTAACAAATTATCCGAAGTAAATTTTGAAATTGATAGGCAAAACGAGTTCAAAAGTTCAGAAATAGTACATGTATCTAAATTAAGGCCTTATTATTCCCCTGATAAATTTAAATTAAGTCATGAGCAACAACCCCCTAATCAACAACAACAAACTCAGGTAAAAACTGTAGCTTAAACTATATCTCTAGTTTATCATTTTATAATTTTTTCTCTTAAACAGTAAATTTCTTTTCATATTTTAATTCAGATAATATCCTGTAATTCTCACAGAATGGCAATGATATCTCTTGACTGCAGCGAGAGTGTCACTTGTCTGGAAATTTTTATATTTGTTTATTTATGCCGGCGTAGACGAACAAAGTGGAAATTTCTTATTCTGTACTGAATTACTCTACTTAGAATATTTTTTTTTTTTCTTTCAACTGAACCTATTTGTAATATTAAATTTAATCTATCAATTATTAAATTAATTATTTGCCAAGTAACAAAATTTTTATCACTTTATTTTAATATATTTTTTTTTCTTTCTCTCTTTCTTTGCTTCTGCATTCCAGTCCAAGTACATGTCAATTATAATATAATTTTGTTTCTTTTTCTCTTTCCTACTTGCATCTTGCAATGTTTTATCACACCGAGAGAATATTTATTGCGTAATTATTTGACATGAATAGATCTTGTTTTTTATTTTTATCATTTATTAATATTTCTTTTTAAGAATCTTAGTAGTTTAAAGGTCACGTGCATTCTCAAACATGAACAAAATTTTTATTTATCTTTATTTTATTTTAATTTATCATATTATATTTTAAATTTTTTTTGTACATATTCCTACTTAATCCTGTACTCGGATTACCAGATTAAGTAAATGATTTCATAGTTGATTGCATTTTTTATTTTATTCCACTTCTCTCTATATTTCATCCCAAAAATATGAGATGAGGTAAACGAGATTAAGTATTTAAAGAATGTCTTTTGTGATATTTATTATTACTTATTAAGAGATTTACTTATACCCATTATGAGATTTACTTACACTTATGATATTTATTATTATTGATATTTTTCCTTATTATGTTTCTTAATTATATTGTTTATTATTTACATTGTTAAATTTTATTATTACTATATTATAAAATGTGTTATTAATTAAAAATACAATTATAAAAGTATTTTCACAAAGATTCCAAAATGGAACTGTTATGAATGTTCAAGGACTTACTCACACAAAAACTGAACTAATATTATAATGTTAGCTGATGAATTTGGACAGTTAAATGAATTAGACATCCTTGAAATGAGGTAATGAACTATGCCATTCCAAATATGACTTTAAGAGGATTTTTGAAACAAACTTTTAAAAATTGATTTCTAGATTTGACATTGTTAAAAAAGAATTTAACGTTATTGTTTTTCATTTTTATGTTTCATTTTTATGTTATTACTATGGGTAATTGCTTATATTTTCAAATTACTTTATGATGTGTACTTTAAACAAGATTATATCTTGTATTTGTATTGAAGCCTATTTTATTGTATTTAAATTTGAAGTTATTCCACGCATCACCTTGGTGTTTTTAAATTTGAATTCTATATTTATATAAAAAAGAGAAATTAATTTAAATTTTTTTTTTATTCAGTATCTAATTATTATTACTTATATCAACAACTTCGTGAGCTAAGTCTGCATCATCTCCCTTTCTGTGAAATTGCAGGTCTCAGACCTACTTTTTCACCCGTCTTTCTGGGAGGGGGGATTTGTAATAAAATAAAAAAAAAATTTGCGCCATTTTTTTTTTTATTCTCTCTTAGCTTCAATTCTAAATTTGTGGAACATATTTCAATCTTAGTTTCGTAACTTGTAACAGCTAAAATTCTTTTTCTTACTTTAGTTATTAATAAATTATTTCTTGCTTCTCAAAAAGGCGGGAAGTATTTCGTAAGCTTTTTACTTTCTGGCATATTCCTGCGATTTTAATTTTATTTTTTATTTTTTAACATCGCGTGACAAGTGTTACTACGCGTTGCTAAAGGGCTTAGTGTTCCGAGGAAAAAATATAGTTCTTGCGAATAGACCGCCTATTACGGCCAATTAGAATTGATCATTTTGTCCGTTAGAGGCTCGAGTCCATCCTGATTGGATTTTTAAAATGATTGACGCGGAGTAGGAGGGCGCTAGTTTTGTCGTGAAAATGATTTTTTCATTTGGCTTTTCAGGAGAGAGAATGCACCTTTTCTTTAAACTATCAAGACGCGCGTTTTATTGCTCCGCTGAATTAGAATGCATTTTTTCTTAAAAAACTACTCGGAAGCCATGTCATGTTTCCCGAGAATGCGATTGACTTTCAAAAATTATTAGGATGCTATTCTTTTTTTCTCCCCAAAATTCTAATATTGTGGAATGTAGCTTAATCACGGAGTTGGTGAAGTGGAAGTTATTCGATGAGAGTGCCAAGGTGATTGCGTGAAAGAACTTAACTTATTTATGAGTTCTAATAAAATTAATTTAAAGACTGCTTGATTGAACTTTCTTATGGGGAAATAGCCCAATAAACTCATCCACTGCTAGTCAAATTGCCGGAGCGACTGCTCAGCTCGTCCCACTGTTGATTCTTGGTAGTAGTAATCTGTTCTGCCTCATAGATGGTGTGCCACTGGAACTTGTACATTGTTATGGAACATCGATCTCGTCGAATCATTACATATATATATATATATATATATATATATATATATATATATATATATATATATATATATATATATATATATATATATATATATATTGGCAAATTGTTTATTGACAAGATTTTATTTGTTTGTTTATTTATTTTTTAATTACATTTGCATAAAATTATTCAAATATATTATTAATTAGACCGGGAGGGAAACATAGACAACCAATTCACCGAATTCATAGCTGAAATTCCAAAAATAGTTAAAACTCGATCCGCATATTAAAACGCAATTGATCTGCTGAATCATATCTTGATGGAAAACACTTGAAAACCCTATTTAAACGGTTGACTCGCAGGTTTACCATTGTGTTTTCATGCAGCCAAAAGTATGAAAATATGGAGCACTGGGAGCGGGAAAACACAATATTAAATCTATCAAACAAACGCTAAAATAGTGTTTTTTTTTTTTTTTTTTTTTTTTTTTTTTTTTTTTTTTTTACTAAGATATGACTTGGCAGACTGAGTGCGTTTTAATATGCGAACAGGGGCGTGCAAAGAAAAAACAGCGCCCGGGGCAAAGTTGCAATTTGGCGCCCCCCAACCTCAAGTTTTTCTTGTGACAGGCCAAAAATGATATTGGTAGTATAAATTTGGCGCCCCCTAAATTTCTGCGCTCGGGGTGACCGTTCCCTTCGCCCCCCATTTCGCACGGCTCTGTATGCGAATCGAGTTTTAACAGATTCTGGAATTTCAACCATGAACTCGACGAGATGTTATGTATATACTGCCGCCTCCCAGTTTATATACTTATGAAAAGTTTTTATCGTTCAATGATTTTAGTTTGATTTTGAAACTGTCTTTTATCATAGTGATTTAAGTTTAATTCTGGAATCTCTTTTATTTCACTTTTAAGCATAGTTTTTAGAAAATTTTAATTTTATGTTGCTAGGCAACCGTTCAAGTTTTCCTCCCTTGAACGTTTAGAATTAATCTTTATTTACAGAAGTGACAAGACATGTCTGAAGAATCTTGTAAAAATATTCCACAAAGTGTTATTTCTCCGCATGAAATAATTATTGATTTCGAGGAAATACGCAAGAAACAAAGAAAAGTATATGCCGAATTAATTAAAACTGAAATGGAGCTTAAAGAACACAGGTAAAAATTAAGAATTTAATCATCTATATTTACCGCCATTTTTAAATTTATTATTGTTGTTATGAATATAATTTTTACTTTAAGAAAGATATCAAGGATAGATTTAAGAACATTCTTAAAAACTGAGCTATTGAATAAATAGATAAATAAATTGTTTTTTTCTACAAAGAAAATAAAGTACAAACCATTTGTCACTCCATACGTTTTATTGCTAAAATAAAAATACGAATTTTATGTTAATTTTGTTATTAATGATTTTATTATAAATGATTAATTTTGTTAGTGAAGAATTTGATTAATGGATCGACGACAGCACATCACCTTTGCACTGTAAAATATCATATGAAGAATTTTAATATTTTTATATTTAAACAAACAGAAATACTATATGTATTTTAATTTCGATTCAGCCTTTTTAAAAATATTAATTTTTTAAAATATTTAAAAAAAATTTTAAAAAATGATGTAACTTATTTTTTTTAATAAAAACACTTTTTTCAAAAGTGAATTTTTTTTCAAATTTGCTGAATAAAAATTTAAGTAAAAAAAAAAAAAAATAATAATAAATAAAATAAATAAAGACATGGTCAGAGGTCGCAGCGTTCCTAAAATTTTTGCACTTTCTTACAACTATTTTAAAACGATAATATTTATTGTAGAATTTCATTGTAGATGTTAAAGGAATCTGAGAAGAAGATTTTTTGATTTAAAATACTGGTAGAAAAGTGCGAAAATTTTAGGGACGTTGCGACTCCTGCATGGTTCAAGTTTGAAGAATTTATCTTTAATGGTTCTTGAGTTATAACAGTTTAAATATCAGAAATTAAGGGAAAAAACCCATCATGAAGAAAAGCGCATTTTCACAAGTAGTCATTTTCTTTAGTCATTACTTGCCAGCTAGATTTTGAAAACAAACCAAAACGAAAAAAAAAAAAAAATAATAATAACTTCTCTTCTAATTAAGATAGAAACAATTTTAACGTCATTAAAAGAATAAAAACAGAGACGTTTTTAATACAATAATTGTTTATAGAAAAGATTTTTGTCTTCCTGACCCCCTTAACAAATTTAACAACCATTTGGAAAATGAAATTCTAATCAATTTGATATGTTAGATTCAGATGACGGAAGTTTACCGGATTCAGATTCAAGTTTATCCAATGCAAATGGTTATCTAATTGTTTAATAATAATAAGCTCAACGCAGCTGCGGTCATTTGGTAGCTACAGAGCCACGTGCATGTCCTTCCCGCTTTTCGATGTCTTTAATTTAGTAAATTTTTAATTTTAAATTTGTTCAGTTTCAACTTTTGATCCCCCCCCCCCCCTCCTGGCTTGCACTAGAGACTCGGCTATTCGGGTATGCGATTGAGTAGGTTACTATTAATAACTTATATATGGTAGTAATGAGACACAGGATGATATTTTTAAAAACCTATTCCAACATAGATTTGCGAACTCGCACTAAAATCAATTAGATCTGCTTGAAATGAAAGTATAACCCAGGGCTCACCGCTCTGGACTCGCTTGATAGCCAGGGTACCTTCGAAATGTTGAATGGCACGATATTCTCATACGATTACTATTATCTGAATTATCCGGGAAATATTGCTGGCCTCATCAGCTCTTACCTGTGACCTGTCTCAGAGGAGCGTCCTAATTAATTGGGGAGTAGGTACCTCGACTCACCGGTTGCAGAAGGGATATTCCCAGGGTTCTTGCCTTGAGCCAATTCTCTGGCTGTTAATGCACTGTAAATAATAATAATAATAAAAAAACTGCTGCCAGCAGTTTTTGCCATAAAAATTGCAGTAAAATTAGATGTAAATTTTTTTATTGAATCTAATTTTACTGCAATTTTTACGGCAAAAACTGCTGGCAACATTGCTGCGTTGTAAATTTAACGGTTTTTTTTTTTTTTTTTTTTTTTTTTTTTTTTACAGCCTGGTAAATGACAGGTAATATGACAGGTAAATGCCTGGTAATTAACAGAATTGAACCGGTTAGGCTTTTCTTCACCGTACGCCTTTGCCGATGATTTTAGCTGCTCCTTATCGCCCGGTACTTTTGTTACACATTCATTCGTCCATTCTTGCTCAGGGAATCTGTTCCCCGGCGGAATAAATTCCATTTTGTTTCTCCGCCTATCTTATCTTACCTGCCCTCTGTCGCGTTTGGTTCTTTTGCACTTGGCAGGTGCGACGCTGATACGGGATTTTACATGAGGAGTTCAGAAGCCAAGAGTAAAAGCTCCTTATTCTGTGCCAAGGGGTACAAGTGATGAAAATTCGATTTGGAGTAAATTAAGTGATTTCAGAGTAAATTGAGTTCAAAGATAACTGACGTTAAATTTGAACATCAATAAAAATTACTGAATTGAAATAGGAAACTGCCTCTTATTTTATTGTGGTTTTTGAACTTTTATTTCAACAAGTGAAGAAAAAAAAGTAGAGTATTTCATTTTTAATTTATAATTAATCAATATTGACAATTATTCGGCAAAAGAGGTTGATCTCCAGAACACAGCACATATTTTAAAAAATAACTTATATTTCATTACTTGAAAAGAAAAAAGCATATTTGTGTCTGTGCAGTTAGTTCATTTTTTTCCAATTTTGTCACTCATATCCCTTGGCTTCTGGGGTCCTCATATATATATATATCGTCCACTGTCACAATTCTGGCGGCTTCAGCTCTGGTTGAATCCTGTATTTCTTTCTTCTTTTAAGACCTTATTAAAGGCGACCGAAAGGGACATTATGCTCTACAGACTTGGTTTTTTTATTTGAGTGGTCTCTCTGAGGCAACAAAAAGGTGTATTCTTGGGCTTGTTTTCAGACAGTTGGAAAAATTCAATTTGCATGATATCTTTAGAAATCAGTAGGATAAGTTAAAAAATAATGAAGCATATAAAATCTTTAATTAAAAATGTACAAAGAAAACTGATGATTTAAGAGAAATAAATTATAACTAAAATATTTTTTCCCATGTATTTGTAGCAAGGCTATCAAAATTCTCCGAGATCTTCGAGATCCGCAACGTAAGTGCTACCGTCGAATGTCGGATGTCCTAATTGAAAGCAACGCAGAGACTATTTTGCTTACCCTTTGCAAAGAAAAAAACGAAGTGAGCTATTTATTTATTTATTTTTGTGTGTAAATATAGGTTCTTGAAATTACTATAAAATATAATCGAAATAAATATAATTATTGATTATATAAAGGATACATATGGTACCTGAATAGGGACTGATTTCCCATAGAGAAAGCAGGACATCTTGCAGAAAGAGGGTCAACAGATTAACTGAATTGACTAAATGAAATGTAAAGTATAAAATACATATTTAAAATTCAGTTTGGGATATAAACAATTTCTTTATATTACAGTCATGAAAAAAGAATTAAGCATAAGTGATAAGACACATTCAATTTTATACATTTTGTCCAATATCTGCTTAAATTCTCGATGAATTGGACTTGAACTTGTACACAATAGCTGTGCACAATTGACTTGTACACAATACTCTGTAATCATAATTAATAAATAATAAAAATTGTATGTAAAATGAGCAGATTTACTAAATAATTTTTCATTATGCATGCGTGAAGCCTATCAAAATTTCATTTGTTGTTAGCTAAATGTATAAAGCAACTCTTGTGAAAGTCTCAAAAGCATAGCTTGAAAATTCTGAAAGTGATCGTCCATAGAATAAGCTCAAAACCCGTTATTCCCAAAATGAAGCAAAAAAATGAAGGTTTGTATCCAAATATAGTAGTACGTGCCATATTGTACACTCTATATTGATTTTAATCAATGGATAAATGGATACAGTCCCTCATTTTTTTTGCTTCATTTTGGGAATAACGGATTTTAAGCTTATTCTACAGACGACCACTTTCAAAAATTTCAAGCTATGTTTTTGAGATTTTCACAAGAGTTGCTTACTATATAATTTTTCATTGCTCATGTATGAAATCTATCAAAATTTCACTTGCATATTGTGTTATCTAAATGTATAGAGCCACTTTTGTGAAAGTCTCAAAACTTGCTCATTTTTCATACAATTTTTATTACTTTTTAATTCTGATTACAGAATATTGTGTACAGTGTTGTTTGTCATATTTTCGGAAAAAAATATTATTGTATATTTTAAGAACTCTGTAAATTATAAACAAACAACTTGGAAAAATTTGGGACTGTTTTTATAAAAACCTTAATTTCTCTATGCGTATATACATGCTATCCGCATAAAAATGAATACAGTTTATTACAATAAGCAACTTAATCATATTCTACCGTTTGAACGCTTTTGCTACATTATTTTGACAAGGTTATTCAACAGTTGTCCGTTCGTCTTAAAATTTTTTACGGTCCTTTATGGAGTTTCGGGAAAAAAAAATTCTCGGAAATGTATGACCTGTACTATACGTTTACTCACTTAAAGTTTCAGGGTAATTACCTATGTAATTTTCCAGATATTCAACAAAATATCTAATATCGCAAGTGGCCGGTCACCTTTTGCCATGTAGTGTATATATCATAGCAAACGCGGTAGCGTTTGGTATAATATGTTTAAGAAATAGAAAATGCGAACGTTTTTTTTAAATTTCTGGCGAAACAGTTGACGTATGACAGTGATTTTGTTTTCAAAAGATAGAACTCGACGAGACGAATAAAATGATAGCATTAAAAAAATATCGCAGTTTACTGTAGTTTTTTATTTAACTTTTAACGAAAAAATAAAGACGAAAAATTCAACAAGCAATAGCTAACGTTATTATGGATGGATTAACTTCATTTTTGGTTTATTTTTATCGTCTTGATAAAACTTAGAATAGTTTTTTTTCATCTTTGTATGTCTGATGGTTTCTGAGAAAATCGAATTTATGTCTTAAACTTTTAGTTGAATATTGTCTTTTGCTGTTGCGATTGTAGTTTTTTTTTATTCATTGCCACCAAATTTAATATAAAAATTGTCATGTATGTATCATAATTCATTCAAATTAAACAAATCACGTGAAAAACATGGTTATTTGTTTTTATTGCGAAGCTTTTAGTTTCAGTTCTTTAAATAATAAAGTTGTGAACGCAGTGTTATTATTATTATTATTATTATTATTATTATTATTATTATTATTATTATTTTTTGTTTGAATCCATGGTTAATTTTTCAAATAACATGCATTTTATATGACCATGGGATGATTTTCTCGAGTGTCCTAACATTTTGAATTTTAGTAGTAGAAAAAAATGGGAAAAAACAAGTACATCGGAAAAAAAGTATCTGGGAAAACCAAAATTTCTTTTCAGGAACTAAATGTAAGATTTTTTAATTATGATCATATAACGTCCTAATTTACATAAGGAAAAGATATAGAGTAAAACAAAAACTTCACATTCTGTCCATATCTTAAATAGCATTCAACTGATTTTAAATAGGGATGTGATGTCAAATACGCATTAGGGTATCTAATTGGCACGAAAATTTTGTTATTTTGTCTGATATGATAACCGGGCTAATGTTTATTAAAAATATATATTCATTTACCTTTATTTAATTTTGTTAAATTTTATAAATCATTTCATTCTGTTGTTATTAATTAAACTTTTCAATACTACTTGATCATCCCATCGACCAATTTCGCCAAATTGTACAAATCATCAATTTATTCACCATGTAATTCATATTGGTATAATTTTTATTTTAAATAACGAAAGAAGGAATAAATTAGTAAAACATCAATAAAAGTACAAATAAAAAGTTGAATTCAAAATCACATTATGGCATGGGTAAACTATTTAATGTAAACTGAATGTAGCATTTATGATAATCCGTTATTGGCATTTAATTTTATAATTTGGCGATAATTTTTTGGTCGAAGGGTAATCAATTATCACCGGTTTTTATGTCATTATTATTTTCTTTTGAAAATAGAAAATAGTTAATAGAGGTACTACTTGGTTATCCCGTCGACCAAAAAACCATCGCCAAACTATAATATTATAAACCAATAATGAATGATCGTGAATGTCGTATTCAGTGACATTAAATACGATGCTCGTGTTTAAAACACCATTAAGGAATTTTTATTTCGACTTTTTATTTGTATTTTTTATTAAGATTCTACAAATTATTTTTTTGTGCTATTTAAAATGAAAATTATGTCTATATGTATAATTTCGCTATGAGTTTGGCAATTTGTATAGTTTGGCGAAATTGGTCGACGGGATAACTAAGTAGTACCTTAATATATATGCATGTAATTGAAGTTTGAAAATTAAGCTTTTGCGAAATTGGCGTCAGAAGAATATCGCACAATGTCGTGCATATATGGCATCTGTGCCAAGAAAGCATCAAATGAAAAAACACATGGTGATGCAAAAAACTTTTGTGATGGTGTGAAGTGAATGTAACATTTACGATCAGCAATTATTGGCATTTAAAAGTATTTTTGCTAGAGATATTGTCGGAAAAGCATTGCAAAGATATACTTTCCCTCTCCCTTCCATTTCCAAATGTACTAAATTTAAAATTATGGAAAAAAAAAATCAGAGTTTACTTAAAACTGTGCATAAAAATTATAGTAATTATCCTAATTTTCCTAATAGAAATTCTCAATTTTCCGTTATTAACAAACGCTATTTTAAAGCTGCAAATTTAATCTACTAAATCGCCAAGTTGCATAATGATCATCGCCACTGAATATATAAATAATGCCATATTTGCAAACTTATCGGTCAAAAAACAGTGGAATCTTGGTTTACGGCCGCCTCTGTTTTTGACAAGTTCAGTTTATGACCAACTTCAGTGATCAAAATTTTACTCTTTCGGCGTAGGATAACTCGATTCGCGACCAAATCTGTCGAATAGTTCAGTTGGCAACCCTCACATAACTCTTGTTATAAGTCAAGTTTGGAGTAAAGTGCGCGTATCAGAATGCTTTGCGACATTCAGTAAAGTAAAAAATTTAACTTATTGTTTTAATTTTAATCAGTTTTGCGAAATTTTTAGCTTTTATTATGACTTCTAAGAATGAAAAAGCGTTTAGTGATAGCAGTAGTAAGAAGCTTAAGCGAATTACTGATCAATTATGAACGATGATAGTGTAATCAAAATAGCTAAACAATACGGTGTAGATGAACCGTCGATTACTCCTATTATAAAGAACTAGTCGGATGGGGCAACCCCAAAACTATTTTCTATCTCATGCATTTAATGAGTCAAAATTCATTATTACAATGCCAAAATCAAATGACAATCACATGCTCACCGTGAGGATTCTAAAGGCATGAAATTCCGAACATTAGTTTTTGAAATTTGAAATAAAACTGTTGCGGATATCGGCAAAAATACAGCATACATGCGACACTTGTTGGGAGATTTACCCAAAACACGCAATGAACAATAATATAAATCAAAGTGTGCCTAAATCTCAAGTTTGATGAAAATTTGTGCATTAATTCCTGCGATAGAGATATTATGGTAATCGGAACAATTCAGCATAGCAGCGCCATGTGTTTGGTTATTGAAACCAAAACGTAAACAAAGTCAATTCATATAAAGATTAACTGAATTTGAAGTTTGATGAAAATCTGTGCGTTAATTCTCGAAATAGAACTATTGCGAAAATAATGAAAAATGCAACACGGTTAAGCCATCTGTTGAACGATTTAAATCAAAATGAAAACAGCAAACAGCATCAATTTATATCAGGGATTACCTGAATATAATTTTTCTAAATTCCATGCATTAGTTCTTGGATAGAGCGACCAAAAAATTTATATCACATACAGAAAGTCAGATACAAGAATGGATTATGATCGTGAACTGAGGTTCCACTGTATATTATATTAAAATTTAATTACAGCTGGTGATTTCAATGTCAATTTTACAAATAATACTAGAAATGAATTTTCAGTATATTTTCATCCTTGGTTTGGCGCAAATCTATTAAGGGGGTAGTAAGGTTAATTCGAGGGAAAAAAAGCATATTTTCTATCATTTTTTGTAAGGATACAATTAATATTTATTTATTTGTATAGTTATAGTATAATTATATGTCATTTAAAGAGTATTCTGTGAAATTTTCATTAAGAAATATTAAAAAATGAGCCGATGACAGCGAATCTTCGAAGACGTCCCAAAAAAAAGTTGATTCGCGGTGAACCGCATAACTTATGACTGGATCAACTGAAATTAAAAAACCAAATTGATTTAATTAGTTGATAAGTTTCCTCAGGGAACGCTGTCAAGTTTTTTTTTTATTATTGATTTTTCAATTTTTTACAAGGCTCGTAAGTCAAAATACTGATTTTTCATCAAAAAAATCTGATATTTTATTTTTTAAAAGTAAGTTAAAATTAAAAAAAAGAAAAAAACTCGACAGCGTTATCTCGTAATTTATATAAAGAAAGAGTGTGTAAAATTTAAAAAAGATCGGTTCAGTAAATTTTGAGCTACAGAGTTCACCGGCTTCGAAAAAGCGAAGTGTTAGAAAAACACGTTTAAAGTTTCACAGACGCTTTTGTCGAAATCGGAGGGCAGAGACTTACAAGTGTATATCTCCGTCAGTTTTACTTCAATTGCTTTCAAATTTTCACAGAATAATCTTAAGATGTTGTACATTAATGTAAAATAAAAATAAAAAAATGCAAAAAAGAAAAAAAAAATACCTTACTACCCCCTTAAGGCTGTATTTCGAGCGACTTTCTCCAAGGAAGATAATTTAAGCAATAATTTTCCTGAAAATGTCCTAGAATATTATTCAATAATTGGAATAAGCTATTCCAATAGATATCAGGAAGGAGAAATAAAAATATTTCACTTATTTTTTTTTAAATTTAAATGGGAAAATTCGTTTTTATGTGCATTGACTACAAAATTATGTTTAGCGACCTTTGGGTGCCATGATCACGAAAATCGCGCTAATAGCGGAAATATTTCATATTTATAACATCTGATTTTTAAAACAAGTAGATAAGAATGCCACGAATAATACGCGAAAAGAATAAAAATTTCTATTCGCATTATTTTTCTACGAAATATGTATTATCTAAAATTAATTGAATTGTCAATTTCTGTACGAATAAATTAAAATAATTTCGTTTTTTCACGTTTTTTGTCCATTGATTAAATAGTTCAATATTGAGCGAAATAAGAAAAAGTACTGGGAATATTTAAAAGCAACTGAGATTTTCTTATATTCAATATATAATTATCAAAAAATTTAAATGACTAGTATTAAAAAATGCTCTGACGAGCACCAAAAAAGGTTAATATGTTTTAAAGTATGAAAAAGTGTTTGACAAGAGCTTCTAATTGAGAATGAGAAAGAACAAGGGGTCCCTTCTTGGCTGCAATTCACTGTCAATGCCAAATTTGAAAAAAATCATATTTGCGCTTTTTCCATATAAAAGAAATCAGCCACTGTTACGATAAAATTGTGTAGTGTAAAGGCATAATTAGAAAAGACACCACGTGATTAAACATGAATGTAAAGCAAAATAGGGCCAAAAACCATAGTTCCCGCAGCCAGTGTTGAATTCAGACACTTTTCTCCGGGAGGGTCTTCTGTGGTTTCGGGGGGGGGGGGACACGATAGAGTTCTAAGGGGATTATACTTTTTTTACCATTAAAAACACAAAATCTAAATTTTATAAGAGGGGGGAGGGGAGCATTTGATACCTTCGGGAGGGAATGTCCCCCCGGCCCACCTCCTGCATTCAACACTGCCTGCAGCGTATCACATTCACGCAGTCCCACCATAAACTGTCGCAGTGTAAAACAGCACAGAAAACTGATTTGTAGTGCAGTTACAGTGCAGAGTCAACAATGCAGTTAACATGTAAAGTACGATTGAAAGTTTTACTAAAAAGTAAAGATAGAAAGTTTTACGCAAATTTCTTTTATATGGAAAAAGCGCAAATATGATTTTTTCAAATTTGGCATTGACAGTGAATTGCAGCCAAGAAGGGACCCTTTGTCCTTTCTCATTCTCAATTAGAAGCTCTTTTCAAACACTTTTTCATACTTTAAAACATATTAACCTTTTTTGGTGCTCGTCAGAGCATTTTTTAATACTAGTATATATATATAAGCTTTTTAGGTGGGGGTCGTTTTGGATTCCTGAAAAGTTATGAAGAAATTTTTCAAAAGTCGTACTATGGTAACGACTGCAATATGTAGTATTTCTTACGAGATCTACTTATTTTTTTTATTTTTTATTTTTTCACAGAAACGTTAATATCTTTATGATTATGTGTGATATGCGTACACAAATACACATAAACATTGAACTCAACCCACAAAGTCATTTAATACAATGGCATACCATTTTGAATATATTCTGTCATATGGGTGATCCAAACATTGTTTCTTTAAATTTAATCTGTTATTAGCCTTAAATTATTTAAATTATGTTTCATTTTTCTGGCGACTAAGTAGTACTGAAAAATATGAAGTCAAACATGTTCTTTAGATTCTAGAAATTCAAGGATTATGTCGAAAGTTTTAGATATTGGACAAAATGTGCAAAATCGAAAACGTCCGGTCACTTTACACTTAATTTTTGGACATGAATATAATTTATTATTCATCTGCATATATTTATGTATTGCGTGTCTGATAGTTAAAAGACTACTTCAATCAAACGGAAAGACCAGCTCGTTAATGCTAATTTTATAAAAGAAATTTATAAAGATATATCTTTTTTGCACATCAATATTTATTTATTTATTTTGCATTAGATAGTTGAGATTAATCTGCACAAAGGCTGCTTTTTTACTTTTTCTAATTTGCTTACAGATATTTTTTATGAGAACACCTTTATTTTCGAAAATAAAAACACCCTCTTTAAAAAAACTTTCGATCAAAATAGAAAAAGTAAAAATCTGCCTTCGTGCAAATCAATGATCAGCTTCAACTATCCAATAAATAAAAAAAAGACATTTAAAAATATTGAAATGCAAACGAGATATCTTTATAAATTTCTTCCATAGGATTAGCATTAAAGAGCGGGTCTTTAGACGAAGCTGCCTTTTAATAATTTTGGATTATTTTTTTCTGTATATAAATATAAGTTCAAGCTAAAACTAATTTAGAAGCATTTTTTAATGTATATTGCCATTCAGATCATACTTAACTTTACCACCATTAAAAACTTTAATTCTAGTTTAAGTCTCGATGGATTAACTTTTTTAAAATGCATATTTATTTAATGATTTTAGAAGACAAGTTGCACATTTTCTAATGGCTGGGTAAATTATGCGAAATGTGCCATAATTTTGACCATTAAATACTTTACACAAATATTAGCTTCATTATTTTAAAGTTTTATTTATTTTTTAAAATTCACTTGTAAATGCATTATGCGATAGAAAACAGTTTGTAAATCTTATTATTAGATCTTTTTAAAATCTGAAAACGCTAGGTTAAAAAAAAAAGGCTATTTCAAACTAGAAATGAAACCTCTATCCAGATAATGAAATTATGAATAAAAAAAGCCTAGCTATAAGCTAACCATAAAACGCGTCAACGAAAACACAGATTTTCATTTAATGTTACACATAAAATTAATATTAAGTTAGATTGAATTAGTTAAAACGCATCATATTAAATGTACTATTATAGCTTTCAGCTTGTCATCTTTTATATATCTTATTATATTTTCAGATGGAAATTCGTCTAGAAGAACTGCAGCGTAATATTCGCCAATACGCCGAAGAACTTAAGGAATGTCAGAAGACATACAATATTAAAGAAGGAAGAATGGGAAACTTTCTGGATAAAATTTTAGATGCAGAAAGTTGCATACAATAAAATTATGCTTGTAGCTTAAGATAGAGGTAGAAAGAAAAAAAGAACAATAATAGTGTATTATTAGTGTACTGAAACAAAATAAAGGACTTTTAGTTAAAGAATTCTTATTGTCATTTCAAAGTATTTTTTTAAATCAAGATTTTCTTAAATGAAGCAATCATGGTTTATTCATTTTACTAATTTTAAGAAGATTGTGGATACTCAAATTAATACGTTTGTCTTTTTATTTAAAAGCTCTAGTATGACTGATTTTCAAGCAAACATTTACTACATTCATATATAAAGTAACCCTAAAAATCTGGTATTGTCGGAACCAAAACAAAATCGGATTTTCGAAAATTTCGGATTTGTGACAGAATATCAAAAGTATTTCCGATATTCTTAATGGTAACTTTATTCATAATTTAATTCATAGGCAAATGATTATTTATGGGGGAAAAAAAAGAAAAGAAATCTTATAAACGGTGAGGTTATTACTTTCTCGAATAATTTCTGAAATAACGATGCTTTAATTATTTATGGCAATTTTTCAACAAGTTTTTCTTGGATTTTATATAAATGGGGAATAACTGGTTTTGAAAATACAATCTTGTTCCTCTAAAGCAGATATTTTCCAAGTCAAACTATAAATTAGTGGACAAGTACACTGTCCACTGATCCACCACTTTCAAATTTTAAGTTTTTAATTAATAAACAATTTCTATTTTTATTCCGCCTGTAAATGTAAAGAAAAAAAAGGAGAGGGGACATCTTAATAAATAATTTGCTAACTATACTTTGCTAATCATTTATTATTTTTCATAAAAATTTATTTAAAAAACAAAACCATTTTAACCGATGATTACAGGTGAGATTTCCAAGATTCCCTCTACTATTCATTTAATTTAAATTAATTTTTATAATTTTTTGAAAGGAAAAAAAGCTGTAAATGTGAATTTCATAATTTTCAAATTGATTTTTATGAAATTGTGGTATGAATTCAGCATTACAGACACAAAATTACATTTGGGAAAGGATAACATCTTTATTGTATTAAAATCATACTCAAAAGGATTTAAAGTGAATCCAGATATATTTATCAAAAGAGAAATGAAATCAAAAATTGTTTTTTTTATTGGCTTTTTACTTTTTTTTCCATACTCAATGTCAACATTGTATTAATTTTAAAAATAAATAGTGTGACATGCTCTATTTTCTTTCTGCATGAAAAATATCTTTTTGGAGATTAATAATTATGAATATATAGTCTTTATTCTAGAGCAAATCAGATACTGCATAAGCAAATCACATTAGCTATATTGTAGGAAAAAATAGCTTTAATATATCATTTAAATGTTTGAAAAATATTTGAAGTACTACTGGCTTGTTCGGAAAATCGTGTCCGTTTGAGAAAATCAATTCGTACCGGAAAATTTTGCCCATTAATTACTAAACATGAGATATCTAAAATAATGTCTAACAATTAAATGATAGAATTTTTCGGTACGAATTGATTTTCCCAAACGGATACGACTTTCCGAACGAGCCAATAAGACATTAGAACAAGTGAAATAATTAACAGTTATATCTAATAGATAGATACACATAGTTTATCGAAAGGTATTAATTCTTTAACAAAATTATTATTCTAAAAATAAGCAGCAAGTATATTAGATATAAGTAATGGGATAAATGAAAAAAAAAAAAAAGTAGCAAGACGGTAATTGCACGTCAAGCATTTCGTGCAACTGAAGTTACTACAAACGTTACTAACTCGCGTTACTACAACGAAATTTTAAAAAATTCAGATTTGGTGTAAAACTATGCAGTACTTCGGATACAGTATAGTAGCCGATATCTTTTGCTTCTCCCCATAAATACTATCTGCTTTCCATTATACAGGAAGTAACTTGTAGTAAACCTCAGCACAAAGTATATCAATTTCATAAAATGTGAAATAGTTTAATGTAATTAAAACGCGCCCCAAATAATGAATCCCCCTGTACTATTATGTAATGGAATACATTTGTGCAGTCCTGTAAATTAATAAGAAATATTCTTTGCACCACAGATTGTGCAGAATGCATATTTTAATATACATAGATGCTTCATAGATGCATATGAATTTAATTACGCTCGAGTGTAACATCATTAAAATGCACTTGAATTATTTTTTCCTATTGGCCGTAATGTAATAGAATATTTTTGATCATTCCTGTAATTAAACTATACATTCATAAAACTTGAAATGACTCGACAAAATTATACAAAATTATATGTTTTAAGTTTCAAACGATTCAGTTGGCTAGTTTTTGCTCTTTTATTTGCGGATCGACTGGACGACGACTATAGGTGCTACGTATTTACATAATTACGAACGCACCTAAAAACGGAACTCTATTAAGACGACAGCTATGTATATC
Organism: Maratus speculifer; assembly: GCA_964019185.1. Lineage (NCBI taxonomy): Eukaryota > Metazoa > Arthropoda > Arachnida > Araneae > Salticidae > Maratus > Maratus speculifer. The sequence goes on from OZ025289.1 coordinate 245,381,051, forward strand.
TGTTCGTCTGTCACAGACATTTTTATTCTTAAGCTGCGGAACGTGGAAAGCCCAAATTCGCTCAAGTAATAAAGGCTATTTACTCACTCATATATTTATAAATTATTAACCCTTTACAAATATATTTAAGGAAAATGTAGAGGGGCTAATTAAGTTATTTGAAAAGAAAAAAATCTTTTCTTCGGATATCGTATGAAAGTTTTTGCAACGCCGAACTCAAGAACACATTTCTTTTAATTTTAAGTATTACATTTTCAGAGATATCGTTCAAGAATGTAATGTAAAGGTATATTCCTTCGATTCTATTTACGAATCTACTGAAACTAAAGTTATGAATTAAATTAGTGGGAGTCGAAGATAATTTAAACTTTCCATAAAAGCTATAGTGATTACTCCAAGCCACATAGTTTTTGAGAAAGTCGTATTTTTCCGTTGCGCACAAATTTCGACTTGGGGGCGTTCAGCAAAAGAGTTCAGGAGCGCTGGAGGTACCTATCGTCACCGAAATATAAAAGGTTTGTTGTTAATGATTTTCGAAAAAAAATGTCAATAACACTGATAAACAAATTTTAACGAATTTTCGATTTCTCTATATACGTTGGGTGTTTCTTATAGATTTCAAGCTGCTGAAAAAGAATATGTTTGTGAAAATTTTCTATCACCCTCCAATTTTGAGAAATTTCATTTATAAGTTTTGGAGTATGTAGGCATCGTATAGGCATTATAATTATATTACGTTATTCTCTTTCATGTATTTGATTCACACAAACATTCCCTTTTTTTTTGTAACAATAGAAGATACAGCAAGAGAGTATAAACAGATGTGCCCCATATAAATTTTATTTTAGCGACCTTGAATTGACAGCTCTAGCCATCCCCACAGTATTTGACTTTAACGTAAATCCATGACAGCTGTAACTTTCGGGACGAGTGTACTACTATATTTTTTTGTTCTGTAAGATTTTTTAATTAAATTTTGATTATAATTATCATATTTTCCTCTACAATATGTAAAACATGTCTAAAGGATGTGTCAATGAACCCGATTCTTTCTGCTATGTGTGGGGAAGCTAACTTTGAAAAATCACCGATGCTCTTTCGCGCCGTTAATAAAGACTGCCTATCATATGTACTTTGGATATAAAGTAGGTGAACAATATAAGAAATGGGCACCTCCTTGTTATACACGATGTGCTATAAATCTCCAGGCATGGATGAAATGTATAAAAAAGTGTTAGTCCTTTGCTATACCCATGAGTGGCGAATGCCGAAGGATCACATAACTGACTGCTACTAATGTATTACAAAAATTAAAGGATTCTCTGCAAGAAGTAAACATAAAATTAAGTGCTTGAACTTAGATTCAGCAATGTGACCAGCATTATGTAATGATGATTTACAAATACCAAAACCGCCAGAGAATTTTACATATGATGATGCAGCAGTAGAACTGGAAATTGATGAAACAAACTTCTTCTACATCTGATATGAACTATTCTCCTGGCATAAATGAAGAACCACACCTAATTACCCAAAAAGAATTAAGTGATTTTGTGAGAGACTTAAATTTATCAAAGAAAAACTCAGAATTACTTGGATAAAGATTGCAAGGTTGGAATCTCCTAAAAAACAATACAAATATATCTATTTATCGAGATTGACATAAGAAATATTCGACATTTTTTCAAGAAAAGATGATTTATGCTACTGTAATGATATAAGCGGTTTAATGTCTGATTTAAATTGTCAATATAACTCGGAACAATGGCCTATAAGAGAGCAGTAACAGATAAGACATTTACCGTTACACAAAGTATGAAATTTCTTATTAATATCATTTCTTTTTTACAAAAATTCTTCTATATTTTTCTGAAGTTTTATAAACAATGCATATTTTCAGTGTTTTAAATATTAATTTTAAGCCTTTATAAGTGTTTATTCAAAAGTTTGTCATTACTAAATACAAAATGGTAAATTTCATAAGGTGTATGTATTGAATAAAGACTACAAAATTCAGATTTTCAAGATTTTGAATTTTTTAAAAATCTGTGGGTGATGGAAGCTTTTTAATGGCATATTCTTTCATAGCACCACCTAAAATATAAAAGTCACCACATACTTAGTTAGAAACAGAAACCTTGTTTATCAGTGTAATTAGCTGAGATATTGACTCTTAAAGACACGGACGATTTACTTTATGCATCAGTAGCCAGTCTTAACGCCTTGATAGCAACTTTTAATGATATACTTGTTTAATGTACTAATACCCAATTACTAATTCATATATAGATTGTACGGAACCCTCTGTACGCGAGTGATATTCACTCTTGACCGGTTATCTATGCTAGATATTTCTTCAATTTTGATAGAAAGACATTTTTGCATATTTGTTTTATCTTTCATTCATTATTTTAAAATTCAATAATGTTTTTTATTGGCATAAAAAAATACTACAAAAAAATGTATATAAATTATGCATGGGAAAGTTATTATTATAAAATATTAAAAAGAATATGTTTTAAAAATATTGCATACGAAAATAGCCGTTCAATTAGCATTTGTCTACTAGGCTTAACCTCAAAGATCTTTATCAAAAATGTAAAAAGTACAGGCAGCAAATTACCAAAACATTTCTGTTTAATTGGAAGAGATTTTTCTCTTATTTGAATAAATATCAGTCATTTGATTCGATTGAAAACACTAAGACAATTTATTCTTCGGTTTGCGACTATTTCGTATTTTGGGAACACAAGATGTGCATAAAAATTCAATTCCTAATATAAAAAGTAAGTGGCAGTTAAGTTGTCGGAACAACTTCATAATTTGAGGGAAATGTAGCTAGAGAATTTCCGTTAATTTCTATGGTAGGTTGGTGAATTTTCTATATTTTGTGACAAATCAAAGAGAAAGTTTTCGTGTTTTAAGAACAACAACAAACACAAAAAATCTTTAATTTATTGATTACATTTTTAAGACTGTTGAACTATCTCTAGGCCATCTCTATTTTTAACTAACAAGCTTTCTTAAGCATCATAATGGATTCAGCACAATTTCGTATTCTGCAACACGGGGCGCATATTTACATTTGAACATACGATTTAAAAAATAAGTTACATCATTTAAAAAATAAATATGGTTAATATATTTTTTAATTAATATAAGAAAGATCCTAAAACAAAATTAAAATTATATATTCCTCTTAAATTAAATTAAAAGAAAAAATATAATCTGACGGACAATGTTTCGAGTTATAACGATTTTAAATATCTGAACATAAATACTAATGAGTTAAATTTTTTAAAAACTTTATGAAGAATTTTATGATGTGATTTTGTTTGCAAACTAGATGAATAAGAGCGCAAATTGAAGTGTGTTCAAGAGGGGCGGTGGTTCAAATTTCAACTCCTGGGCCATTTCAGCTTGCACTACTTAACTAATCCCAACGATTCAAATTTTGTACTCAAAATTTAAGTCTAAATTTTTGAAAGCATTTTATGAGATACAAAAATAATGGTAAAAAATAATTGTTCGTTATTCCAAAGTCTAAAGCGTACTCAATCGGCATTTTTAAAACGTTATCTTATAAAATTTATTTTCAAGAGGGTACTAAGGGTATAATATATTACAAATGCATCTTTATTATGGGTTGCCCGATCCCACTACATTTTTACCAAAATTTCACTAATTGTTTTTTGTACTAAACGTCGAACCAAATCTTCTTTTGGTGACCTCTGCCCTACTCCAGTGGCGTATTCAGGGGGTGGGCTGATAGGGCTGCAGCCCCTTCCGAAATTTCTAGAAAAGAAAATTTAATTACGAAAGTTTATCAAAGTGTAATGAAATAAGCTAGGATGGAATTTAAAAGCAGCCACAAAAATATCCCACTGTAAGTGAATTTTCATTTAAAAAGTGTTTTTTTTTTTTTTTTTTTTTTTTTTTTTTTTTTTTTTCTTTCAGAGATCACAAAATAACAATTTCAGTCAAGTTTCTGACATATGCATGCTTTCTTTACACATCGTAAAAATTATGCTAGTTAAGACAAAAATCCAGTCCCATGCAATTCCATCTTACCAGGTTTGATTGTATAATGTATGTGTTACCTGCTATAATAAAACTTGTTTAAAGCGAAAATGTTAACGTTTTCGTGATTTCCTCTCAAAAACTTTTACTGTATCTCAGCCCCCTGCGAAATGATAAAGTCTAGGTACGCCACTGCCCTACTCCTTAGTTTTGGCCTCTGATACGGCTAGCTCAGTGTTGAATTCAGGGGATGGCCTGGGGGGCATCCCCCCCCGGAGCCACAGAAATCCCTCCCGGAGAAAAGTCTCTGAATTCAACACTGGGCTAGTTAAGCGGTGTCCTTCTGGACAGATAAGCATACGCACATACCAGTGGCGTTGGCGGCCTTCTTTTGACAAATAAGTAAACAAAACAAATCGATTAAAAAACTCGGAAACTACCATCGGATGTCGCGCCGAAGTAGAATATTGGCCGCTAGAGAACTTGTTTCTTTTCAAAAACCGGTCTCGCGACTGGCCACGACTTTCCCTTGGATCGAAATTGGAATCGAGGACAGAGGTTCGGTTCTTTTCTTTTTTTTTTCCCTTCCCATCCCACTGGGTCACTTTTAATCTCTTCTATTACATTAATATCATCCATGCCAGAAAAGAAACCACCGCCCCTGAAACGGTTTCCCTTGGCGACGATTTACTACCTATTGTGTCTCTGAGGCCGGTTCTTTGTTTTTATCGTCTGAGATTCTTTTCGCGATTAACGGATCATCATTATCAAAGTGCTAATTAATCGATTTTTTTTTCATTCAGATTTTATAAGTGATTTCTATGATACTGGTGTTCTAAAGTGAAGCAATTACTCGAGATGCGGAAGTAAGAATGTGTTTTCCCTTTCACCTCCAGTAATCATTGTCTTTTAAAGAAGAGTTTGAGGTTCTCTGCTTTAAAGAATTGCATTGAACAAAACTAATAGACTTTCCTGAAACTCTTGGATAAAATCTGCTACTTGACATGCAATTGCATTTAGTAAAATTCAACCATAAAAAGAAGTTGAAATGTATACTGACTTATTTGAAGAGATCATCCAATTAACATTGATGCCATGTAACGGAACAAATGCTTCAGTAAAATTTCACAAAACTATTCTATACCACATCCCCGCAAACTAAGATGGGATGAATAGTGTGATGCACTTGGTTGATAAGACTCCCTAGGTAAGTTTTTATTTTATCTATATGGACTTTCTCTTAATATTTTAAAGGGATTAACAAATTTTCACCGTAACTGTGTGTAAGAATTTTTTTTGATTTAAAATACTTTCATAGTTGTAATTTTTAATTAATATTTCGATTCCGCTTCCTGAATGTTAATCTTCTAATGTCTATGTTAGCATTTTTACTTTTATCGGTGTTTCCGATAGAGTGTTTCAGAGTGTTTTTTTATATATATATTCGGATATTTCTTATTCCCACTAGAAATTTAACGAATGCATTTAAAATAGAAACATTTGCTTTAATTAACAGCGTTCGTTATTAAATAAAGCAAAATTTGTTTTTTAGATTTCCTGGTGTGATTTTGATTATTTGAATTACGCAATATCTGAATTATTAGAAACGCACTCTACCTTGGGAATCATAGTGTTAAGTTATTATTTCAATATTTTTATGCATTATTGTCAGAAGAAAAATTATTGTTCCTTAAATTGCACCCTATTTTCGATTGATATTTATCAACATGATTTCCATTTGGTATACATGCACACACACACATACACATATATATATATTGCAATTTACAATATTCGTGAAAAACGTATGAAATATCTCAAAAGTACTGCCTTTATAAAAAAAAAATGCATTTCAGAATCTTCCTTAGTAAAAGAATGAATGCATTTATTTGATTAAATAAAATTGCATTGTTAGAGAGACTGAAGAAGAAAGCTTGGGAGGATGATTTCTCCCAAGAGGAGGATGAAGAGACTAGCAAAGTAAAGTCACGCAGCATCCGCGACTTAATCCTGTCGCTGCTTTTTTTTATTTTTTTATTTTTTTTCCTTATCGAAATAAGTTCGAAAATTGCTTATTTACATTATTACATATTTCAAATTTGCATGTATTTTAGAGTTAAGGTACATACTTTTATTTTGTAAAAGAGTTCTTTTTAGGATTTCGTTCCTCTGCGAAACCCTATTTATCTCTGTCCTGTATCTGTCCGCCCCTCACAGAGTCCGTACACAAAAATTGTTTAAGTCACCGACTTTAAATTTTATGTACTTACAGCTGAATATTTCGTGTCACATGAAAAATAATAAAATTTTGAAAAAATATATTATTTGAATAAAATTTTTTTAATGTCATCCTTTTTTTTTTTTTGCCATTTAAATTTTTAAAGAGAACCCTTATTTTAACATTTTGCATGTAAACATCATAGTTTGGAGGTAAACATCTCGCTATTAAACAAAAGGTTCTTCATTCGAGTTCCGGTGTTGGAAAGTGAAATTTTCACATTAAGATGGATTTCATTAAAAAAAATTTCGTATATTTTGCCAGTTTAAATGTTTATAGTATTAGGATTTCGTTCATTTGACATTCACAATATTTTTCGAAATTCAATTTTAGTTCTATTTTAAAAACTATTGCGATTTATTAATGATTTAACATTTTAAATCTCATTTGCAATTTTTTTTGTTTTTAGAAATTTAAAAATGTATTTATATCTCCGCTATTTTTTTTTTAATTTCGCATTTTCAAAAACTTTGGTTTTTTGGATTAATTTAAATAATTTGACTTGAACATTTTTAATTTGATTAAAATAAATAATTTACTTTTATAATTATTTTTAAAAGAAATTTATTGGTTCTACCATCTATGAAAGAATTTAGTAATTATGAATTAACAATTTGCATTTATTAATTAAAGGATAAGTTGTTTTGAAAAAAAATATTAAACGAAACCCTCTGTTTGATCTGCGATCACACCTATCCATTTGTTTTAATATATAATTAAATCATAAAAAGATCGCGTAAATCGTGGGTTGCACAAATTTTGTTACTTTTGTGTTGCCCATGGAAATAAGCAAGAGAGTTAAGTGCAAGGTCTTTAAATCATGTATGTTAAATTAATTGATTACATATTTTGTAAATCTTACCAAAATCTAAAAAAAATATTTTTTTAGAAAGTGGGAAAAACATGCATTGCAATAATATATATATAATCCTGCGTTTAAGAATTCTGTCTTTGTATATTTTTTCAGATATAAAATGAGAAAATTGCTTATTATTATTTTTTTTTCACTTTTCGACATTTTAAGTGTTGTAAATTCCTTTAAGTGATTAATCAGAAAAACGATTATTAGATAAACAGTAGCTCCTAATTATCTATTTTAAGATAAATTATTAAAGATTTTCAAACAATTAGATGCAGATTGAAATTCTTAGAACGTATTTCCGAAAATGCGCTTTAGACTCTTATGATTTGAAAAGAATTTTAAGAACAAATTACATTTTTTTATGTTATTTTTTTTACAATTGTTTTTAAAGCTAAATTATTGATTATTTTTTTTCAAACTTCCAAACTTTCGTAAACGCCGAAACATAAGAATTTAAAAAAATAGCAAATTTATTTTTCATTTATTAACTAGTATGCTTAAAAGTACGAAAACCAGGAAGAACAGGTAGCAGTTAAAGCGGTGCAACTAAGAGTGATGCAGTTTTGTTTTTCTTTGATTAGGTTAAGCTACCGTTTAACAAAATTTCTCGGGAATTTTTTGGTAAATTCTAGGTAAATTTTAAAGAATCTTAAAAGAAAAAAATCACGAGATTTATTAAATAGAAATTCAATTGCATTTAAAACAGAGGGAAAGTGAATTAACTTGTAAATCGTTCGTTCTATAATTTTAATTTGGAAAAACAATTTAAATAATAAAATTAACAGATCAATAGAAATTCTTCATAACTAGTAAACTTCAATAAAGATTTTTGAATACCAAGATTTTGTGTGGATAATAAGCTATGAATTTATCATTTATTAATAAATAAATATTGTTATGTTTGAAACATATTTTTGATGAAAAGTTTGAATTTGCACATGTCCCATTAAGTGAAAATATCATGTGATCAAAAGGACAATAGAACATGAAGTCAAAATGCATAAATTTGATAAAATCTGTTAAATTCCGCTTGAAACATTTTTCAATGAAAAAACAAATTTAATTGAAACAACAACAAAGAAAAGCACTCATGCTGTATTCTGTCATACATTTATATCCAAATCTTGCGTTTTGTGATTAATATATAATTATTTCATGGAATTATCTGCTATAGTGCCCTCTACTGACAAGATTTTGAACCAATTTTTTGTTGAATTATGCAAAATCCCGTATTATGCTGAATATTTATCCGCAAACAACATGCTTCTCTAATTCATCAACTTTTTTTTAATTCTTATTTTATTTTTACATCGTACTTTTGAAAAAATTGGTACACATATTTCTTTATATAGTTAAAAGATGTGGCATCTAATTACATGGATTTATCAAATAGTTTTCAATGTAGCGCAGACGATTAAAAGGTTTTATTGTAAGAGAAAATATCTGTCGCAGAGGATATAAAAGAACAACCGACCTAATTTTGGATTAATATTTCATTATTTGTAGGTTATTTGCCAATAAATGATTCAAAGCACATTTAATAAAAATTTCACTGAATACTATTTCCTCAAATAGCGCAATTTAAAAAAAATTAAAATTACTCAAATAAATGAATAAATTGGATGAGTCTTTTTGACGGAGAACAATTCCAGCTCAAAAGGTTCAGTTTAAATTCAAATTTCTCATATATCAATCTACGTAGGTGTTACTGCTAAAGTTAAAAAAAAAAAAAGTTTTAAAAGTGCACTTATTTGGCATAAAAATTTGAGCATCACTAAATTCCTAATACATCTTTGAAGAGTAAACTGCTCGAGGTATTTCTTTCAGCTACATAAAATAAAGAAATTCTTTTTAAGTTTATTTTAATATTACAGTTTATAAAAAAAACAGCCAATGAACAATAATAGCAGCCAATAACAGCCAATGAACTAAATTTTTCATTAAGCTATTTTCTCAAGAAAAGAGGGTTTTTAGGTGCATTCTTTGTTATGTGAATACGTAGAACAGCCGTCGTTCAGTCCATCCGTCCGTCTGTTCGTCCGCCTGCCGATCCACATATATTAACTCAAAAACTACCCAATCGAAATGCGAATCGTTTGAAATCAAAAATATAAAATTGTTGCATAATTTTGTTGAGTCATTTCAAATTTTATGAAAGTCGGATGCATAATTCAATTACAGGGACAATAAAAAATATTCATTACGGTCAATGGAAAAAATAGTTTCAAGTGCATTTTAATGCTATTACTTTGTTCTAAACATAATAAAATTGATATGCCTTTATGAATTATATACTACAATATACACTCTATACACTTTGTGATCCAAAGAATACTTTTTATTTTACAGGGTCATTCAGATGTATTTCATTACATAATAATTTAGGGGGAAACATTGCTTGGGGCGCGTTTTAATCATATTAACTATTTTACATTTTATTAAATTCATATACATTGCTAAGGTTTACTACAAGTTATCTCCTGTGTAATAAAACGCAGATAATTTTTACAGAGACATTTTGGACACTGTATTGTAACTGAAGTACTGAATATTTTAAAAACTTCTTTGTCGCACGAATTCACCCCATTTGCTGCGTTTGACGTGCAATTTCCAACTTGTTTTTTTAGATGCATTTGTAATTATGAAAATACGTAGTACCTATAGTCCTCTTTCAGTCCGTTCGTCCGTCTGTATGTCCGCATATAACAGAGCACAAATAATCTAACCGAATTGTTTGAAATTTAAAATATATAATTATTACATAATTTTGTGGAGCCATTTTAAATTTTATGAAAATCGGATGCATAGTTCATTTCCAGGGACCATCAAAATTATTCCTTTACATTATGACAAATAGGAAAATATAGTTTCAAGTACATTTTAATGATGTTACACTCTTTCGAGCATAATAAAATTGATATGCATATATGAAGTATGCACTAAAATATTCATTCTGTGCAATCTGTGGTGCAAAGAGTATTTTTTATTGATTTACAGGACCACACAGATGTATTCTATTACATAATGATATAGGAGGAAACATTGTTTGGGGCGCGTTTTAATTGTATTAAACTATTTCACATTTTATGAAATTTATATACATTGTGCTGAGGTTTACTACAAGTTACTTCCTGTATAGTAGAAAGCAGAGAGTCTTTACAGGGACACACAAAATATTTCAGTTATTATGCTGTAATCCGAAATACTGTATACTATTAAATCAAAATCTGAATATTTTTTTTTACTTCGTTATAGTACGAGCGCAATTCATTTGCTACTAGCAATTTACAACTTGTTTAATTATTAAATCGTTTTGTTTTGTTAATAATAATAAGTAACAATATCAACTTTTTGGTAATTTTTGACTTCCCTCCCCCTCTTTCAATATCATACGTTATCATCCATCGACCTTCCCCCCCCCCCTCCTCGGTAATCGGCATATCCTTGTCGACGTGTAGTTTTTTAAAAAATCTTTTTCTTTGAAGTGATATATCAAACTGTATACATCTATATTTTGCATACTGTATTCATTTAAATGGGGGAAAAATCAATAAAATAGCCCTTTGTATTGCATAACGTTTAAAAGAATTAGTTATAATTTAAAAATATTTTATAATAGCTTTTTGTTATACTAGGGGGGCCCCGCCCCCCTGCTCGCTATGCTCGCCAACCCCCCGTGTAATCGCTTCGCGATTCCAAATTATTGGCTGCTTGCTGCGCTCGCCAATTCCCCATTATATGAATAAGCAGTTGCAGACCTTTCAAATGATGTGTCACACGACTGGTGTTGTAAAAAAATTAAAAATGTGCCCCCCCCGCCTGGGGGGCAGAGTAGGAGGCGACACAAAAGACATTCATAATATGAATAAGCAGCTGCAGACCTCTCAAATGATATGTCACACGACTGGTGTTGTAAAGAAATTAAAAATGTGCCCTCCTGGGGGGCAGAGTGGGGGTGACACACAAGACATCCATAAAATGAATAAACATTTGCAGACCTTTCAAAGGATGTGTCACACAATTGGTGTTGTAAAGAAATTACAAAATGCGCCCCCTCTGAGGGCAGAGGGGGGGGGGTTACACACAAGATATCCATAATATGAATAAGCAGTTGCAGACCTTTCAAATGATGTGTCACACAACTTGTGTTGTAAAGAAATTAAAAATGTGACCCCCCCTGGGGAGAGAAGAGTGTGGGGGTGACACACAAGACATCCATAATATGAATAAGCAGTTGCAGACCTTTCAAATCTTGTGTAACACGACTGGTGTTGCAAAGAAATAAAAAATGCGTCCCCCCTGGGGAGCAGAATGGGGGATAACACACAAGACATCCATTATATGAATAAGCAGTTGCAAACCTCTCAAATGATGTATTAAACGACTGGTGTTGTAAAGAAATTAAAACTTTGGCGAAATATTACAGTTATTGCCAAGTTGGAGTCACTTTTGACAACTAATTTTGGTCGCCAAATTTGGCGATATATCGCCAAGTTGGCGACAAACTTGGCGATTGTTGGCGATGGTAACCTTTCCTCTCTTTATGGTAACCCATACGGCGATGCATAGACGGAGCTCTTTCCTGATTGGTCTATTCGACTCATGGAAGGAGTGGACAACCCGGATTCGTTAGTTCCGGAAATCTTCCACATCAGCATCATTGCAGGAGTCATTCCTTTTAAGGCTAGTTTTTTTTTACTATAGAAGGATGATGCATTCAACAATAATAATGCCTTGTTGCACTTGCTCAGCGCGAAAGAGGTTGGTGGTAAAATATAAATTCTCAAATAAAGAAAAAAAATGTGGGAAACATTTGTTCTCTTTCTCTTTTATTTATTAGTAAACACAAGCTGCATTTTAAATACACTTCACATATGGTTTCTCGAATAGTGATTGCATATGCATACACATATGAATACGTTTAGGGATACCAAATATTAGGGTACTCCACATTTTAGAATTAGATATTTTTATAATAATTTAGTGATTTTTATAAAAACTTTGTATTTTCATAAAAATAGATGACAGGCTAAAAATCGATAACATACTATTTTGAACCAAACAGTATATTGCACATAAAAAAGAAAATTTGGGTTCGATCAAAAATGATATTAATATAAAGAGACAACGTCCCCCTTCCCCCTAGAGATATCTTAGGCTATCATTTGCCAGACCCCCCCCCCTCCTAAAATGATATTGTTATAATTCCACAGTCCCTAACATCTTCGTTTCCTGGATCCACATTTGTGGACCTCTGTTTTTTTTCTCATAAAAAATAGACTCTTTGATTTTTTTACATTTCGAATGAACACACAATGAATTCACAGCTGAATGCTTTTTGTTGCAATAGCAAATTTATCAATGTCTATATCTATGCAGATTTCCTCATGGAATAAGTGTTATTTTCAGCTGAAGTTGAAAAATGCCTTCAAGGCCACTAAATTGAGAAATCTTCATAAATATTTAATTTAGATCCCTTGCAATAATTTTTTTTTAAGGATTTGTATATGATTCGCTTGTTTAAATGCTTTAAAATTTTTATTGTATGATTTTAAGTTAGAGATAATTAAATAGATATTTTTAAAGTATTTGTAACTTTAGATTATCTTTTGTGAGCTTAAATTACTAGACTCCTAAAATAATATATATATATATATTTAAACCGATGAATAAGTATTTATAGAGTTATTTTTAATTTATTGAATAAAGAGGAAATATGTTGAATATTGCCTAAAAAAATACATTACTTTCTGAAGATTTTTATTTAAAACATTTTTTTCGAATTTTGTACAGTTTGATGGATGTTACTGTGTATTTTCGGAAGTAGTTAAATTACACTGCTCAAAACAATTAAAGGATATTTGAAGTTTTATATAAAATAAAGATATAAACGAAATTTTTTTTGCCGAAAATAGAAGAAGAGAATCACAAATGCAAATTTTTCTGGTTTTCAAACTGCGGAGTATGCAAATTTTGAGTTCGACGTCAAAAACGTCGCTTCAGCGGCAGCGAATGAAATTTGACTTTCAACTGGATAAAAGAGAATGAAGACAAGGATGATCGGCATTAAGTGATTCTTTGTTTCGATGAGTACGATGTCCCAGCGAAGTCATTTGACAGATTCAGAAGCTTGGAGAATCGTTGGTAGGTTAGAAGGGGGCCAAACTCAAGCCGAAGTAGCGCAAGCCATTGGAGTGTCACAAAGTGTCATTTCCAGGATCTGGAACCGTTTTTTTGGAGAGTGGATGTGCAGGCCGAAGACCAGGGCAAGATCGTAGACGGGCAACAACGCCCAATGAAGATCGGTATTTAGCGTTAACAGCTCGGAGACACCGAAACATGAACGCTACTCTTCTCCAACAACACCTTCGCTCGGCTACAGGCACCACGATTTCAACTCAGACTGTGCGAAACTGGCTCCATGCTGTAGGTCTGTATGCTCGCCGACCGATGGTATGTGTTAGATTAACATCAAGGCATCGTCGCGACCGCAGGGAGTGGGCAACCGAGCATGTCAACTGGAGGAGAAATGAATGGAGCAATATTCTGTTTTCTGACGAGTCCCGTTTTTCTGTGCATCCGGATAATAGGCATATTTTCATCTGGAGGGACCGTGGCAGTAGGAATAATCCTGCGTTCGTGCACTAAAGTGTCAGATTTGGCGGTGGAGGAGTGTTGGTGTATGGTGGCATCTCCATTGACGGGCGCACTGACCTCTACATCATTCGAGATTGAGCTCTGACTGGTCGCCGATATAGGGATGAGATCCTCAGACCTATTGTAGTCCCTTACGCTGCAGCAATCGGAGATAACTTCATTTTAATGGACGATAACTGCAGGCCACATCGTGCAAACCTGGTGGAGGATTTCCTTTTCGAGGAAGGAATCATTCGAATGGAATGGCCAGCGTGTTCTCCAGACATGAATCCAATCGAGCACGTTTGGGACGCTCTAGGAAAACGAGTTTCTGGCCGTCAACAACCCCCACAAACTCTCCAAGAACTGGAAAGAGCTCTTCTAGAAGAGTGGGGCAGAATACCCCAACTCGTCATTAATAGCCTCATTGAGTCCATGCCTCAAAGGTGTTCAACGTTGCTGGCCGCTCGTGGAAACCATACCCCCTACTGAAAATGATTTTCTTTGAAGAAAACACCTTTTCTTATTCTTTTTTTCTCATATGCACAAATTGTGTTTTTTTCCTTTTGTACACAAATGCGCAATAAAATGCATTTTTTTCTTCCAAACATGTGTAATTTCTTCTCATATAACCTACTATGTCTGTCGACCATGTATCAATCAGCTAAAAACTTTCCCAGATGCAAAATCCACCGGAAACTGCAATATCCTTTAATTGTTTTGAGCAGTGTATATATCCCTAGATTAATAAATACTTGTTGCGCTTCTTCATAATGAAACTAAATTGAAATTTGACTTAGAAACAAATTATGAAAAAATTATCATCTGACCCCTTACGATTAGATGAATATGGAAACTTATTTAAAAAAAATTTTCATGTTTTTTATGCAACATATTATGATTTTTTTTTTTTTTTTTTTGACGAATTTTCTTTTTAAAAAGATGTGAAAAATATGTAACGGCTTAGTTTTTGCGAGTATTAAATACGGTAAATGCAACAAGTAAATTTTCATATTAAATTAATATTAATAAATAAATATTAGTAAATTTAAATAATATTTACTCATTCTCTCGTGTATAGACACTTCTATAAAATCCTATTCGCAAGAGATGAGATTGGTTTTGATGAAATTTGAGAATGAAGATTTCCTAAAAACGTAAAATTGTTGAAAGAAAACATAAACAAAGTACTTTATAGAGCGTAAAGCTGTTCGTCTAAATTACTGTGTTGACATTATTTTCTCTCCATAGAGGAATTTCATTTCAATATCTCATTAAAAGCAATGTCATCAATCATCGAACAATCGGTCGAACATCCTGCCTCCAGATGAGATTCACTTTCCTTTCCATGCTTCAATGATGTCAAATAAGTTTCTTTCCAGCTTGTGTGTTGATAATCTTTATTGATAAACTGCATCGCTACAAGCTGTGTATTATTTACTGAGTCAAATATGAGTAGCGGACCAATAATTATTAAATGTCAGAATTGATTATTACCTTTAATTGCCGGAAAAATGTCACGTCATTTAGGACTTAAGGTTTGTGTCCCTGTGATCGAAGACACTCGAGAGCTAAAGGAAAAAGGAATTTTTTTTAGGGCTTCAGCATTTCGCATTATTCATTAAATATGATCTACTTCAACATAAAAAAAAAAAAGCAAATCAAAAAATACAACTATCGCACTTTGTCTGACTTTCAAAATTATGGCTCTTAAGCACTTTTTCACGTAAATAGATCCTTATTAGATTTGGGTGTATATTGAACAATAGGAGTTGATTTTATGCTCTTTGAGTAAGAAATTTTGGTTGTGGACATCTAAGAGGGTGTGTTCCAAAATTCTATGATTTGTTTGAAACAATGACATCTTCTTGCTAAGGAGACACAGTACCTTTGAAACTATCTCTTCAATTTTGAATAATACTGTAATATACCGGGTGATCCAAAAGTCAGGACGAACTTTAAAAATGAATAATTCCAAAAAGAATTAAGATACAAAGATTAGGTTTGCACCAAAACGGATGCAAAAGAAACCGGGTTTTGAGTGGCAACGAAAAACAATAATTCTGTGTCAAATTTCAATAGTTCTATAGTGTTTTATTGCACCAAACAGTGATTTACTAATGAAAAAATGTTGACAACTTACAAGTCCGTTTAGTTACAGTTAATCAGTACTGCAGTAAATGTTCAATGTGGTGTCCATCAATGAGAAGAACAGCTGTGAGACGAGGCATTACACTGTTCACACCATTTAGAAGCATTTCTTGCGTTACGGGAGACACATTTTGGCGGATGACTCTTTCAGTGCTGCTGGTGCTGCCGGTTGGTTGCGGTACATTTTTGGCTTCAAGAATCTCCACAGCCAAAAGTCACAGAGTGTGAAACCCGTCTGTGTGAATTCCTTGAAAAAAAAAAAAAAAAAAAAAAAAAAAAAAATATGGATCAAGTATGAAATTAGCTGTGAAGCCACATCAGAGTGTCACTTTTGGCTGTTGCAAGGGCAACAAATTCCAACAGAACTTTTTTTTTCTTTGCCACACAAAACTCGGTTTCTTTTGCATCCGTTTGGTGCAAACGGTATCTTTGTATCTTGATTCGTTTTTGAATTATTCATTTTTAAAGTTCGTCCTGACTTTTGGATCCTCCGGTATGTAGTGGCACAATACTTAATGCTAAAAATTAAATAAAAATTAAAAAAAATCTTATTTTACTAAAATTTAAAATTTTCAAAATTCCTACTACTTTTTTAGAAATGAATATTTTTGCTTCGCCCTTTTTTCCACATTCATTACAATATACTACATAAAACTGTGCATGGATTTTTAGATGCGGGATTTTACATTTAATATATTTTTTTCTCTCGTATACATTAAAAAATAGAGAAATTTCAACAAACTTTCAATTTAAATATTTTTTAAAAAGTAAATATACACTGTTAACAGTTTTCAGCATTCTGTCCAGTCATTTGACTGTATTTTTTAAAGGGTTACATAACCATAATTTAATGTTATTCTGACCATATTATTGGCTAATTTATGGTCAAAATATAGTTAAATTACAGTTATGTAACAGTCTTTTGAAAAAAATGGTCAAATGTCTGGACACAATGATGCAAATTTTTAACAGTGTAAACTTTAATGTTAAATCCAATGCACAAAAATATTAAATACCCCATGGAGAACAAGTAAAAAAAAAATTTCAAATCTCTATCTTAATTAGCAAAAAAGGCTTAGTATTTTTCGAAAAATCAAATTGTAAAAATATGAACAAGAAGAAAAATCAGTTTCCATTTGTATGGGTAATTGAGCTGGATCTATTAACAAAATTTACAATATCTCGAAATACAATAGTCGTATATGTAAAAATGAGGTGTCAAAATATTCACAATTAAAGAAGTTTTCCGTTAATATCGAAAAAAGAAAATCTATATTTTGACCAATTTCAATGTGTACTGTGTTTCCTTAAATGCATCCAATTCAACGAAAATATATACCTTACAATCATCATGCTAGGTATAAATTGTCATTTTCATTTAATTTTGACAGCGTAGATTTTGAATTTTTAACATGCGTGCGATAGAAGAAAGTTTTAGAATTGTCACATCCGCCGTTTATATAGATTTTAATTAAAAATTTTTTGTTCTTCGGCTTTTTACTCAGATTGTTTTGTATAAAATATTATTTATTGACTATGAAATTGAAGACAGTGTTGAATTCAGGGCCTTTCCTCCGGGAAGGATATCTGTGGCTCCGGGGAGACATTGTGGAATTCCAGGGGAGAGAATTGCACTTTTTACAATTGAAAACACAAAATTTCAAATCTTCCAGGGGAGGGGAGATCTCATTGCTCCGGTGGGGGAATGTCTCCCTTCCCCGGGCCACCCCTGAAATCAACACTGATTGAAGGAATAAAATACATAAAAATAAAAATAAATCATCCGAAGGTGTTTAGATATACTAAAAGAAAGTTGTAATCTAATTCACTGCGAAAATAACAGAGGAAGTTTGAAACAGTGGGCTATTTAGCATAATTCTTATAACAAACCTTAAGTAAAAGTGATATCATCCGATTTCGAACTCATTGGTATTTACTCTTTCTTTCTTTTATTTTTTACTTTCTAGCTTGCGAAAATGTTGCTACTGACATCGGCAAGAAAATTTTAATGTTCTAACTGCCCTAACTTGTCACGATAATCGTTGATCATAGAATGAATAATGATAAGGCCAATGCCGTTAGAATAAGTAATCACATGTCATAATGGCATTTCTATTTATTATTATTTTATGTTATCTTTAAAACTAGAATCTTGCGTTGGTTTAGCAATTTGGGTTTTGAGGTTTCGTAGAACATACCTCTTAGATTAAAAACACGCTTTCATTTTATATATGCAAACAAAATTCTTTTATTTAATACAGGAAAATTATCAGTTAACTTTTTATAATCAAAATTATGAATTCATGAAAATCTCATCTTATTTATCATCATAATCTTCAGTCATCATCAAAGAAGACCTGTCAAACACATGCCAACAGGTTATCAGTAACTCGCCAAGACTTTGCCATTTTTTCTGTATTTGATTTAATTCGTGTTTGACACAAAAAATACCCATTTCAAGAATATATCTGCACTGACTGTAGGTCCAATGTTACCAAGTTGGGGAAATTTTTTATTCAAAATATCAACCATTATTTCCGAATAGTAATCTCAGCTTAATTTATTTACAAGCATTTCGTGGCAAAATAAAGAAAAGATTACGAGTTAAAAAAAAAATTGGTAGCTATTTTGAATAACCAACTTCCACCATGTGGCAAAACTGTCTTCATGTTAGATATGGTATATCTAAAAAAGTTTATTATTTGTATGTGGTATGTTATTAAGTTTTTTTCCTTTTCACCTGAAAGTGTTTTTTCTATGTTCAGCAGCTATTTTTTATATGACATTTCCTGAAAAATCAATATTTTTTACTTAATAAATATATTTTTTAAATTTTTCTTTGGAACAATATAAATTTTTTTGTTAGGTAGCATTGGAATTTCTGATCTTTTATTTTTTTATTCCTTTTTTTAAGCTAGTTTGTAATTATGTAAATACGTAGCACCATGAGTTGTCGTTCAGTCCGTCCGTCCGTCCGCATATAACAACGGAAAAACTACCCAACCGAATCGTTTGAAATTTAAAATATATAATTATTACATAATTTTGTCAAGTAATTTGAAATTTTATGAAAATCGGATGCATAGTTCAATTACAGGGACAATCAAAAGTATTCCGTTACATTACGGTCAATGGGGAAAAATGTTTCAAATGCATTTTAATGGTGTTACACTCATTTGAACATAATAAAATTGATATGCAAATATAAAGTTCTTATTATAATATACATTTTACATAATCTGTGGTTCAAAGAACATTTGTTATTGATTTACAAGGCCACACAAAAGTATTCCATTACATAATGGTATAGGGAAAACATTGTTTGGTGAGCATTTTAATTGTAATTAACTATCTTCAATTTTATGAGGTTGATATATGAGAGTGATATTTTTAAAACTTCGTTATCGTACGAACGCACCTCATTTGCTACGCTTCACGTGCAATTTACAATTTGTTTTAATAATGCTATGCATACAAAATTCAATCTGTGGGATGATAATATAATGGATTTGCTTTGTTTTATTTTGTTTTTTGTAATCTAGCCCACAGTTTTGTATTTGATGTATAATTTTACGAAGGAGATAAACGAGTTTAACATTGCCTGTTATAAAGCAAATTTCGTGAATTTTTGAAACTACATTTGAAGTCAACTACACAGTTATTTAATAAATTTTAGAAAGATTTTGACAATTAAAATTAATTAACTAAATTTGAATTTATATGGATTTTGTTCAACATTTATAACTCCATTCAAATCTTTTTTTTTTTTAATATTTTCTCCAGTATTTTATAGAATCAGGAAATGTACAGAAATATAATGCTCTTACAATAGAAATGAAGAAATATTTTTTAACTGATGCTTTTCCCCCAAAATCTTTCTTCGTCAAGACAGAAGATGCAAATGAAAAAGAAATCACCATTTTAAAAATATTTTTGTTTCGTGCAACCAATATTGCTTGTGGAACAAGATAAAGTTGAGTATCTATAGCTCATTCTAAACTGTATTACCACTAATCGATGCATTGCATTAATTTTAAAACAAGTTACTTTAATGGTACTTCACCAAATTTCATGTTTCTAGATCCTTCAGTAAAACAAAAATTGCATTTTTAGAACATTTTATGCTCCTACATTTCCCCCTTTGTGGTAGTGCACCAACAAAAAATATAACTTATATTGGAGAAAAAGCTGTCCCCTTCATTTTGACCCCATTATTTTTTAAATCGGTTCGACAATTCCTGAGATTGTGTTGAAATCGCAATTTAGAATGGTTTTCGCGCATTTTCACCAATTTTAAAATTTGAGATTTTTAGGAAATGCTTATAGAGATTATCTTATAAGTAACTACCATGGTAAATTTCATGTTTCTAGGCCCTTAAGTAACATAAAAATCGCATTTTTTGAACGTTTCTTGCTCCTAAATCTCTTTTGGGTTAGTGGCATCGACATAGGATATAGCCTACATTGGAATAGGGACCAATATCATCATTTTGATACCATTACTTTTGAAATTGGTTCGGTACTTCAAGAGATTACCCCCTGCAAATAAACAAACTTTACTTCTTTGTAATATTACTGCATATTTGAAAAGTTTAAATAATTTTTATAAATTGCCATGTAAAAACTGCATTCTAAACATTACAACAACTTAATGTAACATTTTAATAAATTTGATTTTGGATATATTTCTTCTATCTTTGCAAGACAAAATTACTGGACTCGTGAAAATTTTTAACTTTCGCTATATATCGCTTTAAGAGGTCATGAACACGTGTTTTCAGAAAATATCTATGTGAATCTGACTGTATGTGACAAAAATTTTAAAGGCACTCTATTTCAAGAGCTAATGCATGGGATTTAATAAAACCTTAGATTCAGTTAGACATTGATATATGGTGCTGATAAGCATTTGGTGTCGATCGCCCAACATGCTGCATTTTTCTCGATATCCGCAATAGCTCTACTTCAAGAACTAATTCAAGGATTTTAAAGAAACTTCTGATTCAGTTGAACGTTGACATAAATTGTTGTCGATTAGATTTTAGTGTAAATCCTTCAACAGATGGATGTTACTGCTAGGCCACATTTTTCAAGATTTACATGATTTTAGCGCTAGAAAAATCTCAAGAACTAATGCCTTGAATTTCATCAAATTTCATATTCTGTAAACCTCGACATAAGTTGGTGCTGATTACATTTTCTTATAAATCATGCAATAAGTTAGCTACTGTGCTTTGCTTTTTCTGCTCATATTTACGTCAACTACATCTTAAAAAAAAAAAAAAAAAAAAAAAAAAAACATACGGGGTTTAACTAAAGTTTATACTTTGTTATACTTTCCTATAATAAACAGATCTTTATTAGGCTTCAATGTACATTGCCAACAGATATAGCTTTTACGCTCTTTGGTTAGAGTTTTGTTTGCAGAATCTAATAAAAGATGCAGAAATTCAATAATATTTTTGAAAAATGCAATGCTTGTACTATCTCCTTTTTAAATTCACTCAATTCCATCGTGCTTATTCTTTCAGAATCCTCATGATAGGCATATATTGTAATATAATTTTGGCCTGCGGTACCGAATTTCGAAGTATTAATATGTATGAGGCAGAAGAAAGTTTTGGGATTGGCACACCCGAAAAGTTGATCCTATAATAAATTCATGTAATAACCCATAAAAACGTTTCTTATGTGGTTATAGTGGCACTTGGGTTTTCCAAAATTAATATTTATTATTCAGGTGTTTTTAGATTGCGTTTCAAATTTTGAAAGTGTAAAAATAACCTTTTGTTATATAAGAGATCCTATTTTCGTTGCTAGAGATACGCCCGAGATTGTTGAATCTATTAACCTTTTCATTTCTGTAGCACGTAGTTTTGTGGGTCATAATCCTTTTCTGAAACTGGCAAAGTTATTAATAATCACGAAATACCCTCGAATTCGAAAATAATGCATTTTAGTGTGAATAATACTAAGAAGGTAATGCATTCTGGTTGTTTAAAGAACTAACTCCTTACACTGTGAAAAAAGACGAATGTTTCTTTGTACGGGAAAATATAATAAAATTAGAAATGAAAATGTACAATGTGAAAAAAAAATCATTTTTCAAATTAATGGAAAAAAAAAAATGTTAATTTTAGCGTTTGTGGAAAACCGTTTCCTTTATCAAAAATATCTGTAATCTGTTCAAAAAGATTCCAAATATCTTTCCTGTAAATTAAACAATTTGCCACTGGTGCCAAAATTGACATTTTTTTCCCCGTTAATTCAACAGATTTCTTTCTTTCTTTTTTTTTTTTTATAAATAGGGTATTGTTTTAGATGCAATTAGTTATCTTTCGTAATCGGATTGCACTCGATAAGCAGAGATAAAAAAAATCATGTTTGAAAAATATTAAAACTATTAAAAATCAGTAAATTGAGATACAGCTTTCAAATAAATTGCATTTGAAAAGACACTTTTTTCAGTGAAAGTTACAGGCTTTCTTTATTGTATAAGAATTATTGAAAAAAAAATAAAGGAGCAATGTAGAGAGAGACCTCAGCTAACTTAATAAACTCTGTGGTATTACAATCCCTGAAGGATCAGCGCCGATCTAAGACTCTGGACCCCGACGTGCAACGCAGTATACCTCCCGGCTAGGTGGTCAGCCTAATGCGAGACTCTCGGTGTTTAGCTCCCAAGCAAGCTTGGGACACATTTTATCGACTCCGAAGGGATGAAAGGCTGAGTGAATTATGGCCACTGGGGAGTCGAACTCTCGACTTGTGGTGCAGTAGTCAGATGCTCTGACTATATATATATTTATAAATATCGAAATGCAAACGAGTTATTAGAAAATACCTTTCCCATAAGAATAGCATTAGCTCACGGGTGTCTTTACTTACAAGGGCAGGGGCCTTAAAATCTCGCTTCTCTGTCTGTCCATCACAGCCTTGTACTTGAAAACTATTTGTTGAATATCCCATGTTATACACAAAATTATAAAATTTTGAAAAAAATCTTATACTTTTTAAAAATGAGTTTTTTTTTCTATTTTAAAACATAATCTTAACTAGCATTAAAAAATGCTGTGACGGGCACCAAAAAAAAGTAAATATATATTTTTAAGTATGAAAGAGGTTTTCACACGTATTTCTAACTGAGCATGAAGAAGGGCAAGGAATACTTTCTTCGTTGTAACTCGCTTCAATGCAAACTTTGAAAAAATTATGTTTGCGCTTTCTCCAGTAAAGATGCAGGTTGACATATGAATGCAAGCTAAAGCGACCTAGTACCAAAAAACTTTAGTTCCCTTAGTATATCATATTCATGCAGTGCAACGAAGCACGCCCGCAATGTAGAGCTGCACAGAAAATTGATTTGTAGTGCAGTACCGTGTAAATAGTGCAGTTAACATGCAAAACACGATGGAAAGTTTAATTAAAGTACCGGAAATTTCTTTTATATGGAAAAAGCGCAAATATGATTTTTTTAAAGTTTGCATAGAAGGGAGTTGCAGTCAAGAAAGGATCCCTTGCCCTTCTACATGCTCAGTTAGAAGCACTTGTTAAACCTTTTTTCATACTTAAAAACATATTAACTTTTTTTTGGTGCTCATCAGAGCATTTTTTAATGCTAGTCATTTAATTTTTTTGATAAATATATTTTTTAATATTTTAAAAGCAAAAAAAGTACTGCTGGCAAAATTTTATTGTTGTATTAGGATAACCAACAAAGTCATTGCATTGTCATATAAAATGCATGATATTTAAAAAAAAAAAAAAAAAAAAAAAAAATGGAGTCGAGCGAAAAAAATTACAGCGTGTTTTTCACAGCTATATTCAAACAAGTTGGAAATTGCACGTGAAGCGTAGCAAATGAGGTGCGTTCGTACGATACCGAAGTTTTAAATATATTCAGATCTTGCAGTTATAATAGATAGTATTTCCGATACAGTATAATGGTCAAACATTTTATGTGTTCCTGTAAATATACGGGAAGTAACTTTTATTACATCTCAGCAACGTATATTATACGCTATACTATATGCTTTTTTTATACAGGAAATAACTTATAGTATTTCTCAGCAACGTATATCAATCTCATAAAATGTTAAATAGTCAATTACAATTAAAATGCGCAACAAAAATTGTTCTCTCTATATCATTATGTAATGGAATACTTTTGTGTGGCTTTGTAAATCAATAACAAATGTTTTTTGCACCCCAAATTGTGCAAAATGTATATTATAATATGTACTCATAGATGCATAACAATTTTATTGTGTTCGAATGAGTGTAACACCATTAAAATGCATTTGAAACTTTTTTCCCCATTGACCGTAATGTAACGGAATACTTTTGATTGTCCCTGTAATTGATCTATGCATCCGATTTTCATAAAATTTGAAATGACTCGACAAAATTTTGTAATAATTGTATATATCAAATTTCAAATGATTCGGTTGGGTAGTTTTTGCGTTGTTATGTGCGGACAGACAGACAGACGGACAGACAGACGGACGGACTGAATGACATCTATAGGTGCTACGTATTTATATAATTACGAACGCACCTAAAAATGGAAATCTACACCGGTTAAGTACATTCAAGGTACTGTGAAACATTCCAGACTTGGGAAATTCTAGAAATTAAATAAAAATTAGCATAAGAATATTACCGAAGGAATAATAATAATAAAAAAAAAACACAAAAGTATATCTAAACAAAAAACGAATTTAATGCAACTTGCATACAACGGTATGGTATTCGAACTCACTAACCACTGTTCTGCAGCCATATGCCTTACCCTGGAAGTCATAGTTTTTCAATGGAGATGCTAACAGTTTTGCTCTAATATAGATATAATAAATGCCTAAGTCATGTGATTTTCATCAACAGCTCCAGACTGACCGCTTCTCTTTTTATATGCCAGGCGCCCATCATGCTACTTTTATGTTAGCTGGACGAATTTAATTTGAATGAATTATGTTACATACATAACAATTTTTATATTTTTAAAACTTGGTGGCAATGAATATAAAAAACTACAACAGTAACAACAAGAAACAATGTTCAACTGGAGCTTTAAGACATAAATTCGAATTTCTCAGCGATTGTCAAACAAATAAAGTGAAATAAAAAATGGGGAAGTATTCACTATTGTTTCCTAAAATTACCATTGCGAATGCATTCAACGAGTGTTTTAAGCAGTAGTACTTTAAAGTACAGACGGAGGATAAAACGTTAACAGGTGCGCCGTTGTTAGGCTGTGTTATTCCAGCGATGGCTGTATCACGAAAACTAATGAACGGAATTTCATCAAATTTTATATCCTGTTAAACCTTGACATAAATTGATGCCAATTAGATTTGGTCTTTGACCGATCAACAGCTGATGTTTGTATCCTGAAACTTAATGAAAACTCCATAATCTTGTCAACAACCATTTGATGCAATTTAACGAGTGGGATATTTTTCTATAATTATTCATCGATTACTATAATTCTATGCTAAATTCAGGAAAAGGCATTATACTTCATATATTTAATTACTTTCCTGTGAATATGCTATTTAAATTAATGTATTATAATGATATAGAAGCAAGTTTTGTAATAGCATCAAATTACTATTTTTTAGATATATTTTGAAACGATACATTACATACATATTACTACTATTAATTATTAATATCATTTCTAAAGAAAATTGCATGTTTACTTTCATATTTCCCATTGAAATCGTAGAAGCCGATGACTTTATTGGATCAGAATTACGCGCTTAATTAAATGGGTATTTCCTCATACTCGTAAAATTAATATGAATCTACACCATTGGTTCAAAAGTTAATCATTTATTTCTCAACTGAAATAGTCTGTATAATAAGTTTCTTGAAAACTAATAATCATGGCTGATAATGTAATAATTCTTACGGTAACCTTTATAACCTACAATATATCATAATGATCTGGATATCATACTTCAAAAGATATAAATAAATTAGAAAATAAAATTAAATCATTTACCTTTTTGATTTATTATAATAATATAATGAAATTAAAAATGCTAGAAAAGAGTGTAGCCTTTAGTATTGTATGAATA
Source organism: Maratus speculifer (assembly GCA_964019185.1). Classification (NCBI taxonomy): domain Eukaryota; kingdom Metazoa; phylum Arthropoda; class Arachnida; order Araneae; family Salticidae; genus Maratus; species Maratus speculifer. Next base: position 245,407,080 of record OZ025289.1, read on the forward strand.
AATGAGGTTAAAGTAAAATTGTTTATATTTAAATGTACAGCAAAGAAAGGTTGAATTCTCAATTGCTTATTTACTACACGTGGGATTTTTATGGTTTTATTTATTTACATACATATGTATATATTATTGTTTTTTTGGAGAAATGAGTTTTAATAACTTAAGGAAAGTTAAGCTCTTTAAGTGAGCAGCAGCATATCTAAATTATTTATTAGTATGTGTTTTTTCTTTATAAACTGGTCTATAATCTCGGATGTAGGTCATTATCATCTATGATATTTAAAAAAGAGTCACGTCAATACCTAGGTGAAGGATTTTGCATGAAATATGGAATACATGCATGATCCATATGTGGGCTGATAACTATTATCAATTTCTCATTACAACTTCGATAATGTAATAAGAAATTAAGGAAATTTATTCAGTTATTTAAGCCGTTCTTAACTGGATAAGCATTTGAATTTTGTGCCTCTCGTATGTTTCAGTTTTTTTTTTTTTTTTTTTTTTTTTTTTTTTTTTTTTCCCCGTTAAATTTATAATGTCGATGGAATTGCATGAAATGTTTTTAGCTCACAGGCTACCAAAACCTGAGAGCTTATGTGCCCATTACGCTAGTTCTGTATGTACTTTCTTATGTAATGCGATAACACTTGATAAAAATATCCCATTTGCTTCAAATTTTTGATATAGATTTATTCTGATAAAGCGCTTACCCGATTAGTTTTGAGAGCTCATTGGATATGTGTAATGAGGGCTAATATCCTCCTTGATTTAGAAAAATGGGTTTCTCATGCAGAATTATCAGTTTCATTCGAATTTTAAATAAAGGATCATTCTTTTGAGGCTGATAACATGATTAGTTATGGGTGTTCATTGATTAAACATAAATAGGGGAATGGGGAGTAATCCCTCTTAATTTAGATAAATGTTTTTTTTCATACAGAATTTGCCAATTTGCTTCAAATTTTGGGTATAGATTCATTGTGATGAGGCACTTTCCTGATTTGTTTCGGGTTAGTTAAGTTTAAAGGAAAAAGGGGGGAACGGCAAGCTATTCCTCTTAATTTAGGTAAATGAGTTTTTCTTGGAGAATTAAACGCTTCAAATGCTTCAAATTTGGGATATAATATTATTCTAAAAAGGCAATTTTCTGATTAGTTTTGGGAGTTCTTTTGTTAAGTATAAAGGGGGCGGCTGTAATCACTTTTAAATTAGATAAATGGGTTTTTGTGCAGAGTTTTCAGATTTGCTTCAAATTGAATATGTTATTTCTGATAAAGCGAATACCTTAGTTTTAGGGTTTTATGATTAAGTATAAAGGAGGAAACAAGCAATTAATTTCCCACCCCCTTAAATTAGATAAAGCAGATTTTATGCTGAATTATCAGATTTGTTTCGAATTTTCGATATAGAATCATTCTGGTATGGCATATCCCTGATTAGTTTTGGGAATTCAATAGTTAAGTATAACAGGGGTAAATGAGGGAGCTAATCCCTCTTAATTTATATTTCAAGGGACATTATTCTTTGAGAAAATAAAGCTGTAATAAATAGTTAGTGTGACTGAAACTGTGAGCTAAATGCCATCAGTTTAACTGGGCCCTTTTCTTTTTATTAAACTTTTTACACACGCAGGTGGGTGAAAAATAAAATAAATGAAATTATGAAAATAAAATTGAATGAAAAACAATTACATTTATTTAGAATAATACATAAATGATACAACTCAAACAACTGTTCATTTCACAAATTTTTGTGATATTTTATAGATTTATGGGAAAAGTTTCAAACGTAGATGAGCAGAATAAAAGAGTTTTAAAACCTATAAAATCCAGAATCTATACACAGGTGATTCAACGATAAGAGGTTTCAAGTACATACAGGATACGGCCAAAAAGAAAAGTTTGAGTTTTATCAAAAACCTTTAAATTATAATTTTTGTCTCTTTTATTTACCTTTTCATATAAGGGCAAGTTACTTTATACATATTTTATAACTTTTTCTGGTCTGTGACTCTCACCCCTGGCAGTTATCTTGACAGGGGAAATACGGCAGGGGAGAGACATTTTCATGATAAATTAAAAAATTTTAAATGACTGAATTAGATTTTCAGTTAATTGTATATTTCACTTTAATTATTACTGTATTGTTTAATTAGGGCAGTAAATGCAATTGAATTAAATGAATATGATAAGTTTTATGACTTACCAGAGGAGATACACGATGACCTTGGGAAACCACTACACCGCAAGGTCGCGTCGCAACAACTAAAAATGGCGACGCTTAAATGGTATTGCTAACTTCAAGCCGATAGCCATCCTTAAATTTATATTTGTTTCAGCGGAACGAAATTTGACAGGGTAGATACACAAAAAAAGCGGGACAAAAGTTAATTCTAAAAATTATTTGAAATTAACAAAATTATTTTATTTTTTATTTTATGATACGTAAGTATAATTACTTAAATTCCAATTAAACATACTTTGGTTAAGCTTCCGATGGAAAAAATATATGTAGGGGGAACTGGGCACATTGATACATGGGGCACATTGAAACACCCCCTGTAATGCACACAGGGTCATTACAGGAAGTTTCACAACAGCTCCAAAAGGTGATACTAGTGCACTCAACTACATATAGAAAATCTTGGAATAATTCAGTAGTTTGATGAAATGGGACGGGTGATTAATAGTTTTTGTAGGTCAAAAGTAAATTTGAGTTGTACAATTGAAATGGTATTATACAACTGTTCCAGTATTTTCAACTGAAAAGAATACTCTCCCTGGCAAGTAAAGCTACTCTTTATCATTTCATCATTTTTTATTGTTAGATAAATTATAAAGTGTTGGATTTGAGACTCATTTTATTCAAAATGGCTGCATGGGGCACATTGATGCAGTCTATGTCGGGGAACATTGATACAACCTAAATCCTTTTCTAGTACATTTTTTCATTACCTTTTATTATTTTTTTATCATACACGCCTTAATCCAACCATTTTTCGCCAAAAATTTCTAATATTAGTTTTTATTGAAGTGAGATAGCTCTAATTTCTTTATATTAGCACATTTTATAACGAAGACGTACGAACTTACCCAACATCTAGTGCAATTAACAAAAGAAAAGGACCGCAGCTTGAAAAATCTCAAATTTATATCGATTCTCCAGAGAAAAAAGTATTTTCGATATGAGAAATATTAAGTAAGAGAAAAAAGCTGCAGAACAGCACAGGATAATTATTTTTTAAACAGAATTTTTAATTTATTTATTCTTTATTTTCTGTTTATAAACCAATTTATAAACAGAAAACCTGGTAATTTTTTCACCTTTCCTAAGAGAGAAGTTAATGCTGGGGTTGAAGTGCTAGATATGACAAAGTTACCACAGCAAACAATCTGACAAGGAACAGTTAGAACATCAGATCATTATACATTTCATTTTGATTGCTTTAATATTGCTTATAAATGAATTGTGGGCTATTTGAATTTCTATAAATAAATATAAAATGGGTTGCTAACTATTTGTCTATGAAAAATATGCATTGGTGTTATTTTGTCACCATTTTCCCAGACGTATAAAAGTGTCCCATGAGGTGTATCAATCTGCCCCGGGGATGGAACACATTGATACAAATGACTTTTTTTGATTTTTTAAAAATTACATGCAAAAATAATATATAAAACAACGATTGTACATTTTTATAACACACTACACAAGTTTTGCTGCTACACACTACACAGTCTGAACAAGGATACAGTCACTCAAAAAAGTATTGGGACACTTGGGAAATATTAAATTTTAAGCTATTTATAAAAATATTGATAACATTAACGCCAAAACAACATTAAAAATGAAATGAATTAGCGTTTGGCAGGCATTATGTGTAAAAAAATCTTAAATATTTTACAATTGGGTCAATCCATTTTCAAGTGGTCCAGAAAATATTTTTTTGGTCGCTCGACCATTTTTAAAAAATCTGACATTTTTTTTTACAACAACCCTACACATGACGGAATTTCAAAATGACCGTTATTTTAATTTTACTATTTTTTGTTTGTGCATGGCGGCCATCTTTGTTTCATCGTGTTCAGCGATTTTCTCACATACTAGGATACACAAAATTGTAAATATTTCGTCTTTTATTTTACCAAATGAAATGGGGTTTGCAGCATTTTGTTCAGAATAAAATAGGCTAAATGTACGGTTGTAGAATAATTTTGAAAAATAAATTTTTACAAGTGAAATTTTAGCACAAAATTTAAGATTTTTTCCAAAATCTATCCGTTTGCAAGAGGAAATTTTTCATGTAAGGAAAGCTGTCAACCTTACACAATTTTTTCTACATATAGGTCAAAAGTGCGTGTACTCATACACCAAGTCCCAGATCTGGGAGTTGATTTCTCTTTGCGAAAAAAATTCCGAAATTCGTCAAAAATTTCAAAAATTGCACCTTTTAGGCTTATATATCTCTGGTGGGGCACGAGATAAAAATCTGAAATTCTGGCCTTTGATAGTATTGTGTAGTAGTGTTATGTACAAAAAATTTCAAGAAGGAGATTTGACTACAAGCTGAGATATAATTTTACATATGCATAATGGTCAATATGTAAAAACAATACTTCTAAACTATTGTAACCTGCTATGTGTTTGTTCACACCAACAAAATATTAAACTAATGGTTGATCATGCAAAGTTACAAAGTTACAAAGATCATCTTCAAATGGTGTTTAAATCATGATTTAAATAACTCAGATTGTATGCTAAACCAATGCACTATTTGTCCATATGAACAAAGCTCACTGGAAATGCTATTCGTCCATTTCAATGGCCCCGAAAATATTTTGGTTGATTGACCGTTTAAAAAAAAAATCTGAATTTTTTTTGTACAACAACCTAATATGAGCGAAGTTCAAAAAGACTATTATTTTAATTTTAATATTTTTCGTTTGAGCATGGTGGCCATCTTTGTTTCATCGTGTGCAGCTATTTCCTCCCATTGAAGTTTGACATCTCTTGTGTGGCGCGAGATAAAAATCTGGAATTCTGGCTTTTGATAGTATTTTATGGTAGTGTTATGCAAAAAAAATTTCAAGAAGGAGATTTGACTATAAGCTGAGATGCGGTGATTAAAAAAATGTTAAGAAATGCTATTACGAGTACATTAGGAGAAATGAGATTAGTCTCTTTTATTACAATATTTACACAGAAAATATCGTTTGTTGAAAACAGTTAAATAATAAACAGTTAATTTACAAAGATACAATATATGCTCAACAAAGACCTTAACACTATTTACGAGAGATGTTATGAATTCGACCAGTTATTGTTGTCAGTCCATTAGGCTGTTCTTTCTCAAATTTTATTTGAAGCCACCCAAGTCTTGTCATCCCTTGTTAACTTGAATGAAATTCTCTAGGTTTAATAATTGAAATCATGTCAACTCGATCAGTTGCAATCCATTGTCTGTAATTTACTTTTCCTGAAATGTGTTCTGAGTAAAATTGTTGCAATAGCATTTCTAGTAGGTTTGTTTATCTGGACAAATAGTGTATTGGCTTAGCATACATTCTGAATTGTTTAAATCACACAGAAGCATTTGAAGAAGATATTTGTAATTAACATTTAACTTTGTACCATAAATAATTAATTTAAAATTTTGGAGGTATGAACAATTACATAGTAGGTTACAATAGTTTGGCAGTATTGTTTTCACATATTGTCCATGTCATATCTCAGCTTGTAGTCAAATCTCCTTCTTGAAATTTTGTGTACATAACACTACTACACAATACTAACGAAGACCAGAATTTCAGATTTTTATCTTGTGCCCCACCAAAGATATGAAAGCCTAAAAAGTGCGATTTTTGAAATTTTTGACAAATTTCAGAATTTTTTTCGCAAAGAGAAATCAACTCCCAGATCTGGGATTTGGTGTATGAGTACACGCACTTTTGACCTATTTGTAGAAAAAATTGTATAAGGTTGACAGTATTTCTTGTATGAAAAATTTCCTCTTGCAAATGGATAGATTTTGGAAAAAATCTTAAATTTTGTGCTAAAATTTCACCTGTAAAAATTTATTTTTCAAAATTATTCTACCACTGTACATTTAGCCTATATTATTCTGAACAAAATGCTGCAAACCCCATTTCAATTGGGAAAATAAAAGACGAGATATTTACAATTTTGTGTATCCTAGTATCTGAGAAAATCGCTGCACCCGATGAAACAAAGATGGCCGCCATACACGAACAAAAAATAGTAAAATTAAAATAACGGTCATTTTGAACTTCCATCATGTTAGGGTTGTTGTACAAAAAATTTCAGATTTTTTAAAAATAGTCGAGCGACCAGTGCTGGAGCACTTGAAATGGATTGACACAATTGCAGCTTTTTCTAGCTTTATAAATGTTATACAATCTCAAATAGATCTAAAAAAGTTTTGGTACACTTCCGGAAAAAGAGAGTTAAAACATATTTATCGCATTAATAAAATTAATTTGCCACCAGCATTTTTAGTACATTTTAAGTATATGTTAGACGTTAAATTTCAGTACATATCTGGAATTCATGCAAGAATGGGGCGAAGCAAAGATATTTTTGTGGATGTGAGAAATCTGGTTATAAATCACTGGAAAAATGGGAAATCAGTTCGTAGTGTAGGAGAAATTTTAAAACTGAGTAAGGGTAGTGTGTTTAATATTATATCCAGATTTAAGAAAACAAATACTGTTGAAAGCAAACAAAGATCAGGGCGTTCAAGGATATTTAATGAACGCGAAGAGAGATGGATTGTGAAACAAGTTCATATTAACCCCAGAACTAGCGCCGTTAAATTAACTCTGGAAAGAAAAAAGATTAAGAAAATCTGAAAATGTTGAAACTATCAGGAATATCTTGAGAAAATATAAGTTTCATGCCAGAGTACCTAGGAAAAAGCCCTACAATAGCGAAGCAAACCGACATGCTAGACTGATATTTGCTAAAAATTATGTAAAACAGTCAGCGGAATTTTGAAAAAATGTTCTTTTTGTGGACGAAAGCAAATATAACATTTTCGGATCTGATGGCAAGCAAAAAATTTGGCGTAGATCAAATACAGAATTGCAGATCAAAAATTTACGACCTACTGTAAAATACGGAGGCGGTAGCCAAATTGTATGGGGTTGTATGGCAAGTTCTGGTGTTGGAATCTTAGAACTTATTGATGGTACAATGGACAAATATGTCTATCTTGACATTCTAAAACGGAATTTAATACAAAGTGCAAATAACTTGGGAATTGCACAACATTTTAAATTATATCAGGATAATGACCCGAAACATAATGCTTACATTTGCAAGTTGTGAGTTCTTTATCATTGTCCTCGTGTGATTCAGACCCCTGTCCAGACTCCAGACCTTAATCCCATTGAGCATATTTGGGATTACGTTCAGCAAAAAATCTATGAGCACCCTATTTCTGAAAAGCAAGATTTAAGAAAGTATCTTGTTGAAGAATGGACCAAAATCGACCCATCCTTTTGCGCAAAATTGGTAAAATCTATGCCAAATAGACTACGAAAAGTCATAAAGCATAATGGCGACCTAACATATATACTACCTATTAACTATCGATATTAACGTTTTCATAATATTTTCTTGATTTGTTGGATAGTGTCCCAATACTTTTTTGAGAACTTTTTTTTAACTTTAATTCTTTTATTTTAAATATTAACCATAACTGTAGTAAAATATACATTTTGTTTTTGTTATTACGATTTGCATTCATCAAAGTATGATACATTATATTCTCTTTTCTTTCTTCGCATATATCAGTCACATAGGAAATAAAGTTTAGTGCAATTGTATCATGCCCGAATACTTTTTTGAGCGACTGTATTTGTTTTGCATTTCTTTAACTAATCTGCCCAGCGTACATATGGTTAAGGAGGATCTTTACCAGTCTCCAAAACCTATATGTTATAGTTATGGAGAAACCTAAAAGCGTACTAACGCTTTTATGGCGAAGTCATTACCTAACGAAATTATTAAAAAACTTCTTAAATTTTAAGTATTTAAAAAAATTGCCATAAATTTTGAAATTTCTACTTGATTAAATTTTATAACCATCTTAAAAATACTTAAAATTTACGGAGAGAATTTTTAAAAAGCGCATATCTCTGACATTTGACGTCTGTTTTCTGATGGTAAAAATTATATTTTAAGAATTATATCAGGTAATGAGTGATTGTGCTTTTAACCCATTGAGGGGTGGTGGGATATATTATATCCCACCTGTGATTAATGAAGATTTGCACCAGAAAAAAATTATTACATTTTTATATTCTTTGGCGGAAAAAGTCGTGAAATTGCTTTACCTTATTTTAATACAAACTGTATATCAAATTTCCGGTGGAAATTTGGATACAGTTTGTATCCAAAGTTTGTTCGTGGGAAGTTCAGATTTACACAAACGCAATTGCTTGCTGCTCAAAGGGTTAAATTATCCTGATGGTTAAGATGGGATTTCGCGATCGGTGAGTTTTTGTGAAGTTAAACGAACTCTCAAGATTAACTAATCAATAACCTGACGTTGTTAGATTTACTTTGATGCATTGTCTCTCTAACTCGGTCTAAACTATATCAGTGTATTTCTTTGTTTATTTATAGATAGCGTCCAAACAATTCGGGGTTGCGGTTCCCAATTTTTAATGTTATGCGCCCCAGCTTAAAGTTTGAAACAGTTTCAAACCCGATTAATATGTAGGTATGTAAAGTCTTTTCTAGATTTATCTTACTAATTGCTTTTTATAAATAAAAAATAGTATACACAGAATAGTTTTAACATGCACAGTTGCACGGCTGAACAAAAAATATAACGGTAGGGGAATTTAATTTTCTCTTTAATATTCTGTGCTGTAAATACCCTTCTCCCCCCCCCCCCCCAAAAAAAAAAAATCTACCTGTGCGAAATAATTTATTCTGAAATATATCAAAATTGTACAATTTGAATATGAATTGTCATTTTTCGGCAATTTTTTCTAATTAAAACATCTGCAAAATGCTAATTTGAGGAAGAAGTAAAGTATAATTGATTTTCATGACAGCTTTTTAAGGGCCCTGTCTCTGAGAGCGAAGACACTGCCGAGCTAATGCTATTCCTATGGGGAGGCATTTTTCTAAAGACTCTTTCGCATTTTGGCATTTTTAAATAATTTTTTTTGCATAGGATAGCTGAGGTCCCTCTCAAGATCACTACTTGATTACTTTTTCGATTTTGGTCGCAAATATTTTCTATAAAGTTATTTTCACTTTCTAAATCGGTTCCGAAAGTGAAAGTAACTTTATTAAAAAATATCTGCAATCAAAATCGAAAAAGTAATCAAGGAGCGATCTTGAGAGAAACCTCAGCTATCCAATACAAAAAAAAAAAAAAAAAAAAAAAAAAATGTCAAAATGCAAAAGAATTATTAGAAAAATGCCTCCCCATAGGAATAGCATTAGCTCGCGAGTGTCTTCGAGGGCAGGGACAGAACCCTTAATGAACAGTTTATCTATCTATGAAGCCAGATTCTAATTCTAAAAGTGGAAAAAATACTAAGACGTTAAATTTTAAAATCATTTAATAACATTTGACTTAGACCTATCTTTCCTTTCGTGAAAACCTTCGTTATTTCTCCATTTATCTACGCTCCTAACCCCTTCGGGACGAACGTCTTTTATATAATTTTCAATTTTTTATCACTGATTTTTCAAAACAGAAATTTTTGCCTAATTGAATAAGAAAAAATGCTCTGATTGAATAGCACAAAATTTACAATAAACGTTTACTGAGAATAATCAAGGATTCTCAGCACTTTATACAGCACGTATACCGGTCGCTCGTTAACAAGTGGTTAAAGTGACTCAGGACATTTTAACTTTCAAAAAGTCAATTTTTAGATTTTGTATTATTATGATTTTTAAAATTCTTTTTATTAATATGCAAAAAACAACATTGAAAAATCTGCAATTATTCTTGAGTTTACAGGCGGTGAGTACAGTTGAAGGTCTATTGATATTGAAACTTTAATCCTTAACTGCTGAGAAAAAAAATTGTCACATAACTACTGTGAATGGTCTGTTAGACCGCTTAATTTAAAGATGAATAAAATGTTACATTAACTCTTATAATACTATTTAAGCATTAAACTTTATATACCAGACTATTATAAATAAAATTCAGCTATTCAAAAGTTTTTAGAAGTAGCTATAGGCTCCACACGAAATAAAATTTGACCAGTATCTATAGTTAAACTAAAAATTACGAGTTAAACTGTGAAACTTGAAAGACTCAGCGGTCTTTGAGACCACTAACAGTAGTTATAGATTAAGATGCGTTTTCTGAACTTTGTAAATTTAGAGTTTGCGCACATTCTTGCTTTTAAAATTATATAAGCTATACCTTCTTAAAAATAATTAAATATGCCTTTTATAAATAATCTTCATGATAAAAAAACAATAACAATAACAAAAATCACATATTTTGGTTATTTATTTATTTATTTATTTATTTTGTACTTCAAAAACTTGAAAAAAAAAAAAAACTTGCATAATTTTTATTTTATAATTTTTTTAGCTCACAGGCTATCATAGCCTGAGAGCTTATGTGCCCGTCCGTTCTGTATGTATGTGCGTAACGCGATAACTCATGATAAAAATATCCGATCCACTTGAAATTTTGTATATAGGTATATCCTGACAAGGCGCTTCCCTGATTAGTTTTTGGAGTTCATTCGATATGTATAAGAGGGGGAACGGGGGGCTCATGCCCCCCCCCGTTAGTTGATATAAATGGGATTTTCATGCAGAATTAAGTTTTTGTTCAAAATTTAGATTAGGATCATTCTGATGAGGCAATTCCGTGACTTATTAGGTGTTCATTGAATAAGTATAAATAGGGGGAACAGGGGCTCTAATGCCCCCCCCCCCGTTAGTTGATATAAATGGGATTTTCATGCAGAATTAAGTTTTCGTTCAAAATTTAGATTAGGATCATTCTGATGAGGCGATTCCGTGACTGTTATTAGGTGTTCATTGAATAAGTATAAATAGGGGGAACAGAGGTTCTAATGCCTCCCTCCCGTTAGTTGATATAAATGGGATTTTCATGCAGAATTAAGTTTTCGTTCAAAATTTAGATTAGGATCATTCTGATGAGGCGATTCCGTGACTGTTATTAGGTGTTCATTGGATAAGTATAAATAGGGGGAACAGGGGTTCTAATGCCCCTCCCCCGTTAGTTGATATAAATGGGATTTTCATGCAGAATTAATTTTTCGTTCAAAATTTAGATTAGGATCATTCTGATGAGGCGATTCCGTGACTGTTATTAGGTGTTCATTGAATAAGTATAAATCGGGGGAACAAGGGTTCTAATCCCCCCCCCCCCCCCGTTAGTTGATATAAATGGGATTTTCATGCAGAATTATGTTTTCGTTCAAAATTTAGATTAGGATCATTCTGATGAGGCGATTCCGTGACTGTTATTAGGTGTTCATTGAATAAGTATAAATAGGGGGAACAGGGGTTCTAATGCCCCCCCCCCTTAATTTATATAAATGGGTTTTTCAAGCAGAATTTTCAGATTTCGTTCAAATCTCTGAATAGTTTTGGAAGTTTAATGGTTAAGTATAAAAGAGGGGGATAACTCCTTTTAAATTATATAAATGTTAAATGGGTTTTTATTAAGAATTATCTAACTTGCTCTGAATTTTGGATATAGATATTTTATATGATAAAGCATGTCTTTGATAGTATAGGAGGTTCAATGATTAAGTATAAAAAAAGAGGAAAGGGGAGAGCTGTTTCCCCTTCTTAATTTTTTTTTTCGAACGGAATTAACCCTTGAAAATATAAGGTTTTAATGTACAATTAGTATTTGTAGCCTGTGAGCTCAATGCCATCAGTTTAGCTGGGCAGTATTCTTCATTTATTTAGTGCTAGAATTTCATTTTAAGCAAAATTGTTGTATATATTTTGGTTTCAATTTAGAAACCGGTGTGTTACGATGCTATTTTGTTCAAAAAATTGTTTTCTATATGCTTAGTTTTATGATGCGTGCAACAATTAATGACTTTAATTCAAATCTTATTAAAATGATTTTTTAGCTCACAGGCTATCATAGCCTGAGAGCTGCCCGTCCGTTCTGTATGTACGTTTGTACGTTCGTGCGTAACGCCATAACTCATGATAAAAATATCGGATCCACTTGAAATTTTGTATATAAGTATATCCTCATAAGGCACTTCCCTGATTAGTTTTTGGAGTTCATTCGATATGTATAAGAGGGGGAACGGCGGGCTCACGCCCCTCCCCTTAATTGATATAAACGGGATTTTCATACAGAATTAACAGTTTTCGTTCAAAATTTAGATATAGGATCATTCTGATGAGGTGATTCCGTGACTGTTATTAGGTGTTCATTGAATAAGTATAAACAGGGGAAACGGGGGTTCTAATGCCCCTCCCCTTAATTTTTATAAATGGGTTTTGTTCGGTCCTTGTGCGCATGCCGAACGAGCTCCGCAGTTCTGCGGTCATGTGACCGAGAGTTTTAGTTTTGCATTAGCTGTCATTGTGGCACGTTGTGTTTATTTCAGCGGGTCTAATCCCCAACATTCTAAAGCGAACAGCGGGATTTATCCCCAAATGTTCCTATATTTTAAATAGCGGGACTACTCCCCATATTGTTGACGAATGTCATTTAAATAGCGGGTTTATTACCCCAAAAAACAACTTTATTGCATCTGTGTTCTACTACATCTACTTCTGTGTTATTATTTTGTGTTCTTCTTGTTGTGACTGTTTGTGTGTGTACCTCTCTGTGATATAAATATTCTAAAGGCAAGCCACCGTGTCTTCAATTTTAATTATACGCACACAGTCTTCACATCCATTAGATGGTCCGTCGTCGCACGAGTCAGCTGAAAACCTATGGAAAAGCTTAACAGAGCAAAAGGTGCTTTAAAAGGCGCCATAACAAAGCTAGAAAATTTCGTTAGAGACAATAAAGAACAAAGTAATTATTCAAGTACAGAGTTCGAAATAAAGCTCAGGAAAATACCAGAGCTTCAAACAAAGATATCTGAAATACGGGATAAATTCTATGATATTCCCGAGATTAAAGACCTATCTGAAGTAGAACAAGAATTAGACGAACTTGAAGATCGTCTCGAGAAACTTGAGGTAAGTCTCAATATATTTCTTAAAAATCTGAAAGAATCTGAAATAAATGTTCATGTTGATAATATTGAATCTAGAAATGTCAATAATATTAGAGTTAAATTGCCTGAAATCCCATTACCAACATTTAATGGTAAATATGACGAGTGGTCAATCTTTAAAGTACAATTTACCAATTTAATTATCAATAATGAACAGCTAAATGATGCACAAAAGCTCTTCTACTTGCGAGCATCGCTTAAAAATGAAGCAAAACAACTAGAAAGTGCTGACGATTCCTTTGACTCATTGTTTGCAGCACTTACTGAAAGGTTCGAAAATCAACGTTTGCTCATTGATACTCATTTATCAGCCATAATTAATTATGAAAAAATACATTACGAGTCCTCTAAAGAATTGAGAAATTTTATTGATTGTGTAAATAAAAATTTGAGGGCCTTAAAGGTATTACAATATGAACAAAATAATGCTATCCTTATAAATATTATATTACAAAAGGTAGATAAAGAAACCAGGAAATTATTTGAATATTCAGTCAAAAAATCAGAATATCCACAATTTGCTGAACTAATGTCATTTTTGGAAAACAGAAGTTCTACTCTAGAAAGTGTAAATAGACATTCTGCTTCAAAACCTTTTAACAAAAACATTCCCCCTTCAAACAAAACAAAAAATTTCATGCTAAATTCGATTAATAAATCGAATGTGAAAACTTGTGTTCTATGCAAATCCGCTTTTCACAATTTGAACAAATGTTCTCAGTTTCTAAAAATGAATGTATCAGAACGATATGATTTCGTAAAGAAAAATAAACTGTGTTCGAATTGTTTGAGTCCAAAACATCTCGTAAATTGTTGCGTTTCAAAGTATAATTGCATTCACTGTGGACTACGACATGCCAGTCTCATTCACCGAGAAAGAGAAAATAAATCAAAAAATGAACTTTGTTCTGACGCCATTCCCCCTTCACACCCCCCTGCATTTAACGCAGGTGTCACTGAAAAAGAAACAAACAATTTGGAAAATAATGACTCTTTGAAAACCTTGAATAACGTAAACAATGAAAATAAATCGGTTTTATTGAGTACTTGTTTTGTTTTTATCGAAGATAATTTCGGAAATAAAGTAAAATTTAGAGCTGTTTTAGATTCCGCCAGCAACAGTAATTTTATATCAAGAGATTCTGCAGACATGTTAAAATTAAGGAAAAGGTTAATTAATGCTCCAATTACTGGATTAAACGGATACACTCAAAATGTAAAAAATAAAATTTCTACTGTGATTAGCAATGAAAACGGAACTTTTGCGGAGAAAATCGATTTCTTAATTGTGCCTAAAATTACGGATGTAATTCCATCCAAGCAATTAAATGTTTCTAACATTAAATTACCGAACTCTGTAAAACTAGCAGATCCTACATTTTTTAAGCCAGCAAAGGTGCATACATTAATTGATGCTGAAAAATTTTACAGAATTTTAAAACATAATTCCGTTAAGATTACTGATAAACTTTCCCTGCAAGACACTGTTTTTGGATGGATTCCAACTGGTACATTAGACGAGAAAAATTGGTCTGAAAATATTGCTATGTGTAATGTTGTTAGAGATTCCGATGAAGTCAATGATACTTTGAAACAGTTTTGGGAACTCGAATCTATAGGCATTAAGCATGAAGATCGAAAAATGTCAGAAAGGGATCAGGCGCAACAAATATTCGACAAAACAGTCAAATTTGTGGGCGATCGTTACGAAGTTCAATTACCCTGGAAAAGAGATTGGAAGGAATTAAGTAACAACTTTAATGTTGCAAAACAGCGTTTAGAAGGTCTAAAAAGAAAATTGTATCGAAACCCTGAACTTTTTCGCCAATATTCTGAAATAATAACAGATTATTTGAAGCATGGAATTATAGAGCAGGTGCAAGAAAATGAACCTGTTTTAGATAGGGCGGTTTATTATTTACCACATCATGCGGTCTGTAAGGAAGATAAACTTACAACTAAGGTCCGGATAGTTTTTGATGCCAGCTCTCATGATAATAATGAATTGTCACTGAATGATTGCTTATGGCCAGGGACGAACTTAAATCCACTTCTCTTCGATATTTTAATCCACTTCAGATTGTACGAGATCACCTTTTCATCTGATATCGAGAAGGCGTTCCTTCAAATCTCGCTTGCAGAAAGTGACCGGGACTCTGTCCGATTTCTTTGGTTCGATCACGATTTAACATCTTTCAAGGTCTTCAGATTTAAACGGGTGCTTTTTGGTGTCAATGCCTCCCCGTTTCTTCTATCAGCTACCATTAAGGAACACATCAAGCGATTTACGAACATACACCCAAGAACTGTTTACCTACTCGATAAATATATTTACGTGGACGATTTTATCTCTGGTCAAGATACTCTGGAACAAGCTCTTGAGATTTCTTTGAGTGCTAATAAAATAATGTCTGAAGCCGGAATGACTCTTCGAAAATGGATAACCAATGATGAAGCATTATTGGGATGTTGGAAGAAGGAAGGTTTAGATATTCAAGCAGAACATGCCACTATAAGTCTAGGAAGCAATCTAAGCAAGGTTTTAGGAATGTCCTGGGAAACGGAGGAAGATTGTCTGATATTTGAAGTCAAAAGCCTAATGCAATTCTTGTCAACACAAAAGGGTTCAAAACGCCTACTATTGCAAGCAGTTGGTAAAATCTTCGATCCTTTAGGCATGCTCACGCCTTACACCATTAGAATTAAATGCCTGTTTCAAGAACTATGGCTAAAGAAGACATCATGGGATGAACAGTTGCCAACTAATGTGCAAGAACAGTGGTTAAAGTGGGTCGAAGAACTTCCAAATTTAGCAAAACTGAAAATTCCGAGAAAAATTCTTGGTTGCCTGAAGCAAGTAACAGAAGTAGAATTACATGCCTTCTCTGATGCTAGCAAAATAGCATATGGCACTGCTGTTTATCTAAGAATAAAAAGGGAGAGTGGAGTGGAAGTCAATCTCGTAACCTCAAAGACTCGTGTTGCCCCTATAAAGGAGATAAGTCTACCTAGGCTGGAACTTCTTGGAGCCTTACTGAGTGCAAGACTGACTAATAAAATCAAGCCCATCCTAGATCAGAAAGTAGCATCTACAGTGTACTACTGGACTGATTCCAGCATTACTCTTTACTGGATCAAGGGCTCAACAAAACGATGGAAGCAGTTTGTCGCCAATCGTGTCAAGGAAATCAATGTTCTCACTGATTCTAATTCTTGGTATCACTGCTCCAGCAAGGACAATCCTGCGGACCTCTTAACTCGAGGTACTAGTGTTAATTCCATTATACAGGACCCAATGTGGTTCAAGGGACCAAAATTCCTCGCAGCTGATGTCCTAGAGACTAAGCAAGAACCCATTGATGTACCAGAAAAGGACTATGTTTTAGAGACTAAATCTAAATTTAAAAACAATATTTATGATTGTAATTCTAATATTTCTCTTTCTCTTTTCAGGAATCCTGAAGCAGTAGATTCTATTTTGAGCATAAGTAATAATTATTACAATATTCTTCACGTTCTAGCTTATGTGTATAGATTCCTGCACAATTGCAAATCTCCAGCTGTAGACAGACGCAGAGGCAGCCTCACCACCTCAGAAATAAAGGCCTCAGAAACTTCTCTAATTAGGCTAATACAAAATTCTGAGTTTCAGGAAGAGATTAGTAGTTTAAAACGTGAATCAAGGGTTCCTCCTTCTAGTAAAATTAAATGTTTAGCCCCTTTTTTGGATCAAAATAATATCTTACGAGTTGGAGGGAGATTAGAGAATTCAGATTTAAACTTTGATAACAAGCATCAAATCATTTTGCCAAAAGGCCATAAGATTACAAAACTTATATTTGAGTATTTTCACAGAAAATATTTTCATATTGGTCCCCAAAGTTTGATACATTACGTACGTATGAGATTTTGGCCAGTAAGTGGGAAAAATTTAGCGCGTAAGGTAGTGCATGACTGCGTTGTCTGTTTCAGGAGCAACCCAATTACTACCAAACAAATCATGGGCGTTCTCCCATCAGAAAGAATAACACCGAATTTTACCTTTTGCCATACAGGAGCTGATTTTTGCGGCCCTTTTGAGATTAAATATAAAAATCAAAGAAAAGGGATTTTTCATAAAATCTATGTCGCGATCTTCATTTGCTTAGTAACAAAGGCTATTCATTTAGAAATAGTAACGGATCTAACATCCGATGCGTTTATCGCCGCACTTAAACGTTTTGTTTCAAGACGAGGAAAATGCACTTCTATTATTACAGACAATGCTACGAATTTTAAGGGTGCTAAATCAGAATTGCAGAAACTTTATGAATTAGTTCGTTGCCCCGATGAAAAATTAGCTCATTATCTTACCTCAGAAGCTATCGAATGGAAATTCATTCCTCCTAGATCCCCCAACTTCGGCGGATTATGGGAAGCCGGGGTTAAATCCTTCAAATATTATCTTAAACGGACATTGAAGGGTGCTAGATTGACAATGGAAGAATTCCAAACAATTAGCACTCAAATTGAAGCAGTATTAAATTCACGCCCTTTAACCCCCTTATCGACCGACATAAATGATTTTAGCGTATTGACACCAGGCCATTTCCTAATTGGTCGGCCAATCGATGCTATTCCAGAACCTCAGTTGATTGATATTAGCGAATCGAGATTATCTCGATGGCAAAGAATTACTAAATTTGTTCAGTTAATTTGGAAAAATTGGCGATTAAACTACTTAAGCCACCTCCAAAATCGTACCAAATGGCAGGTAAAGGGTGATAATATAAAACCGGGAGCAATGGTGGTGATAAAGGAGGACAACTTACCTCCTTGTAAATGGTTGCTCGGACGAATCCTGGAGGTCATACCAGGGAAGGACGGCAATGTGAGAGTTGCCAAGGTAAAGACAGCCTCTAACATTTTCTTTAGGTCGATATCTAAATTATGTGTCTTACCTATGGATGAATCCTAATGCATTTTATATTTACTTACATTCTCATTTTATTGATTTAAAAGTGTATTTAAAAATGTTTGTAAATAATTTAGATTCAACTAGTGTTTGTTTTAAAAACTAAATCTTACTTTAAATTTTCATTATTGCATTGTATATTATACTTTTTATTGCAACTGATCACTTGTATTTGTTTTGTAATATTGTTATGTCATTGCTACTTTAGTAATTTGTATGCATAATGTATTTTAAAATTTTGAATGTGCTATGCACATTGCAACGCGGGGCGGCATGTTCGGTCCTTGTGCGCATGCCGAACGAGCTCCGCAGTTCTGCGGTCATGTGACCGAGAGTTTTAGTTTTGCATTAGCTGTCATTGTGGCACGTTGTGTTTATTTCAGCGGGTCTAATCCCCAACATTCTAAAGCGAACAGCGGGATTTATCCCCAAATGTTCCTATATTTTAAATAGCGGGACTACTCCCCATATTGTTGACGAATGTCATTTAAATAGCGGGTTTATTACCCCAAAAAGCAACTTTATTGCATCTGTGTTCTACTACATCTACTTCTACATCTACTACATCTATCATTTTGTGTTCTTCTTGTTGTGACTGTTTGTGTGTGTACCTCTCTGTGATATAAATATTCTAAAGGCAAGCCACCGTGTCTTCAATTTTAATTATACACACACAGTCTTCACATCCAGGTTTTTCAAGCAGAATTGTCAGATTTTGTTCAAATCTCTGAATAGTTTTGGAAGTTTAATGGTTAAGTATAAAAGAGAGGGATAACTCCTCTTAAATTGTATAACTGCTAAATGGGTTTTTATTAAGAATCATCCGATTTGCTCTGAATTTTGGATGTAGATTTTTTATATGATAAAGCATGTCCTTGATAGTTTAGGAGGTTCAATGATTAAGTATAAAAAAAGGGGAAAAGGGAGAGCTGTTTCCTCTTCTTAATTTTTTTTTCGAACGGAATTAACCCTTGAAAATATAAGGCTGTAATGTACAATTAGTATGCGTAGCCTGTGAGCTCAATGCCATCAGTTTAACTGGGCAAAATTCTTTTTATTAAATTTTAAATTTAAGTATTAAGTTTGTATATGCAATATTTATTTTTCTAGATAATATAGATAAGAATATATGCTTTAGACAGATAGAAAAAAAAAATCTTAATTGCATATTATTTGTGTTTTGGTACTTTGAAAAAAGTCGATGCTTTTTATCATTTTGACAAATTCAAAGATCCTGCGCCCCCTTAAAAGCTATAAACATCCATTGTTAGAATATATCTGGAGATCAAACGCAAGAAGACTAAATTACAGAACATACTGCTTGGTGTACAGCGAAAGCATACGTCAAAACGAATTTTTTGAAAACTCTAATCGATTATTATGATATTTAAGGGGGCTCAGAGCTTGATCGATATGGAAAAACATGTAAACAGAGCTCTCGCTTCGAGATCATATAAAAACAGAAGTATTCAATTAATTTTAAACTTGCTGATATTTTAAAGGTATGTTTGTAGTCTTATAAAATTATAAAATAAAGTACTTCAATGTAATATAATAAAAAATATAGCAAAATTTATATAACACAATTTTCGAAAAAAAAAAAAAAAGTGTTTTATCACCACCTGCAAGATATCTAAACATTGAATTGACATAAGAACCTAATTTTTGCTTTAAAATAATCAGGAAACTTTACTCTATAGAATGAATTAAGAATATATAACTGTCACTCAAAAAAAAAAAAAAAAAAAAAAAAAAAAAAAAAAAAATTATAAAAAAAATTCTGAAATTTAAAAATTCAAAAAACCCCTAAAAAATACAATTTTTTTCATTAAAAATACTCAAAATATTAAACTGTTTAAAATATATTAATTCATTCTATAGATAATAATGCATGCAAAAAAAATTAAGCCTATTGTTCAAATAGTTTTTTTTTTTATCTTACGGATAGTCGTCAAAAATCAAGTTTTGAGAAAACGCGACTTAAAGTTGAAACTATACAGGGTGTCCACTCTCAACGGTGGCCAATGACAAATTTCTAAACCGTTATTCATAGACATATAGTTCCAATTGCAAAAATGCTTTAAAAAAGCTAAAAAAATGTTTTTGAAGTGATTTAGGCCAAAAAAGATCTTTATTAAAAAATTACGAAAATTAATTTTTTATACGGGCCCCGGTCCTATCAGTGATATTTAGTAAAATTTTTCCATCACCCTATCAAGCAATACAAAAAAGGTCCCATTCATCTAACATTAAAATTGACCGAGTTATGAAACTTTAAATTTCATGACTTAAACCACTTTTCTGTAGCTGAAAGCGAATGAGTTGGCCTAAGTTTTCAAGGAACGTATACTAAGTGCTTAAATTATTATAAAGGGCGTCTTCCAATGCTGTCCAATAGCTAATTTAAAAAACCATTTGCCACAGACATTTAGTTCCAATTACAAAAATGTTTTAAATTAGATAAAGAAATATTTTCAAAGCAATTTAACTGAAGGTGCTATCACCGTATAAGTTTTACGGTAGTGTTAATTTTTATTAATTAACTTCTAGATTGGTTAAAATAGTTGAAGACGTGAGTTTTAAAATTCTCTTTATCGTAAAAATCAAATTTTGGGAAATAGCGATTTTATTTTTAAAAGGTGTGTTATTTTGATAAGCTTTCATTTTGATTAAAACGTTCATACGTATGTTTCCCTAGTTCAAAATTTCTATTCAAATTTTAACTCACTTCCAAATATCCGATCGATGTTCAATTTGCACACTTATTTATATCCAATTACAATGTAATATTAATGCAATTTTAGGTGCGTACCATTTATTTATTTTACAGGACTACACCAAATTCTGTTAGGTTAAGTAATCTAATAGAATTTTAAATGTATGTCATTTTGCAACAAATTGTGACTGTTGCTTTTCCTAATTTAAATCACCAAACTTTCTGTTATGTTTTTACTTATATTTTTAGTACAAATTTTGCTTTAATATGTAATCATCAACATAAATTTAAAAATAATATTGTAAAAAATATTTATAATTTATTCTCAATGTTTAATGTTAAATTTTATACCTTGCGTTTATTTTTATTTCCAGTAAATTTGTGACTGACCCCTAATTTGCAGCAGAAAAGATGCTTCAGTTATTACTCGGTTAGTTTTAATCGCAAAGGGATGGGACTTTTTTTGTATTACTTGTTAGAGTAGTGGTAAAAATTTACTAAATATCACTTATAGAACCAAGGGATCGTATAAAAATTTAATTTTCGTACTGTAAAATGGGGTGAATCGGAACGCTTTTCAACTTTAACGTTAAAAAGAGGCAACAATTGATTTTTTTTATTTTTTAATTTTTCTACTAGAAACTTCGGTCTTGTTTTGTTCTTTACTTTTTAAGCAAAAACGAAACATTTTTACTGTTTATATAAGTATTATTTATTTTTTTAATGGTGTTCCGATTCCCCCCGCAGATAGGGGTGAATCGGAACAAATGTTATAATCTTTATTTATTCCGATTCAAACTTTAATAGGATTAATAAAAACAGGTAATAGTGATAAAAGAGGAATAGGAACATGCAATTACTGTGAAACCAAGCCTTTATTTTATATACAAGTAAAGATATGCCTTTTTAAAAATTAGAAAACAGCTTCGAAATCAAGAAAAATTAAAATTTATTTTAAGAAATTGTATTCGCATTGCAGAAGTAGAATTTAATATAAATTCAGCCCAGTTCTGTGTTATTCTTCACTAGTAGTCATTGTACCCAATGACTACTATAGTCATTGGGTACAATGACTATAGTATACACCCAATGACTACTAATAGTGAATCTATTGAGTAGCCCCAAATGCTGCATGTATTAATACGATCTACTAATACGCCCTCATCCCCAGCCCTTAGTAATGTTTGCATCCCTCTCTTTTTTATTTTTATTTTTTTTTTCATTTTGAGATGCTTGTGTAATGTTGTGGATGTCAGAGAATAATTCTGTGCAGTTTTTCTAGCTAATTTGCTATTTTTAAATTCTTTTATTGTCTGTTCGATGTCTGTTGGATTAGGCGTTGACTTTTTTGTTTAACCAATTAATTTTTTGGCACCTTTAAGCTCTTCAAGTAATTAGAACAAACAAAATATTGTTACAATACATATTAAAACATATGTTTTATAAATTACATGAAACTATTACTGTATAGAAAAATAAACCATGAGAAAAAACGTGTTCCGATTCACCCCGTAAATCTTAAACCTCTGATGTTACAAGCCATTTTTCATTTTTTTACTAGAAGTTTAGAAATAAATGTTTTTTGTAGTATGTATGTAGTTTAGAAATAAGTAGAATTCAATACAGCATATCGTTTACGAGTCTATCATTAATTAAAAATCCTCTCTCTTAGGTTTAAAATATGAAAAATGCTGTAGTTACACACAAAGTTTTGAAAACGTTGAAAAAAATGAGGTTTTTGAGGATCCTCTTGAATTTTTTTATATACCTAGTAGTGGTGCCAACATGTCAAAACGGAATTTCCCAACTCTGAATGTTATTATCTTCTTAAGAAAAAATTGGCAACTACAAATATCATCACATATATTTATAATTAATTTATTTGTATGACCGGGAAGTTTCGTTCCGATTCACCCCGCTGTTCCTATTCACCCCATTTTACGGTAATTTTTTAATAAAAATCTTTTTTGACCTAAATCGCTTGAAAAACAATTTTTTAGCTTTTTAAAAGCATTTTTGCAACTGGAAGTATATGTCTATGACTAACGGGTTAGAAATTAGCCATTGGCCACCGTTGAGAGTGGACTGGACACCCTGTATGGGTGCGGCTCTGAATGTATTGATGCTTAAATGCTTATAACTCCGTTAAAAATGCAAATATTTTTATGCGGTTTTTTGCACAGAGTTCAGAATGAATTGAATAATCAAAATAGATCATAAAAAAACAATCGATTTTTTGAAAAGTTTTCAAGCTCTGATCCCCCTTAATATACAAAATGTCTCCAGTTGAATAGTCTATTTTAAAGTTGTCTTCAAATGAAACTGTTGTTCATAAAGTTGTGAAAAACCTTATGAAGATCAGAAATTTATTTAAGGGGGCACATTATCTTTGAAACCATCTTTTTAGTTTCGAATAATACTGTATAATATGTGATATCACAACACTTAATACTAAAAAATAAATAAATAAAAAAAATCTTGTAAATCATCCTATTTTACTGAAATTTTAAAGATTTTTTTAAAAAATCAACTTTTTAAAAATCTCTACTACTTTTATAAATATGAATATTTTTGCTTCAATTTTTTTCCACATTCATTAGAATGTACTACATAAAACCGTGCATGGATTCTTAGATGTATGGGATTTTATATTTAATATGATTTTTTTTTCTCTCGTGTATAGTAAACTTAAATGTTAAGTCTATGCAGAAAAATATCAAATACACCAAGGAGAACAAATAATAAAAGAAAAAAAAATTCCAACTTCTATCTGAATTAGCCAAAAAGCCTTCGAAACAAGCAAGAACAAGCAAATTATAAAAATACGAACAAGGAGAAAAATCAGTTTAAAGTTTTTATTTGAATGGGTAACTGCACTGGATCTATTAACAAAATTTACAATATCTCGCGATATAATTGTCGTAAAGGTAAAAACGAGGTCACAGTTAAAGACACTTGCAGTTAATATTAAAACAAAGAAAATCGATATTTCGGCCAATACCTAAGTAATGTGTTCCCTAAAGTGAAAAAAAGTTAAAAATTTTGTCACCAAAAGCCGTTTTTTAATGAATGACACATTTAACAAATATTTACGATATAGTTTAGTAATTTTATTTATTAAATTTACCTAATCTTCAAGATAGCATTTCACGACATATTCTTAGTATATTCCCGAATATACTGCGGTCAACTGTAGAGCATCTTACCTTAAGATTCGAGATGGTATCTGAGAACGATGACCGTCATGTGGAAGATGTTGTTATAAAATTTATAAACTACTGTAAACGTATATGCTAAACGTGTAATTCGATATACCATGCAACTGGTAGTGAAATTTTGAAATATTTTATTTTTCGCTCAAATAATTTTTCATACCTTTATTATGTCCTCCACAAACTTTTACAATGCTCTGAATAATAGTTTTGCGTGTAAACAGCTTTAAAATAGGATCGTTGAATTCTGGATACTCTGTACTTTTTACTGTTTAGATTTCTCACTAACAACAACACCCACCCTTCTCCAAATATATATATATATATATATATTTATCAAAAATATCTATTGTGTATTCAGTAAAGATTTAAAATTTATTAAAACCGATAGCTTCATATTAGCCATATGTCAGAGTTAAAAGCTGGAGAAATTACAAAAGGTGATGCTACTTAGACCAACCTTTTTATTTCGCTTATTTCAGTATTTAAGCACATAGTTTGAGGCTAAATTTGAGCTTTATTTATATTATTTCATTTATTTTTCGCTGACACGTTAATTTCGTTGAGGAAACAAATATAGAACTATTTGTATTGTTCTAAGTGTAAACAATTTAATCTTCCGAAATCGAATTTCATAGATAATTTCTTTGAAAATTCTTGCTTGAAAATAATTTTTGAAATTATAATCAAGTGGGTAAGTGTGATCGCAGATCGCACAGAGGGTTTCGTTTAATATCTCCTTCAAAACACTTTATCATTAAATTAACAAACAAAAACAGTTTTTCGGTTATATTTTGGGATTTCTTCGCCCATCGCGCCAACCAGAATAGAATATAAAAATTTTCTTCTAAATGCTGCCTTGATCGCATTGAATTCTTGGTTTAGAATCTGCAGACTTAGTGAAGCTACGCAAGTAAATAAAATTATAAATAAAAGTAAAATATTGCAAAGCTTAGCATAAATTTAAGGGAGACAAAACTGATCGTCAGAGGCGGCTAGTAATTTAAATAAAAAACAATTTAATAAATAAATAAAATATTTCACTTCGCGTGTCAAAATAGATCATAAATAGGATGATATAAAAACAAATAAGCAATTTTTTCACGTTATTTATTTAATTCATTAATTTATGTTAGATATATAATAATTTTATTTAAACTTGCTTGCAACAATTAGAAGACATGAAATTTCAATTTTGAAATTTACATTATTGCAAATTTTTAAACTTCTAAATATCGCCCATTTTCAGTTTTTACATCATCGTATAAGGAAAAACATTTACTGTTAAATGCAATTTGTTTGAAAGCTGTATCACAATTTATTTTTGAGACATTAATTTTTTGTAGTTTTTAATACCATTTTTGTAATTGTGGCAACAGAAGTACTCCATTTCTTTTAAAAATAAAAGAAATAGAGTAATTAGAAGAGATAAAACAACAAAACAAGTGGGTTAGTGTAATCGGAGGGTTTCGTTTAATATCTCTTTCAAAACACATTTTTTAAATTAAGTTAACAAATGAAAAACGGTTTTCCGGCGCTATTTTGGGATTTCTTCGCCAATCGCACCAGCCAGAACAGAATATATCTTCCCCTAAATGTTGCCTTAATCGCATAGATTTGTTGATATCTGTATCAGAATCTGCAGATTTAGTGAAGGTACGCAAGTAAATAAAATTATGAAAAAAAGTAAAATATTCCAAAGCTTAGCATAAATTTAAGGGAGACCAAACTGGTCACCAGAGGCGGCTCTAAATTTAAATGAATAATAATTTAATAAATATAAAAAAATGGTTCATTTCGCGTGTCAAAATAGATGATAAATATGATTTAATATCATGAAATAAAAACGAATAAAAGCGTTTTTCACGTCATCTATTTAATTCATTAATTAATATTATATACATAATAATTTTATTTAAACTTGGGTACAACAATTAGAAAAAATGAAATTTCAATTTTGAAATTTACGCTACTGCTAATTTTTAAGCTTCTAAATATCACACATTTTCAATTTTTACACCATCGTATAGGGGAAAAAAATTTATTTTTAAATGCATTTTGTTTAAAAGCTGCATCTAAATTTATTTTTCAGATATTAATTTTTTTTGTAGTTTGTAATACCAATTTTGTAATTGTGGCAACAGAGGTACTCAATCTCTTTTAAAAGTAAAGGGCAAAAAATGAAATAATTTTATATCTATTTAAACTTGTATGGCAACAATTAGAAGAGAAACAAAATAGACTGATGATTTAAAAAATAATATTTAAATAAAAAAAATATTTTTTTTTCAAAATTTTATGATTTGTTGTGTGACAAGTGGTATTCAGCTGTAAGTACAGAAAATTTGAACGCTCTGGCATTTATAGTTTTTGTGTACGGACTCTGTGACAGACAGACAGAGAGACAGAGGACAGAGACGAATAGAGTTTTGTCAGATGAACGAAATACTAAAAATTAGTAAATTGAGATATAGTTTTCAAACAAATAGAATTTGCAAGTGAAATTTTTTTCTCTATTCGACTATGTAAAAATTAAACTACGCAATGTTTTGAAGTAGTTAAATTTGCGAAAAGCGAAAAATGATTGCTTATATTGTTGCCACCGTCAACCATCAGTTTTACTCACGTTTTTGCTTCATAATATAAACAACATACTATTTGTATTATAGTTAGTGTTAGTAATATTGTATAACAATTTAATACAAAGTAGCTTTCTACGGGCCATTAAAAATGTCGTTATGATATGGATATGATATTTTATTTTAATGATTTTACTTTTGTCCTTTTTGAAAAGTTTAGAAAAAAGTAATACAAGTCTTAAAAATAATGATGTTATTTAATGGTTATTTTGTAGATAATAATAATAATAATAATAAAAAATACTATCTGTAGTAAAGATTGAAGGATTAGTAAATAATTTACTTGAAGATAAATTGTTTTACGAGTTGAAAATATAATGTCAGTTTCAGATAAATAAATCTCAAAGTCGTGACTCTTTTAAATTGTTTTGTTTAGCATTATTTTGAATTACAAAAGTTGCAATTTGCATAATTACCCTTCCACGATATTCTTTCCGTATTCTAACCAGAATAGAACATCTCCTTCGATGTTGATTATCACGTGCAGCCTCATGTTTTATGTTTACACCTATTTCTGGATTGTTTGTATTCATTATGTTTTTACAAAAACGCTGCAATTTCTTTTTGATAATTTCTTTCTTTTTTTGTGATGATAATTTCCTTATAAATGATTTTAAAATTTGTAATTTAATTAAAAGTCACAGGTAATTAGAATTACCAAGTCTAATTAGTAATAATTTAAATTCTCGAGTCACGGCTATTTTAAATAAATATTATGCATACTACTAACGTTGTAATTATCACAATTATCCTTTCAGAATATACTTAATTTAAGACTAAACGAGTTTTTCACCAATTGATGCAGTGCTTCTTTCCCCTTTTCTTATATTTATGTCTAGACTTGCTAGCTTATTTTCAACATTTAAAATACAGCTTTTAAATTAAAATAGAGAATTCTAAATAAACACAATACTTTTTATCAATAAAATGATTATATATTTATTTAATCCGCATCAATATTGGATTGTATTTATGCAATATGTCGGTGAACTTATGACAGTGTGCTGAGTTAGCATGTATAGCAATTTCTATGGTACTCTAAATATTCAAATTTGGAAACCATACGCATATAAAATTAATTCTCCTTTCTGTAACAGACCAAACAATATTTTGTGTAACATGTACAGACTATCACAAAAAAAGAAATTATTTTTCATTGACCAACATCATTTTTATAAATTTACAGGGGCACACAAAAGAAATTTATAATACTACTTCTTTTGCGTAATAATTATTGGAAAGTACGTTTGAAAATTCAGTATGCACTTTTTAATTTAATAAGTTTTTTGCATATTACTCTCTATATAGAAATCATATACCTCTTTATATAGAAATTTTATACTTTTCTCATTATTAGCAAAAATTGATGAAAGGGAATTTTCTGAAATATATTTATCTTTTAAGTGAACTAAATTTTGGAATGCATGTTGTTAATAGATACAAATCTCTATATCATATACATGGCTGCTAAAAATTCGGATAATTTTTCAATTGTAGATGGGAACAGCTGAAATTCGGTTTTGATATGCGTTATGCATTTCCATTGGTGAGATGAGACATAATATTTTATCTTTTTAAACGGTGCAGTTTTGTTACATTATTCTGAATGTGTTGGAAAGTGCTGCATAATCTATGCTTGACGAGTGAATTTCTCTTTCTTGCTTTTTATGTTAAATATAAAGTTATCAACGCTTTTTAAAACGTTATAATTTACTTAAACCTTGATTTTTTTTTTCAAGTGGTTACCTCATTTATAAAACAGGCTCTTTAGAAACAAGAAACATTCCGATTTAATAAAATATCATTCCAATAAGAACTTCTGCCATCTAATGAATTGAAACGCTCTTGAACCTGAAGTCAAAGGTAAAGAAAGCGTAGCTCAATTTAGCATTTTCGAAAACATTTTCACACCTTGACCTGATTTCGTGCGAGAAGAATGCTTCAACCATTTTAAAGTTGAGATAACGGGAAACGTGAAAACACGGAGAACGATTACGTATATCTCATAAAGATGCATACTAAAAAAGTTTTAAAGGATATCGTAGTCATTTTAAAATTGCATCATTTTACAAATGAAATATTTTGAACTCTTTTCTTTGATGAAAGATAAATTAAATGAATAAATGAATATTAAATTCAGATACGGTATGTGATAATTGATTTTTATCGCAATATTTCAGTTATACAACATAGCAGAATTTTTGATAGAGCCGTGATAAGTGTTTATCATGATTTTTTATGATATGCTTATAATTAAGTTATGTACTTACATTCAGGGCATTTTTTTCAAGTATGAAACTTTTATTAAACAATGTATTTTTAGTTAAAAAATAATAAAACTGTGAATTCAAACAATTTTTCATAGAATTGTAATTAACTTTTCAAATTTAAGCAATATTAAGTTAAATTTCAGTAAAAAATTGCATATATGCTAAACTTCTATAAAGAAATCGTTTCAATATATACACTATATTGCCATTGATTATGGGACACTTGCGATTTTAGACATTTTACTAAATATCTATAAAAATACATGAGGAATCATCTCGAAACTCTTAGTGTATAAATATAATAGTATACGTCATACATCTCCGTGAAGATTTTTCCCCGAAACTCCATAGGGGACCGTCAACAAATTAAAAAAGAATGAATATCTTTTGAATAACCCTGTCAAAACTAATGTAGCAAAAGCTCTCAAACTCTAGATTATGATTGAATGCCTTCTTGTAATACACTGTGTTTATTTTTATGCAAATAGCATGCATACTCGCAGAGTAATTAAGGTTTTTATAAAAATGGTCCCAAATTTTTCCAAGTTTTTTCCTTATAATTTTCAGAGTTCTTAATATAAAATAATATTTTTTTCAGAAAATATGACAAACAACATTACACACAGTACCCTGTAATCAGAATTAAAAAATAATAAAAATTGTATGAAAAATGAGTAGGTTTACTAAATAATTTTTTACTGCGCATGCGTCAAAGATATCAAAATTTCATTTGCATATTATGTTAGCTAAATGTATAGAGCAACTTTTGTAAAAGTCTCAAAATTATAGGTTGAAAATTCTGAAAGTAATCGTCTATAGAAAAAGGACAAAATCCGTTGTTTCCAAAATGAAGCAAAAAAATGAGGGATTTTATCCAAAAGTAGTCGTAACATCCCGTATTGTGTATTCTATATTGACACTAATCAATGAATATATGGATACAACCCCTCTTGTTTTTGCTTCAATTTGAGAGTAACGGATTTTCAACTTATTCAATTGATGATTATTTTCAGAATTTTCAAGTTATGATTTTGTGACTTTCACAAAAGTTGCTCTATACATTTAGCTAACATAATATGCAAATGAAATTTTGATATCGTTGACGCATGCGCAGTAAAAAATTATTTAGTAAACCAACTCATTTTGTATACAATTTTCGTTATTTTTTAATTCTGATTACAGGGTACTATGTGCAATGTTGTTTGTCATATTTTCTGAAAAAAATATTATTTTATATTAAGAACTCTGAAAATTATAAGGAAAAAACTTGGAAAAATTTGGGACCATTTTTATAAAAACCTTAATTACTCTGCGAGTATGCATGCTATTTGCATAAAAATGCACACAGTGTATTACAATAAGACATTCAATCATAATCTAGAGTTTGAGCGCTTTTGCTACATTAGTTTTGACAGGGTTATTCAAAAGATATACATTCTTTTTTAATTTGTTGACGGTCCCCTATAGAGATTCGGTAAAAAATCTTCACGGAGATGTATGACGTATACTATTATATTTATACACGAAGAGTTTCGAGATGATTCCTCATGTATTTTTCTAGATATTTAGTAAAATGTCTAAAATCGCAAGTGTCCAATAATCAATGGCAATATAGTGTATATATATTTCAACAATACATTAGGAAATCACTTACCTGTGTAATGAAGGAAAGATTGGCAGTACCTCTTAAATTTACGAACATATACCAAATTTTGTATTACAAAACATGATTTCCTCTTTTAAAAAAAGTGTATTTTTCCCAATAAAAACAGCTCTTAAATTTATATATATATACTTAAAACCTGTATTTCTCTTCATTACATACTAATATTTAAGCAGAGCCTTGTGACCAAATTTTATTTCAATGTCTCAAAAACTTTTCAAGAAACGGGGTTTCTTGTAAACGTACAGAATAAAAAACGCAGTTTTCCAGAAAACGCAAATTAAAAATTTAATAGCACAAAAACTTATGAATAAAGGTTTATATTTTAAGCTATAGCTTTGCTTCTCATTATCGCTGAACCAAAAGTAAGGCATTTTTGGAATCATAAATATTTGAATTTTGATTTAAAATAATAATAATAATAATAATAATAATAAAATTAATAATAATAATAATAAACAAATGTTTCGCATAAACGACGATTTTAGAATAAGAAGATATCTTAAATGTAAGCTTGAAAGATTACATGTAATTAATTATTTTTAATTTAATTATTTCAGTTTATACAGAAGAATTTTACACAAAACAAGTAGAGCGTTTCAATTAAAGCTTTAAAATTCTTTATGCCCCGATGGCATTTTAAAGTACCATTAAAATAACTTATTATAAAATTCATTTAAGGAACCAACTGACCAATTTCAATACCTTAAAAATGGTCAAAATATCTTTCTAAATTTTATGAATAGATCCAGTGTAATTACTCATACAAATGAAAGCTTTAAATTGATTTTTCACCGTGTTCATATTTTTCTACCTTGCTTGTTCGATATACACTAAGGCTTTTTTGCTAATTTAGATAGAGGTTTAATTTTTTTTTTACTTATTCTCCTTGGGGTATTTAATATTTTTGTTCATGGATTTAACATTCAAATTTAAAGGTATTTTTTAAAAAATATTTAAATTGAGAAATTGTTGCATTTTCTTCATTTTTTGATATACACGAGAGAAAAAAAAATTCAAATTAAATGTTCCCATACGTCTAAAAATCCATACATATTTTTATGTAGTATATTCTACTGAATGTGGGGGAAAAAAACGAAGCCAAAATATTCATATTTATAAAAGTAGAAGGGATTTTAAAAAAGTTAAGTTAAAAAAAATCGAAGCCAAAATATTCATATTTATAAAAGTAGCAGGGATTTAAAAAAAAGTTAAGTTAAAAAAATTAAATTTTAATAAAATAGACTGTTTTAGAGAAAAAATTAATTTTATTTAATTTTTATTAATAAGTTTTGTACCACCACATGTATTACAAGGTGGTAAACTATTTCAACTATTATTCAAAATTGAAAAGATGGTTTCAAAGTTACAAAGTCGTAGTTTTTAAAGTCGATTAGAGTAATGCTGTTCACAATAAGTTGTAGATATTTTACTTTATCTTGTTCCAAAAGAATTATTGGTTGCACAAAATAAAAATATTTTTAAGAGCATGATTTTTTTATGTGCATTACTTCAGTTTTCTTAACCCCTTCGCGACGGAAGCCTTTTATGGAATTTTTAATGTTTTGTCACCTGTTTTTAAAAACAGAAATTTGTTCCTTATTAAATCGAGAAAATGCCCCGATTAAATAAGGCACATTTTTTACTAAAATGTTCTGGTGAGGATAAACAAGAATTCTTAACCCTTTTTGCGGCACGTGTACGTGTCACTCATCTTCAAGGGGTCAACGTTGAAAGATTGTGGGAGAAAAGTTTCAGTTCGGAAATATTTCTATATTTCTATTGTAAGAGCATTATGTATTTGTATATTTTTTAATTCTGTAAAATACATACAAAATATTTTGAATAAAATATTTGAATGGAGTTATAAATATTGCGCAAAACCCTTATAAATTCAATATTTAAATTCTCATTGACAAAGTCCTTCTGAAACTTATTCAATGATCGTATAAATCTTCTACTGTAGTTCCAATAATTCACGAGAAATATTTTAGAAGATGAAAATTTCATGAATTCATAATTTAAGATACAAAGGATTAAGAAACATCCATGATTAGATTCTATAATCATCTTGTTTCATAAACATAGCTTGATTTAACATATTTCTAGTGACTCAAATAGTGTACTAAGGATTATTTATTAAGCCGCTGATGATTACACATAAGGTATAGCCTCCAGGCAGTGTTGAATTCAGACACTTTTCTCCAAGAGGGGAACATTATAGAGTTCCAAAGGGGGGAATTGCCCTTTTTGACCATTGAAAACCCAAAGTCTCAGATTTTCCGGGGGGGGGGACATTTCATTGCTCCGGGGGGAAATGTATTTCCCGGACCACCCCCTGAATTCAACACTGCTTTCAGGTATGGTATTTAATAAGTCAAATCACTGTATTAATACCAGTATCTTCATGGAATTTACACCTTGTTATTAATGTAAATCTTAAAATATGCTTACATAATTACTTAAAAGGCATTGGATGAAAGATAATATTTATTTAATATATACCTTAGATCTTTTTAAAGGACGAATAAGACAATTGGTTAGAAATAGAAATCGCAAAAAACAAAACAAAAACACAAACAGTCCGCGTGCGCAAACAAAGTTACGAAGAGTCCATTAAAACACCAAAAAAAAAAAAAAAAAAAAAAAAAAAAAAAAAAAACCTCTCTTTTGACGCCTTTTAAGTCATTATGTTAGTATATTTTAAGATTTACGGTAATGGTATTTGTTTAACAAAGAGCTATACATATGCATTAAAATACAAAATTTATTTTTTCATGCTGTCCCCATTCTATCTCATGACCAAAACTTACTAAGTTTTGATATTTTAAATTATAAAAGATTTTCAGTGTTTAACAAAATATTTCTTTTCGTTTTCAGCGCAGATATTCTTTTTAGTTTTATAATACACGTCTCATCACTTATCAGTAATCAGGAATTAGAAATACTCATGTATAGTATTTTAGTAGATTATTTTGGTTCTCGAAACATCATTTTTTCAGAATCTATAGATTCTGAGTCAAATTCAACTTATTTTTTTTTTTTTTTTAGAAGATATTACTTTTTTTTTTAATTAAAAAGTGGTTATTTCAAAGATATATATTAAAATATTTAATTGCTAAAAAGAACGTCAAATGTTAATAAAATGCATTAAAAGATCTTAATTGGAAGAAATATAAGAAAATTAAAGAAATTATTAAGATCTTTTAATGTATTTTATTAACATTTGACGTCCTTTTTAGCAATTAAATATTTTAATATATATTTTTGAAATGTTTGTAATGGACGTTTAAGAGAACTTCTGTTTATAATTTAATGTAAAAAGTGGTTAGCTAAAGTGATTTCCGTTTTGTTGAAACAACTAAAATTAGGTTAATATAATCTCAACCACATATTTGGGTTGGAAATACTAAATCATGGTTAGACTAACTAAATGATTTTGATAATTTAACAAAGTTTTATTTAAAATTTGGCAATTCCAACCAAAATCTTTCGTTGGGGCTATATTAACCAAAATTTAGTTGTTTCAACAAAACAGTTTTTACCGTGTTGTTAACAAGTTAGATATCTGAGTTAATGAATACACCAAACTTAGATAAACTTTATAATGATTAATCTCTGCTTCAGCAAACTAAATACTTAGATAATTTTTCTGAAGAATATGTTTTTCTTTTAAGTGAAAAAAATGCCTTCTATTATGATATATCTGAAATTCTGTCTCATTCTTTTTCTAGATGATAGAATGAAACTGTGGATCACCCTACTGATCTGCTTGTCGTATTCTTGTTTTTGTGATATTTCTTTACGTGACCAAGGTAAGGAAAATATTTGTAAAAAAAAAAAGCTTGGTTAGTTTACCTCTTGTTTTATGTACGATTTGTTGTAGATAATCTAAATTAAACTATTATACTATATCATTGAAATGGCACAAACTTTTATGGATGTCCTGTATTGTGTTAAAATGATTTTCTAGTTAAAGATTTTCGATTGTGTATGCGAACATGCTTACTCTTTCTTATCCAGCCTCTGGGTAATTTTAAGATTTTTACGTATGATGCGAAAGTTGGGGTACCAGCATTTCCTCTTAACCCCTTGAGGGGTACGCAATAATGTTCTGTAATATTGAATTCTCCCCGGAAAAATCGAAATATTTTGTTTTAAAATAAGAAAAGGCAGTTTTTCAACATTTTGCCGCCAAAATTGGAAGTATAAAATTTCATTAAAAGTTTCTGGTGAGAATCCTGTTTCAATTAAGTGGGATAAGATATATCCCACCGCCTCTCAAGGGGTTAACAGATTGGTATATTTTCTTCTTTGTTCCGAATACTATGATAAATTTTCAATTTAAAACAATCATGAGAAATCATTCGATGTATGTAAAGTTTGCAGTAATATAAAATTTAAATTAATTTTAAAAAATCAAAAGTAGTTTGAAATTTTGGACTGCGCGTTGTATTTATTTTTAATGCAGTTACAATTGCTTTTACTGAATCACAAAATAGCATCGGAT
The DNA here is from genome assembly GCA_964019185.1 of Maratus speculifer. Classification (NCBI taxonomy): domain Eukaryota; kingdom Metazoa; phylum Arthropoda; class Arachnida; order Araneae; family Salticidae; genus Maratus; species Maratus speculifer. Next base: position 245,442,288 of record OZ025289.1, read on the forward strand.
ATACAGGGTGTCCAGCAAATAACACTCTGATTTCAAAATTAAATTTCTCAAAAACGAAGATCTAGAAAATAATGCGGTAAAGGGTTTGTTTATTAGGTAAGTTGTAGAAATCTTATATAGAAGTTTCGAACGACGAATATTTTAAAAAGATTGTGTTCTAAATAAAACAATGCCTGATTTGACATTTTTCTTGTTTTAGTTTTTTTTTGCAGAGAACAAAATTTTTGGCGTACAGTGCCATATTTTAGCGATTTTTGGAAAAAAAGTTTCGAAATTTCAAAAATTAAGTTCGAAAAATCGTTAAATATGGCACTGTACACTGAAAATTCATTCTCTACAAACAATCTAAAACAAGAAAAATGTCAACCCCAGTATTCTTTGCAATCAGAACACAATCTTATCAAAACATTCTAATAAACGAAATATATACCGAAACGAATAACGAATATATAACGAAACTTTTGTATAACATTTTTACAGCTTACTATCTAAGAAACAAACCGTTTATCGCATAATTCTACCGATCTTAGTTTTTGAGAAATTTAATTTTGAAATCAGGGTGTTATTTGCTGGACACCCTGTACTTGAAACACATTGAGTAACGTGCTGAGCACCACTATGTTGTTGAGACGAATGTCTCAATGAATTTAGCAAGAAAACCTAACATGATGAAATTTTAAAAATATTTTTCAGATTTCAGTGAGTAAAAACCTATAAGAATCAGTCAACAAATCTTATGCTGTTTTTTGGATCCAGACCAGTATAATCAATATTTTTGTTTAATTTTAAAATAGAAATACGTACAGGGATCAACTGAAGATTATGATAAAATGGAAAATAAAAATAGCTACCATAAAATAAATAAAGATATGAATCTAGAAATCTTTTTTGAATTTTGTATTTTTTGCTATTTATAGAGAGATCTTACTGTTCAAAATATTTCACTCGTTTCAAATGGTGAACTAAAGTCAATTAGAAAAATGTAATCAGTGCTATTCGAGATAACATCTAATTTGAGTACGTTTACAAGAAATGCTTTGAAGTTGTAAAGCAGACCCTGTAAAACTTCTGATTCACATTGACATAAAATGGATGAGGAAAAACAAAACTCTTATAGGTGTAATGGCAAAAATGTGATTTCATTGCTTTTATAAAGTTATGCAAATTATATATTTGTGGTAAAAGATTTATCTGTTTTGTAGGTTGAAATTTTTTTGAAGTGGCTAATGCTGCTCCATTTGTCAGTGTAATGTTACTACAGACATCTTCCATGTGAATAAGAGCTCACATTTTAAATAATTTAAAAAAAACGCTTTCGACAATTAACATTTTTTTATTTGAATTGCATTCAATAGATAGTACATATTTAACTAATAGATATTTGTATTTAGATATATAACATAGAAAATTAAATAAAACTTCTGTTTTCTAAAGTTAAACATTTAGATTAAATTAATGTAAAAGAAGCAGACATAGAATATGCAAAATACAATGTTTAAGGATACTCGTATGTAAACTCATACTCATATGTAAATCATATTTGTGCAACTACTATTGATGGAATTAATACAGATTTAACTAAGAGAAGGCCATTTTTCTAGGACAAAATTTTATTTCTAAATATGTGGAAACAATGTAAATCAATGTATGTGTTTATGTTTAAAGAGTGCTATAATGCATCAGTAAATCCACGTTTTCTACTTTTGTACAGTAAGATTAAAATTAAAATGATGTTCAGCCTTAATGACTCATTGAAAATTAATTTTATTCGTAGAAGATCGCACGCCCATTGCTCAGATAAAAGAAACTGCTTCTGGTTCAATTGTGGCAGAATATGACTGGTCAGTATCCAATGTGCAACATTTACTACAGTTATCTCGATCACCTCATGGCGATACGATTCCTGGCCCAGAGTTCTATACTGGAAGACCGGGTTATAAGTTGCGCCTCAGCCTTACTACGGGTCGAATCAATCCTACAGATGGAATGCCTTACTTGGGAGTGTGGTAAGAAACACTTCTGTTATAAATTATTGGATTCATTAATTACTTTTTTTACACATTTATAGTAATTTATTATATGTTACTAGCGATGGATATAATGAATGATTTTTATATCCGAATGAATCATTTGAACGCATGCAAATGCATATCAGTCAAAATTTGTACTATATTTAATCAATTCGAACGAGAAAATTTGTTAAAATTTTAATAAAAAAGACACACAATAAATAGCGCAAAAAAAGAATGAATAATATCTATAGCGTTTCTAATGATATCATATACAGGGTGTGTCCTATAACTAAGTTGGAAGCCTTACCAACATGTAAAAGTGAAAAGTTGCAGGTGGCTTTTGTTAGGCAGAGAGTTGATGGACCTATGTTCGAATCCAGGACTGGATACTTTTTTTCAATCTGTTGGTTTTAAACTTTGTTAGCAATTTGAATAATCATAATAATAATAATAATAAGAGATAGAACTTTTAATTATTTAATGTCATTATTCAATTTTCCGAATTCTCTCTTGAATTCAAAATTTTAATGGTTTGATTTCACGCAAATCTTATTCTTTTCGGTTTTCTTGGCATTCGTCATCTAAGCTCCGCCTTCTAATTTTCGGATTGGTTCTCATGCAGCCAAAGTCTGCATAAATAGACTTTTCCTATTCTTCTATTAATTTAGTTTTTGGTGTCTAACAGCTGGAGACTTTTTTCTCCTTTATTTTACTATGACTAAACTTTCTTTTTTCATGGTTACTCTGAGATGTATTACGCAAATTTTTATCTACAGGTTCTGGAGTTACCCTACTATTGGTAAGTCCCAGAAAGTATAAAATGTTTATCTATATAATAGCTCTTAATTTAATTTTTAACAAAATTTCTCTTTTTGATTGATTAAAAAACAAACAAACAAACAAAAACAACAAAGACGAAGTTGCCAGTTTTGTTTTTGTGTAGACCCGAATGATTCATTGGAATATAATACAAATTCGTTATGTCCATTGCTTTTTAACAGCATACATTTTTAATTTTATCAAAGACAACTATCTCATATTGCAGTTAAAAGCTCATTATACATGAAGGGTAAAAAAAATAAGTATATATGTTTAAAAATAATCATTGATTTTATACTCTTTGGATCTGAAATTTCGCTAGCGGATACGTACGATTAAGAAGGTGGGTTCCAAAATTCAATGATTTGTTTGAAACAATGCGATATTAATATCTCCTTGTTAATTTATTGTCCATTTAATTCAACTAACCTTTTAGACCGGGAGGCGGCAGCACAGACAATCAGTTTATCGAGTTATGAATGAAAATCGAGGATTAGTTAAATCTTGATTCGAATATTAAATTGCAGTCGGTGTGCCAACTCGTATTTTGGTGAAAAACACACACATAAAAAACTAATATTAACGGTTGACTGGTAGGTATACTTTCCTGCACCCAAAAGTATGAAAACATGGAGGACTGAGAGCAGAAAACATAATGGTAAACCTATCAGTTCACCATTAAAATCAGGGTTTAAAGTGTTTTCCACCAAGATATGACTTTGCAGATCAATTGCATTTTAATATGCGAATCGGTATTTTACTAACCTAGATTTTCATCCATGAACTTGATGAGGTGATTATCTGCGTCTCCTTCTCCCGGTCTATATATATGCCTTTATAATTCTCACGATGGGCATAGGCTGTCATTAAATTTTGGCACTGTAAATTTTTAATTATTAACATGTATGAAATAGGCGAGAATTTTGGGATTTGCACATCCGACTAGTTATTTTATATCCATATGCTTATTGTATAAATATCATACTTATTGTATCCAGACTCTTGTTTTGAATGTATGAAGTATCTGTGTAGTCAGTTATTTTACGCATTTTCTTTCCTCAACTAAACATCAGCATTACTATTAGTTTACAGACGATCAACTATTAGTTTACAGAGCCATTTATTTGAATTTTTAATTGTATTACAACATTTAATCTTAAACTGAATACATTTCAAACAAACAAATGTGCAAGTTTAAAATGAGAAATTATTCTGAAGTTAAAAGTAGTGATAAATACACAGAAAATAATCACTACTGTTTAATCGCTTTCGTAAAAAATGTCACAGAAACATCTAATACGATTCAGAACGGTAATTTAATAGAGATTTCATAATGCCAAAACTTGTGCAAAATATTAGCATATTTTTACTGCTAACTACATAATGCCGCATTCAAAATTTTCTGTCCTATGGAATTACACATGTGTGCTCGCATCAAACTTATCCAATTGTAGTAAGTTTTTTTTTTATAAAGAGGCATGACTAACCAATAAAATATTACTTTTTTCCAAATAGAAAACCCATTTTTTAAAATTTTATTAAATAAAGCGCATTGTGCTTGTTTCTTTATAAAGAGACAAGTCCCTGTCTATCTGTCCGGTAATCTAATTCTTTTGTGTCTCTCTGTAAATGAACGATTAAATACTATCACTTACTCCATTATCTATAAAAACATGTTGTAGTATATGTCACTGATCCCTTTTAACTGCATTAAAAGGGATCATAATGGTTTTCATAATAAATTTTTATTTTATGCATCTGTGTAAGTTAACTATATCATAGAACTTCTTTTCAATACCACTTTTTACTATACCAATCTTTATAATTTCCTAATGTTATCTTTTTTTTATCAGGTTTTCTTTAGTACCCGGTCTCTTCGATGATGTCTTAGAGTGGCCATTCCAGTATACCTTAAATTTAACCCTGCTTTCCAGAACGGATCCGGCATTATCCGTTCATCTCACGATGAGTCCCATGACAGCTATATGTCGATTACGGAAACAGTTCTTGAGACCACGATCCGAGGGTCGACGTAAGGGTGATGGTTGTGGGAAAGCATTTTTCGTTTCGCACGAAAAATTAATTTTGACAGAACCAGACGGAGTTGGAATTTATTTGTCCGGCGATGAGTTAATTCTTCGGGCAACTGTCTTTCTTCAGGGGCAAGCCTCCACTCCTAAGAGAGCCAAGGTCTTCATGAGAGGACATCATTTAGTTTCAGAGTTCCTATGGGAGGTGAGAATGCATATATTTTTTCAAATATCCGGATCTGTGACGAATTAATCGAAGTGAAATTTCATAAATAACAATATCGATTGAAAAAAATCTTCTATCTGTCCTATAATCTAATTCTTTTACACCTCTCTGTAAATGAACAGTAAATGCTACACACTTTCCCTATTATTATCCATTAAAAAAAGTTGTAATACATCTCACTGATCTGTTTTAGCTTCATTAAATTGGATCATAATGACTTTCATAATAAATTTTTCTTTTGTGCTTCTCTATAAGTAAACTATGAATGCTAATTATTCTATACTCCTGAAAAACACGTTTTTATTTACTTCAGTGAAGTATATCAATTTAGTTTTGTTTGAACTTTTGTAACTTTAATTAAATCCATGAGAAACGACTTTTTCACGTAGACCATAATGTATCGCAATTATTTTGTGGGTATCTGTAAAAATAAATTCTACACACTTCATTTTCAGTATTAAAGATTCTATAGCATCTTCCAATTTTTATACAAAGCCTATTTATAGGTACCCCAAAAACACACACAAAAAAAAAAATGCATGACAATATTGAATATTTACAAGATTTTAGAGGACAGCTAGACAGACAAATCGAATTCATAAACACTTTGAAACAATGTCGGGAAGTCTTAAAAAAGATTTAGAAATGTTGAAAGGGTTATTGATATCAATGATATTCCAGAATATTCAAACGGCATTAAAGGTTCTAATGCCTAGTTACTCACATTTCGAGGGAGTAGGAAAAAAGAAAAAGTTATACCATGTAGCTGAGAAAATAAATAAATAAATAAATAAGAGATATAAAGCGCAATATTAAAAATTGTGCTTTGTTACAGATTGTATTGAAATGCCGTTAATTTATAATGGTAACATTTTCAAGAATGAACTAGTTAAATCAACTGCATTGTCAAACTAAGCTACGGTACTGCTACTACTTAATATAACCAAAATTTATAGATTTGTTATTTATCTTCTATCTTGAACTTTGAATATGAAAAGTCAAGAGACCAGTGCTATTCATGATTTTGATAAATACTGTTAGGTTATTACTTTTAGGAATTGATAAACTAATATTTAATTTATTCACAGCTTTTGCAATTTTGCCACTGTGTAGCAAGAAAACCAAGTATAATTTATAGAATATTTTGAACCCATCATTGTGTTTTGACTGCATATGAATCAATTACAACGATTATTTGTTATACAATAAGACATATATTTTATGTAAAAATAAAAGCCATCTTACCTATTGCTATTAAGCGGTACATTTTATTGTTTAATTATATTTTTCTTTTACAGTAAAGGGCAGATTATCCAGATGCCGAATAACCGGATTGTCCAATTAACCGGGTCGATAAGGGACTATACTTTTTCCTCGTTTTCTATAAAATTCTTTAAGTGAATTTTTTTTTGACGCGATAAGATAAATTTGTCTGGATGTCATGAAAGTTATTCGTTAAGGGGCCTCTGTAGCAAAACTCCCGATCGCGAAAATCCCTGTTTATCTATGGGAAAACTTTGAACTCATTGATAACTTGAAAGCCATGACTCATTACCTAACATAATTATTAAAATACCATTTTCACCGCCAGTAAGTAGGTGTCAGATGCCGCTCATGCGCGTTTTTAATAATTGTCTATGTAAGTTTTAAATATTTTTAAAAAGATGATAAAATTTAACCAAATGGAAATTTTAAAGTTTATAGGGATTTTTCATATACTTAAAATTTACGGAAACAATTTTTAAAAACACATAACATCAGCATCTGACGTCTACTTTCTGATGGTGAAAATGGTGAAAACGGTATTTTAATATTTATATTAGGTAATAAATTATTGTGATTCAAAGTTTTCCCATAGGCTAACATGGCATTTTGCGATCGTGGCGTTTCTCTGCAGCGGCCCCTTCAATAACTATTTCCTAATTATGAAATAATAAATCGCCACAATTGTCAGTCCCAAGCTTAAAAAAAGTTTGAAGGGAAGTTAACTAAGAAACACTGTCAAAGGTGTTTTTTTTATTATCTAATTATCCGGATTTTTCTCTAACCCGATCGACCTCAGCCTCGGCCGGTTTGGATAATCGGCTCTCTATACTGTACTGTAAAGAATATCGTTCTTTCTATCTGCACGCTTATCTACTTTATATGTGTATTTTTGAAAGCAATTGCGTGGTGAGAAGAAGGAGGTTGCATTAACTAGTTTAGAAGGTAGAGAGGCCTTACCGAAATTTTCCACGCAGCACTACTTTTTGTGAGGACGGCTCCGAAATTTCGCACCAAAAACGCTGCTGTGTTAGTAACTTTCGATTTTACTGTGCAAAAGAGTTCACTGATGCTATAGAATTCGTATGCATTGTAAAGCTTCTTATGGTGACATTTCATCCATAAGGATAATTTCAATAACTGCATAAAAAGGCTTAAAAAAACTCATTCAACTATTGTCGTAAAAAATGCTCACTCATGTGTTTATCTAAATATAGGGTGATCAATAATATCTCACATACATAGACGAATCACGTAATTTTATAAGTTTTTAAACTAAATCTTGATTGATAAAAGTTTGAAAATCTCAAATTTATTAACTAATATTCTAGTTTTATATTAACGATTAAATAGTGAATTTCAGCAAACTTATAAATTGTTATTTTTTAGGTGGAAAATGTCGAAGGAAAAAGGCATTTAGGCCAAGTCACTAGTGATCTGTTCTACATCAACAACGAAAGTTACCTGATGGTTCTTCAGATTTCATTCCACGAGAATGATATCGGGCTCTTTGCAACTCTGGTGCCAGGAGACTTCGATGATTCTTTACAGTGGCCATTTTCTTATCATTTCGAACTGTCTATCGTCGATCCATCTCCTTCTGGTCATGATAGAAAAGGAAGTGTGGATCCAACAGTGGGCACCTGTCCAGTCGCAGCATTTACAAAACCAAAGTATCAACCTAATGTTCCTTGTGGCTTCAGAAAATTTACCACTTTTTCCATGCTAGAAGCAAAGCACCTGAAGCGAAACGGAAACATCTTCGTAAAGTTTTCAGCAGTTTTAGATAAGATGCCAAGTTATGCCAAACTTACCATGCGAAATAATTTCTTGGTAGCTGAATACAACTGGAGAGTGACAAATATAGAGAGAAAGGCAAGTATGCATTGCATCTCCTATACTATTAACGCGCATAAATGTGCAGTGCTCGTCTGTCGGATGAAGCCGCGAAAATTCTACCCCCCCCCCCTCCCACTTTTCTCTGACGGAGTTAGAGAAAGCACGCGAGGAACCAAAAAATCAGGAAATCTATAGGTTCATATTTTATAAAGATAGGCTGACAATTAACGCAGATTCAACAAATCAAAAAACATCATTCAAAATGAATAAAAAATCCATTAAAAGAGCCCTTGAAAAAAGCATTTTTTTCGCAAAATCGCAAAGAAAAAAAAATTGCACATTTTTTTTTTTATTTATCCCCAAATGGAAAGAAAAAACAACGACAATTTCACTAAACAGCGAAGATTCAGAGAACTAATTGAAATATCCAATTGAACGTTTCAGAGCAAACGTAGAAAAATATTTTCTACCCATGTACGAAATTTTGTGAAAATGAATGAGGTGTCTTTCGAAGGATTTCCGGCAACATTTTGACATAGTACAACCACGTTTTGTCAAAACACATTCTTTGATTAAAAGTTGCAGTTAATTATAAATGAATGAAAGAGCGTGTAAACAAATATTCAGAAATATACGGAAACCTTTACCTGGTATATTTGTCATAAATTAGTTTATTTACCTATATAATGTATATGTAAGATTTTTGAAAGTGAATTTAGGTAGACAAATACTTTTGAGCGAAATAAATATCTATTTAGGATCATTTCAGAAGGTAAATAACATTGAGCATAAATACAAAAGAATTATGTGTGAAAATTATTTCAATGAAATTAGTTTTCCTTTTTTATTTGTTTATTTATTTCTTTATATTTTGTATTTCATTCTTGCTCTTGCATTGTTTTAAGTTATAGAACGACCTTTCTTTTCAGATGCAATTAGCGAAAGCAGATCGTTTGAGTAACCTCCTCAGCGAGCGATTCTACTCATTTGATCAAGGCTATCTGATGCAGTTGCAGATAAAATTTCAAAACCGAACTGATGGTCATGTCGGTCTCTTCCTTACACTTTTGGAAGGGGAACACGACCCGCTTCTAGAATGGCCTTTCGAGAAGAAATTCAGTCTAGTCGTTGTTGATCAACAGGAGAATGGACAAGATATTGAAGTTCCCGTCGATCCATCCGATCCCTACATCAGATCGGAGGCCTGCGCTGGGTCGTTTTGGAGGCCGTTTGGGCGAAACGATGCCTGCGGATCTTCGAGTACAGTCTCTTATGATCACCTCTATGAAAGGTAAAGGGTATCAGTTTTCATGTTATTCTTATGAACTTGAATTTTTCTTTTTTTAATAGACGGTTTCAAATATTAAGAGAGATTTTGTTTTAAAATCTTATTTCTTTAAATGACTGTTTACTGGACAGGCTTTACAATTAGGCTACACTGCAGGGCTATTCACCTTTTCAATAAGTTCAGACGCACTTCATCTTATGGCAAATATTAAAAGGCGCTTGTTATCACTTTCTGATGTAGAACAATGTTACCACATTATAGTAGAGGACAATGATGCTAGTTTGGTCTTTTTTTTTAGTAACTAGGGATGCTCTCCCCCCCCCCCCACCCACGAGCTACGCTCGTCAACCCTTGCCCGTTGAGGCACAGCAACCTCTAAAGTCACGCTAATTTGACTGGCTTTTAAAAGATTGACCATTCAAGACACAAAATCCTAAATCTTCCGGGGGGGCATCTCATTGCTTCTGGGGGAAAATATCCCCTGGACCATCCTTTGAATTCAACACTGCGACCCAGCCTGCAGGATGAGCTCCTGCAGATATACTCTAATACTTTGCAGCCTTACTAGATACTCCACGCCTTCTTCACAAACATATTTACATTTCATACATCATTTTCAAAAGTGAAAGCAATTTCGTCATCAGCAAAAGAAAATTTTTTAATATATTTTGATTACATCATATGCATTTATATTTAATAAAATTTAACGAGTGAACAGAGGAAAAACATTAAAATCTGAATTAAAAAGGAGAAATTTTCAGAAAATCCTACTTGCCAAGAATTTCTTTGCATCAACAAGCAAAACACAAAATTACATTGAAATATATATTTTTTTTTATCTGCACATGAGCGTATGATAACAAATATTTTTACTTTCTTCTATCTTCAATGGAAGAAAGTACTGTCATCGAAATTTTCTTAGACTTCCGATATTCGACAGATTAACATGTTTTAGGTGCCAGAGATTCCAAAAAGCATGTTTTTATAAAAAGCCTGTCTGTCTGTGTGTCCGTATATCCGTGTGTCGCATGAAGTTATGCATGAAATTGAATCAAATTTTTTGTGTAAGTGTTTAGCTATGGCTAGTAAGTCCTTCCTAAATTAAAAAAAAAAAAAAAAATACAGGAAGGGAGTGCTTTAATCATGATGTCTCATTATTGTATTATCAAAAAGTGTATGAAGTTATGCATAGAACTAAACTAAATTTTCTGTGTATGATTACTTTTGGGTATAGAAAGCTGGTCCTCTCTGAATTTGAAAAAAATCTGCCGGTAGGGGGCGCAATAAAATTGATATCCTTGCTATTTTCATGATTGTAATATCGAAAAGTAAAAAAAAAAAAAAAAATATATATATTTGTAGAAATGAACCAATTTTTTGCATATGTTTTTGGCTATGGACAGCAGGTCTTCCTTGAATATGGAAATATTCCGTAGGAAAGGAGCTCTGTAATAGCGCTTTTTGTATCTTTATCTCGATTCGTCGCAGTTCTATTGTCCATCGGCTCGTGCAGAGATAGGAATACGCATCCTGCTAAGCTGGCTATTTGTAAACAGCTGGTGATAACAGAATAAGGCAAAACTGTTGATTTTAATAAATATCATGATACACATTATCTCGTTTTTACACCGATGAATTAACTGAAGCAGAAATTTTAGATGAAAATTAAAGTTGGTATAATGTTGTATTAATAATATTGTATTGAATTAATAACATTGAATTCATAATATTGTATTCAATTAATAATACTGTTTTTTTTTTTTTTTTTTCAAACCCGAAACGCGTCCTGTGATTTGCTTTTATTTTATGGTAATTTATATAAAGTTTTATTATTTTAATTGCAGTTAACTGTATCGTTTTTTTTTCTTTTTACTTTCCCATCATACGAAGTATAGGATAAGTCTTGCAATTGTTTTAAAATAGATTTTTTTTCGGACTCTTAAAATATTCGTCCCGATGAAAGGCACATAAAAATTTTAGAAATTTTTTATTTTAAGGAATTAGTGTAAAATGCAATAAATAAACATCAAATTTCATAAGGAACGAAGATGATCAGATAATTAGTTGCTGAGATATTTGTAATTCTATTTTCCACATTCTTCGATTTTTTATGATCCTGTATTTCATTCAAATTTCAATTTAAATATATATTTTAATTGGAAATGAGACGCTTAATCCGACGCAGTAAGCAGTCAGTTAATAAATTTATTATTTTTAAAATTATAAGCAGGCCCTTATTACCGCATGGGCAAATCGGGACTTTGCCCCAGTCAATAAGGGGCTCCCAGATCCATACATTAAATTATAAAATATTTTCTTTCTTTTTCCAACATCAACTCTTCCATATGTTGAAGTTATTAAATTCATCTTAAAATAATATAACAAATTGTTAAAGTTATATAAAAACGCCCCTGTTATTAATTAAAGAATTTGATTAAGGAATTAATAAAGGAATTTTATTAATTAATGAATGCAGAATTGATGGAGCAAAGAAATTTCTTCTATTTTTATCCAAGGTGCGAAAATATAGTCATGCATTTTACGCATACACATATGAGAGACCATCAGTTCTATTTGAATAACGTTGCAATGATTTGAAAGCCCCCCCCCCCCTAATTTATCTTTACCCAGGTCCCCAATTAATCATAATCGGGGCCTGATTATAAGGATGTTTCTTTTACGCAATTGCAATTCGGTACTACTGAATTATCCTCTTGACCAAAAAGAAAAAAAAAAAAAAAAAAAAAAACTGTTACATGCACTTGACATTACCTTCCCACTGCCGCGACCGTATATATCCGTTCACTAGGCTGCAGTTTTCACTGCAATTGAAGCTTTATTTACAGTAATATAATTCTACAAATATAATACAGATTTAAGAAATTAAGTTATGATTGATACTTTCAAAGCTTATAAGTATATATGTAACAAAAAAAAATTATACCATATTAGAAAATCGCTCTTTTATTAATTTTTAAAATAAATTAAGGGGAAAACAACATTACATTTTTGCCCTCTTGCTTGGCGGTCAGGGGGTTTAACGCGTTACACGTGTTTGTTACGCCATCAAGTGACATTTAATTAGATGTTTTACTTGCATTTTTTATTAATATTTTACTTTTTTTTTTTTTTTTTCGTTATTTAAAATAAAAAATTATGCCAATTTGTATAATTTACGAGTAGTTTGGCGATTTATATAATTTGTTGAAATGGGACGCCGGGATAATCAAGCATACTCTCAATTCAGTAATAGAGCATTACTATGTATTAAAAATATTTAAATATACGCTTAAATTTCATTTTGGAATGGCGATGCATTTTATAGCCGAAACGTCAGTGAAGGCTTACTTTGGAGACACGAAATTTTTTTATTTCCGTCTGTCAGTCTGTTTGTCTGTGAGTCTGTCTGTCTGCCTGTTCCGCGATAACTGCCATAAAAAGGATCGATTTCCTTGAAATTAAGTAAGAACGTTCATAAGGAGCTTGGATTTATCTGTATAGTTTTTTGTTAAGTTTGATTCATTCTTTCGGAAAATACAGAACATTTTATTTTGAATCTTAATGCTTTTCAATGGCAGTTCAGACTATTTTCAAATTTCCATTTGTAGAAATGAAATGGCGCGTTTGAATATCTCAATTTAAATGGTAAATTATGAATGTTTAAAGTTCCAAATAAAGTTTTAAATTATTCCCATTCATTTGAAATCTTGTCAATATATTTTTAAATTTTTTTATTAATTAGGTGTATAATTTTTTGTGGAACTGTAGACATGTTTTCTAAATATATAAACCAATTTGTTTTATCATTTAACGTATTTGACATGATACACATTTCATTTTTTTCATAGCTGATGAAAAAAAAAAATCATTCAAATTATTTCAATTACGAAAAATTAAGCAGAAAGTCTGGCAGGCAGAAATAAAAAGTTCATTTTAAATAATGTGGTGTGTAATATAGCTTTGCGTCACATATAAAATATGTAAATAAAATTACGTTTTCAACTCTTTCCAACGTAGTTGAAAAGTGCTTATAAATTCAGTTTGACTGTAAGTAAGTCTGTGTATTTATGCTCTATCTCGCGTAAATATAATGCGATTGCTTTGAAATTGGTATATATATCATTGTGGTTTACTGTGACATATACTGTATTGAAAATGAATAGTAAAACATTTACTGTTTATTTACAGGGCCACTCAGAAGAATTTCTTTCATTAGGGTTTACGGGGGAAAATCGTTTGCTATGTATTTTAATGATATTTTAAACATATTGAAAATTATATAATCACTAAGGTTTATTACAAGATTCTTACTATAGACAATGGCGTGCAAAGAACTTAACATTTATTTACAGGGAGATACAAATGAATTTGTTTATAGAAGAAAATGAGCAATCATTGAACCCATGAACAAAATAATATAAAAGGTTTGTCCAAGCTGTTGCTTATCCTTAATAATCGCAGTATAAAATGAAATATAAGATGTATTCTAACTATTTGCACAATCAATAAAAAGTTACGAACGTAATTTTAAGTAGTCTAAAGGGGGAGGGGGTTCAGAGATTCAGAGACCCCCTGAAGAAATGTGCTTTATTACCTTAAAAAATATAATATGCAATTCATGTAAGATTTAGAATATCGTTGCATAAAAACAGGATCAATTTAACGCATCTAATTTCTGAAACCTTCTACATATTTTTTTGGTACGTTCGTAGTTATATAAATATGTAGCAAATATAGTCGTCGGCTGGTCTGATCGTCTGGATGTCTATCTGTCTGTATGATTTGAAATTAAATACATAAAATCGTTGCAAATAATTTCAAATTTTAGGAGAATCCCCTCACTACGTAATAAAAGTTTTCTCCAATCTTTCAAATCCTATCATTCGTAAGTAATACAATTATATTTTATGACAGGTGTTGATTAAAGGTTGACATGGTGATCATGTCTCATTTAAGAGGCGATAATATTATTTCTGCATTACTGAGTTTAATACTATACAATCTTTATAAATTTTCCATTCATGCATTTTTACTTAAAAGTGCAGCAGCTCTTACACCAAGAACTGGATATTTTTTAAAACTTTGTAATAATAAGGACGCATCTCATTTGATAGGTTAGAAGTGCCATTTCCGACTTGTTAATTCTTTTATACATTTGTGGTTGAAAACTTCAATTGCTGTTTGTATAAAATTAAATAATACGGAAAGTGTAATAAAAAGCAGTTATTTGAAGAGCTGATGTTGAAACTCCTGATCTGCAGATTTACTAGTAAATAGATTAAACATGTTTTATATTCATATTTTATATTAATTTTTTTATTATTACGCATATCCATGATTGTATGTATCACGGTGGACCCCAACAACTAGTTTTTCCATGCAACCTATTGAAAAAGATGCTGTTTAGTTTACAATTACTCTTTTTGTAATGAAAACTTTAGGTTTACATAAATATTTGATGTTTCGATCTTGATAAGCACTGCGATAATTAAAGTACAAAAATGGAAAAATAAATAAATAAATAAATAATTTACAGAAGAACGGACATTTTGAAGTCTATGAAACTCTTCAGTAAGAAGCAGAATATCTTGTATCGTCGTCAATAAAGCATAAATTATTCGAAATTTAAAATAAACCGATTCAGAAAAAGATATAAAAGAAATGGAAATAATTATAACTTACATAGTGAAGTGAAACTGTAAAAAGTTTTTAAAGCTAGTAACAACAATAACTAATGAAACATCATCTTGTTTTATACATTTAGATTGAGGAATATAACTAAAAAGATAAAACAAACAAAAATAATTAATTTTGTTGAGGGAACTGGTTTATACTACCCTCTACTTGTTTCTCGAAATATTTCTTAAGTATCTGCTTCGTGCAAGGTATTCTATTTCTCGGCATCATAAAAACGTTATTTGACAAGTGTTATTACATTTCTCCCATTATTGTTAATATCTGGGGCATCTTTTGCTTAACACTATTTTAGTAACATGGGTATGATCTGTACCATTCATATAACATTTTTCTTTTTTCATGTAAATATAATCTTCAAGCAACGATGCTTTTTGACTGTCATTAAAACTATTGTAAGAGCCTCTCTTCTACGTGTCATAAGTAATAAAATAGATTGGTGACGTTAGAAAAACAAAGAAATTGGCTTATCTATTTTCGTCTTTGCTGTCAGTACTAGTTAGTATTAGTTATGTTGCTTTATTTTCATCATACAATTGCGATATCTGTTTATCAGTAACAGACAAGGAACAAATGAAATCCAAGTGGGTTCCAGGGCCTGATTTTTATTCAGAGACCCCTTTACATAACAGCAAGTCGGCCAAATATTTTACATTCGCAGTAAATATTACCTATGACATTCTCTTTTTAAGAGGCTACTTCATTCAAATGAAAAGACCCGTTCGCTAATACTAATCCCATGGAAGAAATTTATAAAGATATCTCAGTTGCATTTCAGTATTTCTAAATGACTTTTTTTTGCATTGGATAGCTGAGATCGATCTGTATGTAGGTCGTTTTTCACTTTTTTGATTTTGTTTACTGATATTTTTTATGGGGACAGTTTGATTATCGAACCGATTTGGAAAGTGACAGCATCCTCATAAAAAATATTTGCAACTAAAATTGAAAAAGTAAAAAACGGCCTGCATTCGGATCAATCTCAGTTATCCAATGCAAAAAAAAAAAAAAATCATTTAAATATTGAAATGCAACCGAGATATATTTATGAATTTCGTAAGAAATCTTGGGGTTTGGTGCCTTACAGCTTCGTACTTTACAATTTTCATTTTCCATACAACATCCCCATCGTACGTGAAAAAGAATTTCTCGGTCAGATCTGAAGTGTTTTATAAGCACTTTTTCTTTTAATAGATAATATAACATTTTGCTAATTTTACTTCTTGGAAATACGGATGTTTAATTATGTCGCGTTTATATATTATTCTTGCGTTAAATTGTTAGGTACAAGAACTTTGCCCCATTTATGTATAATTTTGGCACATTGGTTTTAGGTTGTTATTTTTAACAACAATCAAGCAGCATATTTAATATATGTCTATATAAAAAATTGTAAAAGAACCTGCATAGCAGGAACACAGCAGAAAAATAAGTAATAAAAATCATGCGTTAAGCATAGATTATGAAGCACTTTTCAACACATCTTGAAATCTTCAACAAAACTTCGTTATCCAGGGAAATAACGTATTATTGTTCATATCCAAATATGTATTCCAATATTTTTGAAAAGCCCTGTATTTGATCTGTTGGTTAATATATAGACTATATAGTGGTAAAATTTAGTTTAGCAAGAAAACGCCTAACTGGTTGAAATTTTCCTTTCAGAAATTTATACTAATAGATGGAAACATACTTGAATACTTTTCTTTAGCCCTGTTAAATACATGGTGCCTTTAATACATGAAAGTATTTTGCTTAAGTTTAGTTTAAAAATAAATTCTTTTTAAACTACTTAAATCAAATTTCTAGAAATTATCACCCAAAGGCGACCATGTATCCAGTTCTTTGTATGAACCTGTACATCATTTTATCTATATTCTACAAACACTTCTTATTAAACTAAATGCAGTTCATCGTAAAAAGGCATAACATATTTAAAAACTACCTTTAAATAAATTACGCTCATATTCAGTAACCTTTCCGAGGTTTTTTGTGTAACCCTGTATATTTAAATTATGGAACAATTAGCATTTATATAAACCATATAATATGCATACATTTAGTGAAACTTAAAAGCGTATATCATAATTAATTATGCATTTCATCCATCTAACAGTCATCTTCCGTAATATACACAGGATTTTAGATAGAATATACTATTTGAAATCTTTTGCGTGTCTCTGTAAATGCTATGCACTAGTATTAAGCATGAAATAACTCATATTAATCCTCAGAAACGTATATCAATTTGATTACATATGAAATCGTTTCCATCATTAAATTATGTTGCAAACAAATCCCCCTTTATTATTATGTATTGGAATTCTTTTATATGGCCCTGTAAATATTAATAATAACTATTCGTTTCGCTACATACTTTACAAAATGCATATTTTAGTGCACTTTGTAGATGCATATAAATTTGAAGATTTTTGACATGGTATAACATCTTTAAAATTCATTTGAAACGATTTTTCCCCATAGGCCGTAATGTAATGGAAAAATTTGACTGTCCCTGTAAATAAACTAATAATGGCACGACCTTCATTTTTAATAGGGTTTGTGCTAGGATAAACGTCAACAACGTCCAAAAATTTCATGACAATCCGAGTATATTTATGAGAGTTAAAGCGCGGACAGACGGCCATCCGGGCAGACAAACCGAATGCATAGCAATTTTCCACTTTGTTGGAAAGTGCTAAAAAATAAAAATCATTAATTTTCAATTCAGTAAATATGATGTAATCAGTATCACTTATTTGAAAATATGAACGACAACGTGTTTCTCTCATCTTCTCCATGAAGACTGACGATTTTTTGCTTTGAATTTTTAAATTATGACAACATCATCAAGTAATGTAAAATTAATAAAACCTATACATTCATTTCAACTTCTTGAAACATATAGAAAAATTGGTTTTACTTATCCCAAAAATAAACCTGATTGGTGGAATTTTTCTCATAAAAGCAAATTAAGTAACAGTATTCTTTCAAAATGCACATCTTCGTCAGCCGATTATATTTAGACACAAATAATTTCCCCGAACTGTTTGCTTCATGTATTAGATATAGGAGCAACTTGATAAATAATAGATAAAGATAAATTAATAGCTAAAGAAAGTAGTTCTTTTCTACAAATTTTATTATAGAACACAGAACATTGCGTATTTTATCGTTCCCTACCTCCTGTTTCGGAATCTATCCATGTGTGCAATGTATGATAACCGGAATGTTACAAAATCTACCAACGAATGAACCATCTGTGTTTGGAGTTTAGATTAGATTTCTTATTTGAATGCACGATCATTTGTTTATTAAAGTTCCACTCATCCAGTAAGGGTCTGCCAGACCCACACGTTTTATAAAAGATATTTTCAAACTTGATTATTTCATATATTACGTTTGCTTGTTTTTCTTACAAAAATTGTAGAAGCATAAGGAAAATCGACATATACTAAATGTAATGCAATTTTGTCATGGAGTCTCAACAAACTTAATCAGATTTAAACTGTAAATTTAACTCACAAGACCGATGGAAATTTAACTGTTAGACTACGCCAAAGTACATTTTCAAAAGTATATGCTTTGTACAACTTTTTAATTTGAACATCAGTATCTTTGTATACTAATTTTAGACTTATTTAATGTCAATAATTCTGCTGATAAATAACAAGAAAATTGCTATACCGAAATACTGGTAGTAAAATGTAAAAACTGTAAAATACTTTTACATGAACTCAAAGAATGGCGTAATAAAAGAGTTGATTTACGATTCGTGCTTCAGACTTGTTTTTTCCCCTTGTTTTATAGTCCAAGAGCCGACAGCACAAAATCCTATGTTATCGAGCACAAGAAAAAAAAACTTTTATTTTATGGAAGAGTAGTAATAGAGGGATCTAACGATCCATGTCTGCCGGAAGTGAAGTAGTGCATAAGCCAAAAATTAATACCCCTAGTGGCTCACTCATAGGTTTATCAATGTGTTTTCCTGATTCCAGTTTTCCATGTTTTCATACCTTTGATTGTACGGCAAATACAACGTTAAAACTACGAGTAAACCACTAGTGGTATTATTTTTTGGCTTATGCACCACTTCACTTCCGGAAGACATGGATCATTAGATTACCCTATTACTACTCTTCCATAAAATAAAAGCTTTTTTCTTGTGCTCGATAACATAGGGTTTTGTGCTGTCGGCTCTTGGACTATTGGTTATTCACGAATTTTGTTTTATAAAGAATATTTTTATACAAAGTAAACTCACTTTGTTTTACCAGTTGGACAAGCGCAGAGTTTTGTAAACGGAAACGGAATTTTTATATTTTTATGTAAAAGATTCATGAAAACATGCTTCAGCTAAATTGTGTGAAGATGACTTTTCTCTTTGCATTAAAGTCCGCTTTTTTAGCGATTTTGAACTTTCCTCCCATATTTAACGAAACAGTCTTTAGTAAGTGTGTGCGAGTGTGATTCTGCACCCACCTGTCTTGTACTTGACTGAAATCGAACGAGAGCATGACGCGTTTTTCTCTTGGCGCATTTTTCTCTATGCCATACAAGAAAAGAGGTCAACCATTTGAGATAAAAAGGAAGAAAAAAAAGGCGATGGCGCGGTCAGAATGAAAAAGGACATTCAGTGAGGATATAAATTAAACAAGACAAATGCCTTTTAAAAAGTTAACAGCTTTCTCAGAACAATGTCCTGCTCTTTGACATTTTACAAGGAAAACTAAACAATTTAAAAATACACCAGTTTTGTGTTTATTTAATTTTTATTTCATTAAAGTGTTTTAATCTTTTTCAGGAGCAAGAAGTTGTGTTTCTGTAACATTGAATTCGCATTAGAATTTTAGAATTTTTTTATATGAAAATAAAGAAGCAAATAGAGAAATAAGGACTTCGTCAAAATTACAACAGTAAATCGATATTAAAAAGTTCTGGTAACTATCGCCTTCATAATTAATATTTGGTTGTATAAAATATATCCTACCGTCCTTCAAAGGTCAATGTTTTTTTTTTTTTTTTTTTTTTTTTTTTCATGAGTTGGATGAAAATTACAAAATTTCCTGTTCTAAAATATTTTAGTTTCAGCAGGAGGAGAAATGATTATTAATTAACAAATGTAATTAATTTATTTTTATTTTAAAAGAAAAAATAAACATTATCGGTTGATTCTTTCTTATTACAGTGGACTTTGTTTGGTATTTAAGAATACAAAGTAGAACCCGTCGAATTTCGACGAAAGAAAATGTTTAAAAAGGAACTGTTTCATTGATTTATAATAAACCTACAAAATTACTAACTCTTAAACAAACGATATTTAACGTCAAATTTGCAAAATACTATTTCTACAAATCTCAGTTGTAGAAATTGTTAAAATTAAATTTTAATCGTACATGTAAGTAGTAAAAAGTAATAAAGATCTGTTATTATGATAAAGTTATCAATTTAGGTTCTTATGCTAATATTCCAAAATGAAAAAAAGCAAAATTTATTCCACTTTGACTTAATTATAGAATTTATTTCCCGTGATATCTAAATCCGGCATCATTTTCATCATATCAAAATTTACAAAAATCCATTTCGTATCTGTATTCACCTTTTCAGAAAAAACTGGCATTTTAATTTGATCATTTGATTCAAAACTTGAAGTCTCAATGGCTATTAGCTGAAACAGACATTAAACTGTTGATATTCTTTTACGTGTAAATAAAATTTTCTAAATGAAATCAAAAGTCACCGGGTTTTATAATAGAAGATATTTAAATTTCCATTTTTACACTTTTAATGAGAAAATGGCAACATAAAGATACAGTAATCAATTTCTTCCCTTTTTAGGTGCGTTCGTAATTATGTAAATACGTAGCACCTATAGTTGTCGTTCAGTCCGTCCGTCTGTCCGTCCGTCCGTCTGTCCGTCCGTCTATCTGTCCGTCCGCATATAACAACGCAAAAACTACCCAATCGAATCTTTTGAAATTTAAAATATATAATTATTACATAATTTTGTCGAGTCATTTCAAATTTTATGAGAATCGGATGGATAGATCAATTACAGGGACGATCAAAAGTATTCCGTTACATTACGGTCAATGGGGAAAAATGTTTCAGATGCATTTTAATCGTTTGAAATTTAAATTACATACTTATTGCATAATTTTGTCAAGTCATTTCAAATTTTTTGAAAATAGGATGCATAGATCAAATACAGGGACAATCAAAAGTACTCCGTTACATTACAGTCAATGGAAAAAAAGTTTCAAATGCATTTTATAATAATATTACACTCATTCAAACATAATAATATTGATATGCATCATAAAGTAGATATTATAATATACATTTTGCATAATCTGTTGTGCAAAGAACATTTGTTATTGATTTACAAGGCCACACAAAAGTATTTCCTTACATAATGATTATAGAGAGAACATTGTTTGGTGCGCATTTTAATTGTAATTAATTATATGAATTTTATGAGATTGATACAGTAAAACCTCCATAACGGACACTCCCGAATAGCGGACACCTCTATTTAACGGACAGTTTTCCAATCCCCAGTCCCAAAATCTAAATTCTTGTATCTTTAACCTCTGAATAACGGACATTCCGAATAGCGGACAGTAATTTTGGCGATAAATGATGAAAAATTCTTTTTTTAACGATATAAAGAAAAAAATTTCAAAATTTAACAGAGCAATGTGTAACAGATAAATCTAGGCGATGAACTAGGGAAAAATCCCTTCCCCCTAACTCCAGAATTCAGGAGGCAGTCCGGGAGGGGCATTCCTGAAGAGCTTTGAAAATTCTCCCCCTGAAGATTTGAGATTTTATGCTTTTAATGGTCAAAAAGTGCAATTTTCCCCTGGAACTCTAACATGGCCCCTTCTCCCCGGAGCTACCGAAATTTCTCCGGCAGAAAAATACTTAATTCAACATTGCACACATCCCAGAAAGATTTAGGATTTTTTGCTCATTAATCTCTAGAAGTACAATTTTTTTCATCTGCAGAATTCCATAATACATACACTACTTTCTCTTTCGTTTCGAATTCGCGTAAAGTAACTTCGATTTTTTTTTTTTTCGTAAGAATGTAATAAGCAGTGGATAAAGGTATACAAAATTTTAATTCAATTTTATTGTTTGAAAAATTATTTTAATTTGATTAATCATATAATAGAGATTTTAGGACATATAAAGTCAATTAATGAAACATTGAGCATTTCTTAGTAGTTTTTGAATCTCTGAGGTTTTCCCAATAACGGACACCTCCGAATAGCGGACAGTTTCTGCGCTCCCGAGATGTCCGTTATTTAGAGGTTTTACTGTATATGACGGATATTTTTAAAATTTCATTATCGAACGAACGCACCTCATTTGCTACGCTTCACGTGCAATTTCCAACTTGTTTCCTTTGCTTTTAATAGAAATGGAGTAATCCTGTTGCCACGATTAGAAAAGCGGTGTTAAAAACTACTAAAAAATTAATATTTCAAAAACAAATTAAGATACAGCTTTCAAACAAATTTCATTTAAAAGTACATTTTTTTCCCTACACGATGGTATAAAAATTGAAAATGTACGATATTTAGAAACATAAAAATTTGTAGTAGCAAAAATTGCAATACCGTAGTTTCATTTAAAATTTGAAAGTGTTGCCATTCGCAAAATGACGTATGCGTTACGCACAGATACGTTTGGTCTTTATAACATAGATTTTATCCCTTATTACATTGTAAAGAGAAAAAAAACTTAAATGCTATTCGAGGATTTAAGAAAAGGAATGTCAAAGTTCTTTAGGCGCGTTCGTAATTATGTAAATACGTAGCACCTATTGTTGTCGCTCAGTCCGTACGTCTGTCCGTACGTCTGTCTGTCTGTCCGGATATAACAACGCAAAAACTACCCAACCGAATCGTTTGAAATTTAAAATACATAATTATAACACAATTTTGTCGAGTCATTTCAAATTTTATGAAAATCGGATGGATAGATCAGTTAAAGGGACAATCAGAAGGATTCCGTTACATTACGGTCAATGGGGAAAAAAGTTTAAAATGCATTTTAATCGTTTGAAATTTAAAACATATAATTATTGTGTAATTTTGTCGAGTCATTTCAAATGTTATGAAAATCGAATGCATAGATCAATTACAGGGACAATCAAAAGGATTCCGTTACATTACGGTCAATGGGGAAAAAAGTTTCAAATGCATTTTAATTGTTTGAAATTTAAAACATATAATTATTATGTAATTTTGTCGAGTCATTTCAAATGTTATGAAAGTCGGATGCATAGATCATTTACAGGGACAATCGAAGGTATTCCATTACATTACGGTCAATGGGGAAAAAGTTTCGAATGCATTTTAATGATGTTACACTCATTCGAAAATAATAGAATTGGCATGAATCTATGAAATATATACTAAAATATGCATTCCATACAATCTGTGATGCAAATAATTTTTATTATTAAATTACTGGGCCACACAAAAGTATCCCACTACATAATGCTATACGGGGAAACATTGTTTGGGGTGTGTTTTAATTATATTCAACTATTTCACATTTTATGAAAAACATATACGTTGCTGAGGTGTAATAAAAATTACTTCCTGTATATTTACCGAAACACAAAGATTTCGACTACTATACTGTATCCGAATTACGCTCTACTGTATCAGCAAGATCTGAATATTTTTAAAACTTCGTTATTGTACGAACGCACCTCATTTGCTACGTTCACGTGCAATTTCCAACTTGTTTCTTACTAGATTACATTTGTGAGTTAGTATTTGTCTCGGGCAATTTTTGAAAGGGGAAATTTAGTCGGGCCGTACTTAGTCTGTACAAATATTAACTATAGCTATTATAAGTACACTAATAAAGAGTGAGAAAATTTGTAATTCGATGAATATACAAATGCATAGCGGAAAATAATCTTTGATATTATTTTTTTAATGGTTTGAAAATTATTGAGCTTATTATTTAGAACAGCGGTTCTCAACCTGGGATACACGTACCCCTGGGGACATCGGGCCTGCTACGGGTATGTGAAAATAATTTTGGTAATGTTGGGAATCAGAAAAATATTTAATTTAACCCGGGAAAACTCGCTATGAGAATTTTTCTCATAGTGCCCAATTCTTTTCTTTTACTTTACAGTCACTTAAAATCAAATTTTTTTGTTTGGCTTAGTACTTTTATTCAAAAAAGAGGTAAAGTAATCGAAATCACATTTTGAAATTTTATTAAAATGAAACATAGTCTTAAACATAGTCTTAAAAAGGGTACGATGGAGAAAGAAAATCTCATGCGCGAGTTCTCGCGGGTTAAAACACATAAAGAAAATTGATAGTTTTAGATTACAAAGTTAGCCTCCTGTGTAAATCCTGTATGTTACAATCAAAATGATGTTAATGGTTAAAACCTAATAATTCACTGGTAATCTAATGTCTGTAGCTCCACCCACTGCTAATCATATTGGCAGTTTTATTATTTATTTTTATTTATTTATTTATTTATTGTCATATACATTTTACATTCTTCTATATAAATTTTGTCCATAAACATTATCATATCGTCGGGAGTTATGTTATAAAACTCATAAATGCATTAAAATCTGATTGATAAAGCATATTATTTTTCTGTATTAATTAAATTAAACGTTTTTTAACTACTAAGAATGCATTTGTTAAAAATACAAAACTTTGCTCATTGATGCACAAAAACAAGAAACTTCAATAAGAATTTGTACCATTAAAATAAAATAAAATGTAAAATCAGCGTTTTGAGTCGTCTTCAGGAAAATATGATGGTGAAATGACTAAAAGTATTTAGGTATTAGTAATGAATTATTATTATCATTAATTAGTAATTAGTAAATGCATTTGATAATGAAGAAAACCGAAATAGTATTATTGTAGATTCTGAAAACAATCTGCAATATAATACTATTTCGGTTTTCAAGTCATACCGGAGAGTAATAGAGATTAAGTTAAGATCGTTCAGCAATGTACAAATTAGTAAAATAAACATCGTATAAACAGAATAAAAAGCAGACCGTAGTTTTGAAAGAAACTTAATATGGATTTCAATATTATTATTATCGAAACGACAAATCAAACAGAATAGCAGTATTGGGCAGATTAAGTTACATTGCTAAAATAAATGCGTGTATTGTTGATTTGGACTGCGAACTTCTACTAGTAGAAGATTAAACCCCCAAAATTTTCCGTAAAATTGAAGAGTTAGTTCGCAACTGGAAAATGGCCGGATAGTGTGAAATCACTTATTAAGATTAATCATACTGGTGTTACTCCGATATTACCTGGGCGAATGAAATATCATAAGTCAAGTTTATTATTGAGACCAATAGTTTCCCGCTGTGTCGCACCCACATACTTTTTTGAAAAAGGTTTTCGTGATCTTCTTGAAGTCGGTAATTCCTGTATCATATTTTGCTATTATGTCTACAAAAGACTTTATTGATAAAGTTAAAGAAATTCCGGTTAATACAAACACCATTATGGCAAATTTAGATGTAGTTTCCCTATATCCTTCCATCAATATGCATAAAATCATAGAATACATTAATATGATCATAGATAACAATTCAAATATGTCTCAAGATATCAAAACCTCTCTTAAATCTGGCCTCAATATCATAGTCTACAGCAATATTTTCGTTTTTAATAAGAATATTTATACGCAGCTACATGGTGCGGCGGGCGATGGGATCACTGTTTCCGGTCTATTTACCGAGTTCGCCTCTCTGGAACATAAAATCTTTAGTATGTTTAATTTGAAACCCGAATGTTGGTTATTTTATGTTGATGATGTTTTTATCTTATGGAACTACAGTTTATCTGAATTATCTGATTTTCTGAAAAACGTCAATAGATTAAGCAGCAGTATTAATTTCCCCCTTGAAGTCGAAGAGAACGCTTCATTTCCATTTTTAGATGTTCAGATTAATAGATGCAATTCGGGATTAAAATTTTCAGTGTATAAAAAAACAATAAAAGAACATACTGCTATTCCGTTTTCAGCAAACGTGCTTTTCGAATATAAAATTTCTGCATTCCAGTCATTCATTAAAAGAGCATTTATGATTTGTTCGAATGACCAGTTAATTAAAAAATCGAATTTATAAAGAAAATAGCATTTGCTCATGGTTTTTCAGCAAAATATTTAGGTAAAATAGTTCAGATGTTCAACGCTCTTCCTCCCTTAGGCCAGCGGTAGGATAAGAATCAGCTTGTGGTTACAGGAAATTTCATTACATTCCTTACATATTCGAAAAGATAAAAAAGATCACACAGAAATATGATATAAATTTTGTCGCAATACCACCCCCTTATCTCATTTACATTGACATTGTTAAAAAATTAAGTATTTAACAAATGTAGTCTGACTTTTGTAATGTTCGTTTTAAATATAAATAAGTTTACAGTAAAAACTCAACTTTTATTATTTGGTTTGTGATAACTTTGGAAATACTACAGAATCAATGTAGAATATGCCTAGGTATCTCTCTAAAATACCAATTTGTGCTGTTACGAAATTAAATTTTTCCGAATATATCCTTATGTTGCTATGCAAAAGTATTTTCATTGGTCAAACAGGTAATTCACATCTGCTTATAATGAATATTTTATGCATATATTTAAATGAACAACTATGAAATCAATTGAAAAATGATTTTTTTTTTCTTTTTTGTAATCTAGGAAGTACATCCGCTATGGAGCAATAGTGATGAGAGTCATCTTGTATCTTCATGAACTCCTTCCACCAAGATTTGCAACGTTGGGCGTGTCAGACAACCACCTCGTTGCGCGTTACGAATGGCCTGTACCAGACTTGCAGGACAAAATACAGCAGGTCAGAGAAGGTAGAGTCCCTTACATCGACAGTGAAAAGTTCTACATATCTAATAACGGGTATCGGATGATGCTGAGGCTCTACCCTGAGAAAGCTGCTGGATTTGTTGGTCTTTATGCTGTGTTAACAAAAGGTGCATACGACGACGAACTTCTATGGCCCTTCTCACATACTTACAGACTAGAAGTTATATCTAAAGATGGAAAAACCATAGGAAGAACAACCTATCCTGGAACACCGGGCAGTGGATGTCCAGACATTGCGTTCCAGAAACCAGACAGAGAATTAGCCGAGTGGAGTTGTGGTGAAGGACACATGGTTGCTCATGAAACATTATTTAAAGGAGGCTTTTCGGACGACAAAGGAGGAGTACGATTCGGTGTGACTGTCTTCTTGCAAGAACTAATGACAACGGTTGCAAGTATAGGTTTTGAAAGAGGTGTGCTTGTGTCCAGGTATTCATGGATTGTAAAAGATGTAGTTTCTTCTATTGAACTATTGCGCACAAGAGAAAAAAGTCGAATAGAAAGCCCTATTTTTTATAGTGATAATCAGGGCTATGCTATGAGGATGTCTATTTCTCTAGGACGACTGCCAAACTATCGAAACTCTGTAGTGGTAGCAGAAAAAGAAGAGAATCAAGTTATCGGCCTTTATTGGACTCTTCACGCTGGCTTGCACGATGAAATAGTCACTTGGCCCTTCTCGTCTACCATCGCTTTAGTGCTGGTGGACAGAACAAGACAAGGGCAAAATCTAGAAAAAATTATTGATCCAGCTCACAGCAAATGTCCTCAGCAGGCATTTGAAAGACCCAGTGGGGCACATAATGAACATTCCTGTGGTTTTTCTGCTCTTGTAACTCTTCAGACTCTTATGTCAACTTATGTATATGAAGATATCCTCCACATCAAGGTTACTATCGTGCACAGTTGATAAAAAATTGTCTTATTTCATTTAAATGTTTTTGATACAGAAGTACAATAAGTTGGAATAACTTTGGGCAATATTTAGGATAACTTTGGTCCACATTTATAAAACTTTAATCCATGCTGTAATGGTGGAAGCTTGGCGAAGTATTTACAATCAGCAGCTAACCTCACGACAATGCCGCTATGTCACCGAGAACAAGAAAAAATCCTTAATTTTATGGAAGAGTAATAATAGAAGAATCTAATGATCTATGTCTGCCGGAAGTGCAGTGGTGCATAAGCCAAAAATTGATACCACTAGTGGTTGACTCGTAGGTTTAGCATTGTGATTGTCCTACAATCAAAAGCATGAAACACAATGCTAAGCCAATGAGACAACCACTAGTGGTATTAATTTTTGACTTATGCACCACTTCGCTTCCGGCAGACATGGATCATTAGATTCTTTTATTACTACTCTTCCATAAAATGTTTTTTTCTTGTGCTCGATAACATAGGGTTTTGTGCTATCTGCTCTTGGACTATATATTTTGAGATCAAAACTTTGCCAATAACTGAAGTAATGTGGCAGATTTAACCTTTTTTGTCCTCTGGACCAAAGTTACCCTCTTAGGTCAAAGTTATCCCAATTGACTGTTGCTGATCCGAATTCATAACAGTATTAAATAATTTCAAGTAAAAATATTTAATATTTTTTGTTTGTTTTGCATTGGACAATTTGAATGTGACCTCGATAACATATTGATAAAATGTTATCAACTGAATAATTAACTTATTAATTAAGGAAAAACAGTTAATACGTTTAATTTTGTTATTACTTTTGATGTATATGCAAATGATATTTATCATTTAATAATGAAGAAAGTCATGCTTAAAATAAATCAAAATAAGATGGCAATATTTTATATTTCATAACTTTAAATACGATTTTTAAAAATTAAATTATTACGCTTTTTGTTATTAAGTGCTGTAGAAATTTGTTGCTAGAAAATTAATTTACTTTTTGTTTTTAGTATTTGAATGTGACAGACGTGTTTAGATTTATTTCATTTAATTTTTTTAGTTATTTTAACATAGAAGAAGATGTTTTTATATATTTTTTCAGCAATATGTACTTTTAAGGAAAAAATATTTTAATAATAGTTTTTGTGTATGTAAATACAGTAATATTTCATCGAACACTTTATTCTATTAAGAACTATTGTTATTGAGAGTAATTCTGAAGAAGTTAAATCAGCAGGAAAATGTTCAAAAATTGCAATTTTCTTTATAGATTTTTATATTTTATCAGATTTGGAACAACATCTTACATGTTTACTTGAACTTTTTTACAATAACTAAAATTAAGAATTCTCATTGGTAGTTGAAAGTTGGCAGCTATGTCAATGTCATCCGTTCATTTTCGCGATTTCAATTTTAAAGGAAAACCTCAATTTCAATTTTTTTTTTTTATGTAGACATCATAGCTTGGAGGTAAAGCATCTCGCTAGTAAACAGAATGTTGTTAGTTCGAACCCGGATGTTGGAACTTTAAATTTTCATACTATGATGGATTTAATCAAAAGAAATGTCGTATTTTTTGTCAATTTAAGGGCTTATCTTATTCTTTTTTATCACTGACATTCATAATATTTTTTGAAATTCAATTTTCCTTTTTATTTTGAAAACTATTGCGATTTATTAATGATTGGACATTTTAAAATTTGTTTAAACAATTTTTTTTTGTTTTTAGAAATATAAAATTTTATTTATATCTCCGTTAATGTTTTTAAATTTCGGATTTTAAAAAAATTTTGAATTTTGGATTTTATTTAAATAATTTGATTTGAACTTTTTTAATTTGATTAAAATAAATAGCTTCCTTTTATAATTACTTTTAAATTAAATTTATTGGTGCTACCACTTATGTAAAAGTTTAATAATTATAAATTAACAATTTGAATTTAATAAGTTAAGTATAAGTTGTTTTGAAAGAAATGGTAAACGAAACCCTTTGTGTGATCTGTGATCACACTTACCCACTTGTTTGGAGATGACAACACTTATGCAAGATAATAAATGTCCACGTAACAACTTGAAAATATTGTGTAAGGATACAGTTATATAAAATCTGTAGCAATAACTTTAAAATTGATGTCAAAATTTAAGGCAAAAAGGTACATCTGGCCAGTAAGAATGTCATCAGAATATAACTAAACAGATTTGAATAAAGAGCTATGTGAAATATCTACTTCATTTCTTCATTTCACCTTGTTTTGCTTGGCATTAAATAAAAGTATAATAGTTTTTGTTTCATAGAGTTTATTTTCTGGGAAAAAAAATCTTATTATTATTCATACTTTTAAATTTGTTTTCTAAATTTAAATATAAACACACCTTTTTTTACTATATTTTCACATTTGTTTTTCTATTGCATTCCTGCTAGTCCATTGTATGATAAGAAAAAAAATACAATTTTATCTCATAAAGGAAGAATGAAACATAATTATTTTTATTTCAATGCTAATATTTTAAAAGGAAAAGGGATTGTAATCTTATCTGCTGCCCCCCCCCCCTTCTTTTTTTCATACTGTGGTGTCACTACATTGTTGTGAAACTAACAATAATGGCTAGTTCGTTGAACAAGAGTAAAAAATTTAAAAATAAGCTTAAAAAAAAAAAAAAAAAAAAAAAAAAAATATTTAGTTTTCTTTTTTTTCCCACTTTTGACTATTTCGTTTGATGGTGGGGTCTGTCTGCATCAGACATGCCCTTGATTGCACCAATGCTACCTATACTATGAAAAAACACAGAGCCAAACAAATGACATCGCAGATGTTACAAAGATCTGCTGTGGCCTATTTTACTTGATGGCACTAACATTTTCCTGAAAGCCTGGGCCGGGGCGGGTCAGGCGCAGTTACTACTGTTTACGGGCCTGGCTCTTGCTTTACTTTTTTCCTGAAGAATAGGGTCGGTCTTAAATAACTTTTTCTGCACAGAGCCGGGACGAATTTCATTTTTCCTAGGTCTTCATGATTAATAATTTACTGTCCCGTTTTGACCTAGCCCATATGAAAAAGAAAAAAAAATATATATATATTATCTTGGCGTTGCTTGGTCTGTTCGATTATCAGTAAAATTTGGACTGGCTCAGACATTTTCGAAGAAATTTCATACATTTTTTAAATTGTCATTAATTATTCTTTTTAAAGAATATTAGATTTCTAGAATTTTTAAAATATAAAACAAAAACCTCTTAAAAAGAACCCGACTACGACAGAATCCTGTCTTAAACTGAAAAATATGTTGATTCATGCGAAATGAATATACTAATACGTAAGAAAAGAATATATAATACAGGGTGGTCATAAAAAAACTTTGTCGATATATCGAAGCCCATTCAACCGATCGAGATGAGATTTTAGATATAGTTATTCACAGGTATGAGCTCGATATTCTGTCAATGGCAACAATTTAGTGCTCGCGGTTACGGTTATAGCGACAGAAAATCGAAATTTTCAAATGGCAATGCCCACTCTTTTCCTTCGCAGAATGCTCAGCGCATGCTAAAACCTTAAAGAGCGTTGGAACGGTGCGCGTATCGCAATAAACGGACGCGTTTGCTCCTTTAAAACAGCTCTGTAAAGGACCAAAAAGAAGAAGAAGAAGAAGAAAAAACCACGAGCACGGCGCACGAAAGAAATTTGCATATAACAGAGGCAAAACACCAATTACGGAACGCCGCTTGCCAGATAGAGTAAAAAACGGATAAAAAGTGGGATGGGAATGTCAGTTCTTCAGTCGGGAACTTGCACATTCTAACGAAATGACTCTTCCAGCGAAAGTTTATGGTGAATTGGTAAAACTCTATTATCAGAATGGGATGAAGGCTGCGAAAACCTTGCGTGTTTAAACATCTAAACCATTGCCAAATTCTTTGCCCATGTAGCCCGGAAGCTCTTTGTGATTTCGTAAATGATTTCGAAGAAACTGGCTGCATCTGCGGTAAACCGTGATCCAGACGACCAACTCTTCCTGAGGATACTGTTATGGAAGTGCATCACATGGTGACTGCAGAACATACGCAAAACAATAAGAGGTGCATCTCTTGTATTGGATACACCGAAATCAATGGTGCTAAATAAATGCGCTCTTTAATCCACATGTTTCCTTACCTGTACCAGCGCGTCCAGACGATGGAATTAGGAGACCATCAACAACGTATAGACATTGCTAATCAATTTCTTATCAAATATGATGGAGATAAGGACTGGCCAAGGTGGGGAGGCCTAGGGTGGGAATGGGCCTAAGGTGGGAGGGGGGGGCGTTTGAACAGCTGTTTTTTGTGTGCATAACGATTTCGTTTCTTGCAATACACGTACAGTTCCAACGCTCTTTAGGGTTTTCGCATGCGCTGATTATTTTTCGACGGAAAAAAAAATGGACGTTACCATTGGAAAATTTCGAGTTTCTGTACCTATAACTGTAACCGTGAGCACCACTTTGTTGCCGTTTACAGAATCCAGAGTTCATACCTCATAATAACTATATCTGACATCTCACCTCGATCGGTTGAAGTGACCAGCCGCTAGAGCTCCATATATCGGCAAAGTTTTTTTATTACCACCCTGTACATTCACGTCTGCTTAGAAAGAAGCTTGTCTGTGACGAACTTCTTTTTTTTTCTTATGCAATTTTGTCTTAGAAGATTTTAATATACAACATTTTTCAGATTTTAGTCATTAAAAAAAATAAATATTTCATCTTATCTATATAAAAAAAAGATTATACATATAAAAAAAAATAAAGGTTAAGTATTTTTGGTCAGAACTCCTCGTATGAGACAAATTTTTAACTAAACCGACGTCAAAATCAATGTTTTCTAGAAATTTCCTCGGACTTACTAGGCTCGGGCCGAAATTTTAGCTTTTTTTCCGGGCTGGTATCGTGACAAACGTTTAGCTGCCATATAGAGCTGGCCGGGCTCTGGCTGAATTTTACCTTTAATGATTTGCCTGGGCGATTTTTTTTTGTATGAGCTTGGCTGGGCTCGGGTCGAACTTTAAATTTTTATTCCGGGCCGGCCGAATTATTGTTCGATTTGTCAGCCAGGGTTTGGAAATTTCGGACCGTGCAGACTCCTAGACTGGTATTCCACCTCTTAATGAGAGTAGACTGAAATATCAACTCTCTTCAGCTAGACCCAAATGTAGATTAAAGTTTCCATTTTATTTTAACTGGTTGCTTTTTAGCTTTTCGTTTTGTTTTGGGAGCGGAATAGAAAATTTTTATTTTAAGTTTAAATATTTTAGAGCTCATAAACAAGCTCTCTCACACACACACACAAATAAATAAATAAATAAAATAAAATAATAATAATAATAATAATAATAATAAATAAATAAATAAATAAATAAATAAAATAAAAATAATCATATAGCTATTAAATAATACAGTGCTCAGCAAAAGTTTAGACACTGGTGTTTTTTAACCTTTAAATAAAAAATACGAAAACGTGAATTGTACAAATGGCTATATTTATTTTCAAATATATTTTAAATAATGTAGAATAAAAATACTGGTTATAATATAAGATAATACTTAATTTAACTGAAAAAAGTAAAATTTGCATATTGCAAAAGTTTAGACACTTTTTTGATTTTTAGCCAACTGTTCATCGAAAAATGCAAATTTACAAGTTATGATGTCACATGTCTGAAGTATTTAATTATACCCCGATATAGCATCAGTTAGTGAAGATGCCGCGAGCTAAAAACATTCAATTAGATGAGGTAATTGAAGAAGGAAAGCTGAAATGGAAAGGGAAGACTGCTGCAGAAATTTCAGCAGCATTGAATCGTCCAAAGTGGTCTGTTTATGAAGTACAGTGTAAGGATGACTCCTTCAAAACAAAACATAATCTGGAAGATCTTGTGTGACGAGAAAATGAGATGACAAAAGGATCCAGAAACTGACATTTACACAAGTAATGATTGCTAATCACATTAAAAGTAAGTCAGAACTTTCTGTGTCAACGGAAATGATTCGTAGTTGAATTAAAGAAATAGGTAAATCAATTTACATGAAAGTGATAAAACAATCAGCTCTAAAATATCGCTATAAATTGGCGAGAATTCAACTAACTTGCAAACATACGTCGTATAGACCCAAATAGTACGCTATGGTATTCAGTAACGAAAAAAAAACTGGAATTTGAATGGCCCAAAAAAATGGGCATACTATTGGAATGACTTAAGTAAAGATCCTGGTACTTTATTAAGTCGACAAAAAGAAGGTGGCTTTTAAATAATTTGGTTCTCACTTAGCTTTAATGCTCGCGTATCTGTGGAGTTATTCATTAGTTGCCAAGCAACACAAGACTACGTACATACGTTGGATTTTAATTTTTAGTCAATTGGGGAACTTTTGCTGATCTAAAGTATGGATTTTAGCATCTATTCATGATGCATACAAAAGAAAAACTTCGTTTAACTCTGAAAATACTATTGATCTCAACTGGCCGGCGTGTAGTTCTGATCCGGACCCAATCGAAAACTTTTGTAACATCATATGTCGTAATGTTTATGCAAATTTTTGCTATACTTTTCTTTTCATGAGCTTCGATCTGCTGTTGAACATGTTTGGTACAAAATAGACCCCCAAGTGACGCAGAATTTAGTTTTTTCGATGAAAAGTCACATTCTTGCACTAACTGCAAACAATGCGGGTGCAGCTGGATTTTAGCTTGTAGTTATTTTTCTGTAAATACACAAATTGTCTATACTTTTGCCACAATGTTAATTTTATTTTTTTTGTCATTATATTTTATGTAAAAGGTAAAATTCAAAATTTATTGTGTGTGAATAAAGGATAAGTCACAAGTAATATATAACAGAGGAATTACAAACATTCGGTACATACTTCTGAAAATAGAAGCGTAATCGATCATTGTCTAAACTTTTGCTGAGCACTGTGAATAATTCCAAATAGCAACTTCCTCAAAGTGAAATATCGATGCTTATTTTCCTAAAACAAAACAGGCAGTGTGAAAAATAACGAATACGAAATTTTCCCCAAACTGATAAGCTAAAACAATTCTAAATTTTATTGCAGATTCCAAATGTCTACGCTTGCGGGAACTTTACGTGCAAGTAAAGTACATATTAAAGTCAAAATATCGCATATGCATGGCCTTATGAAGAGTAGAGAAATTAAAAAATCAAAGCTTTCCTCCTCAATTAGCTTTTTTAGAATAAAAAACAAGGCTATCAATCAATTTAAACAATTGGGACGATTTTTCAAAAATCCTTACATTTAAAGACCCTTTCCATCTGGAATAATCCGCTAAACTCATAACTATTGTCTCCTCCTGATTCAACTGCTCTCCTAGATCTCATCTTCAACAATGACAAAACACAAACCTTCACCTCCTCAGCCACCTTTATTCATTTTAGTCCAAGAGCCGACAACACAAAAACCTATGTCATCGAGCACAAGAAAAAAACCTTTATTTTATGCAAGAGTAATAATAGATAAATCTAATGATCCATGTCTGCTAGAAGTGAAGTGATACATAAACCAAAAATTAATACCATTAGTGGTTGACTGGTAGGTTTAACATTGTGTTTTCCCGCTCCCAGTTTTAACTGTTTTCATAACCTTTGTTTGTAGAATAAGCACATTTATGAACCTACGAAAATTAACCAGTAAATAATTAAAAAAAATTAAACCAGGCACATCATATAAATTATGTATCGAAAAAAAGCGTTGTTAAAGAAACCTTTGCCATCAAGGTGTCTAAAAAAGCACCAAATGTTAAAGTATTAGATTTATTTATACAAAAACATAGGAATAAGACGAGTACTTATGTACTTTAGTATAGATAATGAGCATAATGGTTACATGGAACATTATTTTAGAGGGAAAATGAACCAAGGAGTGCGTAAGTGCTTAAGTATCTCATTTATTATTATTATTATTTATCTTGATGAAAGTTCAAAAAGTTCAATAAATCTGTAAAATGTAATCATGTTTTTATATGGGAGAGAATTATATTTTATCGGTTTCGATAACTTTTTAATAATATCACATTGCGTTGTATAACCCTCTTCATCTGTATATCGTAAAATATTGAGGTTTCTCTATCTTTTTTAAGAAATTTGGTTTGATACCTGACAACGTGCTGTTTGAAAAAAATTATTATGCAGTTTTAATAAGGTAATATAAGTTTCTTTTTTCCAAGAAGAAAAACAATGGAGAAATTAATTTCCTGCATTAAGAGAAACTCCAAAAAAATATATATAACTGTTGGGGTAACTGGATTCCACATGGTCCAGTTACTCCTGATGCATGTCTCAATTTCCCCGTTCTTGGAAATATTATAGGGTGACTGGAACACCGACCTTACATTTAAAACATGAAGTAAATAGGTCACTGGGAAAAAAATAAAAAATAAAATAAAATAAAAAAAACCCCGAACGATTTTAAGGAGATTGTACTCATATTCGAGACGCCAGTAAAATTCACTGCTTTTTAAGGGGAAAATTCACGTAAATTCCAGGAAAAAAAAGGGAACTTTTTCAAGAATTCTTTCGTTTAAAAACAGTGAATTGTACTGGCGTCCCGATAACCAGAACAATTTCCGTAAAATCTTTATTTTTTTACAGTGTACTTGATAATAGAAATGTACTTATATGCCTAATCTTTAAAATAAAAGATTGTGTAGTAAAATTACTGACTGTGTATTAATTAAAAGTCGAGGACATTCAACCAAATCAAAGTTGTTCATAAAAAAGAGATATAAATTTACGGCAAACTATTACAGCCAAAAGAGAGTTGTGATTGAGTTAACACACGTTAATATTTCAAATTTCACTTGCTTAGGTGCAAAGCCAACAGAAAAAAAAGGGGGGGATGGAAATATCATGAAGTGCAGGGCGAAATAAATTTTCTGCAGAAAAAAATTCCAAGAATTATTTATTTTAACACACGTTGTTTCAAAAATAAAGTGTAATGCTGACAAAAGCTAAAATCTAAAAGACAAACGGTTTTTAATAAAATAGCCTATGGCCTCTGCTTTCCTGGACTAATCATGTACATCGCTCAACATAATTAACATCACAATCAGTGGCGTGATATGAGAAAGGCAAATACCCAGCGGATAAGCATATATTTTTGGGTTTATATCTGCGTTTTAGCCAAGCCTAGGGTAAATATCCAAAAATTGGGTATTTTGATACTTCACTAAAAATCATAATCTTAAAAATTTCTTGAAATCATAGGTATACAATCAGATATCATAGCTATTTTTACTTTACTTAAAGAAAAATACTTATGCCTGATTGAGAGACATTTGCACATCTCTTTACATTTATTACATTATAATATTTTAAGGTGGCAGTGAATTAAGCATTTTGTTTATTTTACAAATGTGTATGATATAATGAACTGTTTGTGCTACAGAATCACAGATAATTTTATTAAATTATACATTTTTTTCTAAATTTCAGTTAAAACTTATCTTGCACTTAGTTCTAAATTTTATTTCGGTTACCACAGTACTTTTCCTTCAAAAGAAAAGACAGAAAACATGTATAACATCTGCCTTTATCACTAAAAAAGTTAAATAAAATTCATTTAGATAAAGAAAATTCAGATAAAGAAAATTCACTTAGTTGAATACGCACCCTCGCTAGAAATAATAAAAAAAAGAATAAAGATCGACTTTGCTTTCAATCAGTAAAAATAACTGTTTACTCTGCTTAATTTTTCAGTTTAACTGTCTCATTAAATCATAAACATTTTTAAATTCATGCGGACTGTTTAGTCTTTCACTATAGGTTCCCAAATCTTTGTTCTAACGTACGATTTGGCGTTCAAATTCTTTTTGGGTTATTTTTTTAGGACTGCTATTTCTGGTTTCCCTGCCATTAAATTCAAAATCCTCTTAATTGTTTAAGGCGTAACAGAAAATTTCGCATACATGATATCATTCATTTTCCCTGTGCTCTTTTCACCAATTGTGTAGTGCCAATGTATGAATTACAGAATAGTTAATTCAATTGACACGCTCTCGCTCACTAAGACAATCATGTAGAGATATTCTTAGAAATGCTTTTAGGCACCATCCCTATTCATTTCTGTATGAAATGCTTTAATTTTATTTCTACACCAAATAAACAGATTTTTTAAAGCATTTATTTTAATAATTGATCACAGCCTACAACTATTTATGAATTTCAGCGAATGCATACTGAAAGGAGTCTGATCAACAGAAGTGATCAAATATTTTGAAGTACAGAACTATACCACACCGTTTACATGCGATGTTCAGTTGAATTCCAGATGAAGAAGGCACAAAAACCATTTACTTGAAAATATCAGGAAAAACTAAATAGGGAAGTTATTTACAACGTTTTAAACCTTTAATGTTTTAGCTATTTTAAAGTTTACATTTAAGCGACTTTTTTTTCTAAATATGTCTCTAATAACAACGAAATAATTATTTCTAAAGTTTTGTCTCTTAATATCAAAGAAAGATATTTTAAAATACGCAATGAAAAAAAAGTCAACGCAACGAGTTTTGAAAATATTTTTTCATCGTGTTCACATAAAGGCAATCCGACGAGTTAATATGAACGCAGAAGAAAGTTTTCTTTCCATTTTTGTAAGGATAATATGTAATATTAGTAAGTTGTATATCATACCAATTGTAGAGCTTTGCGAGGTGAAATAGGGATGTACTCCAAAAACAGAAAATTAGCACACTGTCCATACTCCAACATACGACAAAACTAGACTGTACCATGAAACCACTAGATTTAAAGGCCTGTCTATTTGAGATTAATGTATGAAGTCTCTCGCCAGAGGACTCTGATTCTTTGCTCAAGTTAATCTGGCCAATCGTGCAAACCCTGAACCAAAACAATGACCACGTGTGCAAACATGTGCACAGAACAGAAAGCAGCTTATTCAATGCTAATTTGGGCAAGGTTTGCGTCACGTGGACTCACACGTGGTCCAATGAAATGGTTCATTGTTTGAAACTGAATCCAGCTTCACTTTTTCGGCGGTTTTTCGCGAAATGGCTCTGCTGGTAGTATATAGTCGGCTATGACTGTACTAGTACCCAATCGTATGAGAAAATGAATAGGAATAATGGAACACATGAACATGCACGAAAAAAATTATAAGACGCGTTGACTCTAGCAATATTGAGAAAATTAACATATGGTAAAAAACTTATAAAAAAAAAAAAGAAAAACTATAAGCAGTTAAAAGAATAAAAGAAAACAAGTTTTTATTAGAAATTATAGTAGTTAGTCAAGAAGTTTATCTGCTAAAGATAAAACAACATTTAAATGATGTGTTTTAGGTCTAAACTGAAAAAAAAAAGGAATTGACCGATGTTTTAAAACCAATTGTATATCTAATGAAATCTCTTCAAAAGAATCTTACATTCATTTAATATATAAAAAACTTATTTATATAATGAACTGTCAAAACTACTTTCTGTATCTTCATTGTAAAAAAAAGTCCTTATTTTGAAAAAACTTAAAAAGAAAAAAAAAAGGTCAGATAATTAATATTCTCCATTTTGTAATAGATATTTTGAATCTACTAATACAAATAATAATACAAAGTGGTGAAATCAGCCAAAAAAAAAAAAAAAATTTCTAATGTCCAAATTGCCAAAGAAAAAAAACAAAACAAAAATAGCCATTCGACTGGAAATTGTGACATTTTCCGTTTATATTTAAAATACACATATCCTGTCCATTCATATATAATGTTCATAAATTAAGGATAATGCCAGTTACAGCAAATAAAGGTACGGAAACAAAACAAACATGACTTATTCGTCAAGCCCATTTATTAAACAAAAGAAAAAGAACAAAAACGATGGTATATGTATGAAACATTCATAAAATCTTCAATTGTTGCTCCTTAGAGTAATTACAAATGTACCCCCTTAAAAAAACTTAACATTATATGATTGGTGTCAGGGTTGGCAAGTTTTTGACATGCGACGGTTTTTGACGGTTTTAACCATGGTTTAAACCGTCATGTCAAAAACCTCCTTGTCAAAAGTGTCAAAAACCTATATTTATATGTAAATAAAAATATTTATTTACACATATATAATCTACCTATATTTATATTTATAGAGATGTAAATTTTCCGGAAAAATATAAGTGGCGGAAAAAAAACTGTTTTTTTACCGTTTTTTTTTTGGAAGAAAACGTAAAAGTTGGAAAAATGTATTTTTCATGATTGTTTCTCCCAAATAAATTATATTTTCTTAGAGAATATTAAATAATAAACATTTTTTTTCATTTATTTGTATTAAAAGAAAATTATTTTCAATTTATATTACAAAATAAAAATAAAGGAGCAAAGCCTGCTTATAAAAGTTTAGTATTTTTTTCACTGCCTAAGAATTTTTATTAAACGCTATTGTTTGTTACATCATATCTCTGTTGAAATTATTTTTCAGTTACACGTTTAACTATCAACTGACCTAATGTAAAAACCTGAGCCAATATGTCTACGGTTTGGAATGAAATAAATTATGTATCTCATTTACATAAGTATATTTTTTAAGTAAATAATACTAGTTTAATGAATAAATTATTGTAGTTTTTACTTTATTATGAATATCAGTATTCAAAAATTCCATTGTTTGTTTAAAAAATGTATATTTTTACAACATTACATTTTTTTCTTAAATTATAATTTTATTTCATTTAAAAAATATATTTAGTTTTGGTATAGCTTTCCAATCTCAACTCAAAAAAGTTTTGATTTAGTTTTATAATCTATCTTCAAACAAAACTAAATCTAAGTTTGTCTTAATCAGGTCTGCAACTAAAAAACAGGATAGGATTTATTGACTGTTAGATTTTTAGTCCCCGAAACCAGGAAAATATTTTTTTAAAGTTAAATTAAACATAATTTTTTTCTTTTTATCTTGAAATCTGATATTCCATTCTTGAGTAAGAAACCATATTCAATAATATTTCCATATGGTAATTTCATATTTCTAAGAGTGGAAACTCAAAAGTTATGAAAACGGAACACTACAAATAGAAAATGCTCGCTATTTGAGAAATTAACAAAAGCAGTTAAACACAGAGATAAACTTCTACTGTGCTTTAGAAAACTGCTAAAATTCAAAATTTAATCAAGAAGGAAAGTATAATTTGGAAAGTATTTACTTGTAATAAAATATGGATTTTTTTTCCATCGAAGTTGTACTTTTCTAACGCTAACTGCCCATGTTTTGCAACATTATCGTATATTATAGAGGTAAAATAGAGGTCAATTTTAGATTCAACACCTTGAAAAAACATTAAATTAATCAGCTATAACGAAATCTTGAAAAATACAGCATAGTAGGGCCACCTATAGGACAATTTACGGCAAAAACTAAACAACATTAATATATATATCAGGAACTGGCTGAATCTGTGGTTTGATGAAAAATAGCCTTTTAGTTCTTGAGATAGAATTATTGTGGAAATCATGAATAATGCAGCATAGCAGAGCCAACGGTTGGGCGATATACACTAATAACTAAACATCTCGAGTTTATATCAAGGTGTTACGGAATCTAAAGTTTTGTGAAATTATGTGCATCAGTTCTTGAAATAGAGTGCCCATAAAATTTTTGTCACATTCAGACTCACAGAGTGACAGATATTTTCCAAAAACCACCAAATCGTGGTCAGGACCTTATAAAACGTTTAAATACACCAAAAACTGGAAGTCAATTTTTTTACGAATTGAATACATACTTCTTGTAAAGACAGAAGAAAGCAATAAATGCATGTTCTAATTTTATGTTAAATTTTTAAGTTTACTATTTCCATTAATCGTCCTATTATTGAAATAATTTTTCACAAGAATTATTTTTCTTTTAAAGTTGCATTTAATTATATATCTAGATATTTTTCATGTAATCCTGTTTTTGTGAAATTATGAACTTCTTGTATATACTTATTCAAAAAATAATCAGAATTTATGATTTAGAAATTATTACTATATTTAAGCTCTTATTTAAACATTTTTAATAAGGTTCTTCATACATATATACAACTTGATAAGATTCAGCTGCTATATGGCATGAGATTTTTTTTTCTTCAATCACTGCATTTGTAAAAGATTCAATTTGAAGATTAAACTTTTTTCTGAAATGTCTATTTTCAAGAGAAGTTTTTCGAAGGGTCTTGTGTTTCAAACTAGAAAAAAATGTGAAGGATCCTTTCAAGTCTTCTCAAACAGATTTCTACTGAGAGATCAGATTACCCACATTAAAATGTTCATGTGGGACACTCAGCATAAAAATAAATGAAATTAAAAGAATGAGAATGTAGCTATTACAAAATTTTCAATATATTATTCTACAAATGAAATTTCAATTTTTCCAAACTAGAAAAACTGAAAAATAAGCCTTCGAAAGAAAAAAAAAAAAAAAAAAAAAAAAAAAAAAAAAAAAAAAAACAGAAAAAACCCAGAAAAAACCGGTTTTTTCCTTTTTTTCCGGTTTTTTTCCGAGCATTCTCATCTCTATTAATAAGAAAAATTTATTTGCTTTTAATACAGAAAATGTTTCTAAATGTAGAAGAAATAAATTAGAAGAAGAAGAAATAAATTTAAATTTTTGAAGAAACATATTTTGAATATTAAACAAAACCTTAGATTTTGGAAAACTTATATTTTATAACATTATTTAATAAATTTTAATATGTTATTCAAAATATGCAGGGATATTATATTATAAAGAAATTTATTTATAACCAAATTTGGTGTATAGTTTAAAATAAAAGTAAAGATTAGACATGTTCCGTAATTGATTAGGAACAGAAAGATGTTCAAAACTGGTTATGTGCTACGTGGGGCAAATGAATTGGATTATTGAACTAAATTTTTACTTTGATAAATTTTCATTTGGAGTGATTTCGATTATGTAATCAAATTAATTGGAAGTATTTAATGAATATTTTATTTTTTTAAATTATGTATTTAATTAGATAATAAAAAAAACTAGATAATATTTTGTATTTTAGAAGTATTTCATAGGTCAGTGTAATATTTTTTTCTGTTTTGACTTTTACAATTGTTATTTGGTTTTTCAGAAAAATCAGTAGTTCTGAATTTTAAATTGCCAGTAATTTTTTGAATTTATAACTAACATAAAGATAATAAAAATTTAACTCCTTTCTATAAATATCTGAGTATCTATTTACAATATTCAGCCTATTTATTTAATATGCTGAAAAATTAGCTTATACAAATACTTATGACTTTCTTTCTCCCCCTCCCCACTGAATGCTATAAAATTATGCTAAATAGCTTAAATATTCAGTTGTTGAATAGTTACTTCTTGTCTTACCTTGCTATAAAAGTAAACATTATTTGTATTTTTAATACCAGCGTGTGTGCTGTGTGGGGGGGGGGGGGGGTAGAGATAAAAATGGTTTATAATGATGTGTAATAAATAATCATGTATATAATAAATAATATGCATCATATTTAAATTCAAATTTACCTACTGGATATTGATATTATGTATATCATGTGTATAGCATAAAAAATTATTAAACACGTGTATCAAGTTCTACACTTTTGAAAATCCTGCATTTACAACACGCAATTCGTTAACACTTAAAAATATTAGCTATGTCAAAATGCATACTAAATAACTTTAGATTTTTTCAATATTAAAATAATAATAATAAATAAACACGATATTTAAACGTAATTTTTGTGTACATATTTCTGCTTGTCCATTTTGAAATAAATTTCTGAGATTTGAAATCTGTCATTTTTACCTTAATTTTTATTAATTAAAAATATTTAAAGACCTGCTAATTACAAATAAAATAATTAATTTTCAACATAATCTATGGCAACTGTTGCTAGTTTTAAAATTTAACAACAAACTCTAGTGCTCCGCAGCAGATTGTGACTCTATGGGTTTTTGATAGGTTTTTGACGGTTTAATCCGGTTTAAACCTTTGTCATGTCAAAAACCCAACCCTGATTGGTATGATGGTTAATAAATTGTATGTCTCCCAGACGATGAAATACCGTTCGC
This sequence comes from Maratus speculifer, assembly GCA_964019185.1. Lineage (NCBI taxonomy): Eukaryota > Metazoa > Arthropoda > Arachnida > Araneae > Salticidae > Maratus > Maratus speculifer. Next base: position 245,486,358 of record OZ025289.1, read on the forward strand.
ACAACGCCTAGACATGATGAATATCAAATTATAAGCTGATCTTGGGAAAGATTACTCCATTCAGCAATCAATATTTTCCGAAGTTCCGGCATCATGTAGTAGGGGGTTGATGGGCTGCAACCCGTCATCGGCCAATCATATGCCATACATGCTCTATCGGATTTAAGTCTGGCGAAAATGCTGGCCAATCCATATGGGTGATATCCAGTTTGAAGGCATTCATTTACGATGTTTGCTCGATGAGAACGGACGTTATCATCCATAAACACAAATTCTGAGCTCATGGCATCTCTAAACAAGCGTACATGTTGCTCCAGAATTATGTCCCGATAAATTTGGCCTGTCATGGTTCCGGTTTGAACATATAGATCTGTTTTGGAGCCCAGTATAGTTCCACCCCAAACGAGCATTCCTGCATCATCGTAACGATATCATTCAGTGATGTTACTTTGGTGGTAACGGGTGCCTGGCGTTCTCCGTATGAAAGTCCGACGTGAATTGAACTGCAAGCTAAGCCTGTACTCATTGGAAAACATTAAACAAGCCCTCTGTGACGATGTCCACATTGCATGTTCTCTACTCCAGGCTAACTACTGGCGATAGTGAGTTGCCGTGAGCGGAACATATTTTACAGGTCAGCGAGCATATAGACCAATATTTCCCAAACGTCTGTACACGATTTGCCTTGAAATAGTCGTACCCGTGGCTGAAGATAGCTGACGAGACAAGTCTAATACTGTGCTCCGTCTGTTTCTTTTGGCAGTTACTGCCAAATAACGGTCTTCATTCGTGGTTGTAACTCGGAGACGACCTGTACTGTAACGTCTACTGACATTTCTATCATCTCGGAATCGTTCAAAGTCTAGAGATTACACTTTGGACAATGCCAAGTTCCCCGGATACTTTCGTCTGAGTACGTCCACATTCCAAACGGCCGATAGTTCTACCACGTAAAATATCATCCACATGTGTCATGACTCTTGTTTTGACACTGAGAGGCTTTGAAAATGCTTGTTAACAGTTTTACTTCTTTGCCACCGTTCCTCATGTACGCCTCTCTCACACTTTCGTCATTGTGACGTACTATCGGCGCCATCTGGTGGCTTTCTGAAATTTGCATGTTTGTCTTGAAGATATGTGCGATAATTCTGCAAGTGAAATTTTTACTTTAGAGTTTCATTTCCATGTGATTCTGAATCATCCTTTATGGACATGAGTGTAATAAGCTTAAGGGTCACCTACATACTGAAATTGCACCAAATTCTACAATTTTCAGTGCAATCCCTTAATTTTGACACTGCCTTTGAGTTTTTCTGTGAATTTTACCGAAGGATACAAAATAGGATGTCATTCAGTAAAGTTGTTTAGGAACTGTGAAAGTTTAAAATTTAAAAATCCTAATGTTAAGTCCATGGAATTTTTCTAGTACAGGGAGATTCAGAAAGTGGGCCAAGCTTTTTATATAAAAAACAAGTCCTCCTCTGTATTGGGAAAGCACCAAATCCGTTTGTAATCGTTGCAAAACAGATTGCAATATGGGTTTTTTTTAATTGTAACTCAAGAACTATTAAGGAAGACAGAATGAAATATAATTTTATAGTCTCATAATTGAAGCTTCTAGAAATCGTTTTCTATTTTTAAAAAATCATAGGTTGCAGCATAGTTCGTGTAATTTTCCAAAATGAATGAAAAAAAAATATATACATATATATATTTACGAACATATTATGAATCATAACTTATGAAAATTTTTAAAACAAAAATCGATTTCTAAACATTTTAAATAAGTGAATTTTAAAATTATAAATTACTTTGCAGAATCTTCTGCAAAAATGTTAAGCTGATTTCTTTCACTGTAATTCAGAGGTTCCCAAAGTGTGCTCCGCGGAGCCCTTGGGGCTCCGCCTGAAATTTCCAGGGGCTCCGCGGCGTTCCAGGAAAAAAAAAAAAAAAAAAAAAAAAAAAAACGTGTGGCACTTGGAGACTGCCGCGGTAAAGCTATTGCATAGCATTTTTTATCAACTTATGCAATTATAATTATTTATTTATTTTTTATTTATGCAGTTTTTTTGTCTTTGATATTAAATCAAGTTAAACATTTTGAGCGTGATGACCGATAACAATTTTTTTTCTTGTATTGAACAAATGAGAAGTTAATATCGTTTAAAATATTTTTATTATCTTACAATACATGTAGGTTAATCAGGAATTTTTATCATTGAAACTATACGTTTATGGTAGCTGGAAAAAAAAAAAACATAAATTTAAGACTTGATATTCTCAAAATATCTGAAAAATACCGCGTCAATATCTGCCGAAGTCTACGGAGGGATACCGTGCCGAAGTCTGCCAAACTGAAGCGATGTTAGCCGGAGTGTTAGGTTTTTTTTTTCTCGTTACAGAATTTCTAGATTCTTTCGCCGCGCTCAAAACCCGCGATAAAAGCTATGCAATACCTTAATAAATTACAAACAAAATTTGGCCGCGCTACGAAAATTAGATCGCGAGTTATAAGCATTTTAAATTTTCCGAACCTCACCGTGGGGGTCTCCTGTCACCAAAAATTAACACTGTCTCAGAGTAAATTACCAAACAAAATTTGGCCGCACTACGAAAATTAGATCGCGAGTTATAGGCATTTTAAATTTTTCGACCCTCACCATGGGAGGGGGGAGGTCTTCTGTCACCAAAAATGAACACTCTCAAAATAAATTACCAAACAAAATTTGGCCGCGCTACGAAAATTAGATCGCGAGTTATAAGCATTTTAAATTTTTCGACCCTCACCGTGGGGGGTCTCCTGTCACCAAAAGTAACACTGTCTCATAATAAATTACCAAACAAAATTTGGCCGCACTACGAAAATTAGATCGCGAGTTATAAACATTTTAAATTTGTCGACCCTCACCATGGGGGATCTCCTGTTACCAAAAGTAAAACTGTCTCATAATAAATTACCAAACAAAATTTGGCCGCGCTACGAAAATTAGATCGCGAGTTATAAGCATTTTAAATTTTTCGACCCTCACCGTGGGGGTCTCCTGTCGCCAAAAGTAACACTGTCTGATAATAATTACCAAACAAAATTTGGCCGCACTACGAAAATTAGATCGCGAGTTATAAGCATTTTAAATTTTTCGACCCTCACCATGGGGGATCTCCTGTCACCAAAAGTAACACTGTCTGATAATAATTACCAAACAAAATTTGGCCGTGTTACGAAAATTAGATCGCGATTTATAAGCATTTTAAAATTTTCGACCCTCAGCATCGGGGGGGGGGGGGGGTCTCCTTTCACCAAAAATTAACACTGTCTCATAAGAAATTACCAAACAAATTTTGGCCGCGATACGAAAATTAGACGCGAGTTATAAGCATTTTAACTTTTTCGACCCTCATCGTGGGGGTCTCCTGTCACCAAAAGTAACACTGTCTCATAATAAATTACCAAACAAAATTTGGCCGCGTTACGAAAATTGATCGCGAGTTGTAAACATTTTAAATTTTTCGACCCTCACTGTGGGGGGGGGGGGGTCTCCTGTCACCAAAAATTAACACTCTCTCATAGTTAATTACCAAACAAAATTTGGCCGCGCTACGAAAATTAGATCGCGAGTTATAAGCATTTTAAAATTTTCGACCCTCACCATGGGGGGGGGGTCTCCTTTCACCAAAAATTAACACTGTCTCATAATAAATTACCAAACAAAATTTGGCCGCGCTACGAAAATTAGATCGCGAGTTATAAGCATTTAAATTTTTCGATCCTTACCATTGGGCGGGTCTCCACTCACACAAAGCTACATTATCCTACCTTGTTTTATCTTAAGACGATTTTTTTCTATACACATTCTATCAGGAATTTTTATTATTGAAACTATAGATTTATAGTAACTGAAATAAGATATATAAGTTTGAGACTTGATATCCTCTAAATATCTGAAAAATACCGCGTCAATGTCTGTCGAAGTCTGCCGAAGGATATCATGCCGAAGTCTGCCGAAGTGAAACGACGCACAGTGGAGTATTTTTCCATTTTAGCCGGCCAAAAGTCGATTTTTCGAAATGCAACTAAAGAGAAAATAATATATCTAAGTATAAAGCTAACTAGATGGGGATTCACCGTACAGTTATATTTTTTTCTGTTGGGCCAGCAAATAGGTTCCAGGGTACCTCAAACTTGTTACTTGCAGCACGTTAATTATTTGTATTTTAAAGTTCCAGTTGTGCTTGTTAGTTTCACTGTGATTTTTTTTTCTCTAACCTTTTGCTTATACCATATAGTTGTGGATTCTTAAAGCCCATATATATACGATTTCATTTCACATGAATATATTTATATTTGCTAATTTAATAAATGTAATAAAATGACAAAAATTGTGCCGTATAGTTTTGAAAATTTTGTTGTTAATTTCAATATTCATTAAAACATTTGTTATGTATCCCGATGGATCCCGATGGTTCTTTTCACTGTAAATCAAAGTTAAAGATGTATAGTTAATAATTTTAAAAAATGTAGCTGCTACAAAGTGCAATTTTAGAAGAATTTATTTCAAACACACAACTGTATGTTTTGGTAAATGACAATTTTTGAATTTCCCTTTCGAATTGAAAAGTATTTTACGATAGATAAATTGTCGCCTGCATATATAAAAAAGTTGCAATTTATGTATCTGACAAATATTTTTTTTAAATATCGTCTGCATCTGTTTCTGAAGTTCTTATGTTATTTTTTAATGTTCTAAACTTAAAAAAGATAAATGTCTTCTTAAGAAATGAAGTGCTGCTTTAGTTTACATTTTATAAATTCTTCTTCTTAAATACATCTACTGTTTAACTATGGATAGTCAGTGTCCAGGTAAATATGTTTATATTTCACATGAATATGTTTAATTTATTTATTTATAACATATGATAAAGATACAAAAATATCTATCGCGCATGTTTCATATTTGTATTGTTAATTTCAATATTCTATAAAAAATTCGTTTTAATATTATAAAAAATATTAACCATGATTGATGGAAAAGTTTGCAATGCCGCATCTGAAACAACATGAACCATGCGTTGCTTCATCTGTGGAGCTACCTCAAAATACTTTAATAATTTGAACATGATTAACGAAATTAAAGAGGGATCACTGAAATTTGGACTGTCCATACTTCATGCACGCATCAGAATATTTGAGAGCATTTTGCATTTAGCGTATAAACTGCCCAACAAAAAATGGCGTATTCATTCTAAGGAGGAAAGGAATCTAATGAATGAGACAAAGAGAAAAATTCAGGAGGAATTTAAATCAAAAATGGGATTGATTGTAGACATACCGAAACCAGGATATGGAAACATCAATGATGGTAATATCGGCTGAAGGTTTTTTGCTGATCCTCATTTTGCTCAAGAAATCACGGGGATAAATTTTGATTTAATATTTCGTTTTAAGGTAATCCTAGAAGTTTTGTCAAGTGGACATAAAAATGATACCACAAAATTTTCTGAGTACGCAAAAGACAATTCTAAATTATATGTGAATTTGTATCCCTGGCATCCCATGACACCAACAGTCCACAAAATTCTGAAATATGGTGCAACAGTTATTGAAAATGCACTCCTTCCTATAGGGAAGCTGCAGAAGCACGTAACAAGCATTTTTGGCAATATCGCTCACATTTTGCAAGAAAATTTTCCAGAGAATCGTTCAATATGGACGTCTTAAGTCGATTATTACTGACTTCGGATCCCTTATTATCTAGTATGAGAGGTATAGAAAAGAAAAGAAGCGAACCATTTTTAAAGGAAAGCTTAGCTTTACTTCTTCCAGCAAATAATTTCAACTTAGATACAGTCTATCAGAGTGACCAGGAGCCTGTTACTGACTAAAATTATTCCGAAGATGAATTATTTTGATATTTCGCCATCTAATTTGTATTATAGTCATCTGTATATATAGTATTTTGTATATATATATATATATTCGTATATATTGTATTATATATATAGTCATTTATGTTTTATTTTTGTAATATTTTGCATCCATTAATTAAAATGAATTGTGTGAGTACTAAAAAAGTCGGATTTCATTTAATTGATTTTGATTTACTCTGTAAAATCGTAAACAAAAAGTTTCATTATTTTTTTTTCATAGATAAGTAAGGTATAAAAATATTTAAACGGAAAGCTTTGTAATTTTTAAACAGCTTTTTATTGAAATGTAGTATAACTTGATACCTATATAAAACCATCAAAATACTAATGATATGAAAATGATAAAAATACCGTATATATTCGAATTTCTGAAAGAAATTACAATATGATATTGCAAATTTAAATTTTTAAATTACTCTATATGAAAAGACATGTTTGTATTGATGGATAGAATGTAACGTACTCACTAAAAATCTGTTGAATCAAAGCCCTTTTTACATATTACTATGTTTTCCATACACCCTGTATCTTATATATATGTGTGGATTTAAGTATTTTTCAAGGAAAATCCCTAAAATGTGATAATAAGATGATAAACTAATCAATAATTTATTTTACTCCAAACTTTTAATGGGAAATATTTTTGGCCGGCTAAATCCTCCAAATACTCCACTGTGCGACGGTAGCCGAGTGTTAGGTTTTTTCGTTACCGATGTGTTAGGATATTTCGCGTTACGGAATTTTTGGATTCGGTCGCCGCGCTCAAAGCCCGCGATAAAAGCTATGCAATAGCTTAAAATGAAAGAAATTAGCATGTTGCAAGTGAAATATTTTCAAAAGTAGGAATTTTTGAGAGTGTTTGTGTGTCAAAAATTAATATATCTCTAACTGGGTTGAAAAATACAATAATACACTTCAAAAACATTTAAACATTTGCATTATACATTCATATAATTTCTGTATAATATTTTTGGTTAGAATTGCTTTATTTTATGTTTCTGAATTTAATATGTTTTAAAAAATCGATTTAAAATAAGCTACAAGAAATATCATTCTGAATCGAATGCACAAAGTGCATAGACACAGAAAAGTCCCTCCAGTTCTTGCCAAACAAAGGGGAGAACAGTTTTGTTCTTTGGAGCTTCACCTATTCATAAGTTTATACTTAATTCTTTTTTGCTTAGTATCAAGGTTCAAACGTTCTAATCCGTTCATTGCTTTCTTTATGAAACCACAAAATTTTAATCCCGATATGCAACAACGACGCAGGAATATTAATTTTAAAAAATCCACTTTAATATGCATGTGAAAAATCCCTTTTTCTTATTTGTAAATATATTATTTCGCAATTACCAATGTCATTCATTTGCTTCAACCCGGCTATCAATGAAAATGCTTTTTCCGTTAAAGGGATAAAATATTATTTTAATTGGTCTTTGCCTCATTTTCTAACCAGAAATAAGTCTGCAGCAATTTAAAAAATACATGTTGGTTCCTTACATTTGTCATCACACTAAGAATTAAAAAAAAATACTCAGTTCCATCCTTTACTTAGGCTGCTTGTCAATGAATATCAGCCTTGATGTAAATTAAATCTCACCCATCTATCCCATTGTGTTAGTAAGTTTTTTCTACTATTTACAATTCGTTTTACAGTTGTAGTTTTTTTACTGCATATCTGTTTTGAGCCAAAAACAATGCCGAAAGAAAGTTTCTTTCAAAACTATAATTAATATCCAAATACTTTAAATAAAATATACCAAAAAAAAAAAAAGAATGCTACACCTAACAATATATCTTATATATTTTGTACCACTCACTTAAACACTAAAACGATGACCTGCTTCTAAATGTATTTTTTTAATTGGTTAAAAAAAAAAAAAAAAGCTGAGAGGCGATTTATTTTTGTTGCATGTTTAAAAATACTAGAAACGTAAAGAAAAACGAAAAAATAATCCATAATAGCATCATTCTATTATAGATAAGCGGGACTAGCTAAAATGTGTTACATAATTACTCATGGATGATTGGAACTACACATTTTCTATTTTTTCTTCTCAAGCAGCCTATTGGAATAATACAGAAGAATCTCTCTGCAAACGAAAACTATACATCTTACCTTTTTTACTCTGTGTGTGTGATTTTCGCCATAAATAATAATAATAATTTTACGCATGCATAATGCAAACATGGTTCCATTTTGATTTTTAATTCCAAGTTCATACTAAAAATCCCCCACTCCAAAGAAAAAAAAAATCAAACTGGATGTCATTAACCCCTTAACAGTAGGGGAGAGTGGGGACTCTTGAGCCACCCCTATTATCTCTACAGTTGGTCAATTTTTCTTCCTAAAACTGGTAACATGGTGACATATTTATAGTTCTGAACATGTAAAAAAGAAATCGCATACCTTGGTACCATTTTGAAAGTATAGTGATTAACCCTTTGAGCTCTGCTGGTAGAATTTTCTACCACATAATTTTAATTCTGAAATGTCACAACGACACCACAAAATTCGACCAAATTTATTTGAAAAAGGTTTAATGAATTTTTTCGCGTATATTGTAAATCTGTTTTTTTCTTTGCAAAATATTGGTGCGAATGTGACATCTGGCTCAAGTATCCCCTCCATGGGGATACTTGAGCCACGATGTAAAAGAAAAAGTAAAAATTTATTAGACATAGAAAAACAGTTCAAAATTAATTGAAAGTGGTTTTCAATTGAAGAAAAAATATCAAATTTTCATTTTCAATATTTTATTTTGTTCTAAAAAATAATAAAAAATTTAAAAAAATTTAAATTTAAAAAATGGCTCAAGTATCCCCATCTTTCCCTACTGCTTGAACATCGCTCGGGTGAAAAAAAAACTTTGTCTTCCTTGTTACTAAAAGCTTTCAGAAATTACAAATTTTTAACTTTAACTTTTGCTGTATTTGAAGGAACTATCTCGATTATACAAGGTAGATATTTTAATACAAAAAAAGAGGGTTTTAATACTCATTTTTATTTTATTGTGTCCTATAACAGTAATATTATATAAAACTGTTAAAGGGTTATACAATGGTGATCAAAATTATAAGGTCAGCATAAAAATCGCCAGATCTTGGCTACATTTGGCTGGACACTTATGCAAATTTAATGGCCGGAAACCAATGAAAAATGAAGAATATCTTTGCAAGCTTTTATGGAAATATGCGGAAAATTCATATTCATAAAATGTATTACGAATTTATACAGCTATATGATATGACAAAATTATAAGAACAACTGTATTTTTGTGATCTAAAAAGTGAAATTTTCATGTTTTTTGCTCTGCGCATAGAACGTCTTGACGGTATAAATGCCTATTAAACGTTTGGGATCATCATATTCTGTTTTGCAGTTAGATACAAAGTTTTCGGAATTAGAGAAAAAGAAAGTGGATGAATTTAAAAGTTCGGAACTTTCTGTACGCCAAATCTCTACAAAGCTTAATAGATCTTGAACGATTATTTACAATTATCTTTAAAATCTCGGTAAATATAAACGGCAAAGGCATACAGATAGGTTATCTTTTGTTTCTGTATTGTAGAAAAGGATGATAATCAAATAAGTTTGCTCAAAAAAAAAAAAAAAAAAAAATCAAAAGAAATAAAATATGAATTGTAGTTAGAATGCAGTGCTCGAACTGTTCAACATGTTTCACTAAAAGAACAAAAAGGTTCGCTCTGTTAAACATATGTCACGACCGCCTCTTACAAAAGTTCATTAAAGACTGAGGATGGAGTTTCCCAAAAAATGCATTACTATTGGGAAAAGTGGGATGATGTTGTCTTTTCCGATGAGAAAAAACTTAATTTGCTCGGATCAGATGGTTTTCTCTACTTCTGGTATGGAAATCTGCGTAGGGGAAAAAATTCTTAAAGCATGCATTTGGAGGTGGTTCAGTAAGAGTGTGAGACTACTTGATTGGACGGCCAGAAAATCTGATCTGAATCCAATGAAAAATCTGTGAGACATCTGGCACACGAAATATATAAAAATGGATGCAATATGAATACAAGCAAGAGCTCATGTCCTCAATCAAAAAAAGCCTAGTAACAAAATACCAAGAACCTTCCAACAGCTCCATGGCGTCATGACTGATAAAACTGGTTAAGAAGAATAGGAATATTATTAATTATTTGTGTGTTTCAGGCAAAAACATTCATTGTCCTTATAATTTTGTCCAATTTTTACAATATATATTTAATTATGACAAAACATTCATGTTTTGCATTTTCCAATGTTTTGCATTCTACAATGATTTTTAACATAGAAAAGCATTTTACGTATAAATTTTACTTGATTTAGTTCAGAAACAATTTTTTTTCAGTGCAATTTACAATTGTTTTTATAATTATGACCGCCACTGTATAATAGAAAATTTTATTTTTAAAAATTCTAGTATGAATTTAGAATTTCTATATCAGGAAAAGGCCAAACTGAGAACCTTGGTCCAATGTTGGACATTACTGTTTCGGATTTTTATCCAACAGATTTTCTCTGCTCCATAGGCATAAAAAACATTAATTTGTAAACCACAGAATAGCGTTGGCTTCAGGGGCTCCGCCTTAGAAACTCTTCCCAAAAAGGGCTCCGCGAGCCAAAAAGTTTGGGAACCACTGCTGTAATTTGTTTTGCAGTGATTAAAAATGGATTTAACATTAGAAGTTCCAAATGTTAATTATTCCTAAACTAATTCACTGAATGGCTTTCCGTTTAGTATTCTAAAGTAAACTTTAATGACAGAACCAAATATAGTGTGAAAATTAGATGTTCATTTTGAAACTTTCATAATTTTCATCAATTTCAGCATGAAGATGATCAATATATATATTTTTTGTCCTTAAATTAAAAGAAAGCATAATATCTAGTAGAAATTTACTTGATAATTGACCTTTATTTATGAAATTCCTCAGCATATCAAATTAGATAGTATTCAACTTACGACATGAGTAGTTACTTGCATAGCAAAAGAATATATCCCGGAAAGAAGAGTCTTCGGCGAAAAGCTAGAGGATATATCCCTTTAACCCTTTAACGTTTAGAGCATTTTAATTGCTAAGATATTGAAATAAATGATTGACACCGGTAACTGCATACAAATATTTTTGTAAATAAGAAAAAGTGATTTTTCACATGTGTAATAAAATGAATTTTTCTTTATTAAAATTCCGGTGTCGTTGTTGCATATCGGAATTAAAATTTTGTGGTTTCGTAGAGAAACCAATGAACGTTAAAGGGTTAATGGAGAAGTTTAGGCGTTACTAATATACTGCTCAAGACAATTAGAACATATTGTGAGTTTGATAAAAAACGACCATATGAGCGATAATTTTTTTAAATGAAAAAAAGAGATTAAAAAGGAAGATTATAACGCTTACAAATTCGGGAATATGCAAATTTTGATTGTGACGTAGAAAACAACACGTTCTATAAGGAGTGAAAAGTTTCGAACATTTTTTTATTCGGAAAAGATTAAGTACAATTGACGCGTGTTAAATGCTTTGTGACAGCCAATACGATGTCTCAACAATATGCCTAATCTGTGAACTGATAGTCTGGGGGAGGGAGCATTGGTTCTTTAGAGGTGGGTCAAATGCAAACCGTTGTAGCGGAAGCATATTGAGCTTTGCAAGTATCATTTCCAGACTGTGGAATCGGTTTTGGAAACTGGAATTATTAATCGAAGAATAGAACAAGATCGTACACGTGAAACAATATAAAATGAAGATTCTTATTTAACCTTAACTGCCAGAAGAAATCCCAGTATGAACGCCACTCTATTGCAGTAGCACCCTCAGAAGGATATTAATATCAGAGTTTTGACTGAAACTGTTCAAAACCGACTCCAGCATGGTTGTATGTACGCTCGCAAACGTATAGTTTATATTTCTTTAACCCTTTCAATGCGGAATTTGTTTTGGGGGTTAATGCCCTTGCGGATTATTTTCTTTGAAAAGCGATTTATTCAAAAACAACAGGAATCGCCGTGAACGCCTCGGCGACATTTGTCAACGCTTGCTGTAGTGTACAGCACCCAACTCCCAGATGTCGACATTAATTGACTCCAGCACTAAAAAGATTAACAACGGACCACATTGCTGCCCTCAGAAGTGGGCACAAGAATATCTGAGATGGGAACGTGGAGGTGCAATGTGCTCTTCACGAGTGAGTCCAAGTGTACAACCTGACAATAGGCTGATAACAATCTACATAGATAACATGACACTCTGAAAATCCTGCATTTTTGCACGAAAGTGTCCGATTTGATAGCAAATAAATGATAGTCTGAACCTATATGTCTACCAATGATCTTATCGGACTGTACATTAACAGGAATTGAGTACTGACGGTTCAGCAATAAATGAATGAGATCCCAAGGCCAAGATATATTGTGTTCCAGCATATATTGTGCTGCAGCAATTGGAAATTAATTCGTTCTCATGGATGGTAATGCCAGGCCATATTGTGATAAACTCGTGGACGATTTTATATTCGACGTAAGATTCCTTTGAATAAATTGGCTCTAGCATATTCCACAAACATGAGCCCGACCCCATTGAACGGAGGTTCCCCATATTTGGGACAATCTCGGGAAAAGTGTTACTGGTCGTTTATTACCCCCACAAATAATTCGACAGTTGAGAAACTCTTCAATAGGAGTGGCAGAGATTATTCTAATGCCGCTTTGGTAAACTCTTTAATTCTATGTCTCCAAGTTATGTGATATTGTTTCCGTTGGAGAAAAACCATACTTCTTATTGAAACTCATTAGTATGTGACAAATAATATATATATATATATTTTTGTATGGTATGCATCAATAGCACATTTTTTTTGTTTAATGACAAATAAAAATTTAATTATTCTATGGCTATGCTTTTTTTAGTTTGTACATTCTTCAGAAGGCATGCAGATGACATAACAAAAAATTAAAAGAAATTTCACATCTACAGTTTTAATCAAAAATCACAATACCCTTTAATTGTTTTGAGCTGCGTATATTATCTGAAGTAACTTAGGACATATTAAGTGCACCTGCTAAATAACTAAAAAAAAAAAAAAAAAAACCAATGAAAAAACTGCTTAATAAATGCATTAACGTTTTTGCACTCTTCATTATTATTAAAAAGACAGCTAAACTCAATATTTAAATGTAAAATATTGAGTTTCTTTAAAATTTAAGAGTTAAAAGAAGTCTAAAGCTCTTATTTTTCTTTAACACTAATACATAGTAACAAATAGCAAATGATGGTTTTTCACAGGTTACTCTAATTGAAGAATAAATATTCAACTAATTACTTAATATGGATATTCATCCTTATAAACTAAATATATGTGTATTTTACATCAGCACAAGTATTTGGACTTCATTTTGACGGGTTTCAGGCTTGCATTTTCGGCATCACGCCCAACCATCACATTTCACCTCCATCTATCTCTTACCTCCGTGACTATTTTCCTTTTACTTTCGACAGGATTGGAGTACTTCAATTGGTACTATTACAAAAAAACTGTAAAAACTAAAAACTAAAAAAAAAAAAACTAAAAAAAAAAAAAAAAAAAAAAAAAAAAAAAACTAAAAAAAAAAAATAATAATAATAATAATAATAATAATATTTCAAAAACAAATTGAGATGCAGTTTTTGAGCAAATTGCATTTAATAGTACGTTTTCCCCGTATGCAACAGTATAAAAATTAACAATGTGCGATGTTTAGAAATAAAAAAAAATGTTGTAGAGAATATCACTGTTGAACCGTACGATGATACATCTGCTTTTTTTTATGGCAGGCTTATACAATGGAATGTAATTTATAGGGAAGACAGTTTATTGTTACCCGAAAGAAATTGTATTTTGGAGGTTAAAAAGGCATAACAATCTATTAATTTCCTCTTATATTTTCTTTACCTTCTACAGAAATGGAATCCACGAGTTTTCAACATTAAAAAAATGACGCTAAAAACTCAAAAAAAAAAAAAAAATCTCCAAAATAAATTGAGATGCAGTTTTTAAACAAATTGCATATAAAAGTATTCCCCCCCCCCTCCCTATACGACGATATAGGGAGTACAATTAAAAATGCGCGATGTTTAGAAATTAAAAAAATTGCAGTAGAGATTATCCGTATTTAACCGTAGAATGACACAGGGTGTATCTAAATTCTTGGGAAAATAAATAATAAAGGCAAATTTCAAAAAATGTCGATAGAGGGCGCTTTAGACTTTGGAGTAACGAACAACTATTTTTTGCCGTTATTTTTTGCATTTCATTTAAAGTTTTCGGAAGCTTAGACTTGAACTTAAATTTTGAGCACAAAATCTGAAAAGTTGGGAGTGGTTATCTACTGCAAACTGAACTGAGTTCAAAGGTTCAAATTTCAAATGATTATAAAAAACGGAAAAATTGGTTGATTCATTTGCGGTTTTTGCTAAAACAATTCTTTAAATCAGTATTTTCTTGAAAATAAATTATAAAGATAAATTTTAAGAAACGCCGATAGAGGGCGCGTTAGACTTTAAAGTAACGCACAACTAGTTTTAACCGTTAATTTTTTTAACCGCATTAAATGCTTACAAAAGCTTATACTTAAATTTTGTGCTCAAAATCTGAATAGTTTAAAGTGGATAAGTAGCGCAAACTGAACTGTGTTCAGAGGGAAGGGAGGAGGAGCTTCAAATTTGAAATGATAATAAAAAACGGAAAAATTGGACGATTCGTTTGTGGTTTTCGCTAAAACTACTCTTTAAATCAGTATTTTCTTGAAAATAAATTTTAAAGGTAAATTTCAAAAAATGTCGATAGAGGGCGCTTTAGACTTTTTTCAACCGTTACTTTTTTAATCTCATTAAATGTTTGCAAAAGCTTAGACTTAAATTTTGAGCTTAAAATCTGAATCGTTGGGAGTAATTAAGTAGCGCTAAATTGAACTGTGTTCGAGGGGGGGGGGGGATGGTTAAATTTCAACTCCTGAACACGGTTCAATTTGCGCTTCTTAACTCTTCCCAGCTATTTAGAATTTAAGCTCAAAATTAAAGTCTAAGCTTTTGCAAGCATTTAATTAGATACAAAAAATACCGGTTAAAAATAGTTGTTGGTTACTCTTAAGTTTAAAGTGCCTTTAAAGAAATTTTTTGAAATTTATTTTTAAAATTTATTTCCAAGAAAATAATTACATAAAGAATAGTTTTAGCGAAAAACGCAAACGATTTGACTGATTTTTCCGTTATTTATAATCATTTGAAATTTGATCCCCCTCCCCTTGAACACAGTTCAGTTTGCGCTATTTAACCATTCTTAAAGATTCAGATTTTGGGCTCAAAATTTAAGTTTATGTCTAAGCTTCTAAAAAAATTAATGAGATGCAAAAAATAACCGTAAAAAACAGTTGTTTGTTACATCAAAGTCCAAAGTGCTCTCAATCGGCATTTTTTGAAATTTATCTTTAAAATTTATTTTCAAGAAAATACTGATTTAAAGAATAGTTTTAGCGAAAACCACAAACGAATCGACCATTTTTTCCGTTTTTTATAATCATTTGAAATTTGATTCTCTGAATACAGTTCAGTTTGCGTTGCTTAACCACTCCCAACTATTCAGATTTTGAGCTCAAAATTTAAGTTTAAGTCTAAGCTTCCGAAAACATCTAATGAGATGCAAAAAATAGTTGTTCGTTACTCCAAAGTCTAAAGCGACCTCTATCGACATTTTTTAAAATTTATCTTTATTATTTATTTTTATGAAAATACTGACATAAAGAATAGTTTTAGTGAAAACCGCAAATCAATCGACATATTTTTCCGTTTTTTATGTTTATTTGAAATTTTGGACCCTAAATTTTAATGGCGCATATCTCCTTCAGAAGACGTTTGGGAGCCTTAGTTTCCCATTTAATATTGTTTGTCTTGATGTGTACTATCACAGCTTAAAGTTTTGCCCAAGAGTTTAGATACACCCTGTATATCTGCTTTGTTTTACGACTGGCTTATATAACGGAAGATTATTCTTTTTTCCATGTGATAAGGACAGAGAACCCTTACCATGAGCATAATTTTTAAATAGAGCATAATTATTTAAAATCATTTAAGAAGAATAAACTTGATTATTAATTATTTCTTGAGATCACGAGAGATAAATAAAATTTAGTTAAATAAATTTTAAAAGGCAAGAAGGATCAATTTTCCAAACGTCAGCTATATTCAACATTAGAAAAAATTCCTTGAATTTTTATCTTGGTTTTCTCCAGTCACATTAATAATAGAAAGGAAAACAACGAGAGCGTAAAAATATTCTAAATCTAAGCTACAGGGTGTCCACTTATGTCATTATGGACAGCATCGTGTCACGCCCTGATGACGTCTTCTTTCATTCTGAAATAGAAAGAGAAGTTTAGCACTTTGTTGTGGTATCCCATGAACCATTACTTTTTTGGATTTCGTGCAAGAAAGTGCCATCCGGATATTTCAGGTGCAAAAGAGTTTATGTTCTCAATGCATAAGGGAAGGTTAAAGAAAGTTACGGAAAATGATCCTAATACAGCAGTTCTTCTTTCATGATGATTGAAAGGTATTTACAAATCAGTTTAAATTTACTATTTTCTTACTTGTAATTATTTTAAATTTGAATGCATTATCTTGCTTTTCTAGATGTATAATAAATATCATATACGTCTGTTTGTCAAACAAGTAATAAAAGAAAAGGTAAGCATAGTGCAGTGGCGTAGCTAAGATGGGTGATACCCAGAGTTGATGTAAATGGTGTCACCCCCCCCCCTCCCCTTCCGATCCGTCATATTTCTTCAATCACAATTCTATGTTATTTTAACAAATTACCCATACAATTCCTTATTTACCTTTTGTCCTCCTGCATAAAAGAACCGCAGGAGTGACTCATCACTCAATCCATAGTCCACATAAATCAATGTAGTGTCTATAGGTAGAAGGAAACTCTTTTTTTCAAAATTTGCTTTTGCTACCCACTCGTCGGATATTTTGATTTCTGTTCCTCGGTGCACGTTTTATTTAGATTTAGATACACCATTCTGTATAAAATTTCACGTTCTCAAAGAAAAGAAAACTAACTCTATTCGCCGTACTCTAAAAATTTCATTTTATTTCAGAATTCTTTACAAAACCTTATTAAGATTATGTTTTTTTATTACAAATAAAGATTGGGTGTCACCCCTTAGAAGGTGACACTCGGGGCTGCTACGCCACTGCATCGCTGACATTAATCCATAAATGGCAGTACCTCCTACGATCACAACGCTTAAAAAATGAATATACAACATCTTTTATACACTTCAGGGTTTGTTTATGTATTTTTTTAAAATATTCAGTTTTGGGTTTATACTAACAAACTGATAATTAACAAAGATTGAACAGCGAAAAAAATTATATTTTTTTATACATAGAATTTGATGATACATGGGGACTAAAACAATATATATATATATTTTAATTCTTTAGGATATTTTTGTTTCATTTCACTTTTTTGAATTAAAAAAACATTGAATAACAAATAAATATACATTTAATATATTTTTATTACTAATGGACTCTACAAATGGTATCTTAACGCACAGTAAAATTATTTACTTTTTATTTTTGTACATTTCATACATTTCTGCTCCAGGCCATTTTTATATAACTCAGTGCTCGATAAAAAAAGCGCTATAAGAAACAGATTGCTATTTTATTTAGTTATGCTATCTGTTAGGTTCCATTCACACCAATATATATATATATATATATATATATATATATATATATATATATATATATATATATATATATATATATATATTAATTTACATATGTGAAATTTTTTAAAAAAAGATGTGTATTTTATAGGATGCATCAGGTCTGAAGAGTATCTTGAATAAATACAGTAAAACCCCGATAATTCGGATTAATTGGGACCAAACCCAATCCGGATTATTGAAAATCCGGATTATGCGGAGTATTAAAAAATGAAATAAAATACACATACTTACAAAAAATCAGCTTTATGTTTAACTTATTGATTATTTATAGACAGTAAAAATGTTTAATTTGTAATAAAAAAAGTTTGTAATTTTTTGCAGTGCCAATTTCCTATACCTTTAGAACCGTACGGTCACGCATCCGCTTGAGCATAAGTAGTTCGTTGGGTGTAGTTTAAATAAGAGTTTAAATAAGAAAACTTAAGGTATTCTTCCGAAAATATTTCAGAAAGAAGTTTTTTTTAAATTCAGAATACGACAATGAAACAAGTTAATGTTATGGAAATTAGCCAAATCACTTCTCAAACTTGAAAAATAAAATTGATCAAACTGATCCGGATTATCCGGAGATCCGGATTAATGGGGTCCGAATTGGCGGGGTTCTACTGTACATATATTTTAAGTTCAATTGTAATGCAGAATGTTGAAAACACATTCAACCTTAATGTCTTTATAAAATTAAAAAAAAAAATGGGGTTGCTTGTCTTTTTTTTAGCAAAATGTCTTAAATACACCAGGCAGCGTATACTCTACAATGTGTGCCACCAAAATAAAGCCACCGTGATTTTGTTCCGTAATTAAACAGGAAACAAACCAATGAGAATGAAACAAATATAATAAGAAAGTTTATATACAAATACATATTTGCAAGGAATAACTCACTCGCTGCCGCACTTGGCTAGGAAAAAAATGAAAGTATAAAAAAAAGAAGGAGAAAAAAGTGTCCCGCCGAAATAAAACCACTATTGTTAATAGCCAATATATCCGCCATGCTTATATGGGACTTGGAATATACGATGTGGCATACTGGAAAGTATTAGCATCAATATTATCCCAGGCCTCAACGATGGCGACTTTCAGTTCTGCCATAGACTTGGACTATTTGCTATTGGCATTCAAAGCTCTACTGAGGAACTCCACATATTTTCTTGGGATTTTAGATGAAGGTACAGGGCAGTCCATTCCATGACATGTCTTCATTTATCCTAAAACCATTCTTTTTTTTGCAAAGAAGATTTTGCAAAGGTTATGGAGCCGTTTTCCGGCTAAAAATTCTAATATATGCCACCCATTCTATCTTCAGGTGGCAAGAAAGGGTTTCTGACAATTCTTGGTAATTGGTAGCCAAGATGCAGTCTGAGGGAAGAGCCAAGTTAAGTTTACCATCATAGCGAAGTTTTCCAATACTATTAGTAAGCCTCCATCTTGCTGTAGCTTGGAAAAAAATTTTCTCTCGTTTCCTCATGTCATGTCAATAGAAATCAAGGCAGTCTGAGCCATCCAAACTATTTCCTCATCCGAGAATAAAACAAGATGACCTCTTGCCCTTCCAGGTGTGATGATATTTGGTTCCGTCGACTCTGCGTTGCTTGTGGATAGCTTCCAGCATGGTCAGGATCAGCATAGGTAGATGAAGGCTTGTTAATGGTGTTTGAAAGCTTCGACTGTGGTGGTAAACTTAACCTAGCTTTTCCCTCTAGCCGCATCTTTGCTACCAATTTCTAAGAATTGCCAGAAACCCATTTCTTGCTAACTGAAGAGAGAATGGGTGACCTAAATTAGATTTTCCAGGCAAAAAATGGCCACATAACCTTTGAAAAAACCTTTTAGGAATGGTTTTTGGCTAATTAAAGACATGCCATGGAATGGCCTGCTCTGCACCTTCATCTAAATTCCCAAGAAAATGTGTGGGGTACATGATTTTGTTACCTGTCGAATAACGGTACAAAATCATTGTAGCTTTATTCGGATTACTGTATTTAACTAAATATATTTTAACTAGCGGCCTTCGCCCGCTACGCTGGTCGGTTTATCTAAAGAAATCTTGAAGAAGTAGTTAGATAAGGTTCAGACATACATTAAAAAAAAAAAAAAAGCAAGTCGATCATTCAAAAAACGTTGGGAAATATCAAATATTTACTGTAATTTTTTAAGAAAAACAAAGTTTCGAAAAAAAAAATTAAATCGAAAAAAAAATTACACTGACATATTAATGCAAGGAAATTTTCCCAGAGAGAAAATTCGCCTTGAATACAATATTTCAAATTCTTTTAATTGCTTATAGGCGTTAATGCCAACATAGTGAAAAAAAATTCCATGCTGGGAATCGAACCCGGGCCATCAGTATGGCGCACTGACGTTCTACCGACTAAACCACATGGAACGACAGCCAGCTTGAAACTTTCTCATACTTAAGTAGACTGGCGAAAACATAACGATAGCGCGTTTTAAAATCGCACAGTGACATCTATTGGATTTTATATGTACTAAAAAACGTTATGTACTAAAAAACGTGAGCAGCGCACCTAATAGTTTCTTTTGTTTCTTTTTGTTACTTTTTTGTCTGTTGTCCGATTTTGATGAAACAAAGCCTATACACTGCCCGGGAGTGTGCATTCTTCATTAGTGAAAACCGCATAAAAATCCATTCAGTAGTTACGAAGATAACCTCGAACAAACAGACAGACAGACAGACAGACAGACAGACAAAAAATTCAAAAAAAATTTTTTTGTGTTTCATTGGTTTTCTTTTATCGCCCTGACTCCATTTTTGTCAATTATCTTCAATGTACAGACACACCGGGTCCTACTGTTTTATTATATGTATAGATTTCCTTTATTCTTCATACTACTTATACGCTTACCTGTGTATAGAATGAGCGGTTTTACTGTAAAATTAACAGAAATATTTTTAAATATATCGAAATGCATATTTATTAAAAATTAACATTTTTTAAAATTTTTACTTATAAAATAGTTGCATTATCACATAGAGCTTAGGTTCTAGTTCAAAATATGAGTTATGACTAAAGTATTCTGACGAAATTCCACTAAATAATGCTTAATCTCTTAACTATTTTTTGGGTGTGTGTGTGTGTGGGGGGGATCATAGATTAAAGTAGGGGCGAAACACTTTTTTTTTCGTACTAAAATATTTACCTTACATAATCAAAAAATGTCTGACTAACTTATAAAGAGAATATTACAGCTATAAATTAATGGCATCCAAAATATTTTAATAACAAAGCAATTCATGTTGTCTGAACGTCGCGTCGTTCAGGCAAAAATGTTAGGTGGATAAGACATTTTATGTAATAAAGTCATTGAACATGGACATGACAGAAACATTGATTTTCTATGTAAAGAAATTTTATCTACTCTGGTGAAATAAATTAAGAGAATTTGCATAGTTTATCGAATTGCATGAAAAGAACTGAACTGAAGGAAAAACCACTGCTTCTAGATAAAAATGCAAATCTTGTAGGGGAAATACGTAAGCGTGTTCGTGTGTGTAAACGGTGCCAGCAGAAAAAAAGACTTTATAAGTGCGTGGAGGGTAACACGAATTGCACTCGCTAGGACACCTTGGCGAATTTCTTGGTGTTATCTTTCAGCAATCGGTTAAATTCACATCGGATCAGTAAAAATGAGTATCCGCCAGCGTTTAGATGGTAGAAAGAGTTGGCGAATTGTGAGGAGGCTAGAGGCAGACCAATCGCAAGTTCAGCTATGCAGAGAGCTTAATTTAACACCCAGCGTCGTGTGTAATCTGTGGAAACAGTTCCAGGATGCTGGATCCATCGAGAGAAAGCCTGGGTAAGGTCGCCCAAGAGCCATGATGGCTTGAGAAGATCGCCATTTGTCCATTTTAGCAAGGGGTAACAGAGGGGCTGCTGCTTCTCAGTTCGCTCGAGACCTGTATGCAACCACAGGAACCCGTGTAACAAGAGTGACTGTTTCCAAAAGACTGTATGAGAGAAGGTTGTTTGACAGTTGACCGGCTGTTTTCTTCCCGCTCATGTCTACGAACAGAAGAGTCCGATTGGCATGATGCAGGTAGAATAGTGATTGGAGTATGGAGCAATAAGCGACCGTTAGGTTTATCGGAAGTCCCGTTTTAACTAAACACCGATTGTCGCCGTACTTTCACATGGAGAGAGCCAGGGACACGCTACCTACCCTTCCATATCTACGAAATCAACAATTATGGCCGTGGCCGTGTAAGACAGGTCTGGGGAGGCATCATGTAGGACGGCCACACACCTCACCACGTGTTTGACAGAGGCTCTGTGACTGGTGTGAGGCATAGGGATGAGGTCTTGGAGCCCCATTTTTGCCTTTTCCGGGGTGCAGTGGGCTCCGAGTTTATCTTACAGATGATAACGCGAGGCCACAGAGATCTTTTGGTCGACGAATTTCTTGAGATAAGGACATTCGCTGGATGAATTAAACAGCAAGGTCTCAAGACCTGAAACCTACAGAGCATGTCTGGGACAATCTGGGGAGGGCAACTGCAAGTGCAACTCCCCTCCGAGAATCATCCAGGAACTGAAAACAGCGTTGTTGAATGAGCGGGACCAACTGCTACATGCACTGATAAACTGTCTTATTTCCAGTATGACAACACGCTGAGAGGCCTGTATAGTCGTAAGAGGAGACCGTACCCCCTATTAACCCATTTCTTTTGTAGTTTCTGCAACCACTGTTTCAGACCATCAGACTCCCATGGGTTTTATGCACGAACATGTGTGTCTATTGTAACCGTTGAAAATGTATTTTGTTTGTATTTTATCAACCTATGTTCACACCAAATTTTATTAAAATCTATCCAGTAGTTCTGGAGATCGTAGATACAATATGAAAATTCTCTTAATTTCTTACACCAGTGTTGTTTTTTATCTATAAAGTTAATACAAAAATATCAATTAAAATTTATTAGTGTATTTTTTGTAAAAGACGTAAGAAAATCATGTACATTGCTTACATTTATGTCATTTTTATGGCCTCTTCCAGTATCTGACTCATTACTATCTGTTTATAAACCCGCTTGGGACCATGGGTGCAAATATGCACACTCAAAAACAGCACACAGACCTTATTTCTCGCACCAGTAAAAAATAAAACTAATATTTGCCTTTTCTTTAGTTAGAAAATTTTCGTGTTTATTTAATCAAAAGTAACTTAAAAAAAAAAAAAAAAAAAAAAAAAAAAAAAAAAAAAAAAAAACACGTGGTTTTAATTGAATAAAATTTGTAACAGGCGGTCCTAAAAGGTTTAAATTGGCCATAACTCATTTTTTATTAATCGTAAAAGTAAAAAAAAAAAAAAAAAAAAAAAAACCAGATTCGGGATAGTAAAAGATTATTCTTTTACATAAAATAACAAAAAAATAATTCAAAAAGTTTCACCAAAACGGCCTTTTGAAGGTAAACAGATATTTTAACATTTTGAGAACTGAGCCATTTCAACTGCATATCTCCCTCTGATTGAAGGCATTTTGTACTTTTCATTATTAAGAAAACAAGGTAGAACCCGTCAAAATTTGACGAAAAAAAATGCTTAAGAAAGAACTGTTTAATTAACTTATAATAAACCTACAAAATTAGTTCTAGTTAAAAATGCATTTTATATTGGTACGTCTAACTTTTAAACAAACGATATTTACCGTCAAATTAACAAAATACTATTTCTATAAAACGCAGTTGTAGAAATTGTTAAAATTAAACTTTAATCGTGTATGTAAGCAGTAAAAAATAATAAAGATATGTTATTATGATAAAGTTATCAATTAAGGTTCTTATGCTAGTATTCCAAAATGATAAAAAACAAAATTTATTCTACTTTGACTCAATCATAGATTTTTTTCCCCCATGAAATCTAAACTCGGCATCATTTTCACAATATCAAAATTTACAAATGTACATTTCACATCTGTATTTACGTTTTAAAAAATTGGCATTTTAATTCGATAATTTTGATTCAAAACTTGAAGTCTCAATGAGGCTATTAGCTGAAGTAGGTATTAAATTTTTTATATTCTTTTACGTGTATATAAAATTTTGTAAATGAAGTCAAAATTCACCGGGTTTTATAACAGATATTTAAATTTATATTTTTTCCCTTTTTAATGAGAAAATGGCAACATAAATATACAGCACTCAATTTCTTCCCTTTTTTCCTTTCCTTTAAATAGAAATGGAGTACTCCTGTTGCCACGATTAAAAAAATGTATTAAAAGCTACAAAAATATGAATATTTCAAAACAAATTAAGGTACAGCTTTCAAACAAATTTCATTTAAATGTACATTTTTCTCCCTACACGATGGTGTAAAAATTGAAAATGTGCGACATTAAGAAGTTTAAAAACTTTTAGTAGCAAAAACTGCAATAACGAAATTCATTTAAAATTTGAAATTGTTGCCATACGCAAAATGACGTATGCGTTACGCACAGATACGTTTGGCCTTTATAATATAGATAAAAAATGCATAAATACATAATAATAATAATCATTTTTATGATGATCTAAACGTGGCTTAGGTAATAATATGAGTCATATATTGCATAAGCCATGGATTAAGCATTAATATTGCTGGACCAATTAAACAAATATTAATTGAAATTTCAGTTTTACAATTTTCGGTTCTGCAAATTTTTAAACTTCAGAACAGCGACCATTTTCAATTTTTATATCGTCGTATAACCAAAAAAATATACATCATAAATGTGTGACATATACATAAATTAAAGTTTTAAAATATTGTACTGCTATTTTTTGCAAATAAATGAGCTTAAATTAATTAATTGTATATGATTAATACTTTGCAACTTTCTTTATATTAATATTTTTAAGTATCCAGTAAAAATAATGAAAGTAAATGTTATCATAAGTATATACTAGACAATTTCACCATAAAATTTAACTACTAAGAATGTATTTATTAAAAATACAACACATTGCTTGCTCAATGGTGCACAAAATAAGAATTTTAATATACACAATACAATTAAAATGAAATACAAATATCAACGTTTCGCGCCGTCTTCTGCTGCGCGAAATATTATCTCTCGATCAAGAAGCAAACTTAGTCCTTCCATTATCATATTTTCCTGTAGACGGCCGCAGAAGAAGGCGCGAAACGTTGATATTTGTATTTTATTTTAATTGTACAAGAGTATATTAAAATTCTTGTTTTGTGCACCATTGAGCAATGTGTTGTATTTTTAATAAATACATTCTTAGTAGGCAAATCTTATCGTAATAACTTGATCGATTTGTTTTTGTTTCCGGAAAAGAAATTTTAATGTTTTGTCTAATGCAGTCATTTGACATGGAAAAAATACGTGTTATTCCATTCTTTGGAATGTTCTTGATCAGGAAAAGAGATATTGGCCAAATTCATGGCACATAATAAAAAATATAATGTTTATAGACATGTAGCAGGTGTGGCACATGGTGCAGTGAAGGGTTAAGTAAATTTTATGATGTACAGGCACACTCAAAGACTTTTCTTACGGAACATCGCCACTGTTCGTAGTAATTCTTCCACTCTTTCTTAATTGGATAACTTTTTTAAACGCTAGCAATTTAGCGTTTTTTTTTTAACCTTCTCATCAAAACTGAACCTTTTTTAATCGTCCAAAGTTATATATTACTACTAGCACAATTTTTTTAGAATTAATAGCGTCGCATAGAGCCATCAAAATAAAAGAGGATCAGTCGAAATTTGGCATGTTGTTTCAGAACTATAACAACTTTTTGAGAAAAAAAGTGTGTTTCAAAAGCAGTACGTCATTTTTCGTTCAAAATATTTTTGGAACAGCATGACCCTAATGGGATTTTGCGTTTTTAAACTGTATGCAACAAACTGACCGTTCAAACAAAGAAAGTAATTCAAATGCCACTATTTTGAAGAAATTTCATTTTTAAAAAATCTTCAAAATTAAAATATAAAAATGTGGATAATTAAAAAAAACAGCTAGTGCAAGCACATCTACAAATGAACAGCTTTCAGTTAAAATAATTATTAGTAAAATTTGCTCAGTAGAAAATTCAGAGCAGATGACTAAAAAAGGTCTTATGTTTTAAATACATAAAAATTTTCGCCTTTTGTAAGAATCCGAACAATTTATCTATAACATTTTGTAAAATTAGAATACCTTTCTTAATGTATAGAGTGCTTTTAGCGTTTCTTCTTTTGAAAATCTTTCTTTTTTATTATCGTCTTCGTCGCTCGCTGTAAGTTCTTCACTACATTTTAGTACACTTTGCAATATATCATCATCAGTAGGATATTCAGTTGTTTTAAGTAATTCATTTGGTATAAGTAGAGGGTAAACTTTGTTAGATTATATTTTTCATAATATAGATATTAATTTACTTCATAATACATTTTACATAAATTTGGTTAAACTTAATGGGAAGTTCCACTGCAGGTAGTCTTTAAAAACAGATGTAATTTTTCGCGGGTAAATCACGGGTAATAGAGGTAATTTTTAATATTTTTAACGGCGTAGGATTTCATGTTTTTTAAATACCCATATGTGTGAAATGTAAATGAAAATATTTCACAAACAACAACAAAAGAAGAAACATTTTCGCTGTCATTTATGGTATTTTACTGAAGAAGCAGTTTATTTAAGATCGCCTGATTATTATTGATTTACATATTGCAAGTCATAAAATACTAGAGGAGCTATTTTCAATCTTGCTAAATAAGGGTTTTTTTTTTTTTTTTTAATCAAACTATCATTAAAGCTTCAATTATGCTAATTTAATGCAATGAAAACTTGTTTTCTTCGATTAAGTAGTTTTAATCATTAATTTATTTGTTATAACCTTTTTGGATATTTGTTTTAAACATAAACCATATATATAAGAAAGTATTATTGTGAAATTTTAAAGAATTAACAAACAATGGATTTTTTTATTTTTTCTGCGGCACACATATTATATATATAATTAAAAAAACATATATATTCATTAATAATTAACCACCGAAAAAAAGAAAGAAAAGAAATAGGGGAGATATTTATATTATTTTATAACTTTTTTAAGTATGTGTTCAAGACCGCTATGGAATTATAAATAGCTTCCTCAAGTTTAGATAATGAATGATTATAATGCTTGTCATTTGCATAAAAAGAAGTTTAGCATTGCTCTTTGTTTATTTTAATTTATTTTTCATGTTGGACTATCCAGTGGAATATGTTTTACGTAGTGTATATGTACCAGAGAATACTATATCGCTCAACCGCCAGAAAAATGGCATATTTCTCAAACAATCATTTTGCGTTTTATTCCACTAATAGGTCTGTCATGCTGCATTTTGCTACACAGCAGTTTCATGAGTGTTGTACGGAAAATCACTTTTTTTACGCTATACGTCCAATCCTGACTGCATAAAAGAAGTGGATTGGTTTAGAGGTAAAACAATCCAATACTCCAAACCTCATCCTACGTCTTTATTTTTAAAGGTTTTATGCTTTTATGCAGTATTTTACACTTGAATGCAGAGCTGAGTGCTATAATTTCATGTTACTGTAATGTCATGCAAATTTCCTTTGTTATTCCTGTGAAATTTACTTTTGTCGAGATGCGTCACTTTTCTTGCTTGTGAGTGATATGCTGTAGTTGAAAAGGTTGTATGCATTAATCCAGAATGTATGCCGCATATACTATTGTACTGTACAGTACTATTTGATGCATTAACTTACTGGAAAATTTTTTTTTCTTCTCCTAAAAGCAATCATATTCGAAAATTTGACCCCTTTGCTGCATCGTCACTCCACCGCTTTTATAGAAAACGATTTCTTCATCCTACACTGTTAAAAATCTGCTGCATTTTGCTGCAACGCACTCCCCTGCTTGTATAGAAAACGGTTACTTGGCCATGAAACGGAGCTTTCTCATTGGTTGGAATAGAGATATTATATACTAGCGGTGGAGTGCGTTGCAGCAAAATGCAGCAGATTTTTAACAGTGTATTGTGGAGCATTCTCATGGGTCAAAAGAGAGATATTCTATAAAAAGCGGGGGGCTGACGATGCAGCAAATGGGTCAACTTTTTTACAGTGTAGGGTGAAGTAATCGTTTTCTATAAAAGCGGTGGGGTGACAATGCAGCAAAAGGGTCTTTTTTTTTTTTTTTTTTTTTTTTTTTTTTTTTACACACTGTTAAAAATTTAACCCATTTGCTGCAGCGTCACTCCACAACTTTTATAGAAAATCTCTTTTATGACCAATGAGAATGCTCCACAACACAGTAAAGTAGCAGTTTTCTATGAAAGAGGTGGAGTGACACTGCAGCAAATGGGTCAAATTTTTCACAGTGCGGTGTGCTTTTATAAAACGTCTCTATTTTGATAAATGAGAATGTTTCATAATACAGTGAAGTAATCGTTCACTGTTAAAAATTTGACCTATTTGCTGCAGCATCACTCCACTGCTTTTATAGAAAACGGTTACTTTACTGTGTTATGGAGCATTCTCATTTAGTCATAAAAGAGATATTCTATAAAAGCTGTGGAGTGTTGCTGCTGCAAATGGGTCAAATTTTTAACAGTGTTTTCTATAAAAGCGATGGAGTGACGATGAAGCAAAAGTTTCATATTTTTAACAGCACTGTTAAAAACTTGACCCTTTTGCAGCATCGTCACTCCCCCGCTTTTATAGAATATCTCTCTTTTGACCCATGAAAATACTCCATGATAGGTTGAAGTAATCGTTTTCGGTTAAAGCGGTGGAGTGATGATGCAGCAAAAGGGTCAATTTTTTTTTACAGTGAGTGTACATTTCGCTATCCAAGAAGACGTTGTTTCAGTGTCAACAATACAGTAAAGTATCAAATATCCGAAATTCCCTTTAATTTGTTACAAAAAAAAAAAAAAAAAAAATTAAATTACACAGGGAAAAATAACAGCTTCTGATTTGTTGATTTCATTTTGGAAAAATAACGAAATATATGCCTAAATGCACTGTTACAATTTTGACTCTTTCGCTGCACCACCACTCCACCGCTTTTACATAGAAAACGATTACTTCACCCTATTATGGTGCATTCTCATGAGTCAAAAGAGAGATATTCTACACTGTTAAAAATTTGACCCATTTGCTGCAGCATCACTCCACAGCTTTTATAGTATATCACTTTTATGACCAATGAGAATGCCCCTTAACACAGTAAAGTAACCCTTTTCTATAAAAGCGGTGGAGTAATGCTGCAGCAAATGGGTCAAATTTTTAACGATGTATAAAAGCGGGGGGAATGAACATGCAGCAAAAGGGTCAAATTTTTCACAGTGTACACTATAAAAAATTTGACCTTTTTGCTGCATCGTCACTCCCTCGCTTTTATAGGATATCTCTCTTTTGACGCATGAGAATGCTCCGTAATAGACTGAAACAATCGTTTTCTATATAAACGCTGGAGTGACGATGCAGCAAAAGGGTCAATTTTTTTACAGTGTATGGCATATGGCTGGGATCCGGACAGGTTTTTCGCTGTTAACACAGCGAGATTGACAAATGGGATGGCTGTATTATTGTATTATTGCAAACAGCAAAAAGCTTGCAAAAAAGCAGATTTCTGATTGTTCAGTCTGTTTCGCTATCAACAAAAAAACCCTTCTGGATCCTGGCCGTATTCAGGCAGATATTTTGTTAATTTTGAAAATGAAATTAACCAATCACAAGCTGGTATTCTTTTAGATTTTGAAAACGGTGAACATTTTTGGTAAATTGAAGGCTGTTAATTGGCCAATAACATTTCAATAAATAAATATCTGGATTTCTGTTATAGTGAAACCGTAGGGCATATTCAGCGCAACTTACCGAAATGACCAATGTTACCAACCGATTGTAGGGCAGTACGAAAACGAATTGTAGTACCAAAGAAAACTATTCTGTTGAATTGTAGCTGACGTCACACTTCGATTTGATTTTCATTTCGTACTTGTCTACAATCCGTCATAACATTGGTTACTTCGATAAGTGATCGGTAAGGGCGTGTTCACACAACTTACAGGTGCGTAATTTTTTTTCCAACCACCTTCGTCGTACCAAGGCCAAGCTCGCACTCTGATTGGTTGTTGCTCTCGGCACTGTTTTCACGTAACTTGGCGATAATCATACTTGGCGTAGCGATAGACGCTTCCGTCGAGTTTGATTTCCTTCCGAACCGAGTACGAAGTAAACCGAGTACAAAGTAAAAAGTTATGTGTAAAATTTTTTAAAGAGTACAGCTTTCAGTAAGACACGTTCCATCCAATCCAATGCTGCAAGAGAAAAGTTACTTTGTACTCGGTTCGGAAGGAAATCAAACTCCTCGATGGAAGCATCTATCGCTACGCCAAGTATGATTATCGCCAAGTTACATGAAAACAGTGCCAAGAGCAACAACCAATCAGAGTGCGAGCTTGGGCTTGGAACGACGAAGGTGGTTGGAAAGAAAATTACGCCTTACCGGTTACTTACCCATTGTAGATAAGTACGAAATGAAAATCAAGGCGAAATGTGACGTCAGCTACAATTCAATAGGATAGTTTCCATTGGTGCCACAATTCGCTTTCGTACTGCCCTACAATCGGTCGGTAACATTGGTTACTTTGGTAAGTTGCGCTGAACACGCCCTAAGTTGTGCTGAACATGACCATAGTCTGATTTACTCAATTTTATGACCAATTTCCTTAATTAAATGAGTAGCAGCTAAATTGATGTTTTGAAAAAAAAATCATTAGTGAAAATTTAGCTCATCCGTGTCCAGGCAGAATTTTTGCAACTGTCAAAACGCGATTGACCAATCAGAATCCTACATTTTTATGAAATTTTAGCTGTTTTAAGTAAACAAATTTTCTGATTGGTCAATCTCGTTTCGCTAATTGCGCAAAATTTATATGGATTCCAGCCTTTTATTTTGCTACCGAATTATGTATCGATAGAATTTAATCACAATCTAAACCGATTTCTTCATATAAAATAGAAAAGAGAATGGTGTAATTCAATTGTGTCGTTTCTTATCAAAAGTTTAGTTTTTTTTAAAAAGCATATACGCACGTGCGTGCTTTTTGAAAGCAGCAAACTACAGGTAAGTGTATTTCGTACTTTAAAAAGAGTTATTGACGACGCAGGATATATTAAGAATTAAAATATAATGGTGTGAGGAAAATAGAATCGCTTTAACTTTTGTTATTAAATGTCATAAGTATATTCTACTAGACTCTTATGAATTTTTATGCAATAATCGAAGATTGAGGCTGTAGTGCAAGTTTAAGGATCTTGCAGATTAAATTTCCTTCGAAGAACTTATTGAATAGAAACTTTAAAGAGCTTTAAATTTATGTAAGCAAGATGTAAATTAATCTCATTTGTTTTTATAATGCTAAAGTATTGCCATTCTTTCAGGTGAAGAATGGCAGAGCTGTTATCCGTCAGTAAATTTGATTCTCCACCCGGTAAATGGTCTGCACGAGCCCAGATAGTTGCTGATCAGAAGAAGGAAAAAAGTAAATTGTGGTCTTCATCTCCAGTTGTACGCTATGATGTTGGAATGGCTGAGAGCATGGTTGGAGTTAAGCCATCGCCACCCAAGGGCGATTTTCGAAGTTTAAGGACTCCAGTTACTGTTCAGTGGAAAAATATTACTCTGACAGCCAGTGGAGGTAATACATTTTTTTTTCTCTGTATTTTAATTCTTAAAATATTATCGATAAATATTTTAAAGCAAAACTGTTGCCGTAAGCAACATAAGTTAATGCTGAAATTTTCCCCTGTTACCTTTTTAAAGATAATGTACGTATTAACAGCGTACTTTGGAGAGCTAAGAATGCTGCTTAATGTTTCAGTGCTTAACTCCCTTTCACCATGAATATATCCCATGACACTAAATGGTCGGAATCCTTCATTCTCACCAGCAATTTAAATGGTAGGAAACTTTCTTATTTAATCAAAGTATATGAGATGAAAAGTGGACAAAGATTTTCTATCTACAAGACGGTGATGAAGAAACATAAAAGATGCTCGTTGGGCCAGGTTACTTTAATTTCTTGCCTATTCCCCCTTTCCAAAAGTAATGAAAACTGAAAGCAGCGCATCACTTTCAAATATCGCTTGAATCTTTGCTTATTAATAACCATGTTTGTCATTCTTCAGAATATTTCCTTAATTTTGGAAAATACTCGCTTGGTCTAGATGAAAAGGTCTTCCCCGTTTCTTAAACATTTCTCCCCCTCTTTATTTTCCCAATTGGAAGTGCCTATTAAAACCCACATGAAATATAAGTGGATTTTTTTTTCTTAAAGTTTCTGCAAAAATACATGAACGTTTAAATACTGTTTTATTGCAGGCAAGCAAATCTTAAAAGGAGTGTCTGGAATGTTAATTACCGGAGAATTAACGGCGATTATGGGGCCATCTGGTGCAGGCAAGTCAACGCTGTTGAACGTGTTATCCGGGTATATGTAAGTATCTATATAGAATGATCGGTTTAATGAAACTTTTGATCTTTTCATGCATTTTAATTTGAATACTTAATGAAGTATTTTGCAAGAGTCTTTCAAGGTGTTTTCTCCTTGAAACGATCTTGACTTTATTAAAACAAGAGTCTTCTAACATTATTTTCAATCTCTTGAAACTAAATTCTTAATTTTTGAACTTGAAATGTGCTCTATTTTTAAAGCTTTATGGCAAATGGCTTCCAATATTTTGAAGATGTTTCATTTCAATCGCCACCAATGACTAGCGCCCAGAGATTAAGATAAATTGAATCTCCATTTTGGTTTTACTGCGACCTGTTAGTTTCCGTATTCGCATGTACGGAAACTATTGTAAGCCCCATGTTTTTGATTTTTAACTGATGTGACAAATTGTAATGTAACAAGTGTGAAGCGGTCTGCGAGACCACAAGATCGAAAGATGAATAAAATGCAGGATTACTTAAAATGGAGGTTTTGTACTAGACTAACGTTCACTTATTTAAGTCTCTGGCGATTGTACTAAAATCCACCATGAAACAATCTTGGTATTGTTTGTAGTTAAACTATAAAAATTGATAAGCAGTGGGTTGCGAGACTTTCTAAACATTAAAGATTCATTTTTAACTAGTCCTTTAGATTTCTAACTCTAAATTTTTAATACGTTTAAATCTTGGATATTAAATACCTTAACTTTTGCTACGTATAACATATAAAGGCAGTCTTGCCTCGATGCCAATTTTAAAAATCTAATTGACGTCAATACATCATAGCGAGACCGTAAATAAGTTTAATAGCTATTACTCGCCACATTGTAAGTGTACCTTTTTGGACATAAGTTATTGGTTTATCAGATGCTTTAACATTTAAAAATATACCTTAAATAATGAAACGAAAAATCGGAAGCACTGTCGTGGCATTTTACAAATCATCTGATCAAATCGGAAATCCAGTAACGGATTTATATTCATTGCCAAAACATTCGATAACTTCGGTCAATACAAACTTTTCTCAGCTAACAATATTTTAAAGATGAGACTTTAGGCTAATATAAAAGTAACTGTGCCAACTTTTCACACTTTTTGTTTTAAGCGAATTGCAGTAATTTTCCGGGAGGCAGCCATGAGTTTTCTACGGAGTCTAAATATGGAGATCAAGTGGGCATTTCATTGCCGTGTAACAGCTATATAAAGTAGGCTTTAATTTTGACGGATTATCCTAAGCAGTTTTAAAGTTTGCGTAAGGCTTGTTTTTCCACTTTGTGTCTGGGCCTTGGCTACAGATTAGAAATTTAATTTTAGAACCTAAAAATTCTACATAGCACTATTTTCCACCCCAGTGAGCGCTACATGTTTTAAACTGTAACCAGCGTTTATACAAATTATCTTATTGCATTCAAAACCAAATAATTG
Source organism: Maratus speculifer (assembly GCA_964019185.1). Lineage (NCBI taxonomy): Eukaryota > Metazoa > Arthropoda > Arachnida > Araneae > Salticidae > Maratus > Maratus speculifer. Next base: position 245,519,953 of record OZ025289.1, read on the forward strand.
GGCTGCAAATTGGTCCAAGTCTGTAGGACTCATCGCACAGATTCAGAAAATCTTAGTTTGTCAATCTTTAATGGAGAAGTTAAGGGGTAAAAAACTCGGGGTTGATTTTATATTTAAGTCTTTAAATATTTAACAGTATGACTTCAATCGTACTTGTTGCGTATTAACATTTGCAAGGTTTCATTCCTTGAAAAAAAGACAGGAAAGTTATTTTTGATGTAAAATTAATGTTTTAATATTGCAAAACGTACAAATCAAAATTGACTAACGAAACTCGGTTTCAAAACATTGTAGTTTGCCTCTGCATTTCCTGAACTTTTGGCCATTAAACAGAATGGGGAATCTCGCCTTCACCGCGGGCATTTTTATGCCAGTTAATAGGACAAAGATAATGCTTGTAATTTAGTAAAAAATTGCAGCTAGCCAGAATCATGATGGTGGCGATAATGGACGAGGTTCTAATTATACTGGCGTAAAATTTAGATAAGTTTATTTGAACTCGTGGTGCTTTAACCTCACTTGCTTTATGGCTTCTTTCGTGTAAATCTTGCGCGAGTTTCCAGCGATTCAAACTTAAATCCAAATGCTCATGTCGAGCCCAATTTCAGCAATATTTTATAGTTAGTATAATTTCAGTCTATTTTACCCATGTTTAATTCTAAATTGTTAACGGTCTCAATCCGTGCGATTACATCTCTGGATATTGAGAAATCTGCAATTCAAGGGTCTCCGGGTACTTAACTTTCTAAAATTTTTGTTTAAAATGACATTTGAACAATTTCATCTTAATTCCAATAGGAAGCATTTTTTAGCAGAGTTTTTAAATCGGCCTTTAAAGAATTATAAAAAGTCTTGCTTCCGAATACGAAGTTTTCTTTTATTTTCAGTTTCTCCCATTCAAGCTAGAAGTAAGGAACCGTTAAAGATAAATGATTCAAACTTTAAACATGTATTTTTAAATTGTTTAAATTTAATTCGGTAAATTTACTTTTTAAGCGGTTTATTTTAAATAACTTATTTTAACGTTGAATCGAAGTTAGCTTGTTTCTCTTTATTTACATGAAAAATTGAAATTCTACAAATATTTAGAGTTGTAACGATTTTAAATTGAGACACTATTTTAATAAATAAAATTTTCTTAAATTTGTATCATGTGATTGTTTTATATGGCTAACTTTGCAAACTTTTTTCATAATTTTTAACTTTTAAATGTATCCCGGAACCCCTTAACCTCCTGACTGCCGCTGGCTGATTTTTTCGCACACTAACCTGCAGGTTTCACTGCAGCATAAGCAATATTTAAATTAATAAAATTCTACAAATAGAACCCAGTTTTGAAAAATTAAGTTAGGATTTATACTCAGATTATACACCTATACATAACATATTTTGTATCGGGTTGGAAAAAAATCTTTTTAATATTTGTAATAAATTACAGAGAACATTACAATTTTACCCTTCTGCCGGGCAGTCAGGGGGTTAAAGCCATAGTACTATAGCTACTGTAGAAAAGGATATTTAAATTGCGAAAGTGCGATAAAGTTCAGATTTTTTTTTTATTAAACTTTATAGTTTTCGGCGACCACACGCAGTAATGAAATTTTTCAAACGTACTTAAGCCCGGGTTTTTAATGAACACATCTAGTTCTTATTGTATGTTTACGGGGCTGACAAACTTTAGTTTCATATGTGGGATATGATGGGATTAACTATCGCACAATTTTTTTAAATTGGGAGCAACTGAATCTCGTACGTAATATTAAGGAATATGGTACTCCTCTGTGTATTTTCTCTTAATGGCTAAAGAGTTAGATGGGTCTAACTTTTAACTGTACTTTAGATTATCATTAAAGTCGCCACTTGGTTACTTTTGTAATCCAATTTGACTAATGAAAGCAACATATTGGACTTTATATTGGATAGAATTTTTAAATTTTATTTCGTTGACCCCTTTGTTTTCAGGTTCTAAAATGCTTTACACTTAAATATAGAAATTCCTTTTCAATGATTATAAAATGTAGATGTTGTGAATTAAAATATTCTTGTTGACTGAACATATACCTAAATGGTTTTTTAGACGTTCAAAAGTATCTGGCCAGGTCCTTGTGAATGGAGCTCCTCGAGATATGAGTACTTTCAGAAAGCTCTCTACTTACATTATGCAAGACGATCACTTGCTTCCACATTTGACTGTTCGAGAGTCAATATATTTAGCTGCTTGTCTGAAAATTCCCTCTTCGGTTTCCAAAAAAGAACGAAACAAACTCGTAAGTATGAGCTTTCTTAAATGGTCAATAAAAGGGTTTATTTTAGTTTGCTATACTCTATCGCAATAGTAAACTTTTTCCTTTTTAACGTTTAGAATGAAAGACGGCTATAGCAGCATTCAAAACATTAGTTTGTAAAGTCAAATCCTCAGTCTAATGGGTTGAATGAGCTGTTAGGTTCATTAAACCAATGTGACCTATTGTACCAGGCTTTCAACTATTTTTAGTATGAAAACCTGACCTTAAGGCCCCTGTCCTCGCTCGAAGAAACGCTCGCGAGCTAATGCTATTCCTATGGGGAAGAATTTTTCTAATAACACTATCGCATTTTGACATTTTTGAATAATTTTTTTGCATTGGATAGCTGAGGTGCATGCCGACAGTGCACCTTTTTTACTTTTTAGATTTTGGTTGCAGATATTTTTTTTTAAAAAGCAGTTTCGAAACCGGTTTTGAAAGTGAAACTAACTTTGTAAAAAAATGTCTGCAACCAAAATCGAAAAAGTAAAGGTGCGCTGTCGGCATGCACCTCAGCTATCCAATGCAAAAAAATTATTCAAAAATGCAAATGCGAAAGAGTTATTAGAAAAATGCTTCCCCATAGGAATAGCATTAGCTCGCGAGCGTTTTCTCGAGCGAGGACAGGGGCCTTAACTTGGTGTGCCACGAAATCCGCACTTATGGAGAATAGGAAAGAGTAATGCAATCTGATTCGCTCGCGATCCGCGTAAATTTTAACTGAACTTAACTCTGAACAAGATTTTCAGAAATCTCAAAGCAATCGATTAGCTTTATCCACGATTTATTGCTTAAATAGAGCAGTTGATGGTGAATAAATTGCAAAATTGCTTTGAAGAGTTGTTTCATATCATATGTTAAGAGGTAGAAAAAAATATCTAGATTACTGATATTTTCAAAATAGTAAAACTTGAATAGTAAAAACTAATCATTCTCCCCAATTCCTCAGCAGTTTGAGCTAGCATTTGCATCTTATGGATGCAGCGGAACACTTTCTTTGAACCCTTTTCATTTATACTTGGAGCCGCGGTAAAATGAGGTAGATTTAGTTTTTCCTACTGTAAGGAAAGATTGCATTGGCTTACTGAAATCTTTGGGTAAGGATGGAAAGGTACTCTAATAAATCGGTGTTTTAGTCTTACACTGTAAAAAACGACTATTTTGCTGCATCGTCACTCTACCGCTTTTATAGAAAGACTTTAGGCTATCATGGAGCATTCTCATTGGCCAAAAGAGTGATATTCTATAAAAGCGGGGGAATGACGATGCAGCAAAATAGTGTTTGTACAGTGTAGGTGAAAGGGAGATTTTTTATTAAAGTAGCTTTGATACTTTAATATACATGTGCTTCATTTATGTAGGTTGATGAATGTATGGAGTCACTTGGCTTAACAGAAAGACAGCATAACAAAGCTAGTCAGCTCTCTGGCGGTCAAAGAAAACGTCTCTGTATCGCTCAAGAGCTCGTCAGCAATCCACCACTTATTTTCTTGGATGAACCTACAAGGTAATTTGCTAATTTTCCAGTTGATCTCGTAATGAAAATGTTACCGTTATCAGTGGCGACTCTTAAGAGAACGTTAATTTTATTTTTAAACTGCATAAAAATTTTTCGGTCTTTCATAATAAAGATTTAAAACTTTAAATATTTGTTTGACGGTTAAGTCTGCAGCTATTCAAAATTAATTGCCTACTGAGTAATATAAACCGCATAATGCGTAAGGGTATGCTAAAAATGAGAATATACCATTTCAACTTCAGGTAAAGATTAAATGAAGGATTTTTCAAAATTATTTACAATCTAATGCAACGGCTGAATTCTTGTTGTGCTACAGAACTAGTTCGTTATTTTAATCTTTGTAGGAATTAACTTTTAGACCTTCCTCTTTCAACTATAAAATAGCAATTCTTTGCTTCTAGCGTAGTTTTTATTCGTTAAGGGGACGACTCAATAAATTTTGATTTTCATTCTTAGTCGCTTATTGACCAAATACAAATGTTTGACGTTAAGTCTAAATTCCCAAGTAATGGATATAACGTGGCCTACAGAATGCTTAGTTGCCTCGCTCAAGATTAGCTTTATGAAATTGGATTTGAACTCCTTTCAGAGTTGTATCGTAAAGTTATTCTTGGGTACTGCTGAAAACGTGAATTTACATTTTTCTGTTAGTCTTAACCAAAATTTCCATTGCGTAATAACTTGCCTTTCCGCCCCGCCCTCGTTTTACTCCAGTGCGACATTTATAAGTGCTTTTAAGTTTTTAATAAATTTAACTTTTTCAAAAAAATGTATAACCGACTCCAAAAAAAAAGCGCTAAAAAGAATTAAATAATTCTATAAAATTTTGTAATGACAAATCGTTATCCATTAACCACATATTGACTATCATGTACCGGTATAAAACGGTTAAATTTAATATATATAATTTAATATCCACAAAACATAGGTTTTTCAGAGAATATTTTTTACAAGAGATTAATTTACATATTTTTGATTTATTTTTTGAATATATACATATAAAAAGTAAGGAATTACTTTTTGAAGTTGGTGCCAAACAATCATAATCGATAGTGATTTCCCCCATTTTATTTATGGTACTAGACATAATATATCCACAATTCTTACTATACTTAAGATAGTTTGGCACCAACTTCAAAAAGTAATTCCTTACTTTTTATATGTATATATTCAAAAAATAAATCAAAAATATGTAAATTAATCTCTTGTAAAAAATATTCTCTGAAAAACCTGTTTTGTGGATATTAAATTATATATATTAAATTTAACCGTTTTATACCGGTACATGATAGTCAATATGTGGTTAATGGATAACGATTTGTCATTACAAAATTTTATAGAATTATTTAATTCTTTTTAGCGCTTTTTTTTTGGAGTCGGTTATACATTTTTTTGAAAAAGTTAAATTTATTTCCTACTTTTTAGTTACTTATACCGTAATACATAATTATGTATATTGACATATGATGGCTCTTTGCAACGCATTACTAATGAACGCACTTTGCTGAGTTTTCATGTATTCGCTTTACTTGTCACTGTTTGATTGTCAACTTTTCAAAAGACACTTACAATATCGGTTAGTATCGTTGTGAATCTTTAGGTTTTCTGGATGTGGTAACTTCTTCAGATCTGGCACGACGAAAAGCTACCGCATTCATGAAATCTTAAAGTCAACATCTAATCGTACGGACATCGAAAGTGGTTATCGAAAGGTAACAATGCCTCAAGTAATGTGTCCTTACACATAGGCGCGCGGCAAAGCGCTTCCATATATGAGTAAAGAGCAAAATGATTCCATGTATCAATGAACAGTAAAATGCTTTTCTACTGTAGTCAAAAGTACTCCCCCTTCAGTCAGAAAAAGCAAAAAGAAAGATTTTAACAAAAATCGCTCTATGATTCAATAGATAAACAACAACAATCTAATTACTATAAATGCAGTAAAGGCAACGGAAATGAGCGGTGATGATTCGACGAGGAATCCGAAAATCATAACATGTACTTGGCTGCATCTATAAGAGAGTGACAGCATTCGATGCCCAAATACTTTTTTCACGGACGCTTTTGTCCTAACTAAAAATTTGAAACTCACTCCACCGCTTTTATGGAAAATGATTATTTCAGCCTATCATGAAGCATTCTCACGGGTCAAAAGACAAATATTTTATAAATGTGGGGGAGGACGATGCAGCGAAAGGGTAAATTTTTTTACAGTGTATGTATGAGATATTCCATAAAGGGGATGGAATGACGATGCAGCAAAAGTTAAATTTTTAACAATGTATCGCAATGCTAGGCATTTTCTATTATAAAATTTGATGATGATTTCCTGGTAGAATTCGATTGCACGCCGAATGATCCTTTATTTCTACACAGACATAAATACATAATCCATATTATTTTACAAATTCGTGGACATACAAGGATAAGATAGCACAAGGAAATATTACGACACAAGAAAAGTACAACCGGAAGCTACACATAAAGAGTGTGTGCAACGGTCCCAGTGGGATTCGAACCCACAATATCCTACGCTCTCAAGAGATTAGCAGCGTGGTGTCTTAAGAGCACACACTAGTCATGCGGTAAAAGCCGAGACTAATGTAAAGTCTATGGGGGCGTTCTTTTCGAATATCTCGCTGAAATTTTAATATTTTTATATGATTTTTTTGCACAAGATAGCTGAGGACGATCCACAACCGGCCTAGTTTTTACTTTTTCAGTTTTCGTTTCAGATTTTCTTTAAACAATTACTTAACCTTTTGGAACCGGTTTAAACTGGTTCTGAAATTGAAACTATCGTAATATAAAAAATATATAAGCAAAATCGAAAAAGTAAAAACTAGGCCGGTTGTGGATCGCCCTCAGCTATCTTGTGCAAAAAAAATCATGCAAAAATATTAAAATTTGAGCGAGATATTCGAAAAGGACGCCCCCATAGACTTTACATTAGCGCTCGGCTTTTACCGCGTGACTAGTGTACGCTCTTAACCACATGGCCACAAGGACCCCCTTGATGACTCCAGAATCTCTTCAATCAATCGTATACTGTGCTGCATGTGTCGTCATATTCACATCGAGGAATCCTACATGAACAAAATTTGAAATCATTCTGGTGTCTAATCCGGTAACCAAATCTGAATCTAAAGATAATTTTGCTACACATATCTATGCACTTTATTTTGCATTGATATGTAGAGGTAGTTTTTTCCTCCGGAGCAAAATATATACTAACGAATTTTCATCTTTTCAACAACTTAAGGATGTCGATTGGTATCGATGTCTATTTCCGCTTTAGTGGATGCGAGAACTTGTCCATTTAAGCTTTAATATTTCGGAAATTTATCGCATCCAGCAAACTTTAAGGCCACACACTAAGCACAGAAAAAGGCCCGGATGATAATGTGAAGTCTAAGGGGGCGTTCTTTTCAAATATCTCGCTCAAATTTTAAAATTTTTGCGTGATATTTTTTTTTTTTTTTTTTCATAGGATAGCTGAGGATATTTCACAACCGACCTAGTTTTTACTTTTTCAATTTTGGTTTCAGATTTAAAAAAAATATTTTAAATTTCAAAACCGGTTTAAACGGTTCTGAAATTGAAACTATCATTATATAAAACATGCATAAACAAAATCGAAGAAGTAAAAACTAGGCCGGTTGTAGATCATTCTCGGCTATCCTATGCAAAAAAAATCACGTAAAAATTTTAAAATTTGAGCGAGATATTTGAAAAGAACACCCCCATAGTCTTTACACTAACATCCGGCTCTTTTTCTGAGACTGATGTGGTGCCTTAAGGTCCACATTGAAATCTACAGACTTCGTAAATGGGCATTGAAAAGTTGACAATCAATCAACATACGTTAAAATTATTGTGAAAAATTACTTTTGTTTTTAAAGACTATCTATTTTCTGACTAATGAGAGCGATTTAAAAACGTATGTGGAGCGTTTTCATTGGTCAAAAAATAGATAGTCTTTAAAAACAGAGGTAATTTTTCAAGATATTTTAAACAGGGTACACTGTTAAAAATTTGACCCTTTTGCTGCAACGTCCCTCCAGCGCTAATATAGAAAACGATTACTTCAGCCTATTATGGAGCATTTTCATGGATCAAAAGTGAGATATTCTATAGAAGTGGGGTAGTGACGATACAGCAAAAGGGTCAGATTTTTTGCAGTTTAAAGTACGCGTACACAATCAGAGCGCGTCAAGTTGCTTCTATGATTCAATGCATAGCAAAGTAATTCTAAATGTTCGTATGTATTAAAATACCCTTTTCAGTCATAAAAACTAAAAAGGAAGATATTATCAAAATCACACCATGATTCAACATGCACTGTTAAAAATCTGCTGCATTTTGCTGCAACGCCCTCCACCACTTGTATATAATATCTCTATTCCAACCAATGAGAAAGCGCCATTTCACGGCCAAGTAACCGTTTTCTATACAAGCAGGGGAGTGCGTTGCAGCAAAATGCAGCAGATTTTTAACAGTGTGCGTCTATATGAAAGATATTTGAAGTTAAGAATGTTCTTTGATAAACGCGGTTTTCCAAAGTACAGAAAATTTAAGAATTTTTATTCCAGAACTTGGCGGTAGTCGTCTGAACGAGCTTGTTTTATGGGTGAAAGAAATTAACTAGCTTAACTTTAATTGTAAGCTTATCAAAATTTTTCGTCGTTTATATTTGTCCAAATGTAAATCTATCACATAGCAATGTACTTTAATCACTTTGTGAATCCGGCATAACAAGCACCCTGATACACAGACATTCTTGCTTTAACGTGTAAGGCTCTTTTGAGATGAATTTTCAGCTTTTCGATATCGAATTCTCGTGTCTGGATCGATGCGGATCTTTCACTTTGGTGGATACGAGAATTGTTTCAGCTAAGATTTCGTACTTTGAAAAAAAACTAGCATCTCTGCAACAGTGGTTAGGATCCAGAAGGATTATTCGCTGTTAAGCAAAACAAGATTGACCTATCATACGCCTTCATTTTTGAAAACTTTTCATTGTTTGAAGGAGAGAGTCTGGAATACATGAAGTGAAAATCTGCTATCGACACTGTAAAAAATTTAACCCTTTTGCTGCATCGTTACTCCATCGCTTTTATAGAATTTTTTTGTTTTGACCAATGAGAATGCTCCATAACAGAGCGAAGTAATCGTTTCCTAAAAAAGCGATGGAGTGACGATGCAGCAGAAGTTTTCAATTTTTTACAATGCAAGCAGTGCTAAAAATTTGTATCCTTTAAATGTGCAACGATGCTACTGAATTCCAAAGTGTCGATCACAGCGACATCTGCGGCATTTTCGTGATACATTATCTAGACTAGCAATAATTCTTGCATTTTTAGAAAATGTCCTGCAGATGTCGCTTCTATCTTTAAATTTCATTAGCATTGTTGCACATTTAAAGAATAGAACATTTTAGCGCTTTTTTTTAAGTGTTACAGAGGGCGTGTTCAGCACAATTTACCGGTTACTTACCGACCACTTACTGATTGTAGACAAGTACGAAATGAAAATCAAAGCGAAGTGTGACGTCAGCTACAATTCAACAGAATACGCTGTTAAAAATCTGCTGCATTTTGCTGCAACGCACTCCCCTGCTTGTATAGAAAACGGTTACTTGGCCGTGAAATGGAGCTTTCTCATTGGTTGGAATAGAGATATTATATACATGCGGTGGAATGCGTTGCAGCAAAATGCAGCAGATTTTTAACAGTGTAGTTTTTATTGATGCCACAATTTGCTTTCGTACTGCCCTACAATCGGTCGGTAACATTGATTACTTTTGTAAATTGCTCTGAACACGCCCTGAGATAGCCGATTTCCACACTATATCCCCTAGATGCTATATTTCCCGTTTCTTGCATAAGAGAACTTGTCCGGAATCCAGGTAGAATTTGCGCTGATAGCGAAACTATATTAACGAATCAGAAGCCTGAATTTTAGCAAATTTTATAATGTTTTAAATAAATTTTCTTGTTAATAAATCTCGTTTCGCAAACAGCGCAAAATTTATGTGAATCCTGGCCCTCACCCAGTTAGTATTTTGCACTTTGAACACTGTTAAAAATTTGAAACTTCTACTTTATCGTCTATCCATCGCTTTTATAGAAAATGATTACTTCATTGTATTATGGTGAATTCTCATTGGTCAAAATAGAGATATTCCATAAAAGCGGTGGAGTGACGATGCAGCAAAAACTTCAAACTTTTAACAGTGAAAAGATCGTGTGTAACATTAAAGCATGCAAAAGGAACACTTCCAATTGGTCGATTGCTTCAAAATGAATTTGAAACTTAAAGTTTTTATTTTTAAAAAAGTTCCAATTATCAGATTTTTATGAAATTCAAATGGGACCACATGGGCCTCATACGCTTTCAAACAAAAAAAAATTATCAAAATCGGTTCATATTTGCAAAAGTTATGCGTGAACAACAAATACATACAGGTCGAAATCATAACCTCCTCTTTGAAGTCGGTTAAAAATCGTTGCCATTAACTTAAATTCCCAATTAAGATACTTTATAGCCACCTTAAAAATATAAAGTAACTTGTTTACTAGCATTTTAAGCCTACTGTAAAAACCTTCAGAAGTGAAACGGGGCAATATTTTGAGGAAAATTCCTAGCTTTTAACTTCTTCGCTTCAAAGTTTTTTAACGCAGCTTTCAAACTTTTTATACAACCGAATGAAAAATAACATTTAAACTGAAGTATTCGACCACATAGGCACGTCTTCCAAAGGACCTTTGGTTAGTTAACAATTTTTCTTGAGTGTTCGAAAGATTGACAGTGAACTATTCCTAAGTATAGTTTTCTCCCATAAAGGAAATTTTTATAGTAATTTTTCTGAATTGTAATTTTTTTAATACGGAGCTAACAGCGGGGCTTAATTTTCTAGTTAAAAACTGGAGCTGTAATATTTTCAGCAATAACATTGAATCGCCAGTCTTTTCTACTCGTATTTCTGATTATTTGCAGAATTTAACTTTAGTCCCTAACAGACGATATAAACTATCGTTTATGAAATCTTTGAACCTCCTTTTGAATCTATGAACAGAATAGTAAAATTTAAAAGCGGGGAATAGTCAATTTTTAACAAAGGTGGCTTCTCTCATGGGCTTCAGTCAGCTACTATTTTAGTTTCTGCGAGTTAGGATTAATATGAGTCTTCAGTAAAAATGAACTCGCCTGAGTTCGTTATCGTGAGCCTTAGTAAAAATTAGGCACTGCATGGAGCCATGTTGATCAATGTTTTAAACATTAACAAAAGCAGCGAGTAAACATTTACCATAAATTAAAAATGGGGGAAATTAAACACTTCTAATACCGCAGTTCTGAAATCGACACTTAATAGTGTGCTAGTGTCCATGTAATCTTAAGATATGTAAACTTTAGTAAGAACTCAAAGGAGGGAACTCAAAATACATAGGAGGGGGGGGGGTTAAGAACTTTTGTTCGGCTCTGGAGTGCAATATTCATAAACTTGAACTAATCCTCGTTTTCACATAAGTGCGGATCTGAACTTCGCAAACTGAGTACTGGTTAAAAGTGCAGCTGCTATTGGGGAGAAAAGTTATGCTAAGACCAAGAAATCATTTTAGTTAATATTGGATTACTCTCTGAAATAGCTTTCTCCTTTCAGTGGCTTGGACAGTTCTTCGTGTCTTCAATGCATTCAGCTTCTGAAATCTCTTGCAGATGAGGGTAGAACAGTTGTTTGCACCATTCATCAGCCGAGTGCAAGAATATTCGAAATATTCGACAAAGTAAGTTTAATTTTATTGAGACTTGTGATGTAATCGAATTGTTCAAAAAGCTTTAGGCAATTGATTGCTGAGAATAACGATAGTTTGGAAATGCCGAAATAAGAATCGTTTATACCTTCTGATTGCATGAAGGATGATCACGGTATTAGTTGGTTATCCGGTATTAAAAGGAATTTTCGTGTCTGTGAAATTGTTAGTTTTTATTCTGGAGGGTTTTAGTTAACGAATAGTTTCACTTGAATAAAGCAAGCTTTATTCAGTCCAGGAATATTGCGCAGGACTAGAAATTCCTAGATTAAAATGAATGTTTATCGTAAATATAGCTTCAAACCAGAGTGAAGGCATTTACTTTCAACCTAGCATTTTTCGGCTTTTGCTAAATAGTGTTCGGAGCATCTTAAGCTAATTCGACAACTGCATTATTGAAAAAATACCGGATAATATTCTAGATTTCCTACAATCTGGACGTTTAAATTTTACGGCACATTTTAATAAAACTGTAATAAATGAACCCCCAAATCCTTTCCTCGATAGGGGAACTTTCACTTTTCTCGTAGCATTTGAAGTACTGATTTTTTTCTTCTGGCATGAAAAATGAACAAGTTTAGTCTGATCCTTTTTTCAAAATAAAGATGTACTGCATCATGTTGGCTATGTTCAAAATTACCAGTGTTTTATTTTCTTCAGTATTTCCTTGGAGCATTGTAATAAAAGAATTTAAGGGGTTGCCTTTTTAACTTAATATATTTTTAGTAGTTTTTAGGCAGTCGGTTCACTGTTAGTAAAATTAACTAGTCTTTTTCAGGCGAAAGTACTCGTGTTTCTGTGTGTACTCGTGTTTCTGTTATTCGTACCAGTTTCCGAAATTATCTTGAAATAAGGAAATGAAATCTTGAGGCTGTGAATCTTAATTTTTTTAACTAAGGATTCTGTAAAGAATTTAAGTGGCATAATATACAGCTCATATTCAAAATATTGGAATAATTACCTTTTTTTTAGAAATTGACAATATCGTTTGGTAATTTAATGTCTTTTAATGAAAATATGCAAACGATATTTTTATTAAGAACTTATTGTTGACTAAACTTACTTGTTATCTTAAATTTAATATCATTTTTGAAAAGATTAATTTCAAAAAAATTATTTTGAAAAGTCGTATTAGAATATTTATTCAAGTGGTTCAAAATATTAGAATATTTCACATTAATTCTCCTTTAATTATTACCAATTCTTAACTGGTGGCATCATTGATTAAATTCAGACTATTTCATTAAAAATCGGTATTCTTTTTTGCAGTTTGTTTCTTTTTCGTCTTAAAATGGGCCGTGTGAGTGATATTCCTGAATCTACTAAACTTCGTATGGTTGATTTGTATCGGCACGGTAAAAATCAATGTTTAATAGCGAATTATTTACATTGTTCGCAATCGAGCATTAGTAAAATACTAACACAATATTCAAAAATTGGAAAATTTAAAAATAATCGCCGAAATGGTGGCCGAAAACCAAAAACATCTGCTAGAGATGACAGGAAACTGAAGCGTATAGTTAAGAAAAAGTGTTAAGTGTGCGATTCTTGCACCGAAAATGGAAAGGAGTTGAAGTTTCTACATCGACAACATTAAGACGTCTCCATAAGTTTAAATTTGAATCTCGTGTACCGAAAACAACCTCATGACTGCAAGACAAAAGCGTATAAGATTGAATTGGTGTAAATCAAGACGTTTATGGAGCAATGAAGATTGGAAAAATATATTTAGTGATGAAAGAATGTTTTGTTTCATATGGTAATCAAGGTATTTAAGTTTGGAGAATGAAGCAAGAAGCATTTGATAAAGAATGCCTTAAACGTTCCGTAAAATTTGCTGCTAGTGTCATGGTTTGGGGTTGTATGAGTGCAGAAGGACCTGGAAAGTTATGCATCGCCTACGAAAAGGTTAACTCTCTGATATATCAAGAAATTTTTGAATATTACATGATTCCATCATCAGAAGATTTATTTGAAGATGATTTCATCTTTCAACAAGATTTAACGTCCCCGCATACCTCGGTGTCAACTAAGACTTGGTTCCGCCAACGCAACATTAAGGTACTTCCTTGGCCACCAAATTCACCAGATCTTAATCCCATCGAAAACTTATGGTGTATAATGAAGAAAAAACTTCAAGAAAATCCTCCTTCAAGTAAAACGGAGTTAGTGGCACGTATAAAGTCTATTTGGGCTAATATTGATAGAAATGTTTGTAAACACCTTGTATATAGTGTGAAGATCGATTGTACGCTGTTATGAAAGCTAAAGGGGATGCTACAAAATATTAACTACCATTTACTTCATATTCATAAGGTAATATTGTTGCGTAAAATAAAATATTCTAATATTTTGAACCAATCTAAATTTTATTCTAATATTCTGGTGTGTTTAAGGAAGCTGTATACCTAATTTATTGTGATATATTTTATAAATGTTAAAATCTTATCTAAACATTCCAGATTTATAAGAAATTTAATTGCATTTACTTAGTATAAAAAATAAATAAATGACAAAATTTTTTCTTATTACTCTTTCTCAATTATTCTAATATTTTGAATATGAGCTCCGCTCATCAAGGGGTTCATAACAGAAAATTCATGGTAAATTAAATATTACGGAGAGTTTACTGTTATAAAACACTTATGGAATCTCTTTAACCGATGGAAATTGTCAACCAATGAAGTCATCGGTTGGACCACTCCCTCGCTACATGGAGTACCACTGTTTTTGTATGGAAATCTTATTGAAATTCATCTATTAATATCTAATATTGGTTTCAAACGGATCAAAATTTTGGTGGTTAACTAAAAGTCAAACTATAAAGGAACAAGTAAGAAAAATCATGCGTTAAGCATAGATTATGAAGCACTTTCCAACACTTAATGAAATCTTTAACAAAACTTTGTAATTTAGGGAAATAATAGTGTATAGCAAAATATACCCAAATATGTATTCCAGTACATTAGAACAGCTCTGTATTTCATATGTCACTTCATATAATGGGAAAATTTAGCTTAGCAAGAAAATACCCAGTAGCTTGTAATTTCTTTTTCAGCAATTCATATTATTAGATGGAAACATACTTGAGTACTTTTGTTCAGCTCTGTAGTTTACATTGTACCTTTATTACACGTCAGCATTAGGCTAAAATTTATTGTAAACTAAACCACTTTTAAAACAACTGAAATCACATTGTCATAAATCATCATTCATAAGCGTCCATGTACAGAATTCTTTGCGTGGCCCTGTATATCCCTTTATCTATATTCTGCAAACATTTCTCAGTAAATTGAATGCATCTCAGCGTAAAAATACATAGCTTATTTAAGAACCACGTTTAAATAATTTACGTTCATATTCAGTAACGTTGGTGAGCTCTTTTGGGTAGCCCTGTATATCAACTATAACATTTATACACACCATATAATGTGCATATATTTAGCGAAATATAAACGCGAATATCATAATTAAAATGCATTTCATCATCGGATACATATACGCTACTTCGGAAAGAATATACTCTTTGAAATCTTTTGTATGGCCCTGTAAATGCTATGTACTTCATATTATGCAAAACAGTAGCGTATAATTTATATTAAGCTTCAGTGACATATATCAATTTTAATATACACGAAAAAGCTTAATATATTTAAAATATGTCACACACAATTCCCCGTTTTACCATTATCTAATGAAATTCTTTTGTGTGGCCCTGTAAATGAATAATAGCTACATTTTCACCTTATATTTTATAGAATGCATATTTCAATATGTTTGACAGGGTATAACATCTTTAAAATTCCTTTGAAACGATTTTCCCCATAGGCCGTAATGTAATAGCAAACTTTTGATTCGCCCTGTAGATAAACTAATCATGGTAGAAACTTCATTTTCGATAGGACTTGTGCTAGGGTAAACGACATTAACGTCCTGAAATTTCATGGCAATCCGAGTATATTAACGATTTTTTCCCATGGGCCGTAATGTAATGGAAAACTTTTGATTCGCCCTGTAGATAAACTAATCATGGTAGAAACTTCATTTTCAATAGGACTTGTGCTAGGGTAAGCGTCAATAACGTCCTAAAATTTCATGGCGATCCGAGTATATTAACGATTTTTCCCCATAGGCCGTAATGTAATGGGAAACTTTTGATTCTCTCTGTAGATAAAGTAATCATGGTAGATACTTCATTTTCAATAGGGTTCGTGCTAGGGTAAACCTCAATAATGTATAAAAATTTCATAGCAATCCGAGTATATTTACGGGAGTTAGAGCGCGGACAGACGGACAGACGGCCATCCGGCCAGACGGACAGACGGACAGACGGCCAGACAAACCGAATGCATAAGCACTTTTCAACTTTGTTGGAAAGTGCTAAAAAGCAGCTGAGGCCGATAACATTTAAAGGTTAAAGTGTAGGCTGACTGTAAGCTTGGATATAAAAGGATAAAACTTGCGAAAATAACTGGCGGCTAGTCTTTCCTCTGAAAATGAGTGAATGTTTCCTCACCGGTTTTAAGGGCACATTTCGATCAATGAAGCTTTTATTCCATATTAACGTTTATCGTATTTTTAATCAACATAGCTCGTATATAAAAATTGGTGCATAAGCTAGTTTAGGAAAAAGACATTGTTTAAAAGTTTTAAGTGATGAATATATCGCCATTAACATTTGTAGTGGTAATGGAAAGTACTATTTGAAAATTTTGATCTTGTCTTAAGGAATCGGGTACCCTTTAAAGAATCCAAAAATCATTTTTTCAAAATAGCATATAATTAAATATGAATTGTTAGTAATATTTAAACGCATCGCATACAAAAATTCACATTAGAAGATGAACTATGCCTAAAACAAAGCTTTTCCTAAATGATCGATGTGTGATTTAATCTTTTAAAAGTAAATTTTCTCAAAACAGCTATTTGGATTATTGCGCGCACGATATCTCAAATGGTTGCCTAGAATTTCACAATTTTCACTGAATGTATTAAACGTATACAGGTAAAAAATGACCATTATGTTCCGCAAGTTTGAGGTTTAGAATTCACGACTAATTTTGTATAAAGATCTCTATTTCGAATTTATTTTTTCTCTGGATCTATAAGCTTTTTCATTTAAAGTCATTTTGAAAACATATAAACTATAAAAAATTTTGGTTTCTTTTAGCCCTTAAAATGTGAAATCATACGCGCAAACCATGCAAGAATTATTTCATAAAAATTAAATAATCTTTAAAAATAAAATTTTAAACATCACATGAGTGCATACATATTAATACCTTAATTGATAAAATAAATCCTTTATAACTACGTGTTTTCAATTTTAGTTCTATCAATTAGATACAGTGACAGCAGCTCTTAAAAAGGTCACTTTTTCATGTATTTTTAGTTCAAAAGGTACCTGACCCCTTAAAAGAAACTTAAGATTCTCAAAGGCTTTTGTAAAATTTAAAGAGCATATTTTCATTTTAAGAAGGAAGTTGGACCTATGTTGGTCAGTTACTCAACTTTTGGCAATCTTAAATTGTTCGGCTAAAATAAAGTTTTAGAAAAGTACCAAAGCATGAAACCAGTTTTAAAGAAAGGATACGATACATCCAGAGTGCTTAAAATATAAACCTTCAGCACCATAATTTTGGATATAGATCTTAGCATAGTAGTCTAAATTTTTGCCTGAAGCCAAATGGAACAATTTTATGCTCAATGTGTCCTTAATCTTTTGGTATGAATCTATTACGAGCAAGATTTCCTTTTTGCATCAAACAGTGGACTTGAAGAAACTAAAAGCATTTATAATTAAATCTTGAATTAAAAGTCAATTTCTAAACTTTTACTTTCAGTTGTACATGTTGGCAGACGGTCAATGTATTTATCGAGGTCCAACTACAAATCTTGTACCTTTCTTGGCAGAACAAGGATTGGTATGTCCTCAGTACCATAACCCAACTGATTATGGTATGTAAACCTTTATTGTTAAATGACACTAACATCTGAAAGTCTTGCATTAACTTTCAATGTATTTCAGCAATGGAAGTTGCATGTGGAGAGCATGGAGACTGGACTTACAAGCTAAAGAAAGCAGTGGAATGCATGGATGATTTGGATGACGATTCATCGCTGGGCGACGAGTCTACTTACGAAGGAAAACAAGAAATGGCTTTGCAGGCATCAACTCTTTGCCTCCTTCAAGAAAAAGTTGATAAAAGGCCATCTGTAATAAAAGTACGTATCGGAAGTTCGAAGGTATTATCGAGTGAAGTTACTTACGAAAACTCTGCTTCTTTAAAAAGCTATTTTAAAGTGTTGATTGGAAAGTAATTTTATCTAGCATTCAGAGAATCTTAAATTCATGGTTAAACGAAAGTGCTTATACAAGGCTGCCACAGGCGACTGTTTATTTTCGTCGCTGTTTAAATTTCGTATACAATGACCTGTAATCTGGCATTATTGGGACAGCGATTAAGCTGGATTTTAAATTGCTGATTTTCAAAGAATATCAAATACTTCGTATTCTTAATAGTGCTTTTAGCAATTTAATTCATAAGTGATAATTAGGCTATTTTAAAACTTTAATTGAAACTTAAGTTGCAAAAGACAACGTATTTTCTTCATGGATTTTTGTCTTTTGGGAAAGTCTTTTGTGTAAAATTGCAGTATGTTTTTGCTTCTGTTAATCTTAACTTTCAAGAATTTGATTCTATACTCAACACGCTTTGTCTTTCCACGTCTTATTTATCAGCGATAGACAAATTTAAATGCTTTATATTGATAAAATTGCCATATTTCGAAAAAGTGGTACTAGCTGTAATTTGAAACGTTTCATCCTGCTACTTCTCTCGTAAGTTGGGTGTGCAAAAAAGTAAAGCAAAGATGCCAGATTTTTTGAATTTCTCCTTCGAATGTTGTCAGTGTACATGAGATTTTAGAGAAAGTGGTGATAGAATTTTTCAGCCGCAGCCTTGCTTGTAGTCTCGGGTTTTATCTAGTATAAAATCATTAGTTATTGCAACGACTACAGAACAGGCGATATTTGGCCGGGGTACAAAGTTCTTGAATTTTGTATTATCCAATCGTTTGATTTTTGTCGTAATTTGTTCCCTTTTTAGCTTTAAGCTTTTGCACTTTCTCGCTTAAGAGACGAAAAGGGGGGGGGGGTTAACTCATTTTAAACATGGTCTTAAAGATTTGACTGGAAGCTTGACTATTCTGAGTAACGCATAAAACAAAGTAATGAAAAGTTTCCTATAGAATCTTTGATAAACGACTTTAATGAGCTTAAATTGTAAAGGTCAGTTTTAAATTCTAATGCAGTAGCTATCCTAATTTTAAAATGAAATAATCGTAATTGGTTTTAGTTAAGATTTCCATGTAGCAAAAGCTTTTACTGTTGAACCAAAAATAACTAAGTCATTGTATGCAGTAACAAATTTGATTAACATTATATTTAGAATTGATCATTACTATTATATTTAGGACAACTTGCAGAGCAACTACACTGGGTATGCGACCAGTGCTTTTAATCAGTTCAAAGTACTTGCATATAGAAATCTCATCTGTACCCTTAGAGAACCTGTGAGTAACGCACTTTAAGTTTTATGAAATTTGAAATACTTAAGCATTTAAGTAAATATTTTCTCTAAAATGCTGTCTTTTCAGATGTCTACACAACTCCGCTTTTTCGCTCATATTGTAGTGGGATTGTTACTTGGAATGCTGTATTACGGTATTGGCAACGATGCTTCAAAGATTTTCAATAACTCTGGATTCTTATTCTTTTCCTTGCTGTTCCTAATTTTCACGGCTATGATGCCTACTGTTCTTACTTGTAAGTATACCAAACTTAAGTAAATGCAACTTGCAAGGTTAGTGCGATAATTAAGATGCAGAGCTGTCCACGCCTTTTTTAAGCCATATGAACATGTCTGGAACAGATTGTTTTTGGAATTAAATCTGATCAACGTTATGTATCACGGTACACAAATTGAACTAACATTTATTAGACCTACTTTAATTTCGTAAAGAGTCGGCTCATTTAAGGCACAAAACGGCATACGGAGTTGATTATTAAATTCTCAGTCTCTAAAACTGCTCTCTGTAACTAATGCGACATTTGTCGCAGCACACGGAGAAATTTGCCTCTAGGAGGCCGAAAGGATTAATTTTTTTAAAATAAGATTGGGTCTTTAATTTGAACTTATCAAAATTTAATTGTGGTTAGAGTTGCGTAGGTGTATGCCCTAACGTGCACGCCGTGAATTTTAAAATCGGGAGGGATAAGACAGATCGCCTGATTCACTTGCGATAAAATTTTAAGAATTATGAAATTGGATGTTCCGCAACTTTAAAGGTTAAAAATGAGCCTAATAGAAGCCATTTAAAGTCGGACCTTTATTAAATTTTGGCAGGCTTCTAAATGTTTAATGACTGGTAATTGGATCAATATGCTTCCACTTTAAAGAAATTGGCATTATGTAGTTTTTGGATTCCAGTTTTAAAATGTTCTAGAAACAAAGCCTGGTGCACATTACAATAAAGCACCAAAGTAACTTGCGAAGGGACTTGGTTTTCAAACCAAATGGTTTCACCGGGATAACCTACAGATTATAGGGAATAAAAACTGAATAACGCAAAGCTAATCATTGTATCCCTTGAGGGTAAAATGAGATTTTAAGATGGCATTTTTTAGTACTTTTTAATGCAGTCTTTTTATACTTTATTGAAGCTAGTCTTATAAAGTTTTATCTAGTGTAATCTAAAGTGTCTTAAAAGATGTCCTTTTTGTAGTTCCTATGGAGAAAACAATCTTTGCTAGAGAGTACTTGAACAGCTGGTACAGCACAAAGATGTATTATCTGGCCAAAACTGTTGCAGAAATACCTTTTCAGGTGAAATATATTTTTTTAGAACTAGTAAAGTTTGAGATTTTAAGTTATTCATTCTGAACATTTGGTGCCTTTTGCAGATACTGTTCCCGGTGATATATTGCAGCATTGTTTATTGGATGACGGCGCAACCAAACGATCTCGTTAGATTTGGACTCTTCTTATTGTCATCCATAATGATATCGCTGGTAGCTCAATCGATTGGACTTCTAATTGGTGCCGCTACAAGTGTACAGGTAAAATTTAAAAATTTACTTTCATCCGTTAGAACCTACGTGAAACGGAAATCCTTGAATATTTTAACATTTGTGTTTCTGTTAGTCTAGTGCAGGTTTTAAACTTAATTCGCCGGTGTAAATTAGACTTCTTGCATTGGAATTGTGCTGAAATTAAGGAAAATTGAATGCGTTTAAGTCATAACTTATTGTTAATGTAAAAATTACTCTTAACTTTAAAATTTATGCTATTAAAGATTCTTTCAAATTACTTCAGGTCTAATCCTTAGTCATAAATTTAATACTATAATCTAAAATTTAACTTTTCAAAGATAACCATGAATCTTTGAAACATTACTCACTATAGTCTAAATATTCAAATTAATGTATAATCCCTCGAAGAGGAGCGATCGGTATACATGCCACTTCAGTTTTCCAGAATCCTTTATTTTCACCAGTTATTGCAATCTACCTTATTTAACTGGAACATTTTCGCGAAATTACTAAATTTTCGGTCTCTAAACACGGTAGTAAAAGATGGTAAAACTTGTTGCGAAGGGTTTAAACTTTACGAGCCATATGAAATTCTTTAAAATAAAAGTTAACAGAACGAGTTAAGGTCAGTTTTTGCGCTTAAGTTTCTATGAAACTTTGTATGTTTAAAGATTTATAAGATAACCACATTGTACAGAGTCGGATTTCTTCATGTATTTATGAACTACATAAAATAGGAATATTGTATCAAGTCGGTTATTAAATGGTGGAAAACACGGGGTTAGGACGCTTAGTTTGTTAAATGGCAACCAGACCCTTATGATTTTGAAGCTGTTTAGTTCTCATAGATCTTTCTGTACTTTAAACAACCAAAGCTTAATCTAATGCCCAAAAATTGCCTCTTGTACCGCAGTTAAGATTTAAATACCGTATTACCTCAACACTCTGAAGATTCCCACTGTATTGCATTAAAATAGATTGCTGCAAACTTCGTGCTTTTCAGATCTATAGGTCTGAGTGAATTTTAATTTTAAAAACAATGCGTTTAATGAGTTGCTATTTTTTGTTACCGATATTCTGGACAGTTTTTAAATTTTATAGGTATTGGTGAGACTTCTTTTTATACTTCTATCACTAGGCTTCTGAAATGGATGGATTTTAAAGTATACCTGTACAGGGGCTGTTGTATTGCGTAAATATCTTTTTAGTTTTCACTCTTTGCAATTAAATGCTAGCCCCCAAACTTTACTCGCGTAAGATTTTGACGTTCAACATAAACGCAGTTTGCTGGATTATTGTGTTTACGGCAATTTATTTTTCTACGCCAAATTTAGAGGCAAGAGCTTGTCTTCGTTGTCTTAAGATGCTTCGTTGTCTAATCTCGTGGACTCCCACCTTCTCCATTGTAGGCAACAGACGCAGGATCCCTTCACCCCCCCCCCTTGCTGCTTACGGTAACACTTGAACCCCCTCATAGTTGGTTAGTACAGAAATAGTACCTGGTTAATGTAGCATTTTGATCATTAAGCGCAGCTGTTATGCGTGAATTTTTGTCGCAGCAGTTCAGAGTTAACCTACTTGCATTAGTCATGCTTTTTAGAAACTTAGAATTATAATTTTGCTTTAGTTTTTGAAGGACTTTCTTGTTTATATAAATTTGGAAATTTAAGATTTTTATTCATAAATTTTCAATGTGGATGCGCTTTGTATGCAAATGACTAAGTGCTTCTTGGAATATTGCTTCAGTGGACTGTCGTGAGAATATACAAAGAATTTGTCTCGCAGGATACTTAAATTTTAATGTCTACACTTATGAATTAACGTATACGTTAAGTCCCCTCTTAGTTGCTGCTATAAAGTTGGAGTACATTCCAAATTTGAACTGCTGGTCTGTGCTCACAATCATGGTATTGAGCATACAGATCTTGCATTGATCAGATAGCTAAAAGGAGTTTAAATGCTTCCCTTTCCAATCATTTGGATAAACAGTCAAATCGGATTTTTCAAAGCCTTATCACTGCATTTCATATCGTCAAGCTTGAATTGCAAAGTTTTTATGAAATCCTTAAGAATATCCTTTAAGCTTCAAGCCGAGTAAAACCGTGATAAGCAAATCCACTGACACGCCCGGTTATTCTCACGATAATTGTAATCGATATGAATTCGGGATATCAGGGAAGCAGTTAAGTTAAAGTTTCTTAACTTGGTTTAAATGATTTCTTACGTATTTAATCTGAAGGGTTAATTTAACTTTAATGGAAACTCGATTAGTCTCTAACAAAGATGAGTTAAATTGATAAGGTGTTTTAAAATGAAGTATATTATAGAAATTTCTGAAACTTTGCTTGTATGTCAATTTTCTTTGTTCCATTTCAGAATGCCGTCTTCTTGGCTCCAGTGGTGTCCATTCCTATACTATTGTTTAGTGGATTTTTCATCAGCCTGGATACTATACCATTTTATTTGAAATGGTTGTCATACATATCTTACATTCGCTACAGTTACCAGAGTGTTCTCTTGGGCATCTATTCCCTACATCGACCAGAACTCCAGTGTGACAAAATATTTTGTCCTTTCCAAGAACCGTTGGACTTCTTGAAAGAAATGGATATGATCAGTGGTAACCTGTATGTGGACTATGCAGCTCTGCTGGGATTCTTCATTGTTTTTAGGATCATAGCTTATCACGTGCTGTATTATAGAGTAATATATGCTCGTTAATGTCCGATATTTTGACAAGGAAATTGGATTTTAATCATTGGGCTTTTATGCGGAATTTTATTGTATAGATTTTAAATAAATTCTTTTAGCTTTACTGGTATTTATTTTTAATTCCTCATACACAAATTTATTTTAAGGAGCACAGTACTTCAAAATTTGGGTGAAGCTGATTAAAATACTAAATCCGGTAGTTGTGACATCTAAAGACCCAGTCATCGCTGAATGTAAATTTAGTAGTCGCACCATTCTTATTTTCAACTTGTGAAACAGAACCATACCATTTTCCATACAATTTGCGTGGGAGACATTGGTCGTCTTAGACACGAAATAATATGCCGCCAGTAAATTCAAAGAAAGGGAAATTTTTATCAACGGTTGCCGCTTGACGCTAGAACATCGGGAAATTCCTTAAGGTTTTTGAACCAGGAAATTTAAAACTTCATATTTTAATCAAACACATTTAACTTCAGAAATTTCTAGTTTCAATCGATTGATCTGTCCAATTGACACTTATCCGCAGAATAGTTTTGATAGAGCCATATCTATAAAATCGTAAAAGTGATAAATATACGCGGTGACATTAAAACATAGCCTTGTTTTTTCGACTTGTCATGTAGCTTATTTGGTTGGATTTTTTACTATAGATTTCAATAAATTTTAAAATTGCGCGATGGGTGCTTTCTATACCGCCGGATCACAAATGTCATACGAATGTATTTAAAACTGCGAACAGATGCCAAAAAATCGGAGCAAGCAAAAATTTGGATTAGTTTCTTAGTCTATCTTCCCCCCCCTTTTTTTTTTTTTTTTCGGCATAGACTCGGATTAAGAACACCATGGTCTTATTGTGGCTGGGCACTCTTTGTATGTTTTAAAATTTAAAAGCTGCCAGACTTCAGATCATTTTGTACCAAGCTGAATAAAGTAAATATTCATCCAAATTGATATTGTTGTAGATTTTATTTTGGAATTTGCTTGAATAGTTTCGCTAAGTTTATATCAATCTAAACATAGCAATTGAAAATGATTGACCTTTTTTAATTTTCTTAACTGTATTATTTTAGAAAGCAAATAGCCTGATTATCCAAACTGAGAGGCAAGAAAAGCTTGAAAGTTACTTATAGAAAAACAAATTTTGTATAAAGTTTCTAATCAAATTTAACTCTGGAATTGGATATTTTGGTTTAGATTGCGAAGAACAGGATTAAAATCGTTATTGTTCGATTCTTTAAAACTGGCAGTATGTCCCACACAAAGCCGCCATGATTTTGTGCCGCAATCTGATACAAAACCACGAGAACGAAACAAATATATTGGTTTATATAGAAATACATATTTACAAGGAACTCTCCTTCCCCTCTTGATCAGAAAAAAATGAATTTATAAAATAAGGGAGGAAAGTATCCGAAACGGTCTCTACTGTTAATAGCAATTATATCAGCAATGTTTACACAGGACTTGTAATACAGGAAGTGGCATAACATTTACAATAACATTGGCATCAATATCGCAGGCCTCAATGATGGCGGTCTTCAGTTCTTCCACAAACCTTGAACTGTCTGCCATTGGCATTTAAAGTTCTGAGGATACGCCGCGCATTTTCTTGAGAATTGAGATGGACAGGACAGGCCATTCCATAACATGCCCCCAATATCCAAAAAGCATTCCTAGAATTTTGCGAAGGCTATGAGTTTCCCCGCTGAAATCTCTTCTATCAATTCTCTTCAGTTGTCAATAGATTTTCTACCAATTCTTGGAAAATTAGTAGCATGCATGCAATCAGAGGGAAGAGTCGGGTTAAGTTTACAAACATAGCTGAAGCCTTCAACTCATAAGTCGCCATCGTGCTGTCTTTTGAGAGAATTCTCCTTTCCTCATGTCGCACCATTAGAAAGCAAGACAGTCCAAGCCATAAGAACTTGTCTGGAAATAACTAGATGCCACTGGTCTTTGATATTTGATCCCATCGACTCTGCTTTTCTGGTTAACTTTAAACATGGGTTGATGGAGGCTTATTAATGGCGTTTGGAGTGTTCGGCTATGGTAAATTTAACCTGGCTGTTCCCTTAGATGGCATGAAAGCTACCACCATTCCCTTGAAACAAATTTTATTGCCAACTGAAGAGAATTGGTGGGTCAAGTTGTTTTTCACAGCAGAGAAGCCCCCATAGCCTTTGAAAATCCTCCTTGGAGTTGTTTTGGATAATTGGGGACATCTTAGAGTGGGTTGCCCTGTACCTTCATCTCAATTCGCAAGAAAATGCGAGGAGTATTCTCGGTAAAACTTGAATGGCAGACAGTCTGTGGCAGAACAGAAGAAAGCCATCATTGAGGCATGGGATAGTATTCTGAAATATCTTCAAGGTATTGGTAAATGTTGTGCCATAACGTATATTCAATCATATGTGAACATGGCGGGTATAATTGCTATAATCGGTAATGGTTTTATTTCGGCGGGACACTTTTCCTCCCCTTTATTATATTCTTGATCAAGTGGGGCAGGTGGTGAATTGTTCTTTGTAAATGTGTTTCTACTAGTCTTATTTGTTTCATTCTCGTGGTTTTTAGTCTCTGATTACGGCACAAAATCATGGTGGCTTTATGTGGGACACACAAAGTAACTTCGTAATGCAAAATGGATCAATTTCCTCTCATTGTTAGTGCAGTATGCTCATGAAATTGAAGTCATTGTACTTCGGACAAAATAACGGTACATCATATGCATTCATATAGGGTATGCATATGAAGTACTGTTATTTCAACCTTAAGGTTTTTCGGAGTGTTTAAACGAGTTACAAAGGTGATATTTAATATGATGGCTGCTGGGTGGGCGCGCTTAAAAACCGGATAAAATGTCTCATGAAGATTTGACTTGGTAAACTTGACATCTCAAAGCTATTGAAATGCTTAAAATGACATTCAGTTTCAACTGAATTTCATTGCTTGCTCGTCGGGAAAGAATTTAATTTGGCAACTAACATTCTCATTGGCAAGCCCGTGTTTGTACGTTTAAAAACGAAATTTAGTCTGCAATAGAAGCGCAAGTTAAATTCAGATTTAAATGCTTTAGTTCATATTTTTTGTTCTAGAAATTGAATTCATATATTCTAGATTAAATTCATATACGTAGTTATGCTGAATATTTTGTGGCTTTTTTTAGATTTGCTCTTTTGTTACTCGAATTGCAGAGGATTAATATAAGACTGGAGAATAGAAAGTCTGAAGTGCATATTAGCATTTCGAGGGAATAAAGATTGAAGATTTTTCTCTACTGTGTCGCACTCTACTTTAACTCTAATACGCAATTTTACTTTATGAATTTCGAACCATTTCGTGCTTGTATTAAGTCTATCTTTAATCTGGTTAAGTGGCCTTTTCCTTAACGACAGTATGAGAAATTGATTTTATAAGCTTGCGTAATGTACTTTATGATAAACTAGTCTTGCTGCAAACCCCCCCTCCCCCCCCCAAAAAAAAAAAAATTAAATGGCAGATTTAAAATGTCTAGGTTTCTCTTCTATGATGGTACATGCTGATAATGTATTCCTTTTTAAATGTACATACCTAATCTTGACTTTGATTTGTAAATTTTAACTTAAAATACCATGAGAATCTTTTAGGGAAATATTTTATGCATACTAAACTTCTCTTTTGATAAGATAGGATGTAAAATTATGGGCTGGGGATTAACAATTATTTCTGTAATTTTTAAGCTGAATTTCAACGACCCAAGAATTGTAAGATTGTTTTAAGGATCGAACATATCACGTAAACCTTTTATAGGAAATCGGAAAAACATTGTACTATTTTTCATCATATGAATGTTAACTTACAAGGAAGGTCTCCATACGGGCATACTAAGAAAAATCTGAAAAAATTACAGAATGTTCTTCTCATATAGTTATATATGTTTATAAAAAAATTTCGGCGGAATCTCCTTATAACGTACGTAAAAAATAATAAAAATTTCGTTTATTTGGCGATTTATCTCCGGTTGGCGAAAAAAACGAAATTTTGAAAAAAACGCTTTTACGCTTCGAATACTTTTTAAAGCAAACTTTCTATGTTCAATTTATTTAAATAAGTTTAGTTTAAGTAATTTTAGTTTTGCATTTTTGCTTTACTTTAAGTGTAATTTTGTCATATACGTTTATATGTACTTATAACAAAATGAAATTAATATATTTTATCATTTAAAACACAATTTAAATTGATTAAAATTGTTCCAAATTGAAAAATACTGTTAAAAATCTGCTGCATTTTGTTGCAACGCACTCCCTTACTTGTATAGTAAACGGTTACTTGGCCGTGAAATGGAACTTTTTCATTGGTTGGAATAGAGATATTATATACAAGCGGTGGAGTGCGTTGCAACAAAATGCAGATTTTTAACAGTGTATGACATGGTCAATTCACCGTACTATGAAGCATTCTCATTGGTCAGAAGAGAGATATTCTATAAAAGTAGTGGAGTGACGTTGCAGTAAATGTTGCAGATTTTTAACAGTGAAGTCAATTAAAATCAATTTTCAGATTCGTTAAAATCCTCTGCTTTTGGCGAGGAAATGCACTGCGTGCCAAATCCCGCGTCGCTTTCAGCTTTTCACGCCAATTATTCCAAACTATTTTATTTTTTTACATATCTAATAATGTAATTCCGCCGCAAATTTTCACTGATCCTTTATTACCTACATGAGTAGTTTAATTCGCATTTTTTTCAGAAAATTCTGAGTATGCCCCCAATGGAGACCTTCCTTGTTAGGTGAATTTTATTCGTATAACTGATTTCGTTAACTTGCCCATAAGATTTGCCTGTTTGAGGGGCGGGGGGGGGGGCATTCTATTTATACTATATTTCTCTTGATAAGATTAAATATAAATTTCATAAAATTAGTTATGAGCTGAGGTTTAACAATATTTTTGGAAGAAATTTGAAAAAACGAAATATTAGAATAATCTTGAATGTTATGCATATTTGTGTTTATATAGCATAATTTTGGCATCTGCTTCCGACGAATTCTGGCTCCGAAAAGTGAGCCAAACTAATCTAATATACTCATTAATATTCAAACTTATAGCCTTTTTTTTCATTTGAAAAATATTCAGGGCTTAGTTTTGAAAGATCGGTTCATCCCGAACCCGATCAAAAAAGAACCGTGCACGACACTAAATACTTAACCTTACGCCTTGCAAAGAAAAAAAAAGCATAAATGTGACTTCCCCTATGGCTCAAGTTCGGATAAAATAATTTTTCATACCAATGTAACACTTGAGATTAAAGTCCATCAGAAACACACTAAAAATTTCAGTGATCAGGAGTCTGACCCGGAATGAAAAAAATATTGGCTAATTTTGCATATTTCTAAAAAAAAAAAAAAAAAAAAAAAAAAAAAAAAATATTGCCCAGTTAAACTGATGGCATTGAGCTCACAGGCTACGCATACTAATTGTACATTACAGCCTTGTATTTTCGTCGATTCCGTTCGAAAGAAAATTAAGAAGGGGAAACAGCCTCCCCTTTCTCCCTTTTTTATACTTAATCATTTAACCTCCTAAACCATCAAGGACTTGATTTATCATATAAAAAAAATCTATATCCAAAATTCAGAGCAAATTGGATAATTCTTAATAAAAACCCATTTAGCATTTATATAATTTGAGAGGAGTTATTCCCCTCTTTTATACTTAGCCATTAAACTTCCAAAACTATTCAGAGATTTGAACGAAAGCTGACAATTCTGCTTGAAAAATCCATTTATACAAGTTAAGGGGAGGGGCATTAGAATCTCCGTTCCCCTTGTTTATACTTATTCAATGAACACCTAATAACAGCAACGGAATCGCCTCATCAGAATGATCCTATATCTAAATTTTGAACGAAAACTGTTAATTCTGCATGAAAATCCCGTTTATATCGATTAAGGGGAGGGGCATGAGCCCCCCGTTCCCCCTGTTTATACTTATTCAATGAACACCTAATAACAGTCACGGAATCGCCTCAACAGAATGATCCTATATCTAAATTTTGAACGAAAACTGTTAATTCTGTATAAAAAAATTAAGAGGAGGGGCATGAGCCCCCCGTTCCCCCTCTTATACATATCGAATGAACTCCAAAAACTAATCAGGAAGAGCCTTATCAGGATGTACCTATATACAAAATTTCAAGTGGATCCGATATTTTTATCATGAGTTATCGCGTTACGCACGAACGAACGTACGAACATACATACAGAACGGACGGGCACATAAGCTCTCAGGATATGATGGCCTGTGAGCTAAAAAATAAACGCGGTTTTTTAAGAAAATTAAAAAATTTCCCGGGTGAATTCCCTACTAGCAAGAAATTACGAGTGCAAGCTATTTCAGATCTTTACCTGCAAAGAAAACTTTAATCCTCTCCCGCAAGAATCTCTTGAAATGTCTCCCTAGTTCGACAATGAACCTGCAAGAACATGTCTAAAGGTCTTTATTTCGTTTTACAAGTTTTACCATAATACACCTATGCTCTTCAGAGGTGTGTATAGAAACAATGTTTCCACAATTTTAAAGGTTATTTGTAAAGATGAAATCTGTCTACAATGGATCCTGTCTTGAACAGAAAATTTTCTTGGTCAATACAGTAAAACCTCCAAATAAGGGACACCTCTATTTAAGGGACAAAACTTCTGGTCCCACTCCCTTGATATAGGACGTGTAATATATTTACCTCTGCCTCTGAATTAGGGACACTCGATTTAAGGGACACTTGAAAATGAGATTAAAGGGACTGTTTTTGCATTTTATGCAATGAAGTAGTCTGTGGTGAAAATTAAAATACAGGGTGGTCATAAAAAAACTGCCGATATATGAAGCTCTAGCGGCCAGTCCGTTCAACCGATCGAAGTGAAATTTCAGATATAGCTATTCAGAGGTATGAGCTCGAGATTCTGTGAACGGCCACAAAATGGCGCGTACGGTTATAGCTACAGAAACTCGAAATTTTCCAATGGCAACACCCATTTTTTTTTATCTCAAAATGCTCAGCGCATGCGAAAACCCTACACAGCGTTGGAACCGTACGTGTATAGCAAGAAACGCACACGTTATGCACGCACAAAAATTGTTCTACGAATCCTCCCCCCCCCCCCCAATAAAAAAAAAACACGATTGGTGCGCAAGGAGTAAATTTGCGTATGACGCAGAGTCAGTACACTAATCTCTGATTACAACAGAGATCGGAGAAAACTTTTATTTTGATTACACATTTTGAACATGAGTGCCATCACAGACAAATACACAATGCATGGTGGTGACTGTGGACAATACAGCCGAACGTTACATCGCCTGAGGGATGTTTGCAATGTCACGTTTGATAAAATCTTTCAAATCCGGCAAAGTTTGCGGATTGCACATGTACACTCTAGATTTTAGCTATCCCCAGAATCTGAAATCCATAGGAGTAAATCGGGTGTTCGCGAAGGCCATTGACGTTACCAGTTAAGGTGAAATGTGCCTCGTCCGTTCATAATATGCGAAGAGGTCGATCGTTATCTCTATCATATTGGATAAGAAATTCATTGGCAAAGTCTATATGTTGTTGATGGTCTCTCACTTCCAACATCTGGGCGAGCTGGTACCGGTAAAGAAACATGCGGATTACTGAGCGCAGTAACTTTAAGACCATTGATTTTGGTATATCAAATACACGCGATGCAACTTTTGTAGTTTACATACGTCCTCTGGTCACTATGTGATGCACTTCCATAAGAGTATCCTCAGGAACAGTTGGTCGTCCGGATCGCAGACTATCACAGGTGCAGCCAATTTCTTCGAATTTCATTACTAAATCACGAAGAGCTTGTGAAATGCATAGGACACGCATTTCGCGATGGTTTCGACGGTAAACGCGCCAGGTTTTCGCTGCATTCATCTCATTTTGATAATTGTTTTAGCAACTCACCACGAACGAAGACATTTCGTTAGCATCTGCGAGCTCCGACTGAAGACTAACATTCCCACGCTACTTTTTATACGTTTTCCACGCTGATTATCTGGCAAACGATGTTCCGTGATTGTTATTTTGTCTCTGTCAAATTCAAATTTTCTTCGTGCGCCTTGGTCGTGTTTTTTTTTGGGCCGTTCGTAGAGCTGATTTTGTGCGAGCATAACGCGTCCGTTTATTGCAATAACCATACCGTTCCAACACTCTTTAGGGTTTTCGCATGCGCTGAGCATTTTGCGATGAAAAAAAATGGGTGTTGCCATTGGAAAATTTCGAGTTTCTGTAACTATAACCGTAACCGTGAGCGCCATTTTGGTGCCGTTCACAGAATCTCGAGCTCATACCTCTGAATAGCTATATCTGAAATTTCACCTCGATCTGTTGAACGGACTGGCCGCTAGAGCTCCATTATATCGGCAAAGTTTTTTTTTTGACCACCCTGTACATATTTTTGTGAACTTATCAAATAGATACATAGTGATGTTGATACAGAGTAAAATACGACACAGTTAACGACAATTTATTTACCTACAATTGTGATTCGGCATCAGTGCGTTTATCCGCATTGAAAGTATTGCTGAAAATTGTGAGGATTATTCTGAAAGTGGAGAATAAAAGAAAATTGTGAAACAAAAACAATACAGATGCTTTAAGGCTGTTCTCAAATCCAAAAGAAGAAACTTTTAAGATATAAGTTTTAATTTGTTTTTATTCAGAAATACCTGAAACTAGGTAGTGTTGTTGTTCAGAAAATATGTAATCTACCAGTTTTTTCTTTTTTTTTCTTTCTTTCTTTTTTGCAAATGTGATAGATTTTTCAGAAAGTATAATCAAAGTGGGCATTTTGAACCGAATTTCCACACGAAAGAAGAAAAACTCCTCAAGAAAGGGTAAAAACCGTCTTTGTCACGTGATCAAAATCGTTTATAACTCAATAGATAATTTACTTAACGAAAAATTGAAAACACAGTTCAATTCCAAATCGCTTCCAGAGTCAAGCGTTCCAATTTTAATTGTGTCAAAACATTTATTACTAGCTGAGTAGATCCGTTGAGATTTGTTGTCTTAAAATACACAAAACAATTGAATACTTTTTTTTTGGTAAATACTGCTGGTAATGAAGAACTAAAATTTAGAAGTATGATAAATGAACACTTGAAAGGTTTGTACTGAAAAATTGAAATTTGCTCTTGGCTAATTATTTCAAATAAAATTCTTTCAAATTTTTTATACTTTTTGCATGCACACAATTTGCAAAAAAACAAATCAGTCATTCTACAAATCATTTAATTACTTAGTAATTAATTGAAAATTTTAATTTGTTAATTCTCTTTTCTTTTCTTTTGTCTAATTAACGTAATTTATACATTTAGGGTACATTTAAATTTCACCTTTAATGCTTTGTTATTTTTATATCCTTCTTAACGATTAATTAAAAATAATACAAAAAACTCCGAATAAGGGACACCTCTATTTAAGGGACAAAAGTTCCGGTCCCATAGTTGTCCCTTATTTGGAGGTTTCACTGTATCTTGAAATTATATCTGCTAAGATAAAAATCTGTCTGAAACGGATTGTTCATCGACTCTCGTTTAGAGTCAGGTGGTTAAATTCGCCCTCTTGAATCCTACCCTCATCAACACTATGGCTCTAACAAAAATAGCGCCCCTGAGTCTGGCCTCTAGGCTTCATGTGGGCTATGTTTTGATGAAATATTGAACCTCATGGTATTTATCTTAAGATATCGACACAAGATGACAGCACTACAGTTTTTCACACATAGGTTTGTCTATTTTTGAATTCTTTAAATTCAAGGCATTTCCAAATCCAGCGGCTCCTCGGATTATGGGCGTAATCTGGCGGGAGCAAGGGGGAGCATATGCCCCCGCAGTGTTCTAGGAGCAGGGGCAAGACTTGCCTTTTTACCCCTCTAGTTTTTTGTTGTGTTCAATGGTTAAAGCTCATTTCTGTATTTTACCCTTTTTTTTTTCTTTTTACTATGTATGTGCTATCTTACGTGCGAATTAGAATAAACATTGTGTAATTTAAAGTAATCTAGAATTGCTGCCTTCGAGTTCATAGCTGTAATTTCTGTCTTATTTAAGTTCAAGTGAAAATGTTTTCTCTGCTCTTTAATTTTAGAAAAGCGGGACCTATGAGATGGGAGCACATACAGCTTTTTTTATAACTGGTTTAATTTCTATAAACAAAATCTACACAGTATAGTAAGCAGAACTTATTTTACCCATGATATTTTTTTTAAATCATCTTTATCGTTATTCTTATTTTTATAGTTTTATAAATTAAAAAATATTATTCTCATGTACCCCACCAGCGGAATAGTTATGAACACACGTGGGGCACGTGTGAACACGGGGTAAAAAAACCTTTAACATGCTTTTTATTCTGTTATTTATCGCCATAATTATTACTTATATTATGTGTTAAATTTACAAATATATATATATACATACATATTTCTCTAGTTTCTGGATGGCATGCTTAATCAAAATATAGTAAAATGAAAATAAGTAAATTTTGGGAGGGGGTAGGGTAGAAACTTACGCGATTGATTAAAAATTATTATAGTAAAACAAAATAATTAACAAATAAATTTGAAAGAAAAATTAAAGCTTTTGAATTTTGCTTAAGGGGATATATTAGGGAGATGTTATTTAGATAATAAAAGCTAAACTAAACTCTGTGACTATACAGTATATAAAATCTATGAAAAATCTTAGTAGACAGTGCGCATGCCTGTTTTCTTGACCATGAGCCCCAAAGTACTGTGAAGCATGTGTCCGCCCAGGTGGTCAGCCTAAACCGGGACCCTCAGTGTATAGCTCCCAAGCAAGTTTGGTACTCATTTTATCGACATCGAAAGAATGAGTGAACCTTGCCCAATCAGGGTTTCGAACCGATGACCTGCTCAATGGCCGTCTGATGCTCTGGCCACTATGCCGCTGGGCTGAATTTAGGTAACATTTATCGGAAATCTGACAAAATATGAAATATTCACACCCCTGTAATTGCGTTATTTATTAAATTAATGATAAAGAAGGATTTTTTAAGGAATTCTTAAAATCTTTATTAAAAATCCCCTTTCCAAATTTAATTTATTTTGATTTTGAAAGAAGTGGGATTATTACAATCGGGAAATTACGGTAGCTGTCAGTTTAAAAAATTTTCTTAAAATGATACTTGTTGTACTATAGATCTGTATTTTAAAGTATTATGGTTGACCAGGTTCTTTTTAAAAAATGCATTCGCTAAATATGTAGGCTGTGATCCATGATAGTAAAAATAAATGCTTTTTAAGAACTTTGTTTATTTGAATTAGAGTTATAAAAATTAAATCATTTCTTACAGAAATAGTTAGGGATGGTGCCTGTAAGTATTTTTAAGAGACCTTCTTTACATGTCTGAGTCCGTAAAGCGAGGGCGAGGCAATTAAATTTCTCATTCAGAATTCACACATTGGCATCATAGAATTGGCGAAAAGGAGCATATGAAAGTGAATGATATCATAGCCATGAAATTTTCTGTTACGCTTCAACAATTAAGATGATTTTGAATTTAATGCAGGGCACCCAGAAATGGGCAGTCCTAAAAAAATACGCCAAAAAGAATTCGCGCCAATTCGTACGTTAGGACTCTGTTTTGGGAAAACATATGAAAGACACAATAATGCCGCATGCACATAGAAAGATTATTACGTAACGGATAAGTTAGAATCGCAATTAAGCAGAGAGAAAAGCGATTTTACTGACCGCAAGCAAAGCATATCTTTATTCTTTTTTTATTTGTTTCCAGCAAGGGTGAAATACGCATCTTAATGAATTCTCTTTATCTGACAGCCGTTTTTCAGTAATAAGGCAGATGCTAGATGTTTTTCTTTCTTTTCTTTTGAACGGAAAGTTATTGTGGGATCGAAATAAAACGTTAAGATAAAATAGCTATTTAATTAAAGATTAGTTTTAACTGTAATTTAGAAAATTGTAAAATTTATGAAAACTATATGTGATTCTACATCACACTTGTATCTATCTCCATTGGAAGCATCATATACATAGCTGTTTTAGAGATGTAAGCCATTATTGTAAGCTTCGAACAAATGAAATAGAAAAAATTGCAAAGCTGCTTAACGCAATATTTTGTGCATAGGAAATATTAATGCAAACCCTGTAATATAATACAGAATATTTATTGCATTTTAGAAAACGTTATATTTCCATTGCAATGAATATATAAACGACCGTGTTACTTGCTCTTCATATAGTGGGGACTGGTACATAGTCTACTTTTGCAGTTTACGTTTTTTTCCTTTTTAATGGAAAGTCCAATCTGACAGAAAATATTCTTGAACATTCCTTAACCATTTTTACATCCCTGAGAATTTTTTCAAAACATAGCTTTAAATACATTTTCTAAAAAAATTATACATTTTTAAAGTAGACCAATGTACCCCAAACGCAGGGCAGAGTGATCCACTATTAAATATTATTCGAAATATAATAAAATAAATTTTTATTGATTTTAATCATGTTTATTTTCCCTTTACCACCAGAATAACGTAATAAAAATCTGCGTATAACATTTTCGAACAAAACACACACACACACAAATTAGATAACTTATCAAAAAATAATCATTATATATATTTTTTAAATGCAACAGATTAAGATAAAAGAACAAATGCAAATAAAGTGAAGTTATTAAATAAAATAAACAGCAGACTATTAGCCATAAAGTTTTAATTTCAAATTTGTTTTATGTAGCATCCAAAATGTGTAATAAAATTTCAGAGCCTGCCAGATATTATTTTAGTAATAACAGATTACAATCAATAGAATATTTTTATCGTTTCTAAAAAAAAAAAAAAAAAAACTAAAATATTTCTTATGTTAAATAAATCGACATTTCTTCTTTCTTACATAGTTTTACAATTAATTATAGTATTGCTTTGAAAAGAATAAGAAATTATTAAACATTTATGGAAATTCTATATTACAGTAACAGAGTAGATTCTTGCACAATTCGTAGAATAAGTTTCGGAGAAATTATTTTAAAACGAGCATATTTTAGGGTTTTAGGGTCTGTATCCAAACTGAAGTTCGGTACTCGATTATTGACCGAGAGAGCACTTTTCTTGATCAAGACATGGGTGTTACTCACAGTCATGGAAGAGTACTAGATTACAGGATAGTATAAGAAGTTTCAAACTATCTAGTCACTGTTCTATCGTAGATGGTCCCTTAAACCATCATTTTGCCGTTTTTTTAAGCATAGTTTGAAAACTACTTGAAAGAAAATTTTGAAATTTTGGATTTCCATAAAGCAGGACTAAATAAATCTAAATCCATCAAAAAATTGTAGGTTGCAATTCATATTTATTTTCAAATATTAATTTCATAATTCATATCATAAAATTATAAAAATTGCAAATTCAATGTATTTATGTTTGGGTATTTTAGAATTAGATGCTTCATAAAAAAAGAAAATAAATATAAGACATTAGTATTATAATTTCAGGAGATATTAACAAAAATATGAAAATGTAACTTAACATAAGAAGCACTCAATTTTGAATGTTTATAATTCAAAGACTTATCATACAATTGACTTGAAATTTGATGTCTAGGTTTAGTTTGAATCGAAGAAGAATATTTTGTTAAAATTACGTATTTCGATTTTTAAAAAAATGGGTTTGTTTTAATATGTACATGTCCTTTTAAGAAAATTTTATGTACATCATTTAAAAGTGACTATTTCTAATCGTTTAGTGTTTGTAACTTTCTTCTACGATAATTTATTGAGTTAATTTCACGCACTTGGAGTTAGTAGGGGTGTTTACATTTTTCTTCCACGATTGTACATATGTGTTTCTAGAAGTTTCAATGCAAAATCAACTATGCATGACGGAAATGTCTTCTATTTGAGGAAAATTATAGATACTGGAGCTGACATTACTTCTCCTGAACTTAATTGAAAAAAACCTGAGTCACGATGAGTATTGGGAATGATTATTGTGATTACGAACTGTTCACATTGGTATCAATACCAACTAGTGGTGTTCATAAGTGCCTCACTTGGCTGCTAGAGTTAAATTGATAAATCATTAACATTTTGCAATTTTAGAAGAAAATATTTTTGTCAAATATCTCTAGTAATATTCATAGCATATGTCAAAACATTAACATATAAAATTATGTTAATTAAATATATAAAGTTATTCGCTTATCAAGTTGGAACTGAAATTTCACTTTTGAGATCTTTAAATAGCTATTGAGGGCGAGGAAAATATTAAACAGCTTCAAAAAAATTTTACTGTATGTTCACAAAAATGTTGTTACCTTTGGTAACTTTCTTCGAAAAAAAAAAAAAACATTTAATAATTATTGGGAAAATTATGATGTTCACATGTGTCTCTTGTCCTCTATTAAAAAGTGAAAAATCTGCTTGATTACAAATCTCTTTAAACACCAGGCCTGTAATAGTGCTTTTATATTAGAAAATGTGCTAGAAATTTCCGTGCTGAGGATTGGGAGGGTGGAGAACTTTTTTTTTGGTAACCTGCTTTGAAATAATCACCAATTTTGAATCAATAATCCCATCGTGGCAAGAACCTTTTGCTTAATTTTTAATCTCTTACCATCGGTTTTTCAAAGCAGAACATTTTCTGTAATTGGATCATGAAAATACTCCGATTAAATAAGGTAAATTCTACAATAAAAAATAACTGCTGAATATAATGAAGGATTCTGAACACCTTAAATGGCACGTATACCAGTCACTCGTCTCCACAGTGTTAAGTAATTCTATGGAACATTTAAAAAAATATTTTCTTATAAATTATGCTTATAAAATGTTTTTTTTTCTTTCATAAATGTTTTGTGTATTATATCAAAATTCTTTTTACTCGCTAGAATTGTATTATGCCGGATAACTGACAAAACATTAAAAATAAATTACAATTTCTTTGAAATAACTTTTATGATTTTTTTCTTTTTTAATTGAAATATAATTTAACTTGTCAAAGCAATAAAAGCTTCTATAATGAAATATTTATTTATTTATTCTATATATTGCTTTCTAAAGCAAATAAGATTTGAAACTGTCTGAAGTCTATCTTACTATGTTAATTTTTTAAACGAATTAAAAAAATAACTTCCTTCATGAAAAAACACGAATTCTGAAGCATTACCAAAAATTACAAATTAAAATATATATGGAATGAATATAAAAATAAAGTCAAAATTTGCAGGTATATCTGGATTGAATGTTTCATTGTTTACACCCATACACTATGTGCAAATTTTAGAGAATTGTGGATTTTAGGGTTGCAGATTTCAGGGAACAACAACACACACAAGGGCTCACAACATAGCTAGAGAAGTATTTATGACTTCTGTTTATCCGGTCGTTATTTTGACCTCGGAAAGTCAGTTCAAAACGCATACTGTATACAATTTTAAATATAACTATAACTTATAAATTTTAGCCCTTTCACAACATAGCTAGAGAAGTATTTATGACTTCTGTTTATCCGGTCGTTATTTTGACCTCGGAAAGTCGGTTCAAAACGCATACTTTGACATCATTTTCTAAAAACTCCCTTGCGTTCGCAAGAAAAGGGAAAAATTATATTAAAGGAGGCTTTTAAAATAAACTAATATGCGTGTTTAAAAGAAATCGGATATATTAAAAAGCCAATGAATGGTGATAGCTGTAAATGTCTTTTTAGTTGTGTTGCGCGTTTTTAAGTTGAATAATTTTTTAGTACATTATTTCAAGTGCATAAAGATTATAAATACAGCTTTACCTAAAGAAAAAAATGTAATTTTTTTATGAAAATGCACTTTCATCTGTTTTACGCGTTTTTCAACTCAACCAAATGTTATTATTCATATTTATAAGGATGTTGATAAGTTGTCTTCTATAAATAGAAATTTCTTACAATTTTTTTAGTTTGTATGCTTTTTTCAGCTTTTAAAATATTTTGTTTCAATATGTGCTGTTAGACATACCACATAGATCATATACAAAAGTGCAAAAAGGAATTCGCATACGTAATCTGCGATGGACAGCTATTTTTAAAAAATAATAACTTCAAAATTTCAATTCTTTAAACTCTTGTTTATTTCCATATCGAATTTCACTGTAAGGAAAAATGAAATTCTTTCTAATTATAATGGAAATTGTTTCATCATCTATGGACAAGTTTTCATTCTTGTTTATCTTCACTTGAAACATTGTGAAGAGTTAAAAATGATAGAATTTAAATGCAATATTAATTTTTATATTATTAAGCTAGCATTAAAGCATATTTTATATTATTAAGCTAGCATTTAGCTATCCTAAAATGCATAACAAATTTTCTGAGTCATTCCAATCAAAATATTTCCCAATCAGCGTTTTTTTTTCTTTTCTTTCTTTTCTTTTTTTTAAAAGCTTTTATTATTTGTTAAAATAAATGCACCCTGAATGAAGACTTTAAACATTTTTCTTTACAAAACTTTTTAATTATTTTATGCTTTTTCAGTTTTTTTATTTGTGGTGTTAGACATATAACACGGATCATATACAGGATTGCAAAAAAGAATTCATTTACAATATCTGGTACCTTTCTAAACATCACAATCGTTTAAATAAATCTTCGAAAGTTCAAGATTTTGAAATATATATATATATATATATATTTATTTTATTTTGTTTGAATATTTTCAAATTGAACATCACATCAGACATAAGAGCAATAATGTGCACTGAATATCTTTAAATATTCCATTAAATACATAAAATGTGCAATTTAGATGTTTTCCTATGTTTTCTGCTGAGATTGAACATCAAAAAATTTGTTTAAATATTAAAGCTTTTATAGGTACTTAATTTATGTGTTTGGTGGATACAATAGGGAAGGGGGGACGAGAAAATGCAAATTTGTACAAAATGGCCTTGAGACTTTTGCTACCCCCTTCCCCTAGTTTTAGAGCCCAAGTTACGCTTAAGCCTTGTATGGTGTATACAGGGTATAGAGGGCAAGTGGGGAGAAATTACCGGAGTCCCCTCTATAACAAGAATTTAATTAATTTAATGTATAAAAATAAAAAAAACGTTAAAATAACAATGTAATTTCCAAAGTTTACATTGATATAGGAGTGGTAATCCAGAGTTAAAAATTGAATAAAGTCGTTCTGTAATGGCAGTTTAAAAATAAATCCCCATATTGAAGTTGACGCTAACATGTCCGAAATTTCTGAGGAAATATTGTTTGAAATGGCATAAATTTTCTATACACTGAATAATTTTTAGACTTTCCATGGATGGAGAAAAATTGCCATATACATACTTTATAAATTATATTTTTCAATAACAAAAGTACATAACTTCGTTGCCTGAAAAGTTTAGAAACATGCCTTTATAAGAATATAATAAAAATCTAATGAATCTTCCAGTCTTCTTAATCAGTTAGAATATGCAAAGTTACAATGAAAAGTAAGATTTTTGCATAATATCTGACACAATTTTGCACAAAGCATTATCGATCTAATCCTTACTCATTTCAAAAATTTTCCCGTTTCTTGCGCAAACTTTAGAAGTCAGAATGGTCCACAGGGCCGTAGTTAGAAGTGAACAATAGGGGGGGGGGGGATCACAATTTTTTTTCTCCTTCTCTCAGACGCAGAATTATAAATTAGTGCATATTCACATCACATTGTAGATAAATTGTTGTAATAACTTCATTTTATGTAAAGAAAAGTGTATGATGGTGAACATTTTGAGTGTATAACTGGTGCAAAATTAAGCATATTAGCTTACTATGTGCAAATAGGATGTGCGAGTGTTGAAACACTTATTTTAGTTACAATTTAATCATTTTGAAAAACTGTTAAAGGGTCTCAAAATTAAATTAGATTTTTGAACAGAATTTCATTTGAATTTTCGGAACAAAAATTCATCTAGTGACTTTGGAATCTTTTCCAGAGGGGGAGGGGGAGGCTAAGCCGCCCGTAACACCCCCTTAGCTTTGGCCCTGATGGTCCATATATTTTTGATTAAGTTAAGGTATAAGATTCCCCGTTAACAACTTTAATCTGCTGCGGATTAAACCTAAGATTTGTAAATGATGTTTTATGTATTAAATGCATTATGTTGCCTGGGATGCTCATTGAACCAAAATAATACTGTATTAAAACTAGTGCATGAACAAATTTTTCCCTTGTTATTAATATAAAACTGAAAACATACAAAAAAATCACTGAAGAGGTGCTCGAAAACTTATAAAGATGTTAGTATACCCCGAGAACATTTCTTTCATCTTTTCCCATTGAAAGCGACTCTTGCCAGTCATCCCCCCCCCCCCTGAAAATGAACACGTATGCTTTCAAAAAATCTCACAGCATACTAACATCTTTACAAGTTTTTAAGAACCTTTAAAGTGATTTTATGCATGTTTTTAACTTTTATGCCCATTAATGCAGATATTCATGTATTCCACGAATTTTCACGTTATGTCTCAATTGATAAAAAATAGTGGGAGAGCATGTTTGATGAATTCACGATTCCATAATTAATTCACGTATTGTATGAAGTTTTGTGTACACCATTTGTAAATAAACATCGTCATATGAATCTTGGTAATCAAGAAGTTTGGTAATCTTTTGGTGAAATGCTACAAAAGAATATGTCACTTCTATATTTAATTTCTTGCGAGAAGATTAATATTATTTTTTTCTTTTTTCACTTTTCCACACAAATAGTGTATTGCCATGTAAAATTAAAAGTTTGCAATTTGAGTTCAATAATTATTATATATTTCGTATAATATATTTGAATAAAGTAATTTTTTATTTAAAAACTAAAGAAATTGGTATTATAAAAATAAATGTAAACATTTAATTCTAAATGTTGATATTGCAAAATAATCAATAAGTAATAAAATAAAAAATTTTCAATGCTTTAATTTTTCAATTTTTGAACTTCCAAAATTATGAACTTTATTTATTAAACTGTTCAAAACGAAATAGTCTAATAAATATGAAATACCAAAAAACTTGTATGTTACTAAGCATAATTATGTGGATAGAGATATCATTTAGGAAAGTTGGGACATGTCTCAACCTTCCTAAAGTCATAGTCCCTGAGTCAGTGTCCCATCTCTCCGATGGAGCAACATAAAAATAAAAAGGTTTTTACAACAAGCATGGGGTTTTTAGATTTAACTTAACTGTTTATTTGTAAAAGGCCTACTGTTGAGTTTACAAAATATTAAAAACAATTAAGTTAGTAATAAAGAATGAGATTGAAAATCTGAGTAATTCTCATTTTTGATGTTGTACAACAGCCTTTTTAAGACACAAACTCATAGTTGCTTGCAATTAAAAGATTTATAGCAACAAGTATAAGACAATGTTTAATCAATCTGGTAGAAGAGTCATAAATTAAAAATGAAGCTTATTTTAAGAACTATTGCAGATGTTCCATTTCTCCCTAGTCTCCCTTACCTCGGCCGGACTGATCTAATAACAGTCCTAAGCGTCAGCGCATGAAGTTTGGCCGTGTCCCTACACACAGCGTAGTACGCAAGAAGTTAGTTAAAATTATACAAATACCACAACTAACGAATGTATTTCTAGCAATTATCGTTAATGTATTACCGAAATATTTTGCATCTGCCTGTAAATAAAGGATGATTGCCTTGCACATATTATTCTACAGCAAATGTCTTATGGAAAATCTCAGTAGTGCATATAAATTTTTTTATGTTTGAAATAGTATAATATAATTAAATTATGCTGCAAAGAATCCCCCCTTGACTAACGTGTGCCGAAATCCTTTTGAATAGTCCTGACAATAAACAATAAGATCTTTATGCCCCATATACTGCAGAATGCATATTTTAGCGCACTTCATAAATGTATATCAATTTTATAAACTTTGAGATGCTGTAGCATCATACAATGCACCCGAAAAAAAAAATTCATCAATCGTAATATAATGGATTTCTTTACTCTCCTTGTAAATGAACTATAAATGCTACACATTTCATTTAGAATAGTGATCATGCTCTAGTAAATATTAATAATATATAAGTTTTGGGGCGATCGGAGAATATTTTCGAAAGTTGGAATAAAGACATG
The DNA here is from genome assembly GCA_964019185.1 of Maratus speculifer. NCBI lineage: Eukaryota > Metazoa > Arthropoda > Arachnida > Araneae > Salticidae > Maratus > Maratus speculifer. Next base: position 245,563,510 of record OZ025289.1, read on the forward strand.
ATGGGAAGTCCGAAGTTGCAAATGCATTTCAACTAAGTTGGAAAGTGTTGAAAAATCGTTTAAGCATGCAGTGTTGAATGTACAGTCACCACAAAAAAAATCTTGACATTTGCGATTTTAGATGTTTTGTTAAATATCTAGAAAAATACTTGAGAAATGACTCTGAAACTCCATATGTATAAACAAAACAGTACAGGTCATATATTTCGAAAACGTTTTTTTCCAAAATCCAATAGGAGACCGTCAACAAATTGAAAAAGGACGAATATCTTTTCAATAACCCTGTCAAAATTAATGCAGCAAAAGCATTCAAGTTGCAGATTATGATTAAGTGGCTTATGGCAATAAATTGTGTTCCTTTTTATGCGGCTAGCATGTATACTCGTAGAGAAATTAAGGTTTTTATAAAAACGGTCCCAGATTTTGCTAAGTTTTTTGCTTATAATTTGTAGAGTTCTTAATAAAAAACAATGTTTTTTTCAGAAAATATGAAAAAAGACATTGTATATAATACACTGTTATCATCTATGAAAAATGAGCAGGTTTACTAAATAAAATTTCACTGCGCATGCGTCAACTCTATTAAAATTTCATTTGCATATTGTGTTAGCTAAATATATAGAGCAACTTTTGTTAAGGTTTCAAAATTATATCTCTAATATTCTCAAAATTATCGTCGATAGAATAAGATCAAAATCCGTTATTTCCAAAATGAACCAAAAAGATGAGGAGCTGTATCCAAACATAGTAGTATGTGCAATACTGTGCAGACACTAATCAATGGAATATGGATACAACCCCTCATTTTTTGGTTTCATTTTGGAAATATCGGATTTTCATGTTATTTTTTAAACGATAATTTTCAGAATTTTGATGCTATGATTTTGAACCTTTAACAAAAATTGCTCTATACATTTAGCTAGCACAATATGCAAATGAAATTTTTATAGAGTTGATGCATGCGCAGTTAAATTTATTTAGTAAATTCGCTCATTTTTCATACAATTATTAATATTTTTTAATTTTGATTACAGGGTATCATGTACGATGTCTTTTCTCATATTTTCTGAAAAGAACATTGATTTCTTTTAAGAACTCTGCAAATTATAAGCAAAAAAGTGGCAAAATTTAAGACCGTTTTTATAAAAACCTTACTTTCTCTACAAGTATACATGCTATCCGCATAAAAATGAACACAGTTTATTGCCATAAGCCATTTAATCATAATCTGCACTTTGAACGCTTTTGCTACATTAGTTTTGACAGGGGTATTCAAAAGATATTCGTTTTTTTTTCAATTTGTTGACGGTCCCCTATTGGATTTTGCAAAAACATTTTCTCGAAAATATATGACCTGTACTATTTTGTTTATACATCTAAAGTTTCGGAGTTATTCTTGATGTATATTTTTAGATATTTAACAAAATATCTGAAATCGCAAATGTCAAGATTTTTTTTTTTTTGCGGTGACTGTATGTAATAGACGTGTAAAGGTAAGAAAAACAAGAAAGAAAAATCATGCGTCAATCACAGATTATGAAGCACTTTCCAACGCAATTATAATAAATGTAACAAAACTGCACCGTTTACAAAATTAAAATATTATGTCTCATGTCACCATACGGAAATGTGTAACGCATTTCAAAACCGAATTTTAGCCATTTCCAACTACATTCGGAAAATTATCCAATTTTTTTAACAGCCCAGTGTATGATATAGAGATTTCTTTCTATTAAAAACATACATTTCAAAATTTTGTTCATTAAAAAGATACATATATTTTAGAAAATTCCCCTTCAGCAATTTTCATCTAATAAGGAGAATGATATGCGAATACTTTTGTGCAGCCCTGTTTATGAGGTATAGAATTTATATATAAAGAGTAATATGCAAAAGCTAATTAAATTTTAAAGCGCATGCCAAATTTTAAAACATACTCTTCAACAATTTTTACGCAAAGACTGTGCTTTAAACAATTTCTTTTGTGTGTACTTATAAATTAATAAAAATGCTTTGAATGCTCTGTTTTAGCCTGATCGTAGAGAAATTCAGTGATTTATATCAGTTTAAATACATTTGAAATAGCGTAGTGTGTTAAAATACTCTCCAAACGAATTTTTCCGCATATACCATAATTGTAATCGAATTCTTTTAAATGTGTCTTTAAATGAACCATTAATCGTATATATTTCATATGCAATACCAAACATGCTTTTGTGTCCTTAAATAAGCTTTATTAATTGCATGAAAATCCGAGTATATTTACGGGAGTTAGGGCGTGGACAAATGGACAGACAAACCGAATGCATAAGCACTTTTCAACTTTGTTGGAAAGTGCGAATGACTATTAAAAATAATATACACATTATTTCTTACTTGAGGTGAAAACTAACATGTTTAGACATATTCAACTAGTACTAGTAATCATGCATTAATGCATGATTAGGCCTGCTGTGTTAAAACTTACTAAGGAACTGCGAGAAGTTTAAGACACCGATTTTGACGAAAGTGGTATCGTTGGAAAGATCTCATCGTGAGCATTAAAAAACTCTGTAGAACTACCCGTCGGAAATGAACCGTTTTTGAGATATCCGACAATTTATGTCACTTAACTAGTGCATACTTACTAGGGGATCGAAAAAAAAAATTAGTTTAGAGTTTGACGAAAGTGGTATTGTTGGAAAGATCTAATCAGAAGGAGTAAAAAATTCAATAGAACTACCCGTCGAAAATGAGCAGTTTTCGAGATATCCGATAATTTATGTCAAGTAACTACTGCATATATTTAGCTAGTGCACACTTAACAGGGAATTGCAAAAAAATATTTTCTCGATTTTGACGAAAATGGTATAGTTGGAAAGATAGCATTGTAAGAAGTAAAAAATTCAATGGAATTACACATCGGAAATGAGCTGTTTTCGAGGCATTCGACAACTTATGTCACTTAATGCAGTTTTCCAATAAGCTATGTGACACAAATTCTCGGATATCTCGGAAACGTCTCATTTCAACGGGTAGTTAATTCCATTGAGTCTTTTACTACTCACAATGAGATCTTTCCAACGATACCACTTTCGTCAAAATCGGTGACTTACACTTCTTGCAGTTCTCTAATTAGATGCCATGATTAAAGCTTAGATTAAGAAAAGCTTCTTAAACTTCACAGAGCCTTTTTTATAGTCAATCACCTAAATTGAAGCTCTTCTCCCTTATACAAAAATAGATGCTAAATTTAGAAATCTTGGTTGCTTTGACCTGATGTATATTTCACAGTGAATGTTCAAACACATACAACATGCTTAAAACATTGCATTGGTTAAATGAAATGATATTTTAAACAAAATTCTGAACTGTGAAAGTTCTAGTCTATTTAAATATTATGACATCTTTCGAAAGTTAAATACATAGCGGTATTCGAAACAAAGAAAGAAGGCATTGTCTTTTAAGTTAAACGTCAAGTTTAAAGCTGACGGTCACGTTGTTCAAGTATTGCTAATCGTGCTATTAACGCCACCTGCTAACATATTAATATCCATTTGACTATTCGCAATATTTTTTGGCTTTTCTTTACAGATTTCTTCCCAGGTAAGATGAATTGTTATTTGCATCATAACGCATATAAGGTTTTATAATTAATACTTCTTTTATAATTAAAAGATAATCTTTGCTTATTATGCATGCATATAAATGTACCTTAGGTTAGTGCACAAAGTCTTTGTTGCATTTTATGTACAAAAAGCACTTTGGCCTAATGTTAAATTGAAAAAAGTATGAAAAATCTTGCACGTAGACTGCAAAAAAAAAAAAGGGCAGAAACGGGTGAATATACTTTCTTATTGAAGAGCAGTAAATATATATGTTTTATAAACATATTTTAACTTAATAAGAGTTTTTGACGCTTTAAACCCTTGATGGACGGTGGGGTAAAATATATCCTGCTTAATTTTCACTGAGAAATTCCACAATTTATCCCACCATAATTTTGAAATAAAAATTTTAATCTTACCAAATACGTGAAAAAAAAAGATTTTATCTATTTTGAAATAAATTAGTTTTTAAATTTTGATGTCCATGAATCATTTCAGCATTTTCAGAGTAGAAGTGCTGTGCCCCTCAAAGGGTTAAACTAGCTTTTGTTTAAAAAGACTACTGTGCACCATTTCAAATATTAGATATCCTCGTAAAAGATTTTTAAAATGTTTGAAAATCAAACGTCAAGGAAGTGGTCAATAAGTAATTTTTAATAACACTTCTGCAGATTCTTCTGCACATTTACAGAATCAAGGATTGTGAAAAATCCGTATTTCACAAATACACATTTTCTCTCATAACTTAGTACTGTAGACTTTTTTTTTTTACATTATACAAGGGAACACTGCTCCGCTCGTCAACCTCCGTTAAAGCATGCAGAAAATCAAAAAACACGCTTATTTGATCGGCTTTTAAAATATTGCGAAATATTGAATTATATTGCTCGTGGGCTGCAATAGTGGCACAGCTTAAAAAATCAGGTTCTGAGATTAATGGGTTTGAAATTTTGCCTTGTAATGAAAATAAGAAAGGCAACAGAGGCACTTTTGTCATATATTAGTGAAATACTGAACAAGATATGCCGCTGTTGCTACTTGAAAGAATATTAATCTGCAATGCTGGAGAGCGCATTAACTCTAAATTCGTATTTTTTGAGTTGCGCCTTTATTGCAGACCACGAGCGATATATATATATCTTTCTTTTTTTCAAATGACAATCTTTCTGTAAAGGGGTTTCCATTGATTTTCTTTTGATTGGTGGAATGAGCTGCTGTTAACTATCTATTGGATAAATAATGTTTGATTAAACAAGATCAGTTAAATAGGGAAATATTTACCTCCTAGTATATTTTGAACCTCAGTATAGGTAATAAAAACATTAAGAAATGCATTTTAAATGTATCGTTTAAATCTGATGTAATTCTCACAACATTTTTCATTTTAATATTCACGTGAAAAAATTTTGTTGTTTGAAAGAAAATAATTATCTGTGCCGTCTTCGAATTCACAGCAATAATTTAAAAGATCATATCAAAATATGAAATAAATGTCTCGTCTAAACATATTTTTAAATTTTAACTGTTTTGAAATATTATTTGCTTATTTTAAATACAGCGTAATTTCTTTTACTTGCTGTTTTAACTCACATTAATGAATTTATTATTTAAAAATTTTCTTTCTGTTTTTGATATTCACGTGAAAATAATTCTATTGCTAGAAAGGAAATATTTTTATTTCTGCTGCTTTTGACTTGACAACAATAGTTTAAAAGATAATTTAGAAATGTGCAATGTTCTCACGGGAATATATTTTTAAATTAAATTCAAACTGTTTTCAATATTATTCGTTGGCTATTTTAAATATGATGTTTTTTTTTTCATTTACGGCAGTTAACGCATTTTAATGAATTCATTAATTTTGTATTTTGTTTAAATAAAGGGGGTTAAACTCTTACATTCACATGTAAATGTAGTTTTATGATGTAATTTTTAATATCTTCCCAATTTTATCTATTTAATTCTCATTTGAAAGGTATTCTATCAATCAATCCAATTCGAAAATTTGTAAAAGTTAACAAATTGTCGCATCGAAATGCGGTTTGGAACTCAAGAGTTTTGAAACAGCTAATACAAATTAACCCTAAAATTTTCATCTATAGGCGGCGTTTTTAAATTAGGTGCTAAGTTCTAGTCTATTTAAATATTATGACATCTTCCGAAAGTTAAATGCATGGCGGTATTTTTAAATTATAAATATAAATATGTAAAATATGTAAAATAAATAAAATATGTAAAAATGTGTAAAAATGTACAGATGGGGTACAAAATAATACGAACACCTGTGAAAAAATGGAAAATTTTTATTAGTAAGGGGTTGGACTACCCTTTGACTGAAGTACAGATTTAATGTGATCTTTTATAGATGTGTAAAGGTCATGGACAATATTTAAAAGTATATTAAGCCATTACTCCTGCAGAATGTTCTCTAATTCCGAAAGGCTGGATGGAGGAAGAAATTGAGAACGAAGTTTGGACTCCAAATCTTCAAGTAAATGCTCCATAATATTCAAATCCGGAGACTGAGGGGGCCAGGAAAGATGTTCAATTTCATCGTCAAGCTCTTCGTACCAAGATTGCACACACCTAGCAGTGTGGATAGGGGCATTGTCGTCTTGAAAAAGCTGTCGCTCTCCATGGAACAAAGTCTGGACAAAAGGGTGAACATAATCACCCAGACTGGTTAGATAGACATTGGATTTGATCCTCTCATGCAGAATAACAAGTGGCGCAAGATCGCGCCAAGATATCGAACCTCAGATCATAATAGAGCCACCCGAATGCTTTAAATTCAGCATCAGGCATTCAGATTTAAACGCTTCTCTGGGCGTTCTCTAGACATAAATGCGTCCGGTCGTCTGAAATAGGGCGAATGATGATTCATCTGACCATAATTTCTGTTGCCACTACTGTGGGGACCACCGTTTGTGATCTCTGCACCATTTCAAATGGTGCAGAGATCACAAACCATAATTAGTTGCTGTCACTAAGAGTTTTCGAATTGCTACTTTGCCATAAATGCTCGCAGAATGGAGTTTCTTTTTGACAGTTTTTGTTGAAATGAGATCCTGGAGATGTCTGTTCATTTTGGATGTTATCTCGGATAACGATTGCTTGTGTTTTCAGGTTACTATGGGCTTCAAGTCAAGTCTATCACTAGCAGCAAGCTTGGACTTTCGGCCACTGTTGTGCTTTGAAGATATCGTCTTACCCTTTTTCGATTACGCTGTCATAACTGCTCTATCGTACTCCTTGTAACCCCCAAAACATTTGCTGTTTCCATAACCGATGCTCCACTTAAACTCCTCCAAAAATCATTCCTCTTTGAAACTCTGACAGGTCTCACATTTCAACTTATTACAGACAGTTCGATTGACGCATGCAACATAGGTGACTGCGTTGAGAGACTGATACCTTCCTCTTCACGCTCACTAGGTGGCAGATTTCTGTTGCAGGTGGCGCGGCCGTACTGCAGGTGTGAAATACGTCATACTTTTTCACAGGTGTTCGTATTATTTTGTCCCCCATCTGTAGATTCAGATTATGCAAAAAGGATTCGTTTATACTTGTTGATAATATGTTATAAATATGATGTAAATATGATGCAGTTAAGCTGAATAATGTATGCTTTTGAAAAAAAACGTATTGAAAACTAAGTTTAATTTTAGTGCCAAATAAAAGTGTAAAATTTTATGTTAAAAATATTTATACTTTATGAAAATGTTCATTAAAACCATAATTGTTTTCGAAAATATGTATATGTTACAGGCCAAACCCGATTTTAGGCCAAACTAGATTGGCCTAGGTTTAAGGCGACGTCTACGTAGAAGTGATCAGTGTTGAATTCCGAAGGTGGTCCGGGGGGGAGTCCCCCCCCGGACCTATTCTGTAATCTGAAGCTATTGTGTTGGCTAGTAGCCTTCAGCATTGCCAATTAGATATAACGGCCTGCGCATTTCTCTAAAAACCGCCGAAAAAGTGAAGCTGAATTCCGCTTCAAACCCTGAACCATTTCATTGAACCACGTGCCACAAACCCTGCCCAAATTAGCATTGTGTGAGCTGATTTTTGTTCTGTGCACATGGTCATTGTTTTGGTTCAGGGTTTGCACGATTGGTCAGAATAACTTGGGCAAGGTATCAGAGTCCTCTGGCGGGAGATTTCATACATTAATCTCAAATAAATGGGCCGTATAGATCTAGTTGGCCATGCCTTCAGTGACACTTAGTGCAGTGTGACCGTTTTCGGATTGTTGTAAGAAATCTGAACTGTTGTAGGACTTACAAAAAGCTAAATCAAGCTAAAAACTCAGACTAAAAGATAGTTGTCAATTTATTGATTCGAAATTAACAGATTTTCGTATAGATGGCAGGATCATCGAATTTATTTTTAGCTTGTTGTTTGTCCAAATCTAGCCTGCATTTAGCTTGAAAAAACGGTCACACTGCTTGGTGGCGTCTAAAATACTTTGATCAAGAAGAGGACTCTCTCGGACAACAATCGAGTACTGAATTTCAATTTAGATAGAGCCCCTAAAATATGCTAATTTTAAAATAATTTATCGGAAACTGCAGGAAAATTTGTTTTTAGGCTGTTTGAAGTGTGTGGAGTTTATTTATGCTGTCAAAATTGGGTACTACTATTAAAAGATATGATTTGTTTCAATATATAGATGGCCCCCTAAGCAAATTTTATATACGTAATTTAAAAGCAGAGTTAGCACTGTTCCTAAAATTTTCATACTTTTCTACCACAATTTTAAAACGGTAACATTTACTGCATAATTCTGTTGCAGATGTTACTTTTCACGAAGATTTTTTATTTTAAATATTGGTAGCAAAGTGTGAAAATTTTAGGAATGGTGCGAGCCCTGTAAAAGTCAACTTTATTTTGAATCCTTTGGTACCAATAACTTTATTCTACGATAATTTTTCTGCAGAGTTAGTATTAGGTGTTTACTTTTTTTCCCACGACTGTAGGTACCATTCTTTTGAAGTAAGCCAATTTCTTTAATTTTCAATGTTTTTTAAATTTAAGCCCTGTCATATTTCATTTTTTTTTCGATTTATAAACCAATAATAATAGGTTTTATTCCTTTTCTCATTTTTATCCAAATTCATGTGAAAAATAGTAAAGTTGCACAAATTTGATTTTACTAGACACTTTCGAAAAAAGTTGAAAAGTGTTTATGGATTCGGCTTGTCTGTACGTCTGTCCGCGCTATAGCTCCCGTAAATATACTCGGTTTGCCATGAAATGTTTGGACATTATTGACATTTACCCTAGCACGAACTCTGTTTCAAATGAAGTTTTAGCATGATAGGTTTATTTACAGGGACAGTCAAAAGTTTACCATTACATTACGGGCTATGGGGAAAAATCGGTTTAAATGAATTTTAAAGATGTTACACCCTGTCAATGTCAAACATATTCAAATTCATATGCATTTACTAATTGTACTAAAATATGATTTTTATAAAATATGCGATGAAAAAATTGCTATTATTCATTTACAGGGTCACACAAATGAATTCCATTACATAATAGTAAAGGAGCGAATTACGTGTGACATGTTTTAATTATATTAAACTATTTTATGAATACTAAAACTACTATATGTTGCTGAGGCTTAATATAAGTTATGCGATATAGTCGTACATAATACAAAGTGTATAGTATTTACAGGAACACACAAAATATTTCAAATAGTATATTCTTTCTGAATTACTGCATTCGTTGATGGCTGATGGATGGATGAAATGCATTTTAAATATTATATGTGCTTTTAAGTTTCGCTAAATCTATGCATATTATACGGTGCGTATAAATGCCATAATTGATATACAGGGTTACACAAAAAAACTCGTGAACGTTATTGAATGTGAGCGTAAATTACTTAAAGGTGGTTTTTAAATAAGTTATGCATTTTTACGCTGAACAGCATCAGTTTGTTAAGAAATGTTGGTATAATATAGATAAAATGACATACAGAGTCACGTAAAGAAATGGATACATGGACGCTTATGAATGATAATTTCTGAAAATGTGATTTCAGTAGTTTTAAGAATGTTTTGGTTTAAAATAAATTTTAGCTAAGTACTGGCGTGTAATAAAGGTACTAGGTAAACTACAGGTTTGAACAAAAGTATGAAAGCATATTTCCATCTCTTAGTATAAATTACTAAAAGAGAAATTTCCACCTGCTAGGCATTTTCTTGCTAAACTAAATTTTAAATTATGTTTTATATACATCAACCGTCAGATCAAATATAGGGCTGTTTAAATGTATTAGAAAACATATCTGACAATGAAGAGTAACGTTATTTCCCTAAATAACGAAGATTTGTTAAAGATTTCAGGAAGTGTTGGAAAGGGTTTCATAATCTATGCTTAACACATGATTTTTCTTACTTGTTATTAAGTCAAGGGTAGAAAAAAAGCATATCAATGGATAATATAATTTCGCCTTTATTTTCAAGAAAACTTACAACAATGCTACAAAAACTTACATTATCCCATTTAAATCACTTTTATTATTTATTAACGAATAAATTATATATTTTAGAGACTGTATATTAAAAAAAAAAATATTTTTTAGTCATAATTTTAAGACGCATCATATTTTAGGGACAATGAGCATCATTTGCACCTTCTTAAAGAAGAAGTTAGTAACCTTACATACACCAAAGTTAAAAAAGAAACGATGCCATCTCAGTAATAGGTGCATGAATCACGCATGCTGCAGTAATAGGTAGTTGATGACATAATAGTCTATTCTTACTCTACAAAAAAAAATTCCAATTTCCTCTGATAATGTTAAATTCAGAGTCAAAAAACTCACCCCCAGTCTGTTCACTAATATGTATTTAGCAAAAGAGAATACATTTTAAGGAGAGGCAAATGCTTTTACCCTATGGGATGAAAACAAAGCAAGGTATACGAAAATTTATCAGCCGCTAATTTTAATCTTGCAGGCAAAGAAGATAACAATGGCTAATCATTGTCATTGTTGCACGTATGACTCGGTATTCGTTTATGATGTATCAGAATTTAAAAAAACTTTGAACTAAGAGTATTGCACCCAAAAGTATTATATCTTTTTATATCAATAAGTATCCTCTAGAGTTGGGGGAGGGGAGATGGCTGTTTAGTTGGATTGCACAATACATTTTGATTTGAAAGGTACGATGAAAAAATGAAAATTTTCAAGAATATATTCAGCCAAGCTTAATATAGCCTACGGTGACCCTATTTACGAATCTCATTACATTTTCCCCTTCACTAATTGTGGAATCTCATGTTAACCTATGAAATATTTTAATCCTTTCATTCTCATCGTAGAAAACGTTCAAGAAATTCCGTAGTTCAGAGAATCTGAATTTACACCAGAAAATTTCAATGATAAATTTCGCTTTGTTTAAATATGGAATATTTGTTATTAATAAAACAAGTATTTCTATTTTAATTTTCTGGTATGAATTTGGAATATCCGAATTAAATATAGAAAAAAAAATAATGTCATGATGCCATTTGGATTCACTGTGAAAGGGTTAAATAGGTTGCTACTAATCGTGTGATCCATATTATAAAGCCAAAACATGTTAGTGTGACTTCATAATTGAAGACAGCAAATTCTGCACATCAATAAATTTCTTTCTATCGCAATTTTTTTTAACTTCTAGACGTAGGACAATTTCAATTTTTATATTATAGAATAGGGGAGGAGGGGATGTTCTTTTAAATGCAAATTGTTTGAAAACTGCATCTCAATATATTGCGTTTTTATAATTTTTAATAATTGTCAAGCACCCTTTTTTTTTTTCAAATCTGTTTTGTGCAGCTCGATTACGAAATATTAACATATTTACATTTAAAGGAACATATAAAACTCATTATTTCTTTCTAGCTGATATTTCATAACGTAATTTAAACTTCATCAATAAATATTTAAATGAAACACATCTTAAACAAACATGCAGTTGGACTACACATTTAAACAACGAAAATTATCAATCAAATAGGCTGTTGTAATTAACGATCTTTGACAATTTCTGTCGATTTTGACTCCTGATATGTGACTAACATAAAAAGTTGCTCATTTAATAATTTTCAAAATCTTATATGAATACATAGTTGATATTTCTCTCATAAAAAATGCTTTTGGCGTCGTTGTTGATGGGTATATCCCCCCCCCCCCCACAAAAAAATGAATAAATAAATAAATAATTTGAGTTTTCAGTTAAAATAAACCTACATTCTACTAGTAAAAATGTTCTGAAACCCGGAATGCCCAGGTTGGATTTCTCTAGTTTACATAATTCATTTATTATTTCTTTTAAGATTTATATAGATGTTTGTACAGTCTTTAGCAACTGTCCATAAATGATGTTATACTTTTTTTTTTCAATATTTTTTACTCCCCTCTCTCCCTTTTTATTACACGTCACATATTATACAAATATATAGTACTTGCAGTTCAGAAGGAAAAAAAAAAAAAAAAAAAAAAAAAAAAAAAAAAAAAACTACATCATAGATCATAATTCAATTTTTTTTTAAAATTATGTTTTTAATGACATTTGTGAGCGTAACAATTAAAATGCTTCATGCACTTTTGTATGAAATAAGATTAAGGTTCACAACAAAAACTTAATACATTATAGTAATAAAATATTAATATGAAAGAGCAGTTGAAAACAGTAGCATTTTGAAATTTGAAATGGAATTTAATATATTTGGCTTTAAATCTTATCTTTACTTTATGAAGAAAAAATACTTTCTATTGACTTTTAAATCTTGTCTTTACTTTATGAAGATATAATTCTTTCTCTTGATTTTTAATGCTTTTATTTTAACCAAAATGTGTGATGTCACATTTCTACTTGGTACCTCCCAGCCCCCTGTCACAAACTATAACAATTTTCCGAACCTCTTCCCACTACAAGTGTGACATCATTAATGGAAAGCGCCTATCATTATTTTGTATTTTTAATTTCTAAATTTTTATGACTAATTTCTTTAATAATATTGATAAATAATATAAGATCAGTATGGTTCTTTGCTGTGATAGCTAAGAAAAGGGGCCGTGCGCAAATGGTGTCGCGTTTGGAGGGGGGAGGAGATTTCGAGAAATTGTGACAGTTTGGGAAAAGGGGGTGGGAGAGGGTCAGAAGAAATGTGACATCACACATTTTGGTTAAAATAAAAGCATAAAAAATCAGCAGATTAAGTTTGAAGTTATTTTGAAATTAAAGTATTTTATGTTCATAAGTAAAGATAAAACTGAAAGCCGAACATAATAAATTCTATTTCGAATTCCAGAAATACTCTAGTTTTCAATTGCTCTTTCATATTAATATTTTAGTAGCATTATATATTAATTATGATTTTTGTAGTAAACCGCAATCTTAAGTACGCGAATTATTTTGATTATTATGCCAACAAATATCATTAAAATATGCCGTTAAAATTTAAAAATAAAATTTGTACTATGATCTGTAACACAGTGCTTTGTTTCTGGACAGAAAGTATACGTATATGTAATATAGTGTGACATGTGACAAAGGGCAGGGAGAGGGTGTGGTGATATGTGACACTTTGTGACAAAAGGGGGGATGGGGGTCAAAAATATTGAAAAAAAGTGTGACATCATTTATGGACAGCCCCAAAGACATGTGATTGAACGGTAAAAAAAAACTTTGTTGCCTGTAGGGGTGTAGTGCAGGATATACGGGGTATAAGCCGTATACCTTCTGATTTTTTTAAAAGAACACGGTATACTCTCTATTTCCCAAGAAAACTATAGTATACACACTATAGGGTATACCCTCTGTTTAGAGCGTATATCCTCTGTTATTTTTACGACTATACCACTGGTTGCCTGAGAGTAGAGGGTGAAAACTTACACGCAATCATCGATTTTTACCAGATGGGCAAGAAAATGTAACAGATTATTCTTCATATTAATTATGCTTTCCGAAAATGCAATAAAAAATTGCATAGTTCGAAAGTTTGATAATAGATACATCTTCTTAAGGACACATGAAACATCTTGACAAGTAAAATTAAGCAGTTTTTTCAGAATATTTAACATCATCTACTTAAAAACACAGATAGAAATGAAAATTATTTTTTTATAATAAACATGCACATTATTGCTCATATATATGTAAAACAATTAATTTCCCGCATAAATTAGTTTTCAAGAACCAATAATTTGTTACATATTTTTTAACAATGTGTCTGTTCAGTATATTTTTCAAAAAACTGTTAAATATATCACTTTAAAATTTGTTATGGTGTCAGAAAACTTATTATTTGAGAATTATAAAAAGCGATTTTAATTTTTGCTTAAAAGAAATAAAATTAAATGTATTTTATTAAAAAACTTTGAAAATCCCCAAAATTGTAAGAATTTTTTTTTATTATTTAAAAAAAAAAAAAAAAAAAAAAAAAAATTCACGCAGACTTAAAATGTTAGGTATTTTTAACACGTTCGCTGCCGCTCACGCGAAAGTGCGTAATATATGGCGCCAACGTTAAGGGGCCACTCAGCGCGTGATGTGGGGTGATGTCCAATAGCCAGTCACGCGCTGGAGCGGGAAAATCTTTCACTGATTCTTTGTTATAAAAAGTAAATCGGCTTCTGGGAAAAACCCACTTCTACAGTGCAGCATTAACTATCATCACATATTCATGTAAGCGGCAGCGAACGTGTAAAAGAATGAAGTTAGTTATATAAATTTGAAAAGTTCCAACTGTTTACCTAAACTAAAATTTTATAAAAATGTATAAAAAAAAAAAAAAAAAAATATATTTCGAAAAAAAGGCAAAGAACTATATGCACACCGACAATGCTTAAAATATATTTTAAAACCTTTCAGCAACATAATATTTTAAATACATAATTATTTAGCACTATAATCTTTTAATCTTATTTTTAAAGTCGATAATTGAAAGTTCAAAAATTTAAACTATTTTATGTTCCAATGTGCCCTTAAGAATTAAAACGATTCTAAGTAAAGCGACTTTTTCATATCTGCTCTTTTCAAACAGTAATCACCCCTTGATTAAACTTGTCCGATGTGGCATTCCCAAAACTTTCTTCTATCTCATACACGTTAATACTTTCAGGAAAATGGTACGTTGCTGCATCACCGGTTAGCTAATTTACACGAAAATCTAATCTGTAACAACTTAGTTAAAGTTCTAACTGAATATGAAATTTGATGAAAATCCGTGTATTAGTACTTGAGATAGAATTATCTCAGAAATCATTAAAAAAAAAAACTGGATAGAAGCATCATCTGTTGAGTGATTTACTCCAAAAACTAAGGAATACTCATTGATATCATGGACTAAATGAATCTGAAGTTTGATGTAAATTTGTGCATTTGATCTTGAGATAGAGTTTTTGCGATAATGATGAATAATGCCGCACAGCACAGCGCTACCTGGTGTGCGACTTACAATAAAATGTAATCAGAACCATATTATATCAGGGACTAACAGAATCCGGAGTTTTATGAAAATCCGTCTATTAGTTCTTGAAATATAGCTATTATGGAAATTATGAAAATGGCAGCATAGCAGCGCCACCTTTGGGCCATACACACCAACATTAATCAGATTCAGTTTATATCAAGGTCTAACTAAATCTAAAGCTTTGTGAAATTTTAGTTTGAGATAGAGCGCCCACAAAATATATGTCACATACATACAGACAGACTGACAGACATTTTGTAAAAACATGCTTTTTGGAACATCTGACCACTGAAACGCGGCGAAAAAAAATGAATTTAAAAACTTTCACGAATCGAATATTTTATTTTTCTAAAGTTAGAAGAAAGTAAATATTAATAAACTGATATTTTTAAATAAAATTTTACGAATAAAAATATGATTTTGTTTTTCAGACAGCTGGATGCCATGCCCCATATTGATTTCATGGATAAGGTTGTTCTGTACGCTCAACCTACGATTGGAGAACGCACAGCGACTGTGGTAGACTTGAAAGCAAACTACAATACGTGGTGTCCTTCTCAAAATATCATGGAAACGGACAAATCAGATTTTTATTCGGAAGAAGATGAAAAGAAAACTTTGGTTCCTGAATTTAATCATTATTTTCGTAAACCATCTGTAAATTTGGAATGGAGAAATATTTCATATAAAACCCCGGAAGGTAAGTAGCTTTTGAATTTCTAATAAATAAATAAGTAAACCGGCGAATCTACAATTCGTTAAGGCCGTTATGTCTCTACTAGATTTTTAGAAGCAAAATTCTGTTATGAGGATGCTTTCTTTAAAATAATAAATTATTTGGATTTGAGATTTTAAGATTTAAAAGAAAAATTTGCATATTTAATTAAAAGTTCCGAAAAGTTTATAAAAATTTAAATTTTTTAACGTCCCTATTTCTATTTTAGACATTCATATTTTTGCCTATATTTTTAAAAAAGTTTTTCAAATGCGTATTACACAACACTACGCATGGATTTTTCGATAACCTAACATTATTTTATTTAATGTAATTTTTTTACTGATACTATATATTATGTAAAATAATGATATCTTACATATCTTCACAAACTTTTATTTTTAGAAAATAACAAAAATCCTTGCAGCTAATTCCATGCATAGATTTATCACATATATAATAAAAAACATGTACAAAAAAGTTTAAATTTCTATTTCAAATACGAAAAAAAGCTTTAGCATTTTAAAAAAGTGAAAGTGGAGAAAATGTGAACTTGAAACTAAAAAAAAAAAAAAAAAAAAAAAAAAAAAAAAAAAAATTAAATTTTTAATTTGTGTGAGTATTAACACTATGTTATTGTATTAACAAAATTTACAATATCTCGCGATACAATTACCGTATGAGTAAAAATGAGTATCAAAATAATCTCAATTAAATAAGCTTTCATTTGATATTTTTTAAAAAATGACCAATTTTAAGATAAACTGTTCCCTTATAAAACCGATATCGCAATTGAAAACGTTACTTACCTCAAATCTGTTCAACTCATAGTATGAACAAGGATAACATATGTGAATTGTGAATGAAACAACCATGTAATATTTATAAAACAAATAGAAGACCCAAAAAAAAAAAAAAAAAAAAAAAAAAAACAAGCAGAAATATTGTGTTTGAATATCTTTATGTGAATAACTGGAGTAATTGCTTTGAATATTATGAATAAATTTTTAAGTATGAGTGTACTTATTTGGAAATGAAAATTGTTTGCTTTATCATTATTATTTTTAACACTAGAAAGACAAGAAATTTTACTCAAGTTTTATAAAAAAAATATTTTACACCATTGTTTTTATTTAAAATTTTTGACTTCCTTATCTTCCTTATCTATATTTTTTCTTTATACCTTTTAACCCCTTAACGGTCGTATTAAATTAAGGTTGAAAAATTCAAATTCATTATTGCCACCACTTTTATATATAATAAAAAAAACCATTCATCTTATTTAATGACAACTAAAATGATACCAGAATAAAACCAATTGCACTATTTTATAAAACTGTTGGGAATGAAGCGGTTCTGAATAAAAGCTGTGATGCTTGCACCCCATAAATGTCGCGGGCTCGATGATTAAGTGGTTAAACTTATTTCGTGAAAAAATTTCTGGTCCTAATCATTTTCTACCAACGATCACTTTTCATGAATACCAAAATGATCACTTTTCGTTCTCTTAAAACAATCTCCTGAATTAAACATTATTAATTTATTAGTAAATATAAATGCTCCTTATATCAATGCATTTTGAGATTTTGATATTAGTAAATGCAACTTCGGTTGTTATGAAAGTATTTGGACTATTATTATTAATCTCATGTCTCAAAAGAGAAAATATGTCAACGTAATTACAAAATGAAAATTCCTTTTAAAATTTATTATTTACTAACATTTCTAACTTGCAAATATTATTAGGTAAAAAGATTTTAGATGGACTGAACGGTTCTGCACGTAGTGGAGAATTAACGGCCATCATGGGGCCCTCGGGTGCAGGGAAAACGTCACTGTTAAATGTACTGACGGGATACTAGTAAGTATTTATGTATTGGATTTTAATTAAATTAATGACTGTCTCAAATAAAAATGCACGAACTAAGGACTAGAACTAATCAAACTTCTTTTAAACTACTAGAATATAAAGAAAAACTGCTCAAAAGTGCTTTCTTTTTTATTATGACGATTTTAACTTTCAGTATCTGTATTATAAAGCAAAAGTTTGACATGAATACAGGGTGCGTAGTATGGAAGGACTTTGTAAGGACCTTTTACCGGAATTTTTAAAATGTAATATTTGTTTTATTTAACGAAAAAGAAATCCTATTTCAGATGTAACAACCAGTACTTTAAAGAATTTCTGATACTAAAAGAATTAAAATCCTCTGAGTTTCTTGATGACTACGCACCCTGGAATAACACTAACGATAGCAAAAACCAGAATGATAAATTTCTCTCTTTTTTTTTTAATTTTGGAAATCTATTAACATCAATTATTACATCAATTAGGGTTATTACAAATGAATCATCGTATTTCCAAAGCGTTTATTTCTGAGCATAATACGGTTACAACAATGGCTTGCACATGAAAATAAAGCAAAAATATACAAAATTGACGTCCACACTACAAATGTTCAATATGTGCTTTTCGAGTGATACGCCAGATGTCAAGGCGATAATTCAATTGGTTCTACACATTGCTCAGCAAAGGCGGCCGAGACTTTTACTTAAACAACCGTTTTTCTTTTCCAATTGTCGACACCAGCGCAGAATGCTTTGTTAGGTTGGTGATTTTCATTTATATGTTCTGGAATGCTCTCTGAACGGTAAATGCAATCCACATTTCGAAAATTCTAGAGCACAAAACGCTTTCAGTCGCCATTTTGAATATGACGTACGCACAGCAACCACACGCGCATGACACACACGCAGCGCGAAACTCTAGTTAACACCCTCTCGTTTGAGTTGTCATGGAAACATATGTGATTCCTAGATCCTTACAGCTATTTATATAGTAACGTATCAAAACCCGATGATTCATTTGTAATAACTCTTTATAATGATGCCTTTTTCATAGTCCCTAGCCACTAGAAATAAACCTTCAACTTTTCCAATAGAATATCCGGAGGTATTATTGTAAATAGCGACTTAAATTCCAGTACACCTAATATATCCTTAAGTAATTAGCATAGCAGTTAGCAATAATAATGTTATCTCCAAAATAGCGATATGGATTGTATATCATATAATACACCCCTTTTCGGCTTCCCTCCCCCCTTTTTGCAGTCGACTGAGGCCGGCGGTGAAGAGAGAATGGGAGAGATTTTTATTATTATTATTTATTTATTTAATTTTTTTGGGCAGCTTGCCTCTTTATTAAGTGCAAAAGACCCTGCCCGCACGAACTACTGGAGCCGCTCTCATGGGAAAGCCCACGGAGCCAGATTTTCTCGGTGGGGTGCGGTAGAAAGGTGAGATCCTGCCTCCGTCTGCAACGCTCTCGTCTGCCTTGCTTTTCGGTGCAAAATTTTCCCTTCTGCTGTACGACTTAGCTTTTTGTCAATTCTCTGATCGTTTCAATTCCCTCAAAACTGCCCCCATTCTCAGCTAAATTCAGTACCACCGTTTAGGCTCAAAAACATCCAGACCCATTTCGTCTGGTATGATGAATATTAGCTGTGCGGCAACAAATCACACAGTTAACACAATGTGCAATAAACAACAAAGATTATCAACAAAGCACTTAATCTAAATAGCCGACCAGGGTACTTGTGTCAGTGGTGTAGTCCTGGAAAAAAAAGTGGGGGGACGCTCATAGTCTCGAACATTAGGATCTCTATCACCCATACGGCTAACTTGATTGTGAATTCCAGGGATAAATAATTGAAAAATTAAATTTAAATAAAAAAATAATTTTTATTTTAAAATTAATTAAAATTTTAAATTAAATTAAATTTATCTTTAAAAGTAGTTAAATTTTTAAATTATAATTTAATTAAAATTAAAATTTAATTAAAATTTTAAAAAAAAGTTGCATTTTAAATTATTTATTTATTTTGTACTAAGTTATTCAAAAT
This sequence comes from Maratus speculifer, assembly GCA_964019185.1. NCBI lineage: Eukaryota > Metazoa > Arthropoda > Arachnida > Araneae > Salticidae > Maratus > Maratus speculifer. Next base: position 245,583,195 of record OZ025289.1, read on the forward strand.
GGAAAAGAAATTCATTCAACGTAATTTATCTTATGTTACAACAATTTTAACAATTTTTTACTTCAAACACAATTTTAAATACAGGGTGATTCTAAATTCATATAAAAAGTTTAAGTAGCCAAATTAGCCCTTTTCTATTTCAAAAATTTCCTTTCATACCAGAAAAATCATATAATATTCTTTTCTTTATTTAAGATAGGCATTTCATGATTACAAAAGGAAGAAGATTCCTTTAAAATTTTCTGGTATGAAATCGAAAATTTTAAATAAAAAAAAAAAAAAGAAAGAAAAAATAGTAAATTTGTCAAACACAAAAAATACATAAATAATAATAAAAAAATAGAAATGGAGTTTTTTAAAATGAGGAAGTTTGATTTCATAACAGAGATTTTCAAAGAATTGTTCCTTTAAGTAATCCTGAAATGTCTCTCTTTTAAATAAAGAAAATAATAGCATAAGAATTTTCTGATGTGAATGAGAAAACTTGGAATAATAAAAAGGGACAAATTGCCATGTAATTTCTTTGCATATCCCGGTAAATGAACGATAGAAGCTACCCAATCCTTATTCTATATTAAGCGTATTGTTACGCATTTCTGTAATATATATAAATTTCATTATGTTTGAAGGCGTGTAACGTCATTAAAATAGAATGTAAAGAGTTTTTTTTTTTTTTCCCTTATGGCATAATTTAATGAAATAGTTCTGTGGTAACATGTAAACGAATTACAAGTGGCACATACTTAATTTGCATTAAAAAATCTCTTTAAGGCAAATCATTATAATATATATATAGACAGTCTAAGTTTAAAATGTTGTATTTTTTATGGTGCTGCAAACTTTATAGAGCTTGCAGACATTTTTAAACAATATTGCAGTAATTCAATAAAATTTTTATTTAGAAATATAACAAATAAGATGTATATTACAAACCCCAAATTAAATTTCTATCAACTTTTTTACAAAATAAAGTAATGAAACAGATATATTTTTTTTTTTTTCTCTGAACACTTGGTGTATTTTAATCTTTGGTTTACGGAGAAAAAAAAATCACAAATGTAAAAGAGAAACAAAATTAAAAATAGTCTTTTACGGAGACTTCAGGGGGACAATTCTTCTCCTGAATCTAGGAAAAAAGTGACTTAAACTACAAAAGCGGAAAAAAAGTTACACGGGAAAAAGTTACCGAAATAAAGTGACCAGGAAAAAAAAAGTGACAATTAATTGATTTTGGGGATTCATTGGTTAAGTCGGATTTCTTTGATCGGGGGGAGGCTCTTAATTTAGGTAAATGTTTTTTTCATGCTGAATTAACTGTTTTGGTTCAATTTTTGGATATACGTCCATACTGAAAGGACGCTTGCCTGATTAGTTTTTGGAACGAACAATTACTACTCTCCCCCTCCCCATCCGCCCGAAATTATATAAATGGGTTTTTATGCAGAATTATCCAACGTATGTCAGATTTTCTACATAGGTTCTTTCTGATAAGGCTTATATATAGTATATAATGTCTGAAGAATTTTGGGAGTTTAATGGATAAGTATAGAGGGGGAACGGCGGATAGCCTCCCTTAAATTAATCTCTTTTTAAGCAGAATTATCCGATTTATTTGGAATTTTGGACATAGATTTATTATGATAAGACCTATCTCTGATTAGTTATGGAGTTCTTTTGCTGGAGGACGGCAATCACCTCCCGTCTCAAATTAGATAAATCGGTTTTTATGCAGAATTATCCGATGTATTTCAAATATTAAATATATAAGTTGTTTCTGATAAGGTGAATCCCTGAATAGTTTTAAGTCTTTAATGGCTAAGTATAAAGGTGGCCGGGGGATAGCTCCTCTTTAATTAAATAAATGGCTTTTATGCAGAATTATCCGATTTGCTTCAAATTTTGGATGTAGGTTCATTATGATAATTCGTATCCCTGATTACTTATGGGGTTCTTTTGCTAAGTATAAAAGGGGAAAGTGGCGATTATCCCCCTCTCCCTAAATTAGATAAATTGGTTTTTATGCAAAATTATCCGATGTATTTCAAATTTTGGATATAGGTTCTTTCAGATAAAGTGAATCCTGAATAATTTTAAGGGTTTACTGGCTAAGTATAGAGGAGGGAATGAGGGATAACCTCTCTTAAATTAAATAATTGGCCTTTTATGCAGTATTATCCTATTTACTTCGAATTTTGGACACAGGTTTATTATGATAAAGCGTATCGCTGACTATGTATGTGGCTTGAATGTTTAAGTATAATCAGGAGAAATGGGGGAGCTAATCCCCTACTTAATTTGTTTTCCGAGGGACATTATTCCTTGAAAAAAAAAAGGATGTATTATGCAGTTAGTCTGAATAGTCTATGAGCTCAATGCCATTAATTTAAATTTGCAATATTGTTTTTATTTATGTTTTGACCAGTTGCATTAATATTTTCAGGTATTAATAGATCAAATAAATAAAATAAGTAAATAATAAGACCTTTGTTAAATTGCTCCTAAAATTAGAAAATTAGCAATTTGTTAATTTTTTAATTTCTTCTGTCTTTACAAAGAGAAAATATTGTATTCGTGAAAAATTACAACTTCCAGTTTTTTGTCGGATTTACATGCAACCCAATCACATAAAACTCATTATATTGCTGCAATAAAAGTGCAATCAAATCACAAACAAAAATGTATAATGGATTAATTTTGATAAAAACAGGTTACTATATATTCTATAGAATACTCTAGAATTTGTATATTCTTAATTGATTTTTTTAAATATAAATTATGCTTTTTATTATCGGTATTGTACAACAAGTATAAAAACGCATTTATTATTTTTATATATAAACAGAGAAATAGAAATGTAACTTTCGTAACGGTCTTCACTTTTTTTTTCTTTTTTTTTTTTTTTGGCAAACGCGGTAGATGTTTCACAAAATGCTTTCAAAGCTGGCGTTTTGAACCGAATTTCCTGATGAGGACAGAAAAAAACAATTAACAGAGGCAGAAAAACGTTACGTTGCGTGATCAAAAACGCTTATAAATCAATAGGTAATTAATTAATAAAAAAAATAGAAAACACAATTCATTTCGAAATTATACTTCCATAATCAGATCTTCCAATTTTATAACTTTGCGTAGAAATATGAATTCGTAAATGTGTCAAAATGTTTTGCGCATGTTGAGCAGAGAAAAGCCTTTAGAAGAGTACACAGAAAAAAAGAAGCTAAGCTACCCTCCTCAATACTTAGCCATTAAACATTTAAAACTATTCAGGAATTCACTTTATGAGAAAGAACCTATATTCAAAATTTAAAATACATCGGATAATTATGCATAAAAAGCAATCTAATTTAAGGGGGGGGGGTAATCGCCCGTTCCCCCATTGATACTTAGCAAAAGAACCTCATAAGTGATCAGAGATACGCCTTATCATAATGAGCCTATATACAAACTTTGAAGCAAATCGGATAATTCTGCGTAAAAAAAGCTATTTATCTTATTTAAGAGAGATTATCCCGCATTCCCCTCCTCTATACTTAGCCATTAAACCCTTAAAACTACTCAGGGTTCTATTTCTTTAAACTATTTAACTTTATCAGAAAAAACCTATATCCAAAATTTAAAATACAATGGATAATTTTGCAAAAAATCCAATTTATCTAATTTAAGGAGTAGGGAATCGCCCGTTCCTCCCATTTATACTTAGCAAAAGAACTTCATATCTAATCAGAGATGTAGATCGGATAATTGTATATAAAAAACAATTTATCTAATTTAAGAGGGGGGAATAATCGCTCGCCCCCATTTTTAATTAGCAGAAGAACCCCTTAACTAATCAGGCATACGCCTTATCATAATGAACCTACATCCAAAATATGGAGCAAGTCGGATAATTCTGCGTAAAAAGTATTCATTTAATTTAACGGGGATTATCCCCCGTTCCCCCCTCTGTATTTAGCCATTAAGCCCTTTAAACTATTCAGAGATTCACTTTATGCGAATTAACCTACATAAAAAATTTCAAATATATTGAATAATTGTGCCTAAAAAACAATTTATCTAACTTAAGGGGGGGACAATCACCTTCCCCTTTTTAATTAGCAAAGGAACCCATAAACTAATCAGGGATATGTCTTATCATAATGAACCTATGTCCAAAATTCGAAGCAAATCGGTTAATTCTGCGTAAAAAGCCATTTATTTAATTGAAGAGGGGCTATCCCCTGCCCCCCTTTCAGACTTAGCCATTAAACCCTTAAAATTATTCAGGGATTCACCTTAACAGAAAGAACCTATATTTAAAATTTGAAATACATCGGATAATTCTGCATAAAAACCGATGTATCTAATTTGAGATGGAGATAATTGCCCGCCCCCTCCCCCTTTATAATAAGCAAAAGAACCCCATAACCAATCAGAGATATAGCGCTTATCATAATGAATCTATGTCCAAAATTCCAAACAAATCGGATAATTCTGCGTAAAAAGCTATTAATTTAATTTAAGAGAAATTATCCCCATTTTCCCCTCTATACTTAACCATTAAACTCCCAAAATTCTTCAGGTATTATATACTATATATAAGCCTTATCAAAAAGAAACTATATCCAAAGTTTGACACAGTTTGGATAATTCTGCATAAGAATCCATTCATCTAATTTACGGCGATGGGAGGAGGGGGGGGGAATCCTTCGTTCCCAAAACTAATCAGGCAAGCGTCTTTTCAGTATGAACGTATATCCAAAAATTGAACCAAAACAGTTAATTCAGCATGAAAAACTCATTTACCTAAATTAAGAGCTTCCCCCCCCCCGATCCCCTTTCATACTTAACCGATGAATCCCAAAAATCAATAATGAATCTCTAAAATCAAGTCCTAGTCACTTTTTTTCCGGTAACTTTTTTTCTCCTTGTCACCTTTTTTCCAGTAACTTTTTTCCCGTGTCCCCTTTTTTTCCCACTTTTGTAGTTTGTCACTTTTTTCCCCGATAGCTTTTTTTTCCGTGTACCACTTCTCCCTAATGAATAATCCTTGGTTATCTTTTCTTTTAACTGTTCAATTACTTAAATCCTCTGAGAAAAACAAGCTGCAATATTTTTTGAAATTTTTGAGAGAAAGAGAAAATTTAATTAATTAAATTTGAAAATTTAGAGGGGCAATTCTGCTCCACCACCAATGATGACGAACATGTTTTTTTTCCGTCCCCCCCCCCACTTTTTTTTAAATCCCGTTCAATAAAAAACATAGTTTTATAACAAAAACCTATTGATATTTGGAAAATATATAACGCTTATCAAAAATTCAAAATATAGCAAATAATTTAAGATATTATTCATCAAAACTCAAAAGATACTCACAATTCTGTTGGATCTGACTTTTGATCTGCAATTATGTGTACCGCAACGTTTGAAAGAAATTGCAAAACTTTTCAGTTTTGGCTGCCTACATCTTTTCATTGTTATTTTTCCTTCAAAAATTAAAATTATGATATAAAATATTTATCGCTAGAAAAAACGAGGCAACTCAGAGATACTCGCTCCACTTTAAACTAGTCCAATGCTTGAATCTAATCAAGAAATAATTGTCAATGTGAACGAGAGAAAAGAGAATAATCGTTCTGGGGGATTTTTTCACTGAACAGTATCAGAAGTTGTCGGTGTGCATTGATGATAGATGCCATATACCGGCCAATTGATGACCATGATTAACTAACAGCATGTAATAGCTATGACAATTACCCTGAATGTCTTTAAAGATCTTATTTATTGACTAATGGAAGCATGCTGTTGCTAATTGTCATGTGAGTAAAAAAATGACCAGACTTTCAATTCTCGAACATCTGGATATTTTTAAAACTGAGATTGCGGTGTGTCCAAGGTTTTTTCGGGAGCTTGTATGATCTTTCTGATAGGAAACAGGAAGGGGATAATAGACTTCCAAGTAAAAGTAATGTATGCCTTTGAAAGAACTAATGTTAGTGCGGTATTTCATTAATGGTAATTTATCTTTTTGAGTGCCGTTGTTACGTTGTTAACGAAAACTAAAATGGTTTAAAATATCAATTCTATACTTTACAAAATTGTTAATTTTTTAATATTTTTTTTTTAAATTTTTAATCATTTAATGAATTATGAAAATCTGCGTCCCCTCGCGTCTTTAGCGTCCCCCTTGAGTTAAAAAAGTAAGGGGACGCTTGAAAGAAAATAAAAAAGTGGGGGGACGCCGTCCCCCTGCGTCCCCCCTCGACTACACCTCTGACTTGTGTTAGTGGTTTGCCACTTTGCCGGCTAAAATTTCGTCATGTACGCTAATGGCGCTTGGTGCATGTAAATCCGTTGTGCGTGCAAAGTCCTCCAAGTTGCCTGTGAATTAAACCGCTGGAGGTGCCTTGCCAGGTGAAGGTCTCGTCATTTGATCAAGGTTCTAAATTACGAGACCAACTTGAGTAGCCATTTGCAGTATAAACAGCAGGATGTAACGTTAAGAAACCGGCAAAACAAAGTATGCTCAAACGAGAAACAAGTTCTGCAGAAATCATGACATGCGATGCGAAGATATCAAGTTTATTGCCGCTACACGGCGATTAGGCGGTCACCCGCCCGATAATAGGTATATATTAAGCTGAGATAACTCGGCAGGTAGGGGTCATCGGTAAAAAGAAAGAACAACGCAAAAACTATCCAACCGAATCGTTTGAAAATTAAAAGATGTTATTATTACATAATTTGCCAAGCCATCTGAAATTTTATGAAAATCGGATGATAGTTCCATTACAAAAATATTCCATTACATTACGGTCAATGGGGAAAAATACCTTCAAGTACATTTTAATGATGTTACACTCTTTCGAACAATTTCGATAAAATTTATACGCATCTATGAAATATATACTGAAATACATAATCTGTACAATCTGTGGTGCAAAGAATATTTTTTTATTAATTTACAAGGCCACACAAATATATTCTATTACATAATGGTAGAGGAGGAAACATTGTTTGAGATGCGTTTTAGTTATATTAAACTATTTCACATTTTATGAAATTGTTGAAAACGTTTTTGAGGTTTACTACAAGTTGTTTTCTATATAATAGAAAGCATGTAGTATTTACAGGGATACACAAAAGATTTCGGATACTGTACTGTCTCCGAATTACAGTATATTTTGAAAACTTCGTTATAGTACAAACGCATCTCATTTTCTAGGTTTGATGCGCAATTTCCGACATGTTAATTCAAAGTGCTTTCGGCCTTTGAATAGTATGCAATTTAAATTCTAGGTTTAAGCTGAATTTATTTTATATTTTTGGATTCTCTGTCCTGTCATAGGGATTTGAATAAAATTTCTTTGATACACGAAATTAATTTTGTCGATCTCGCAAAAAAATGTTTAATCGAATATAATTTTTCTTATATCCTCAAATTCTATCATACGAACTAGCTTTTACTTTTTCGATTTTGATTATATTTTTTAAATATATGCTAGTCTCAATTTCAGAAGCGGTTTCAACAGGTTCCGAAAGTTAAAGTAATTATTTTTTTTAAATCCGAAACCAAAAAGTAAAAACTAGACCGGTTGTTGATTGTCCTCAGTTATTCTCTCCCTCCCCCCCCCCCCAAAAAAAAAGGCATGTGGAAATATTAAAATATGAGCAAGATATTGGAAAATAACATTCACATAGACTTAACATTATAGCAACCGAGTCTTTATGAGCTCACCATTAAATGCACTTGAAGCTATTTTTTTTCTATTGGCCGTAATGTAACAGAATACTTTTGATTTTCCTTGTTATTAAACTATGCATCGGATTTTCATAAAATTTGAAGTGACTCAAGAAAATTATGCAACAATTATAGATTTTAAATTTCAAATGTTTCGGTTGGGTAGTTTTTACTAATAGGGATTTTTAATCACCTTTAAATGTCAAATTATTCTCGTCAAACTATTTCGAAGCTTTTCTACTGATGATTCAATGTATGCTGTACTTTTCGTGATGAGTAAGTATAAGCTATCAGTTTAGTTAGTAAAAAAAAAAGCAATATAACACCTTCTTGATCTTTTATCCTAATATCATGTGTTTGTTCAGATGTGCGTATAAAAGTGTAATGATATCTTTGTCTTCCCACAAGGCGGTGAATTGCATTAACCTCATAGCAATCTTTACCATTTCCGAAAGATTTTTAATTTTATAATTATATTTATCTCAAAGTTTTCTTGATAATGCAAGAATAGCAAGTTGGAAATTGCACGTGAAGCGTAGCAAACGAGGTGCGTTCGTACGATAACGGTCTTTTAAATATATTCAGATCTTGCTGCTATAATAGATAGTATTTCGGATAGAGTACAGTGGTCGAAATTTTTTGTGTTTCTGTAAATATAAAAAAAGCAATTTTTACTACACCTCAGCAACATATATCATATGCTGTACTATATGCTTTCTTTTACACAGTAAATAACTTGTAGTATTCATCAGCAACGTATATCAATCTCATTAAATGTTAAATAGTTAATTATAATTAAAACGCGCTACAAAAAATGTTCTCTTCATACCATTATGTAATAGAATACTTTTGTGTGGCCTTGTAAATCAACAACAAATGTTTTTGCACTACAGCAAAATGTATATTATAATATGTACTTCACAGATGCATAACAATTTTATTGTGTTCGAATGAGTTTAACACCATTAAAATGCATTTGAAACTTTTTTCCCCATTGACCGTAATGTAACAGAATACTTTTGATTCTCCCTGTAATTGATCTATGCATTCGATTTTCATAAAATTTGAAATGACTCTACAAAATTATGTAATAATCAAACATTTTAAATTTCAAACGATTAAAATGCATTTGAAACTTTTCCCCATTGACCGTAATGTAACGGAATACTTTTGATTGTCCCTGTAATTGATCTATGCATCCAATTTTCATAAAATTTGAAGTGACTCGACAAAATTATGTAATAATCATACATTTTAAATTTCAAACGATTAAAATGCATTTGAAACTTTTACCTCATTGACCGTAATATAACGGAATACTTTTGATTGTCCCTGTAATTGATCTGTTCATCCGATTTTCATAAAATTTGAAATGACTCGACAAAATTATATAATAATAATGTATTTTAAATTTCAAAAGATTCGGTTGGGTAATTTTTTCGTTGTTATATGCATACGGACAGACAGACGGACAGACGGACGGACTGAACGACAACAATAGGTGCTACGTATTTACATAATTACGAATGCACCTAAAAATGAAGTAGTGAAAACAATTTTCAGTTCATAACATTTATGCATTTTTTAAATTTATTTGAAAATTTTGTTAATATGCTTCTGTCCTTCTTTTGTACACTGTAAAAAATGTCAGATGTTTCTGAATATATAAAAATTTACAGTAATCAAAAACGAAAATATACCGTAACCTCTTCTAACTCACCTAAGGTTTCGAAAACCGGTCCTTTACTTTAAAAAATCCCTGAAAACTATTTGTTTTCGAAATTTAAATAAGAATTTATAAAAATTAATTTTTATTAGCTACCCGTCCTTTTTGGAAACGTTTCTAAGTAGCTTTTACAGTACAATAATCACTTTTCTCAAATCAAAATATCACTTTTTCGGATGCTACAAATTCATGCGAAATTATTTTGATATTCAGAGAACATGTTTAATAGACAAGCATACAATTTTAACAGTATTAACATTAATATGAAAATAAATATTTTGCTACAATTGCATGCACAAAATCAGTTATGCAGCTGAAAAGGTTAACTTGAGAATTGATAGAATCCGAAAAAGTGATACAGTCGGCTCTCGTTAATTCGAACTCGTCGGGACCACAAGAAATGTTCGAACTATCCGAAGTTCAAATTAGGGAAAGTATGAAATAAGAACATGCTTAATATGGTGCTACTACAAATGAATTAATGTTATGGTGTTTTTTAAATTCATTATGTCTATTATCACCAGAATAAGACTTAATATTAAATTAAAAGACATAAATACATAAACTAATTAAAAGATTAGAAACAAGCACAAGGGAAGAAAAATTTGAAGCGTCACTGATGGATAGACGGGGCACTTAGAAAGTGGATATCAAATGCATTGGATCAATGTATACTCGTTCGGAACAATTTTCACAAAAATCAATGAAAGAAAGTTATTCAAATGATTTGAAATCTGTGAGAAAGAAAGGAAAAATGCAAAATCGGAATTCTCGTTAGTTCAAATTAAACGATGTCAAGAAAAAATGAGTTCGAATTAATGGAAAAGTTTAACGTTATTCTGCAATTGAAATTTCGGGACTTTATGTTTAGTTCGAATTAAGCGAAGATTCGAATTATCCGATTTCGAATTAACGGGAGTCGGCTGTATTTTGATTTGAGAAAAGTGATTAAGGTACTGTAAAAGCTACTTAGAAACGTTTCCGAAAAGGATGGGCAGCTAATAAAAATTAATTTTTATAAATTCTTCTGTAAATTTTGAAAACAAATAGTTTTATGGGATTTTTAAAGATAAAGGAACGGTTTTCGAAACCTTATGTGAGTTAGAAGAGGTTACTGTATATTTTCGTTTTTGATTACAGCACATTTTTATGTATTAAGAAACATCTGACATTTTTTACAGTGTATGGTATTGCATTTTAAATAAGTTGGAAATTGCACATTAAGCGTAGCAAATGAGTTGCGTTCGTATTATGAGGAAATTTAAAAAATAGTCGGATTTTGGTCCAATAGTATATAGTACTTCGGATACAGTAGAATATCCGAAATCTTTTGTGTATGCCTGTAAATACTTTCTGCTTTCTATTATACAGGAAATAACTTGTAGTAAACCTCAACAATGTATACCAATTTAATAAAATGTAAAGCAGTTTGATATTATTAAAACGTGCTCCAAACGGTGTTTTTCCCTATACTATTATGTAATGGAATACTTTTGTGTAGCCCTGTAAATTAATAACATATATTATTTGCACCACAGATAGTACAGAATGTATATTTTAATATATAGTTCATAGATTCATATCAGTTTTATTATGTTCGAAAGAATGTAAGACCATTAAATGCCATTGAAACTATTTTTTCCCATTGGCCGTAATGTAACGGAATACTTTTGATTGTCCCTGTAATTAAACTATGCATTCGATTTTCACAAAATTTGAAATGACTCAACAAACACTGTTATGCTTGTTTATTCTTAACAATTTCCATCATAGTTGAAAAGTGTCTATGAATTTGGTTTGTTTATCTGACCATCCTTGCTCTAGTGGAAATACAATCGGCTTACATGAAATTGATGTATGGTGTTGATATTTAGTGTGGCATGTTAGATATTGAAAATAAGTGTGTACCATTAATGGTTCATTTACAGGGACACACAAAAGAATTCCGTTACATTACGGTCTGTGAGAGAAAATTGTTTGCCGTGTATTTTAATGATAATATAGTATTTTAAATACTATATTGAAATTTGTATGTATCACTTGGGTCTATTACAAAACGCTTTCTGTAGAATCTGGTGTGCATATAAGTTATTGTTTATTCACAGGACACACTAAAATATTTGGTTACAGTACTGTTTATGAAAAATAATTTCTGGAAATCAGGGCAAGAAAAAGGATTTCAAGTGCATTTCAGTATACTGACTTTGATAAATGGCAAATTTCAACTGTGCTATGATGCAATTAATCGAATTAACTTTTAGCTTAGTATGTAATACATACGTTACGGTCAATTTGATTAATCGGTTATTATTAATAGTAGCCGATTATTCATAACAATAACCAAATCATATCCAAATAGACCGGTTAATATGATAAATTTATGCGAATTTATTAAATTAACCGGTTATTATTAATAATAATCAAATCAAGATTGGCAAATGTAATAAATTTCAGCTCGTTTAGCTTTGGTTTGGGATTTTAATTCGAATACGTTTTTTATCAAATATTTATTGCTAAAAGTAAGCATTTCAATTCTGTATAATTTATTCTTTGAATATTTCAGTGATTTCAAATTTTTATTTAATTCATTTAGTAATTATAAAAATAATTATTTTAAACTATTTAATTTTTTGCGTCTTATTAACAGAACACTTCTTTTGTCTCTTAACAATTATCTTTGTTATTAGATTCAAACAGTTATGACTATAAATATTTTTGTAAAGCATACATTCGTTACTAAGCTTTTAATTATACTGACCGAACTTCAACGGTAATTATTAATAATAATCGGTAAATTTATTAATATGCAATATTTACCAAATTTGCCAAAAGACGTGGTTTTTATTATTAATTACCGAATTTATCAAACTAACCGTAACACATATATGAATCTTTGTATTACAGAATTGCACAAAAATTTCGGATGTTTTTAGACTATTTATTCATATCATTTTTTAAATTGCTTATTTAGACATGTCTAGGGCTAGTAGAGCTTTAGATCTTGGATAGATCTTCATTTGGTTGAACAAAGTTTATTTAGACATCTCATCTTAATAAACTGTTTATATTAGTTAAATTAGTCTGAATATGTTGGAAAATGTTTCATCTAAGCTGGACCCATAATTTTTTATACTCGTTTTAAATGAATTTTAATATAAGTGTGGCAAAACGAAATACAATTTTTTAATTCGATAATTTAATACTTTATTTTGTCATATAAATAGCGTAATTTTTATAGAACACTAAATACGTTCACTATCAGTAATAATTATTCAAGTCTTTAAATAAAAAAATCTGAATGAGCTCTTATAGATTTGTATTCATTATATCAAAAGAAAAAGCTAAAATATTTCAATTCACGAATTTAAAAATGTATACATGGGGTTTATAATGAGTAATGTAAAAATTTTAAGAAATGGTACAGTATATTAAATCTGTACCTTGGAACAAAAAGGGCCAATGTCCATTTTTCTCAAATGGCTGGAAAACTAATTAAAATTTGAGGAATTTTAAGAATTTTGCTACGATTTCAATAATGGCCTCGACAAAATATTTTGTTTTCAATGATCTAATATTGGGAGGACTTTGGCGCTTTTAGCAATTACTTTATATCGCATTCTGAATTCGTTCGTGTTCTTAACTCAAATTTCTCAATTTCGGACATTGGCCCTTTTTGTTCCGAGATACAGATATCGAAAATTGTTTTCTGTGAAACCAACACACAATTTTTAATTAAAAATGAAAGTTGTAACTCACTTATTCAGTCAAAAATGCGACAAAAAAAAAAAAAAAAAAAAAAAAAAAGCTTTTGATTTTTTAAGGAACATTTTCTTCTAAGGGTTCGTAAATTTCATCACAGAAATGGCATTGGTTGTTTCAGAAAAAAGCTGATATACTTCAACTGAATCCTGGCATAGTTAGTGAAAGTTGGTTTTACCGTTTTCTCGCAGAGAATAAATGGATTTAGGGTCGATCCTCAGGAGGTCGTTGATTGTTTTTTCTTGATAAAAGATTTGATTTAAAAGTGTATACATATTTTATCTTTAAGAACTAACTGACAAGTATCACTCGCAATTAAATTTATTTCTTTTAAAAATGGTAATTGTTTCAATGAATTACAAAATTTTAACATTAAAAGTTTTTTTTTCTTATAATTATTGTTAAAATCATGAGGAAGAAATAGGGTTGTACATGAGTGTGACACCAAATATTTTTGACAAAATAAATAGATTTATGATCCTAATTTTTTATACAAATATTTTTATTCTAGTGTTCTGTATTACAAGGATCACCCAAAAAGAAAGTTTTCTATGGTTTGTAAAAAGAAATAAAATATAATTACGTGGAAAGATTTATTGCAAAAGACACAGCACTGTTTCATTTACATCTCCACATAAGAACCACCGGAATTGTAACATCTACCATAGCCTGGAATAGGCTTTTGTAGTGCAACCACAGAAGTCTGTCACTTAGGACTGTAGCAAATTTGTCACCGTTGTCAACACACTAATCATCACCCGTAACGATCCTCTGAGGCACTCGTTGTCCTCATCCTGGTATCACTGCACCAAAGTCAATGCTGCTCCCATGCGTTTGGTTTTGTGTTCGGGGATAAGATTATTTGGCACCCACCCGGCACACGGAACAACAGGTGTTTTGTATTGATTTCAAGTACTGCTGACTTTTTCTGCGAATTTCTGCAGCGATATTACGATGAGAGTAACGAGTATCGTTCCGGATTTTGAGACAGTATTGCGCAAAATTGGCTTCATTCCCAGGCGGCTGGCTTGTGTGACCCTAGATTACAAAAACTTATAGCATACTATGGCAAGTGTTAGAAGTTTCATATGTTGATAAGTAAGCTGAAACATTGCTGTATCTTTTGAAATAAATCTTTAAGGATAATTATAATTTGTTTCTTTTTACGAGTCACTTTCTGGATGAACTTCATACTTAATAAAATTTTTCACGTCTTTTTTTTTTTAATTATCCAGTTTATATTATTTTTCAATTTCATATGATGGCTAACTTTCTTTATATATCTATATTTCTTTTATAGCCAGAAAAGAGTGTCTGGTCAGATATATGTAAATGGAGTTCCACGCGATATGCTGACATTTCGTAAACTTTCCTGCTATATTATTCAAGATGATCACGTCCTAGATCGGTTTACTGTTAAGGAACTCATTACTATTGCATCCAGATTAAAACTACCAACTGCAATGTCTAAAAAAGAAAGGGAAAAAATAGTAAGTTCTTCATTTTCAATTTATACTCTGTAGCAAGTAGCTACCCATGCCAGTAGTGATCGAAAATGTAAAGAAGCTGTAATTTCAAAATTAAAGAATTTCACTGTCAGTGTCATCAAACAAAGAAACATGGTATTTTAATATTAAAAAAACATTATAAGGTACCCTGGGGCAATAACGCCAGGCGGGGTAATAACGCCAAGTGCTTATATTTTGCATAATTATGAAATAATCAGGTAAATAACACCCATGTGCTCTGCGCAGAAAGGTTTTGAGTCATATAAATCGAAAAAAACAGCTTCAAGTTAATTTGTTTCATTTTTAGGTCTTATTGTTTTTACAAGCAACTAAAATTAACGCTTGATCTAAAATTTGCGAGATAAGGTTTTTGATCTAAAGACTATATTTTTTATCCAGAAATACTTTGTTTATTACATAAATTTGTAGTGTATTTCATGTACTTTCAAATTGTTGTAGAAGATTCTGTATATCTTCTCGAGATAATTTGTAGTTTAGGATTTACTGCGCAACAAGTATCCCGGGGTAATAACGCCAGGGATTGGCTTTTTCTTTCACTTTCACAAAATATCAATATTTTCTATCGCATAGAATGCATACATGGGAATATAAATACTGATTCAAATAATCCGTGCAATGTTTCTAATAATTCTATTTAAATGGTCATTTTTAAGCAAAACGTAGTTTAGAATCTGATATTCTTTTGCCTCCTCACCCCGCCACCACCACAGTTTTCTTTTTCTTTCAGAGTCACAAAAAAATTGTACATTTTCATTAGCTTAGATTGCAATTTGTCAATTTCTAGAGCTGTAGAGTTTGTATTTTTAGAATTGGGCAATCTACATGCCATTATTTCATCTTAATTTATAGTTTTGTTTGCATGGCGTTATTACCCATATAGGTGGGTATTAACGCCAAATATCATTGGTCAAGAAAAAACGCCATTACATTTTATGAATACATATCTGTTAAATTATTTTATTTTATATAGATAGTCAATGAGTTGCTGTATCAGATCCTATATTTGTTTGAAAAATACAATCTAAAACTAAGCCGTGAAAATTGGTAGAACCTTAACGTGGCGTTATTACCCCAGGGTACCTTATTATAAATTAATTAGGTATACTTAAAAATGATTATGACAAGATATATTTATTTTCACATGAATATAGTTTATTCTTAAAACATAGAGATTCGTGCAAAACGCTGTTTTTTCAAGATTATTTAAAATGGAAACGAGAATCTTTATTCTAATCACAGTAAAGTACAAATTGATGTTTAAATTTACAAGAAAAATAAATTACCATTAAAAAAATAATCAAAATGGCAGCACTATAGCTACTCAAACTTGGCTCCTGCGATTTGCACCGGGGAAACGCCCAGGTCCTCATATTAGACTAAAATCATTAACCAACATATTTTGACAAAATTAAGTCCATACGCGCAACAAATCTAAATATAACAAAAAGTAAAAAATAAATAAATTAAAAAATAGGGACGTTTTGAAAAAAAAAAGTGTATAAGCTAATTGTAAATATATATATATATATATATATATATATATATATGTGTGTGTGTGTGTGTTATTTTAATAAATTTTTAGATTTGTGCTGAGCAAATTTTAATTTAAGCATTTTATGGTACCTTTTTTGCATAATAATAAAAGACTCAATGAAGGAAAATGTTTTTATAAAGAAACCGTTCAACTTCATAATTAAAATGTGCAAATGCATGTGAAATTACATTAAAAACTGACTTTTAAAAAAACTTTTAACTTTATTGTAAATCTGAATATTATTTAATTTTATTAAGGAACAACCACCCAAGAAATTTAAGTTAGTTGAAAAATATACATAAAAGTTTTATTGCTTTGAAGATCAAAAAAACACAAACTGAGAAAAAACACTTTTAAGTGAAGTGGATTGTGGCATTTAAAGGGACAGTAAAGTAATAAAATCACTTTAAACGTTATTTATAATATTCGAATCTTTTCTGATCTTCATCAGAATTTACTAGAGATAATAAAGTATAATTTAAGCGGAAAATTAGAAAATCAACACTTTCGTCATTTTTTGGCGAATGAAGAGTATCGAGTCCTTTTAAGTGGACCTTCTTTTTATGTCTTCCAACGCTTGTCTTATAGACATCATAGCTTGGAGATAAAACATCTCCCTAGTAAACAAAAACTTCTCACTTCGGAACCCAGGTACTGGAAATTGGAATTTTCAATTACGATGGATTTAATTAAAAGAAATTTCGTATCTTTTGCCAATTTAAGGGTTTATATTACTTTTTCCATCACAGACATTTATAATATTTTTTGGAATTCAATTTTCTTTCTATTTAAAAAACTGTTGAGATTTATTACAGATTTAACATTTTAAATTTCGTATAAACAATTTTTTTCTTTTTTAGATTTTTTTTTATATTGCTCTGCTATCTTTTAAAATTTCGGATTTTCCAAAAATTTGGAATTTTAGATTTATATTAAATAATTTGATTTGGAAATTTTTAATTAATTTAAACAAAATAACTTCCTTTTATAATTATTTTAAAATTAAATTTATTCGTGCTACCATCTATGTAAAAATTTAATAATTATAAATTAATAATTTGAATCTATTAATTAAAATATAAGTTGTTTTGAAAGACATATTAAACGATACCCTCTGTGCAATCTGCGTTCTCACTTACTTCATTGTTTTTTTCTTTGTGTGTGCGGCATCATTAAAAATCAGGCTGTTTCACCACTACCAACTGATGTTGACAAACATAGGTCACACATATCTGCAGCTATTCACAAAGTCACAAAACACATGCTGAAAATAGTGTGGGATGATGAAAATATGGTTTTGTATTTCTGGATTGGGGCTTACATTGAGCACTTATAACTATTTTGAATTTAAAATTTTAACTGTTATTTTTTATTTCTAATAAATATCAAAGTTGTATTTTTTTCTCTTTAATAGTCCTAAAAATTTGAAATATACATTTATGTACACCCTGTACTTTAAGAGAAACTTTGAATGACAACTCTACATAGGGTGCCAAAAAGTGATTTAAGACTTACTTCTATCGATTGGTTGATAGATTTGAAAGTCTAAAGCAAATTTCGAGAAAATTTGTAAAAGATGGACATAGTTACTCTCGTTTTTTTTTTTTTTTTCTTTATATACCTGACCTGCATTGTGGGTGTTCAATAAATAATAGTACTATATTTAATATTTGGGACAAGCTTGTGAGCTTATCATTTCAAAAAACTTAAATTTACACACTCAAACTTAAACAATAGGCTTTTACTCTCTGTATATTTTTTAGTATTTTGGTAAGTCTGTAAAATAGTACAGGAACAATCTATAATTCCATTTTTTTCATTTATTCACATCCAAAAAGCGCTTCGTGGCTGACAGGATATATATTTTCATTCTTTCTAGATAGATGTTTAAAAGACTTCTTCTGTCACGCGAAAAGAGCCGCTATTTAATGATGATTTAATGGGAAATTTTTTAAAAGATATCTCATTTGAATTTCAATATATTTAAATGCTTTTTTTTACAATAGATAACTGATATCGATCTCAAATAAGGCCGCATTTTACTTTTTCGATTTCAGTTACAGTTATTTTTTTAGGAAATTTTCATTTTCGGAACCGGTTTCGAAATTGAAACTATCTTCATAAAAAATCTGCAAACAAAGTCGAAAAAGAAAAAAAAACGGCCTCTGTAGAAATCAAACTCAGCTATTCTAAAAAAAAAAAAAAAAAAAAAAAAAAAAAAAAAAAAAAGCATTTTAAAAAATTAAAATTTAAACGAGATTTACTAAAAAATTTCTTCGTTTGAATTAACATTAGAGATCGGATCTTTTCGCATGGCTAAAGTAAATCGTATAAAGTACACATAATAATAATAAAAATTGTTGCAAAAGAGTACTATTAATTAATTTTAAAAATCCAACATTATTTTTGAAATATTCTTTTTATACATTTTCCAGGTTGAAGATTGCATATACTCTTTTGGATTAGATGCTCACAAAAATCAGAGAGCGAATACTTTATCCGGAGGCCAGCGAAAAAGACTTTGTATAGCTCAAGAAATTGTGAACAACCCACCTCTTATATTTTTAGATGAACCGACGAGGTAATACTTTATTTTATGATACTAATAATTGCTTTGTCTATACACTAATGAAACAAAAAAGTTTGTATGTCTGTGGTGGAGTTACCTGATTGTACGTTTTTTAGTGACTTTTGGGCTTGTACGTTTAATTTTGTCCCGTATGGTGGTTTCTTCCATTTTTCTACCATTTCATATTTTTTAATATTTCAAAAATTTTCTTTTCTTCAAATTTTTTAACTTTTCCGAAAAAAACTTTTACGCATGCGCATCAAATGTGAAAATAGTTTGCTTCCCATCACAATGACAAAAATCTTGGTAGAGTGGTATAGGGTCCTGTCCCTGCCCGCAAAGACACTCTCGACCTATGGGGAGGCTCTTTGCTCTAATAACTCTTTCACATTTTGACATTTTAAATTTTAATTTTTTTTTTTTTTTTTTTTTTTTTTTTTTTTTTTTGCATTGGATAGCTGTGGTCCCTCTCAAGATCGCTCCTTGATTACTTTTTCGATTTTGGTCGTAGGTATTTTTTAGAAAATATTTTCACTTTCTGAACCGTTTTTGAAAGTGAAAGTAACTTTATAAAAATTATCTAACCATTGAAAAAAAAAATTAAAATGCGAAAGAGTTACTAGAAAAATGCCTCCCCATAGGAATAGGAATAGTTCGCGAGTGTCTTCGCGGTCAGGGACAGGACCCTTAACTGCGCATTCACGAACTTTTGAGCAGCATAAGACCATCTAAACTTCACATTATTATAGATTATAAGTATCTTCTACATCATAAAAATTTTAATTTAGTACATCTGTATTTTAAGTTTTAATATTTTGTTTGATTTATTATATCCTTTTATACTTAAATTTTAAAAAAATATTTTTGTAGGATTTTCATGATTAAAGTTTTCATGATCATCATTGAATTGCAGGATGTTTTAATTAATTTTTGTTCTTATAGTTCAAAAAATTTTTTCATTCATAATGGGATATATGAATGCAAAATCAATTAAACTGTCTTAATATTAATCGACTAATATAAAACAAATATGGTTGAAAGCTGATAATTAAATCAATTAGAACCCCCCCCCCTTGTTTTTTTAACATATTCATTACCGAGAACATTATTGGCACATTTAACACAGTTTAGTTTCAATCAAAATATTTTTTTCTGAGATAAATTTAGCAACCTTGGGGGTTTGTGCACAATGCAACATTGATTCCAGCTAGACGGAGAAATGTTCGAGTGAACTTGAATCTCAGACTTTCTTAAATTATATGTATGGAAGACGTGAGTTTCAAAACTCGCCTTATCCCGTAAATCCAAATTTTGGTAAATCGCAAAAAACTTCTAACCGTATCCATCGATTTTTCAATGTAAACCAATTACAATGGCAAAATTATAAAATAAAAGAAGTTTTTTTTTTTCAGATTGTAGTGTTTTTTTCGGTTCAGGTATACCAATTGAATAGGTTGTTAGAAAAAATATGATTTTTTCAAAATTTGGAAAAGGCAAGTTTTGAATCTCACGACCTCATATATTCGTTGAGCGGAAAAAAAAATCGCGTGTTTTCCTGATTTTTCAAGTTCGCCACGATTTTGAGTCATTCAATGAAATCAAATTGGATCTTTCAGCCCAATGTAGTATTTTTTTTCTTCTTTCCAATCGAGATTATTTGGAATTTGTATAGTAATTTTCTAAATTTTTGCACTTTTCATTTTTTTAAAACTGTTGTCGAAAGTGAAGACTTGTTTTCAACATCTCATACTTAACAAATATCTTATCCATTTAATGTTGGGTTTTATATTTGGAGAAAACCCTCTGAAATCTTTCAGAAAATATTTAAAAAAAATGTGTGCAGTTTTTTAAAGCGTTTAAGAGAAAATCTGCTTCATCTAATACGATCCAAGATTCTTCACTATTTTAAAGGAGCTCTAATTCTCCTCTACAAGATTTTCCTTCTCCTATCTTAACTCTGTAAGTAACCATAATTTTATTATTCTGAGTGCTTTCTAATTTAATTCCAACTTATAAAAGAAAAATAAATAAACTTTACGAATAAAGTTAAAATAGCAAAATAATTTGAATTTTTTACTCGTTTAAATTTTGTATTTCTTGATGGATCACAGTTTCAGACAAATTTTATTAAATAAATGTTCTGATTCAAAACATACTTATTTAACTTTGGGGACAAAATTCATCGATTTTTAGCTTAAAAAGAAAAAAAAATGGATATCAAATATTATTTTTATTTTATAAAAGTCTCATATTTTTAATGATACCACGGTAATTACACTTAAAAATCTTGTCCTAGTTTGAACCAAATTTTGGTGCTTAATAGCTGCCACTATAAGTTGGTGACATTTAGAACCAATATTTGGAGCTCCTGTTGAAACATTGTCCCAATAGTTGGAACGAGATTTCACCATCTCATGGTGACAGCTGCTGAGCACCAAAATTTGGTTCAAACTAGGACAAGATTTTTAACAGTGTAGATATTTAGTCAAGAAAAACTCAGTACAATCCAAAAAGAAAAAAAGAAAGAATAGGAAATAATTCTAACCATTAGTCATGTTTTCTTTTATTAGTTAGCTATCTTAAGCATTTTACAAAATTTTACTTTAATTACTACACTTTAATTTATGTTAGAAACAGTAAAAGCCCGATATATCGCCATTACCCGTTCGAGAAATTTTCGGCGCTATAACGAGTTTAACGGCATATCGAATTAGAATAAAATAAAAATTACTTTTGATACAATTATACTAATATTAATCTTATAAAAATAAATATCATACTGCCTTTTATTAAATTATCCAGTAGTATATAGTATGTATAATATACTTAGTATACTTGATACTGCATTATTCAAATTTTTTCAATTAATGTATGAAATTAACATGCATTTACCCCTTTGCACATAATAGGCATACACACATTAAATCTCGCACTGAATTTATTTTACTTTAATTATCTTTTACAAGAAAATTAAGATACTAGTTTGAGTTTTCGCTTCAATATTGATTATTTCAATATCTTTTCTACAACTAAAATTTTTTTTCTTTTTTCTACAAGTTGCATATTTTTCTAAAAAAAAAAAAAAAAAAAAAAAAAAAAAAAAAAAAAAAAAAAATATTTTTCCTACCCAATTTTAACTTCATCAGATGAATGCGATGTTTCAACCTCTTCAGATTCGCTGTCAGATGAATTTGAATTTTGATTGACAACCGTTTTTTCGATTGTCAAATCTTCAAATGTTGAAATACTTTTGTTTGTATAAGAATTCAATTGGCGATAGAGGACGCGCAATATCTGTTAATTTGTGTATTTCGTCTGGTAATTCTTGAAGTTCTGTACTGTTTTGTTTTTCAGTAAATCCTTCAGATTTAATCAATCCAGTGTGTTTCTAGCAGTTAAAAATAGTTTCCGACGAAATTTCATCCCGTGCTTTTTTTTATTATGCGAATAGCATATTGTAAAAGGATTGGAAAAAAATTACCTTTACTGATTTTTTTCAATGATATGACGGACGTGATATTGTCGATAATGAGCTTTGAATAAGTTTATTATACCCGCATCCAAAGGTTACAAAAATCCAGTACTGTCATGAAGTAAAAATTCAGTCCGTCTATTGATCATAGGAGACGTTATGCAACAAGGGGCATTATCCAAAATCATTGAAATATAGCGCTTGCTTCTTTTCATTTCTAAACTGAAATTCACTAACCATTTTTGAAACAATGCTGCAGTCATCAAAGCTTTCTTGTTATTATCAAAATTTACATAAAGAGCAGGCATAAAAATCTTAAAACATCTTGGCTTAGCTGATTTTCCAATCACTATCACAGTTCTTTTATCAGACGTATCACTGTTCGAACAGAACACGAGAAAAACACGATCTTAGTGTTGCATCTTTTAGCAGGCCCGTTCGAAATTGTTTTATCTGGCTGCAAGTGGTAAAAAAAAATCACTTTTATCCATATTGTAAGCGTTCTCTGGTTTATACTCTAAAATCAGCGCATTCAGTGTTTACGTCCACAACACAATATTTTCATCAACATCTGCAGTCTCACCACTTTGTACGTACTGAGATAATCATTGTCGCTTTTTAATCTGTTCAACCAGCCACAACTACATTCGAAATCAGAGGTATTCATTTGCTGGCTAAGGACTTTTGCTTGCTCTCTTATGATGCTTCCATTTATGGTAGCATTTATAGCACTCATTTGTTATACCTATGAGCAAAGAGCATCCTCTAAGTCTTTATGTTTCGCTGTTTTCCGTTTTCTTACGTTTGACTGCAGATTGTTGGTGTTAATCCATTTTTCTAAATTCATCCAAATGTCTCCAATCCAGCACCTACTGATAGGCTTTTTTTTCACAGTGTAAAGAAATGATTGGAAATGTGTTGATGAGATGTATTCACATTTCTTTCTTTAAAGTCACAAATTTTCCTGCTTTTCCGAAACTGATAAAACTACTGTTTTCGCCATGAGTTAAAATAAAGAGGCACGATATTATATA
Source organism: Maratus speculifer (assembly GCA_964019185.1). NCBI lineage: Eukaryota > Metazoa > Arthropoda > Arachnida > Araneae > Salticidae > Maratus > Maratus speculifer. The sequence continues at coordinate 245,606,535 of OZ025289.1, forward strand.
GATTTAGCTGGCTGGACGGAGAGTTTCTTTTCTGCGTTGTTCTCACCTGAGACAGGAGAGACCTTTTCGGCCGCATATTTCAGATGTGTATATTGCTGGGACGATTACTGTTTCTAAACCAATAGGAGACCGTCATTATCACGGTCAAGTACACGCCCACACAGTTTGATTGACAGGAACTCGTGGACAATTGATCGTGTGTGTTTATTATTTATTTGTACTCGGATTGTTTGAATTTGTACTCGGTAATTAAAAATTAAAGGTACGAAAGAATTTTTTTTTTTTTTTTCAAAATGACTGAATTTTATTTACTTCAATTAGAAATTATACTTCCTCTGATCCTGAAATAAATAAATAAATAAATAAATAAATAAAAATTAAAGTAAGAATTTTGCTTATACGGATATTTTCGCAGAATACTTTTTTTCCCATTTGTTTAATATATATATAAATCATTTTGGAACGATATTTAGAATATTAAAAGGGTTTGAAATATTTTTTTTAAATGTCTTATTTATTAATAAAAGACAGCCTCCAATAATTAAAAAAAAAAAAAAAATCACCAACGGACTCTCGGCCCGCGATGGACTCGAACCCATATCCTCCGGTTTCAAGCTCGACGCTCTAACCATTCAGTCAGTCAGCTCACTTTCATCCGCAACAGATTATCGTTATAATTAGCACCGTCAATTGTCCACGAGTTCCTGTCAATCAAACTGTGTGGGCGTGTACTTGACCGTGGTAATGACGCTCTCCTATTGGTTTAGAAACAGTAATCGTCCCAGCAATATACACATCTGAAATATGCTTTTCGGCCAATGTTGTGCCATGTTTTATTCCCCTCTCCGGGTTATGTGGCTCGCCTATCGGAATCAGAACTCTCATTTGCTCGGCAGCTCATGGCACGGTATTTTTCTTCTCTCAGTGACAGGCTGAATGAGTGGAAGCGGTTGAGAACAATACTAATTCTTTCATATTTAATTAAGTTTGAATTGAGCTTGATAACATCTAAACATAGGAAAAGGAGGTGCCTTTTGAAATGCTAACAAAAGAAAAGAAGGATATGCAAAGGAAATACTCAGTAATTTTTAAAATATTTGTTACACTAGACAAGTTTTTTTTTTCGGTATATCAAGTTGACGCTTTAACGGATACATTACGTTGAAATTCCTATTTGGCAGATTTGTTCATGACACAGTTGGTGATTAAACGGAATTGACATTATTTCGAGATGACATTAAATCCGGATTTGACTATATATATATATATATATATATATATGTGTGTGTGTGTGTGTATATATATATATTTAATCCCTTATATTATATATGCATGTATATTTTATAATTTTAGTGGCTTGGATAGCTCTTCTTGTTTACAGTGCATGCAACTCTTAAAGTCTTTAGCAGAAGAGGGTAGAAATGTCATTTGTACTATTCACCAGCCAAGCTCAAGAATCTATGAAATATTTGATAATGTATGAAGTACAATTATTGATTTACTCTTGTTATTTTTTTCAAATAAATAATTTATCTATATATCGCTTGTTTTTTTATTCCCAATAGATTTATATGATTTCAGAAGGTCAGTGTATCTTTAGAGGGCCCACAAAGAATCTAATACCTTTTCTAGCAAATCAGGGCCTTAGATGTCCAAAATACCACAGCCCAACAGATTTCAGTAAGTGCTGTTTTTATGAAATCAGATAAAAATCGAAGCAAATTATGCCAATTATTTTTTTATTAACGAATAAGTCAAAAGCAGCAAAACATTTTAATGAAATATTGTGCAAAGTTATGATTTATTAGAAATGATAGAAAATAATAAATTAAAAGCCTTCTAATTACTTGTTAATAGAAAAAACACACCAAAATAAAAGTATCGAAAGAAAAACAAAATTTATCTGAAAAGCACATTTAATGAAAATCATATTTTTAAAGAAACTATTAAAATTGTGGTATTAATAATTTATTTGAATTAACCATGCTATTACATTTATCTTTGAAAAGTAAATCAAAATCAATTTGTATTAACTTTTTTGTATTTGCGTCCGTTGAAATTATATTCTTAGCTATATGACAGTTTATCGTTATCCGATAATACAAATAAACTTTTAGTTTTTGCATTTTTGTGGTGATACAATGTTGGTCATAAAAAAATAAAATTAAATAGTTTAAAGCATTAAAAAAGCTTTTATGAACTGAAATATATATTTTCTTCTAAATTGTGTATAGACATTAATTTATCATTTTGTTTATTGTTTTTTTAAATAAGTGGCTAATTGGTAGTTCCACATCCACAAAAAACGTCCTCAGATCCCTATTCTTTCAAATTATTAATTTGTACGGTATGTTCGACATAAAAATAACATTTTCAATGGAATGAGCTAAAAAAATTATTTATATTTTTTCGCAAGTTAAATAAAATCAAAATATGCCGCTCCTCAATTTCTTGGAAACAACTAACAACTATAATTTTTTAAAGACATTTTTCATTTACGTGCGTGCAAGTTTATTTCATAAAGGACATTTAGATGCAGTTATGGGATTAATTATTATTAGATATATTCACGAATACATATTTGTTTTCTTAGTAATAGATGTTGCTATTGGCCTTTATGGTGAGTGGAATTGGAAACTCAGAAAAGCTATCGATTCTATAGACGAAAAAAGAGGTAGATGGTATGAAATTGACACAAAAAATGCTGAACTGCCTGAATCAAGATGTTGTCAGCCAATTTCTTCGTTTTTAATGTTCAAAAGGAAAGTTAAAGATGCAACAAAGGTTTGTAGATTTATGTGAATTCATAAAATCAATAAAAAAGATTAATTTTTTACCTAATTTTTTTTTTCTACGTACATTTTGCGCATTGTGCTTTTATTTGGTAATTGAAAAAATGAGTAAACAGTTCTTATACAAACTCATTTAAATATTATAACATCATATAAAAAAGCGCATAAAATATAACGTTGTTCAAAAGAAACGTGCACATCAGAAAACCAGAATTCTGCTTTTTCAGAATTTAAAGTCGTTTTTGATGAAAAATAAATTATATATATCTATAAATATAGATAGCTTTAAGACTTTAAATACATTCCTTTTTTACAGAGTAGCAGATAAGTACTATGACGGAAATAAAAGACCATAACCTTTAACTTAAGGAACAAAACAACCAGTTTGATTCACCATCTGAAATAGAAGAAAATTCTGTACCAAAAGCAATCAAAAACATTCGCAATGGCTTCCTCCCTAAGTGATGCAGGGCTCTAGGTGCTTTTGGAAAATTTTCAAGATGGCCGCGACAGACTGTTTTAAGCGTGATTTTGGTCCAAGCTTTTCCAGAGTGCGTTCTTTTACTGCAATGCTTTTTATACAAGTAATGTATTATTCCCAAAATGAAACAAAAAGATGAGGGGCTGTTGTTTAGTGTCAATATAGCATACACAATATTGCACGTATTACCATATTCGGATACAGCCCCTCATCTTTTTGTTTCATTTTGGTAACAACGAATTTCGATCTTATTCTATCGACGATAATTTTCAGAATTTTCAAGCTTTTTTTTAAAGACTTTCACAAAAGTGGTTGTATACATTTAGTTAACACATTATGCAAATTATATTTTGATTGCGTTCACGTATGCGCAGAGAAATATCATTTAGTAAACCTGCTCATGTTTTATGTAATTTTCAAAATATTTTATTTCTGATTACAGGGTATTATGTATATTATATTTCATATATTCTGAAACGAATATTTTTTCATATTAAGAAATCTGCAAATTATAAGCAAAGAATTATAAGCAAATTTCTGACTCGTTTTATAAAAAACTTAATTTCTCTCCGAATATACATGCTTTCCTCATAAAATGAATACAGCTCATTAAAATAAGGCACTTAATCATAATCTGCAGTTTAAACGCTTTTGCTACATTAGTTTTGAAAAGGTTTCCTAAAAGACCTTCGTTTTTTTTTTTTTTTTTTTTTTTTTTTCAATTTCTTGATGAGATTTCGGGAAAAAATCTTTATGGAAATATGTGACCCGTACTATTTTGTTTATAGACCTGGAGTTTCAGAATAATACCTCATGAATTTTTCTAGATATTTAACAAAACATCTAAAATCACAAGTGGCCATATAGTGTATAAGCCAGTTGCAAGTGCAGTAGTAAAAACTTTTTAAGGTATTTCCTACAATTTGTGATCTATAAATTGTACCTGTTTGGTTAGAAATTAATAAAATTCAGCTCTTGTCAATATTAATTAGACTTTTAGATAGTTGAAAAAAAATAAAGTTTTTATTAGTCATGTTTCAGGGAAATTCATATTTTAATTGTTATGCAAATTAAAAAACATTAACGATTTCCAAAGTTAAGGAATAACAATTTGTATGTGTTTGAATATTAAAATTTGTGGAGGAATTATAAATACATTTTTCTAAAATATAGCTAAGCCATGATTAAATTTAGAGTAAATAAATAAATGAATGTCCACTATCTACTATTACTTTATTAAAGTCTTTCTTTACTCTTGAAAAAATTCCATAAAAAATAAATACATAAGGTGAACTGGGGTACATTGATACACCGCCTCTACTGCTCACAAGGTCATTATAGAAAGTTTCACAACAGCTCCAAAAGATGATGCTAGTGTACATAATTACATATAGAACGTCTTGGGATGATTCAGTAGTTTGATGAAATGGGACTGTTGATTTATATTTTTTATAGGTCAAAAGTAAATTTGAGTTGTACAATTGCAAGGGTATTAAACAACTGTTCCAGTATTTTCAACCCCAAAAAATACTCTCCCTGGTAAGTAAAGCTACTGTTTATCAATTCCTCATTCTTTATTGCTAGGTAAATTCTGAAGTGTTGGATTTCAGACCCATGTTATTCAAAATGGCTGCATGAGGCACATTGATACGTATCAATGCGCTTCATGATAGCTACAGTCAACTTAAATCTTTTTTCTAGTTTATTTTTTTTATTGACTTTTATTATTTTTTTACCATACAATCCTTAATCTAACCATTTCCCTCCAAAAATTTCAAATATTAGTTTTTATTGAAGTGAAATAGCTCCAATTTTTTATTTTAGAAAATTTTGTACTATTTTTGCAAACAGAAGACGTACGAACTTACCTAACAGCTAGTGTTAGTAAAATTAACAAAAGAAAAGGACGGCAGCTTGGCAAATCTCGAATTTCTATCGATTCTCCAGGGAAAAATCATTTTCAACATGAGAAATGTTAAATAAAAGAAACAATCTGCAGCACAGCAAAGGATAATTATATTAGAAACAGAAATTTTAATATAATTATCCTTTGTTTTCTGTTTATAAACAGATTTATAAACAAAAAAACCTGGTAATTTTTCTATCTTTCCTAAGAAAGAAGATAATACAGGGGTTAAAATGCTAGGTATGACAAAGTTATCACTGCTACAATCAGACAAGGAACAGCCAGAACATCAGGTCATTATACATTTAATTTTGATTGCTTTAATATTACTTACAAATAAATTGTGGGTGATTTGAATTTCTATAAATAAATATAAAATTGCTTGCTAATTCATTTTCTATGAAAAATATGCATTGGTGTTATTTTGTATCCATTCTTTCCAAACGTATCAAAATGCCTAATGAGGTGTATCAATTTGCCTCAGGGATGGGGAACATTGATACAAATGACTTTTTTTAGATTTTTAAAAATTTACATGTAAAAATACTATATAAAACAACTACTTTACATTTTAATAACACACTACACAAGTTTTGCTGACACCGCATGGAAAAATAACTTGAAATTTCTATTTTCTGGATACCAAAAAAATTCTTAGAAAAAAACTATGTCAATGTGCCCCAGTTCTCCCTACATAAAGTTCAAAAATCTGAAAAAAATCTAGCAAACAAGATAACCAATTTTCGGTAATGAATTTCGTTTTGATAATAGGATAATTCTAGGAGAGATGTCCAGTCTAAATATTTCAAACAACCGTAGTATAAACTTTGTTCGTAAGAAATAGTTCATCATCGTATTCATTCATTGCGATGTGCAGCTGCGTTGTTCAGTAATACAAAGAAAATGTAATTTTAATGTTTATTTAATTAAATGGTTGGATATTTTTGTTGTGTTAGGTATCTCAACGTTTTGCAGTACATATGTTATTTTTTTCTTTAACTATAAAGACTTTTAAAGCACGTATATAGTCAATCTTTGGTTTTAAGCTAAAAAAGGATGTACAACAGCAGAGTAAAACTTTAAATTGGGTGGTAATCTGTTCTTCAGTTTCAAAATAGTCACATCAAATCGAAGAGAGATAGTCACATATAATCAACATTTCAAAATTATGCGGACTGAAAATTTTCAGTAAATATAATTATTTCTTTTAAAAATATATATTTTTTATTTTTGTAATTATATTAAATGATATAATTAATTCATCTTTAACTAATATAAATATTTTAAAAAAATATAATAGGGTCTAACAATGTATTTTTGTTTCAGAAAATGTTGAAAAACTTCGAAAACGTTCGTCCCAGAAGCAGATAAGTTGATAAATAAAATTAAAACCGTAAAAAAGTCTAAAACAAACCAAAGAAAAAAAAACTAAAACAAAAACACGACATTTTCAACTGCGACAAAGATGAAACACATTTGAAATTGTCAGATTCCACAGATTTCGAAGAAATAGAAATGGATGAGTATTACTGTGTTTTGTGGAGAAGAGTACAATACCACAAGCAAAAAGTTTTACCAGATACAATGCATAAAGTATCAGAAGTGGTTCCATAAAACATGTATAAACTATCAAGATCTTTGCCGAAATTGTGGCAAAATTTTGCAAAAGGTGAAAGATTGAAATTATACTTCAAATTTTGTTGATTCATATTTTATTCCCTGATTTTCTGTCATATAATTGCATCTTTATAAAATTACTAGCTGTTCTGCCCGGCGTTGCTCGGATTCATAAAAAAATAGCAAGAATTGCGAAAAAACTTTTAAAATCATAATAAAAACCTCGACAAATTTAAAAAATGCTGCACGAATTTCGTCTAAACTTCGTTGAAAAGAGATGGGCTAGAAAACTGAAGTTGGATTATTTTTACAAATGTGGAAAAATCTTACAAATCGCAAAAAACATTAAAAATCTCATAAAAATATAAAACAAAATTCAAAAATTGTGTTTCAAAATTCGAATAAACTTTGAAGAAAAGAGATCAGAATTTAATAAATTCGGCCAAAAATTGAACCTCTAAAAAATCGAAGCGGGTCACGAAGAAACGTAAACATCGCTTTAAAAATGGCAAAATTTTCAAAAATCACGGAACTCAAAATTTACTCTACTTGGATAAATGTTTTGAATCTAATTAATTTGATAATATAAAGAGCATTGAAATACAAAAAAACTACTAAAAAATCGCAATAAAAATCTTTAATCGCACAGGAGAAAATTTATCATATTAGCGAAGAAATTAAAAACCGAATTCCTTTTCCGTATCTGAAAAAAATCGCCGTAAACTCAAAAAAAAAAAAAAAAAAAAAAAAAAGCATACTGCATTAAAAATTGCTGTAGATCAAAATAAGAGAGCAAAACAATTACCCTAAAGGATAAAAGTTTGAAACCAAACTCTTATTAGTCTAGAAATTTAAAATACAATTCCTTTAAAAAATGTAAAAAAAAAAAAAAAACTGAGAAAGCCCAAAAATTGCATTGAAAATTGTAATGAAAGTCGTAAAACATTAAAAAATCCCCAGGGTAAAAATTCACTGCTATAATGTAAAATATTCTAATCAAGAAATTAACCATATTAACCAAAAAGTTTGAAATCGAAATCGATTTCCGGATGTAAAAAAATCGCCACGGAACTTGAGGAATGGCTAAAAATTATATTGAAAATTGCATTAAAAATAGCTAAATATTTGGAAGTCAATGCTTAAAAAAATAATATTACGGCAGGGCAGGGGGGGGGGTTATGATCGAAATCATTCATAAATTACAAAATGTAGGCATGGAACGCCAAAATCATATTAAGAGATAAAACATTGCATTCGAAACATAACTACATTAAACAAAATGTTTGATATCAAAATTGGTTTCTGAATGGCAGAAAATCACCAAGGAACTTAAAAAATGGCTAAAAATCGTATCGAAAACTATATTAAAAAATCGCTGAATATTTAAAAGTCATGGCTGTAAAAAATTAATATTCAGTCGAAAATATTGTAATCGGAAATCGTTCATGAATAAGGAAAAGTCAACACGGAACACCTAAAATCCCCCAAACTAACTAAAAATTACATTGAATATCGAATTAGAAATTGACAAAATTCATAAAAGCATGGAGAACAAATTGTACTAATTATGCTAAAAGTTAGAAACCGAAATTCTTTTACCGATGTCAACAACTGTCACAGAACTTGAAAAATCACTATAAAACAGATTAAAAATCAGTAAAATTCAAAAATCCGGACAAAATTTGCCATAGTAAGATAAAAATTTATATTAAATTCCTGCGGACATAATTTACCATAATGGGACAAAACATTGAAATCTGAACTCTTTCATTAGTAAAAAAATATCGACACAAAACTTGCTAAACATTTTAAGAAAATACACAAAAAATTTGAATCATTGATGTCAAAATTTACTGCATTAAGCTACAAATTATTTAAAAATTTCTTTTCCAATAGTGAAAAAATCGCCGTGGACTCGAAAACATCTAAAAATTGTATTCAAAAATTCATTACAAATCGTTTCAAATTTAAAAATAGCGGGGGACAACATTTACATTAATAGAGTAAAATAGTGTAATCTGAATTATTTCTTAAATACGAATGAAAAAATCGGCGCAAAGCGTGAGAAATAATGAAAGCATTGTTAAAAATTGCATTAAAAAATCACTAAATTTCAAAATTCGTAAATGAAGTGTAAATGTTTGAAATTAATTTCCTTTTCGAAATTTCAAAAAATAGCCGTGAGATTCAAAAAACCAATACAAAACTATTGAAAAATTCATTAAAAATCGCTAAATGTAAATACATCCCGTGAATAAAAAAATATTCTAGTTATGTAAAACGTAGCAACCAAACTTTTTTTCATGAATTACAAAAAAATCGACGCAGAACACAAAATATATCAAAAATCACATTGAAAATCGATAAAATTTAAAAAAGGTAAATGGTGAAATTTACTATGTATTAGGCTAAAAGTTTGAAACCAAGATAATTTTTTAATTGTTAAAACACCACTGTGGTGGGGATCGAAAAAAATAGTACTAAATCGCATTAAAAAGTTCATTAAAAACGCATTGAAAAATGCACTAAATATCGCTAGTTATTTTTTAAATCGCAGTAATCAGAATTTCATCAAACGGATAAAACATTCCAATCGGAAATCTGAACTATTTGATTATCCGGTTGACCAAAAAACTATCTGGGTCAAACCATAAGATTAAACTACAATAATGGCGGATCGTAAATTCCATATTCACTTGATATTAAACATGTTATATATGTTTGTTACGTCATCAAGTGGTTTTTACTTCTTATTTTTATATGTATTTGTATTAATGTTTTTCTAAATTATCTCTTCTTTCATTATTTAACATAAAAATTACATCTATTTGCATAATTTGGCTTGTTTCACGATTGATATAATTTGGCGAAATTGGTCGACAGGATAATCACGTAGTAAAAGGATAGATAATAAAAAATTGACACGGAACACAACAATTCTTGAAAAATCGCGTTAAGAATCTCTAAAATTATATTAGATTAAAAGTTTGAAATCAATTTTTACTTCCGAACATAAAAAAATCACCATAAAACTCGAAAAATTTCTAAAAAATGCATTGAAAAGTGCATTAAAAATCACTAATAATAAAAAATCACAGGGGTCAAAATTTACTCTAATAGGGTAAAACGTTGTAATTGGAAATATCTCACGAATGACAAAAATCCGACATCAAACGCAAAAAATCTCGAAAAATCGCATTAAAATTAGCTGAAATACATAAATCTTAACAGCTAAAATTTAATACATCAGCTTGAAAGTTTTAAGAAATTCCCTTTACTAATGTCGAATAATAGCGGCAAAATTTACATTAAATAATTCACTAAAAATCCAAACATCGTTGCACGAAATCCAAATAAATTATATTGAAAAGAGAACAAAATTCACTAATTTAGGTCGAAAGAATGAAACCGCTTTCCTCTTCGCTAATGTGGAAAAATCACCTCGAAACCCATTAAAATTCGCATATGAATTAAATTAAAAAAAACTAAAAATCGGCCTTCAAGGTGTAAAATTTCATACATAACTTCGTGCAGCGGTCTCTCCAGAGCATCGCCAGTACTTTAAAAATTTTAACACGCGTTATAAACTACCTTAAAGTGTAAAACAGATCTCCTTATAACATTTCCTAATTTTGTTCGCGCCCCTCCTTTCACGCACCCTGAAATGTGTCAAAACATTCTTTGTTTACATTTTTATCATGCATTATAAACCATTTTAAAATTTAAAATAAATCACATTGTTATATTTCCAAATTTTAACAAAATCGCGTTCTCTTAGTTCCATTTTTCACCACCAGCTAGCGCACTCTATTCTTCAAAAACTTTATCAAAACGATACTCTGTTAAACAATCTATCAGGTGATATATTACTCGAGGGGGCAGCGGTCTTAAGTAAGAATTTAAGATATTTTATGAAATTGCTATTCGAAAATAGTGGTAACTAAATTTTTGACATTTTAGGTAAATTTCGCAAAAAAATACTACTTACTGCATTCTCAACAGCTCAAGATTTTGATAGAACAACTATGAAAAAAAATAGATGCTAAACGCAAAAAATCTTGAAAAAGCGTTAAAAATCAAATTGAAAATCGCATTAAAAATCGTTAAAATGTAAAATTCGTAACAAATGCAAAATTTAGGGCTAAAAGTTTGAAACGGTTTTCTTTTTATTATCCTCAAAAAAAAAAAGAAAAAAAAAAAAAAAAAACCCGCAAAATGAGAAAAAATACTAAAAATCGCATAAAAAATTCGTTAAAAATTTAAAAATCGCTGTACAAATTCTGAATAAACTTTGTTGAAAAGAGAAAAAAAATGCTATATTGGGTTAAAAGAATGAAACCGTATTTCTTTCACTAATGCGATAAAACTGCAAAAAGAACGCTAAAAATCGCCTAAAAAAAAAAAAAAAAAAAAAAAAAATCTAATCAAAAAATTGAAAATTGGGCTTCGAGGTATAAAAGTACATGTATAAAGTACATGTATAGAAGTACCTTACTACCACATTTTGTAACTCTACGTACAGCAGACTCTTCAGAACAGCGCTGGCACACACACAAACTTGTCTCTTTATTATTATAGATTAAAAAAAAAATAGCGTTCTATTAGTTCCATTTTTCACCTCCAGGTAGAGCACTCTATTCTTCAAAAACTTTATCAAAACCATACTCTGTTAAATAACCTATCAGGTGATATATAGCTCGGGAGGGGGGTAGCGGTCTTAAGCAAGAATTTAAGATACTTTATGAAATTGCTACTCGAAAATAGTGGTACCTAAATTTTTGACATTTTAGGTAGATTTCACAAAAAATACTACTTATTGCATTCTCAACAGCTCAACTTTTTGATAGAACAACTATGAAAAAAATAGATGCTAAACGCAAAAATCCTTAAAAAATGTTAAAAATCGCATTGAAAATCGTTAAAAACTAAAAATCGTAACAAACAAAAAATTTAGGGCATTAGGCTAAAAGTTTAAAACGATTTTCTTTTTATCAATCTCAAAAAATAGCCGCAAAATGAGAAAAAACACTAAAAATCGCATTAAAAATTCGTTATAAATTCAAAAATCGCTGTACAAATTCCGAATAAACTTTGTTGAAAAAAGAAAAAAAAATGCTATTTTGGTTTAAAAGAATGAAACCGTATTCCTTTCACTAATGGGATAAAACCGCAAAAATAACGCTAAAAATCGCCTAAAAAATTAAGAAAAATCTAAACAAAAAATCGAAAATCGGGCTTCGAGGTGCAAAAATACATGTAAAAAAGTACCTTCCCTCCAAATTTTGTAACTCTACGTGCAGCAGTCTCTTCAGAACAGCGCTCACAGACAAACATCCTTCTCTTTATTATTATAGATAGATATGTGTTTTTCGTGATTGACTGCATGAAATGTGCAATTTTAACTTCAATTTTTCATTCTTGTATTAGCTGGAAACCTCTTTTCGGCTTGTAGGAGAGATGTCCATTTGCAATTTTCATTTCAATTTTCTTGAAATTGCATGTTAAGAATTTTTATTTCAATCTTTAATAAAAAGAATATTGCCCAGTTAAACTGATGGCATTGAGCTCACAGGCTCCGCATACTTATTGTACATTACAGCCTTATATTTTCAAGGGTTAATTCCGTTCGAAAAAAAAAAAAAAATAAGAAAGGGAAACAGCTCTCCCTTTCCCATTTTTTATACTTAATTATTGAACCTCCTAAACTACCAAGGACCTTTATCATATAAAAAATCTATATCCAAAATTCAGAGCATATCGGATAATTCTTAATAAAAATCCATTTAGCATTTATATAATTTAAGAGGAGTTATCCCCCTCTTTAATACTTAACTATTAAACTTCCAAAACTATTCAGACATTTGAACGAAATCTGACAATTCTGCTTGAAAAACCCATTTATATAAACTAGACGGTTGCCCGCCCTCAGTAGCCCGAAGACTATCTGAATGCCAGTTCTACAACCCCACACATTCACGTTTCTGTGCCATGTCTCGTCAGTTTCCGGCAGATATGTTTGATCGGTGTTCTGGGGTTTCGTTTGCATATCTTTTTTTATTGTTAATGAAGAGGTCTTCCATTTGTTCTTCCATCTGTTCTTCTTTCTGTTCTTCCATCTGTTCTTCCATTTGTTCTTCCATTTGTTCTTCCATTTGTTCTTCCATTTGTTCTTCAATTATATTCGACGATTCACTGTTTGAGAGCCTATCTGTCCTTTTATTTATAGAAGTTCAAAATGAAAAAAGATTTTCTTAGCAGACGATTTTTTGTGATAAATACATTATCTGTTTTATATTTCTTCTGCTTTATTCCTTTTATTTATAGAGTTCAAAATGAAAAAAGATTTTCTTAGCAGACGATTTTTTGTGATAAATACATTATCTGTTTTATATTTCTTCTGCTTTATTCCTTTTATTTATAGAGTTCAAAATGAAAAAAGATTTTCTTAGCAGACGATTTTTTGTGATAAATACATTATCTGTTTTATATTTCTTCTGCGTTTACCTAAGCTGTGTAAAATCTCTATAAATAAAAGGAATATAGAGGATGAGGGCCTATCTGTGCCTCAAATAATTATTCAATTATTCAATTAATTATCCTCGGAATTCCTTTTATATATATAGATTAAGGGGAGGGACATTAGAACCCCCGTTCCCCCTGATTATACTTATTCAATGAACACCTAATAACAGTCACGGAATCGCCTCATCAGAATGATCCTACACCTAAATTTTGAACGAAAACTGTTAATTCTGCATGAAAAACCCATTTATAACAATTAAGGGGAGGGGCATGAGCCCCCCGTTCCCTCTCTTATACATATCGAATGAACTCCAAGAACTAATCAGGGAAGCGCCTTATCAGGATATACCTATATATAAAATTTCAAGTGGATCGGATATTTTTATCATGAGTTATCGCGTTACGCACGTTTGCACGCACGCACGCACGAACGAACATACATACATACAGAACAAGCGGGCGCATAAGCTCCCAGGCTATGATAGCCTGTGAGCTAAAAACTGGTCATTTATCCTAGAATTAATATTACTATTTTTAAATATAATGTTTTCTGTTTTTGTTAATAGGAGAGCTGGATAGATGATAGTTTCAGCGGCTATGCAACTGGGTTCTGGAATCAGTTCACAGTATTGTTAAAGAGAAGCTATTTTAATATTGCAAGAGCCCCAGTAAGTATTATTGTTATTTTATCCTAATCTCCACTCAGTAAAATTTCAGAAGCAGAACAATCGCGCACTCTGAAAGAAACTGGTATAATTTAATAATTTGAACTTAACCGTACAGAAAAGTTGATATTTGGTCATCAAAATACTATTCTGAGTTTATATGCAAGATGAATATAGCCAGCAAATGGGTTACTTCGCAATTCGGATTGCAACACTTATTTGTAACACTCACTTTGTAACACAATATTCCTGCAAATGCATATCTTTTTGAGTGTTTTTATAATAAGGAATAGCTTTCGAAAAATTTTCAGTTGTCATTTTGCTTTCTAATAAGATAAACACTCTATGCATTATTACTGAATTAATTTAAAAAAAAAATATGTAAATATATGAAATTTTTTTCTAGGAAAATGGGATTCCAAGAGCTTTTTACGTGACGGCAATAACAAAAATTAATGTAAGAGATACATAATATAACTGTAACTTTACTAAGTTTTTTTTAGGAATCTGGGGATTCTTACAAGGTTTTATGTAACTGCAACCCGAGTTTCAGATAAAATTTTAGTAAGATTACTGTGATTTTGATAAATTCATTTGTAAAGCTGCAGTTTTCTGTAGATTTACAAAAATGCGAAATTAGAGATTTTAATACATTAACATCCTTCGTTTTTAGGTGCGTTCGTAATTAGTATGTAAATACGTAGCACCTATTGTTGTCGCTCGGTCCGTCCGCATATAACAACGCAAAAACTACCCAACCGAATCGTTTGAAATTTAAAATACATAATTATTACATAATTTTGTCGAGTCATTTCAAATTTTATGAAAATCGGATGCATGGATCAATTACAGGGACAATCAAAAGGATTCCGTTACATTACGATCAATGATGAAAAAGTTTCAAATGCATTGTAATCGTTTGAAATTTAAAATACATAATTATTAAATAATTTTGTCGAGTCATTTCAAATTTTATGAAAATCGGATGTATAGATCAATTACAGGGACAATCAAAAGTATTCCGTTACATTACAGTTAATGGGGGAAAATGTTTCATGGTGCATTTTAATGGTGTCACACTCTTTCGAACATAATAGAATCTACATGAATTTATGAAGTATATACTAAAATATACATTCTGTACAATCTGTGATGCAAAGAACATTTACAGTCGAACCCCGTTATAGTGAACCCGGGTTATAACGAACGAAAATTTTGGTCCCGCCGTTTTCCTATTGTATTTTATTCAAATTAACCCTTTTATAACGAACTCCAAAATCTTAAAAATCAGTTATAACGAACATTTTTTTTGTATGTCGACCATGATTTTTTTTTCTTTTTTTACTTTTCCGCTGTTCCAATAGTCATTCTAAGCCTGCTTATAAAGTGTAAGCATTCTAGTATAGTCAGCATCATTCTGCTCATTTATCCGAACTAGAGTCAGCCTCGACTTGTTCGGATAATCAACGCTGTACTGTATTTATATTCGTTTTCATTTTTAGTTGATTTATTCAGAATTGTTTCAGTTAAATGTAATCAATTTTAGTCAATTCAATTCATTAATGATCATATCCAATAGATTTTACGTCTTTTTTTTCTTAATACATCATTATTGAACATATAAGTACCATGTAATAATGTACATTTTTGTAAACTCTAATACTTTTTAACGTTTCGGATATAACGAACAAAAACTTCGGTCCCTTAAAGTCCGTTATAACGAGGTTCAACTGTATTATTAAATTACAGGGCATACAAAATTTGTCCACTACATAATCCTATATGAAGAAACATTGTTTGGGGCATGTTTTAATTATATTAAACTACTTCACATTTTATGAATAAGATATACGTTGCTGAATTGTTGTAAAAATCACTTGCTGCATATTTACAGGAACGCAAACAAGATTTCGACCACTATACTGTATCCGAAGTACCGTCTACTATAACAGCAAGATTTGAATATTTTTAAAATTTCATTTTCGTACGAACGCACCTCATTTTCTGCGCTTCACGTGCAATTTCCGACTTGTTTTTTTTAACAATGTACAGATAAAATTTCAGTAAGCATACATATTTGTGCAATTTTACATCTGTAGAATTTCAGATTTTTTTTTTCAGTGTAGCATAAGTATAAGTGATATTTCTAAAAATTCAATCAACTCTTTAACGCTCAGCATCATTAGGAAATTTTATTTCATCTTTTTTATTTCACTTTAACTCTTTCTAAGGCCAATTAATTCAATTTCTAGGCTGTTTAATTGACTAAATACCACCAAAATTAAGAAAAATAAATGTTCTAATTGTACTCTTTCGTCACGTTCATTATAAAAGTAAAATTTTATTCAGAAATTATGGTACAAATTTAGAGTTTTAAGATAAACATTTAGTGATATGAATGCTTACTACTGTCTTTAATAGAGTTAATTAAACATTCTTTTTAGACTAAATTTTTTATGTTCATTTTATGAATTATTAAATTTTCTGAGTCGACAAATCTCAAAGTTGAGCTCTTATCATATTGACAATTTATTTATAAATTGAAAAAATTTCCCTTCCTAGATTCATTATTAAATATCTTAATTTATATTTTTTTTTCAGCAAGTTTTGTTGCTGAAGTTAGCAGCCAGTGTAGCGATTGGACTTCTCTTTGGATCTCTTTATTATAACACTGGAAACGATGGTTCTTTAATTTTCAACACTTCTGGTTTCCTCTTCACATTGATGGTTTTTCTCATTGTTTCCGCCAAAGTACCAACAATACTCACTTGTAAGTATTACAATTTTTATGACATCTTTTAACCACAGTGATGCAATCGATATGAATTAGGAATATGTTCATTACGCATTTTGATAGGGATCAGCGAAGATTTTAAAATGTCGAAAATGTGTAAATTTCCAAAATTAAAAAACAGAAGGAAATTTTTAAATAGTGATGGCTAGTATTTTTTAAAGTTAAGAATTAAATGCATCTTCCCAGTGCATTCTCCAAAAATTTCAAATTGACTATAGATATATATGTGTGTGTCTGTATGCATATCTATCTATGCATTTTCTATATATTCATAATCATGTTTTGCGACTACATTTTTAGCATTAGACAAGCTTATATATATATATTTGGTGATCCGCCCGGCGTTGCCCGTGACCATAGATGTTTTCAAATAAATTGCGAATATTGAAAATCTAAATTCATACTAAAATAAAAAAAAAATTAAAGTTTTATCTGGAGAATATTTTTAATTCTACAATATTTAAAATTTTATCTGAGTAAATACAGCTATGTATTTCTGTTAAGAAAACCATGTTTTGGATGAATAAACAAATGTAATCGTTGATTTTAGCTGTTTTGAACCACAAAAGTAATGCAATAATTGTATTGTTTTGAAATTCCTTTCTTCAATGAGACTTAGAGGTCTGCAAGGGTCCGGGCTTGGCCAGTGGCTCGTACCTGGGCCGCCGGAATCGTTTCAAATTTTCTAATGGGCTGGGCGGGCAGAATTAGAATAGTTTTTTCAACGGGCCGTGCTGGGCCGGGTGGCAAAAAAATTGTACGGGCCATACAGGCCGGTCCGATAAAAAAATTTTCGGGCCTGCCGGCCCGTTTTGAAGATTTACGCAGGAACGATAAAATATGACCTATTTTCAACGAAAATGCTTTTAACGAGAACAAATATAAATGTGCGTCACGAGCCATAATACTTTGACAGCATCAATATAAAAATGTAACTTGTACAATGCAGAGATCGGCATCGGACAGTTACATTGTGTGTAATCCGTTTTAATATTTTTTTAACAGACTTGTGCCGGGCCGAGATCAAGCTTGCATTATTTTTTTACATATAGACTTGCCGGACCGGAACAAGAATTAATTGTTCTCAAGATCTGCAGTGCAGACAACATGATTTGTAAAATTAACAGCGATAAAGAACTTATGTCAGCTTAATCTTTGGATATATACTTCTTGGTGGTTTTTAAATTAATTTCTAAAAAACGCGAAAGTTTGACACATTTTCAGATTAATTTTTAATTGTAAAAAACATAAAAGTGATAATCCTGACTATTGAAGGGATTTGGAATCGAATAGCGTTTTTCATTTTTGGTAAATCAAATACTTGTATAAATTTGTTGGGATACAATAGTTTCTCAAATACTTGCAGGTTTTGCTCTCTTCCCATGCTATCGCTTCCGGAAATGCTATTCAAAACGCTAACTATGACAATATTTTGTTTGCTTGCAGTATTCTTAAATTGCTTGTATCAAAAAATGGATAACGCCATTTGATTATATAATTTCTGAATAAAGACACCTGCTAATCTTATGCGTTTGTGAGAAAAAAAAAATGAATTTAGAAATGTATCAGAAAGGAGCACTTTTGAATTAACAAATGAATTTGGATTTAAAATCTTTAATAAAATTATATAAAAATATTTTTTATAAATCGTCTTTTATTAAACAGCTTCAAAAGTTACGATGTTTTTAATTCTCTTTCTTTTTTCTTTTATTCTAAGCCATATTAATTTTTTAATGAATCTTTATTTGATTGTTGAAAGCCTAAGAATCTTAGTAATCACTAATGTTGCTAATGTGTATTTCCTGTAAAATATACTGTGAAGTCATTCCATAGATATGTATGCAGTATTCTTTAAAGGAATCTTAATTATATGATAGAAATCTGAATTTTTTAGAAATCGTAGAAATTGTAACGGGCCAAAACGGGCCGGGCCTGTTTTCACTGATTTCTGTACGGGCTAGGCCTAAAATATTAAAATTTAAACGGGTCTGGTCGGGTTCGTGTAGACCTCTAAGAGACCTACTCCATGCAAAATCTTCCGAGCGCGCGACATGAACTGCACATCTGAACGAACCTTAAAAAATCATAAAATAAGTAATTACTTACTTTTTTTGATGTTGTCATGGATAGATGTTGAAAATCAATCAGGAAAAACAAAATCATCAAATCAAGAAAAATCAACAAATGCGTGTGTAATTTGTTGCTGACATTCAGTGAGAAAATTCAGTCGTTAAATCCCATATTTACCACCTGTTCTCATCGGCTGGCTGCTTCGTTGTCGTGGATTGGTGGAATGCTGTAAATATCCTCTTACCCAGTTTTTTTATTTAAAAAAAAATCTAAACTGAAATTTAAAAATCCGGCTGTGAAGTGCCCTTTCCGGTGTTAGCATCCTGGATTTTATAATTTCGACGTTATCTGCAGTCAAGCAGGCAGACATCTCTTATTTTATACATATAGATATATATGTTTTAAAAACTAGAGTATTTTAAGCACTGTATAACTTTAAACGTAATTTATGTCAAAATATCATTTTTTTTTTTTTTTTTTACAATCATCAACTAAAATGTCACATTATTATTATATTATTTTATTTAAACATTTATACTGAGTGACCAAACTGTAATGACAAATCTTCACGAAAACTAATTTTCTTAAGCTCGGTTTTAAGATCCATCAAGTAGAGCATACAGTAATGTTTTGATTGCGACTTGGATTCCTCTACAAGTTTTTGTATTACAGATCATCTGCTGCAAAAAAATATGCAATGCGTGTGAATCATTTGGCACATATGTTATACACAAGCAATTTTTTTTCATGTAGTTCCACTTTTAGCTAAAGTATCAAACATATTACTTTTCCTCACCACCTCGGAACCTTACATGACGTAAGGCTCTCCTTTCATTGTTTTATGACTTTCGTATAATTTCTAGAGGTTAGAAGTCACTAGTGGACGTCGTTGACCAGTGGTCGTCATTTCAAGCCCCTTTCTTTTGTTGAGACTCCTGTTTCTTCTCTTGATGACCAAACAACGCTAGGGAAAAAAAAGAGCTTCGTGAAAAAATTACGCCTTCTAGTCTAATAAAACAAATAAATAAATCTTTATGCAATTCTTTGAAAACGCGAGGCATTCTTGTTCGAAAAAAGCCAAGAAACGTAGCAATTTCTGATAAATTGGAATTGACCCTTCTTGCATTCACAATCTGCCTCATTCAAAGTCGTTCATATAGCTTTATTTTCGCCATGAATAAGTAATAAGCGAAGTTAGATGAAGCTTCAGAGAAAAACTTAATTTTTTATCAGAAAATCCAGGTTACTACAACAGTGTGCACATGTTGAACAGATGAATCGAAGTTCCAAAGAGGAATGGTTATAGTATTCTGACCATTCAGTCATTCAATATATAATTTATCCGTTTTACATAGTATAGAGTGTGCACGAGTAAAACTACTCATTGGAGGTAGAGGATTTCAATATGTAATATATTTTTATTTTTAAATTTGTCTGTAACTAGCTAGATATGGATGGTAATAAAAAACTTCACCTCTAGTCGTCTAATCGCACAAACAAGCAAAAAAAAATTTTTTTCGATAATATTTGAAGTCATGCGCTCATAATCGTATTGATTTAAAATAATACAGATCTCATAATTAAGATTCTTACAATTTTTCACTTTTGAATGACATATACTTTCTTCCTGTGCTGATTTATTGGCGCGATAAAACTTATATGGCGTTGGAACTAACGGGCTTGCTAGGGCAAAAATAAATTTAAGCCTAGAAGCCACAATCACTTAAAGCAGAGTTTTAAAGGATTGGTGTACACATATATGCAGGAAAAAGTCAGATAATTATTTAAACTAGATTTTATTAAAAACTTTTAAAAACATGATTAGTAATAACAGCAAAAATCCGGCCATAACTTTGGCCAAAAGAACGCACTGCTCATTTAGTGAGCTTTTTATAAGTCTAGACTAGCATTACAATACAGCAAGTTAAAATGAGCTTTTGATTAAACCAGAATCATGCCTTAAATAGTACGTGTCGAAAACGAGCCATTCAAACATTAAGTTGCTCAAATATATGGGTGATTCTACGATAAGAGGTAATTTGTACGGGAATCCGTTTAAAACAGATTTTTTATTCTATATGTTGCTATTTTTTGCAATGAATCGCATCATCTTAATGTACTTTATTAAATAACATCACGATTGAATGCCTAACTTAAACACATTTTTCTGAAATTTCTTACAAAGTCTAAAAAGTCCCCTCCCCTGGCATGTCCCCTTGCCGGTTTCAATTTAACTTTCAAACAATACATATATTTTTTCCGCCAGATGCTTAGCTAAAGTATGTTTAATTGGAATTTAAATAATTATACTTACGTATTATAAAATAAAAAATAAAATATTTTTGTTAATTTCAAATAATTTTTAAAATTAACTTTTGTCCCGCTTTTTTTGTGTCTCTCCCCTGTCAAATTTCGTTCCGCTGAAACAAATAAAAATTCAAGGATGGCTATATTGGAAGTAGTGCTTAAGGACATCTATTGGCTTGAAGTTAGCAATACTAAACGCGCAAGCCATTTAAGCGTCGTCATTTTTAGTTGTTGCGACGCAACCGTGTTTTGTGGTGGTTTCGCACAGTGATTGTGTATCTCCCCTGGTAAGTCATAAAACTTATAATATTCATTTAATTCAATTGCATTTACTGCCCTAATTAAACAATACGGTAATACTTAAAGTGAAATACACAATTAACCGAAAAACTAATTCAGTCAGTTAAAAAGTTTGAATTTACACTAAAATGTCTCGCCCCTGCCGTATTTCCCCTGGCAGTTATCGTGCCAGGGGAGCGAGTCACTGACCAAAAAAAGTTATAAAAATTGTATAAAGTGACTTGCCCTTATATGAAAAAGTAAATAAACGGGACAAAAATCATAATTTAAAGGTTTTTGATCAAACTCAAACTTTTCTTTTTGGCCGAATTCTCCATGTTTTTGAACCTCTTATCGTAGAATCACCCATATACCATCTGATAATCACATGGAAATGAAAAGACAGTTCTCTGTAACAGTGAAGCAAGCAGTTATAAAAAAAACAACCAATTAGAAACAGGCAAACGTCATCGGTACGATGACACAATACTTAAACTGGAATGCAGGCATTCATCTCCAGATGCGTGGAATTCGTAAAAGTATGACGCCATATCGCCAAAGAAAAAGAACACTCATAAGCAGAGTAATGAAATGATATCTTAGTTACACAACGATTCGAAATACAGACATCATAGTAACTTCAGATCTGCAAGAATGCTGCGATATGACATCAATGGCCCCCCTTCCACACATCTGGATATGTTACAAACTAGTATATGAAAAATGAAACTAATTCGAAATCTTAGTTTCATTAAAAAGGTATAATTTAAAACATTTTCTAAATATGCTAGATTTTTTTCTCATTTTTAGTAGAGCAAGATCCCAGATTAAAATAAAACAAGTTAAGCACATAAATATAAGAAGTCAATCATTATAAGTTAATATTTATTTTCAAAAATTTTCTTTCTAAATTTTTCTAGTGTAATTTTAGTTGGAGATTTTGTGAAATAATCAGCTAAGTTTTCTTTACTAGAAATATACTTTAAATTGAACAATTTCTCATAAACTAGATTTCTTAAAAAATGATATCTTACGTGTATATGCTTAGTTTTACTGTTTTCTATAGGAGAGTTAGAAAAATCTATAGCAGCTCTGTTATCACAAAATAAGTTAAACTCTGAAAAATGTGGGGGAAAAATTTTTAGTTCTTTACCTTCTTTTATTATGTTAATTATCCAAATAAGTTCCTTAGCAGCATCAGTCAAGGAAACGTACTCCGCTTCCATAGTTGAAAGGGCAACACAACGCTGTTTAGAAGTTCGCCAAGATATAACAGCATCATTTAAAAATAAAATAAACCCCCCAATCGATACTCGATCGTCTCGGTTAGATGCATACTCGGCGTCACTAAAACAATTTATTGAAAATTTATCATGACAAGAAAGTTTTAATTTTTCGTATCTTGTATGATATACATAGCCAAGGACTTTTAATAAGGCTATCCAATGTATTTTACCGGGATTGCTTTGAAATTGTGAAAGGAGATTAACTACGTAACTAATATCTGGACGTGTTCTACTAGCTAAAAATGACAAACATCCAATTAAGTTACGATATGGAATTTTTTCCATTTCAGCAATTTCTTCATTAGTTTGTGGGCAATCCCTTTTAGAAAATACTACCCCTTTTGAAATAGGTAAAGAAACAATTGGTGGATAATAACTTTTAAACTGCTCATAAATATTTTCAATGTAATCCGTCTGATGAATATAAAAACCATTTTTAATTTGTTCAAAATTAACTCCCAGTAATTTAACCGTCTCCCCCAAAACTTTAATATCAAATTTTTGTTTTAATACATCTATAACTTTAAAAATTTTATCTTTATTTTTTCCTAACAAAATCATGTCATCGACATAGAAAAGCAGGACAATTTCGGAGTTAAGAGAATAAACACAGTTGGTCCACTCAAACTTTTTAAAATTTAAACTTTCTAAGACGGAATGTAGTTCATAAAACCATTCACGCCCGCTCTGATGGAGACCATACAGAGCTTTCTTTAACAAACAAACGTGATCAGGTTTATCCGATTCTACGAAGCCAACTGGTTGTCTCATGTAAATAACTTCCGTTAAAGGAGCATACAAATACGCACAGCGAACGTCCATTTGAATATGATGCCATTTTAATCCACAAACTAAAATCGAGAAAAACAAACGTATTATAGTGAAATTAACCACGGGACTGAAAACCTGATCATATTGAATGCCTTTTTCTTGTCGGAAGCCTTGTGCAACGAGACGCGCTTTATATCTAATTATTGCGTTCTCTTTATTGCATTTAATAGTATAAACCCATCTGCTTCCCAAGATCCTAGCATTCTGAGGTTTTTCTACTAAAGTCCAAACTTCTCGATCTTTAATAATTTGAATTTCCTCTTCCATCGCACGCTTCCACGATTCAACTTGAGGAGAACGTATTGCATCATTAAAAGTTTTTGGAACGTTCACTTGATCCCGCTTTAATTGTCATTCATTTAAATGATTTGCCTCTGACTCTTGATTTATAACGCCCGTGAACTTATTTTTACCGCTGAAATCAAATACTTTTGGATCGTAAGGTATATTTTTGGACTCGCAATAAGTTTTTGCATCGTTTGGGGATCTTAAACGCATATTTGTTCCTACTATACTATAATAAATATCTGTACGCGATCCATCCAAACGAGGAACAGCTTTCCGAAACCATTCAATTTTTGGTTTAGTTAATGCAGGAGATTCAGACACTTTTTCAATCGGTTTTGGTTTCTCCGCCTCCCCCTCAATTAATTTAACTTGTTTATCGGGCTCACACGATTTTTCAGTATCTAAAACCTCCGAATCGTCTAAATCCAATGCATCTAAATGAAATAAACTTCGGTCGGAAATTTGTTCGTTTTTAATTTGTTCCTTTATTCTAACATTGATGGTCTCGATAACTTTATCGTTTTGAGGAATCCAAACGCGATAACCTTTAGTGCGAAGAGCGTACCCTACGAGCACCCCCTTTTCAGCACGCATATCTAGTTTACCGCGATTATGTTTAGGAATCCCGACATATACAGTGGAACCAAAAGCTCTTAAATGTTTAACGGACGGTACTTTCCCCGAAAATAACTCGAACGGTGTTTTAGTCTAATTCTTATGGCAGGTGCGATTCCACGTATAGACAAAATATAGCAGAGCCTCCCCCCAGAATCTCTTATGTAGTTTAGAGTCATTAAGTAACGTTCTTACGGCATTTAAAGCTGTAGAATTGAATTTCTCAACGAGACCGTTCATTTCCGGTGAAAATGGGTTGGTCCGCTCAGGTTTAATACCCCTATCTTCCAAATATTCCTCGAATTCATTTGAACAAAACTCTCCGCCATTATCAGTGCGGATGTTAATGACCTTGTTTCCAGTAAATGTCTCGGCACGTTTTTGAAATTTTACAAAACAATTAAAAACCTCCGATTTTTCTTTCATCAAGTAAACGTAGACTTTTCTAGAAAAATCGTCGATTATTGTTAGAAAATTATTATTACCCCCTTTAGTTTTTGTATTCAACGGGTCTGCTACGTCAAGGTGCAAAAGCTCCAACGGCTTTACAGACCTAATTTTTCCTATAGGTTTAAAAGAAACTCGTCTGGCTTTACCGATTTTGCAAGGCTCGCAGTTTAATTCTTCATTTTTGAGTGGAGGCATTCCCCTAACTTTGTCAACGGTTTTTAATATATAATCCTTATTTATGTGAGCAAATCTTTTGTGCCATGTTTCTAAACTATTTTCGGCATTAACCTGGTTAACTTCTAAATTACGGCAGTTTCCACTATTACGTTTAATGTATTCAGGAAAAACATAGTAAAGTCCATTTTTTCGAATAGCTGAAAATAATTTACTACCACTCAAATATACGTCTATTCGCCCATTTTTACCAACAAACGTGGCGCCTTTCTCTTCAAAGAGATGGCCCGCCATCAAATTATGTCGTAATTTAGGGGAATATAAGACATTGTGTAATGCAACAACCTGGTTTCTGCCTTTAACTTTACAATTAAACTTTATAGTTCCCCTGCCTAAAACCACGCAAGCTACCCCATTAATTGCAGCTTTCATTTCCATCCCGGAAATTGACTCAAAATCCCAGAATAAATCTTTACGTGAGCAAAAATGGGAACTGGCTGCAGTATCAAATAACCAGGCAGTATTATCAGTATTTGAGTTAAAATAAGCTTCAGCTATAAAACCTACTTCACCATGTTTTTCATTAGCCCTATTTTTAAATTTTCTACAATTTTTAGCAAGGTGGCCACTTAATTTACATTTAAAACATATTCTAGTTTCATTACGTTTAAAATTAAAACTGGGATCTGCCGTACTTACCTGCGTATTAGATTTTGACTTCTGCTTAGTAGATCTCTTCACCTTGTTGCATTTATTTTCACTGTTATGCAAAGCAACTTCATTAAATTCATTAGAATTTTTGTTAATTGAACAACTAAACAATTTCAATCGCGCTTCCTCAGACAACAGTTCACTTAGAACATTTTCGAAGTTAAAGTCCTCGTCCGAAAAACGGTAGATCAGCTGGACAATACCTCTGTACTCATCAGGTAGGTGACGAATCAGCTGAAACGGCTTTAACCACTCGGAAATTGGACGACCGTCATCCTTTAATTGCATCATAATGTCTCTCAATCTAGCACCATAAAGATTCAGATCCTCACCAGGCTGCAACTTGCACTCAAAAAATGCGTCCGTCAACTCCACAACACGAGCACGACTACTAGGACGAAAATGCTTCTCCAACGCTTGCCACGCTACATAAGGATCTTCGACACCAGATAATAAAGGCCGCAAATCTTTACTGACATTCAAATACAGAATGGAATATGCTCTTATTCTCTTTGCCAGGTCGGCAGGAGTCGGCGCCTTGAATGGATCGTCGACTTCCGGCAATTTCGTAGTCACACATTCCCAGAGCGACTTTTCCATCAAAAGAACACGAACATCTTCTCGCCATGTACTGTAGTTAGATGACGTCAACTTATCAATAGGGAGAAAGTCCATGCTAGATGAAGGCGACATCATGGCTTAAAAACTGAGGAAAACACGCACAAGTTTAAAAAGGTCTAACTACTCTGCATATTGTGTGCTTCAATCTAGGCTGGGCCCATAACCCCGTAACGGGCTTGCTAGGGCAAAAATAAATTTAAGCCTAGAAGCCACAATCACTTAAAGCAGAGTTTTAAAGGATTGATGTACACATATATGCAGGAAAAAGTCAGATAATTATTTAAACTAGATTTTATTAAAAACATTTAAAAACATGATTAGTAATAACAGCAAAAATCCGGCCATAACTTTGGCCAAAAGAACGCACTGCTCATTTAGTGAGCTTTATATAAGTCTAGACTAGCATTACAATACAGCAAGTTAAAATGAGCTTTTGATTAAACCAGAATCATGCCTTAAATATTACGTGTCGAAAACGAGCCATTCAAACATTAAGTTGCTCAAATATATACCATCTGATAATCACATGGAAATGAAAAGACAGTTCTCTGTAACAGTGAAGCAAGCAGTTATAAAAAAAACAACCAATTAGAAACAGGCAAACGTCATCGGTACGATGACACAATACTTAAACTGGAATGCAGGCATTCATCTCCAGATGCGTGGAATTCGTAAAAGTATGACGCCATATCGCCAAAGAAAAAGAACACTCATAAGCAGAGTAATGAAATGATATCTTAGTTACACAACGATTCGAAATACCGACATCATAGTAACTTCAGATCTGCAAGAATGCTGCGATATGACATCAGGAACGATACACCTATGGTGAGAAGTGTTGGCTTGAAGTATGTGCACTTGAAGAATAATATAAAGGACTAATGACAACACGAGAATAGAGGTAAAAAACTTTTATTGGAATTAGCAGTTTTCAACATGTCCACTTTCGCATATGTAATGCATTGCAAGCGAAAGCTTGTTGCCAATAATGACAAACCTAACATCGCAGGAGGTGTATAACATGAAATTTTATAGGATTTTTTTATTCTGACAATTCTCTTGTATTTGATGTAGTACAATTTCGATTTCAAAAACCCCAGAATCAAAAATCTATCAGATTATGTCGGGGTATCGAGCTACCCACGAAACTGCATAAATACAGCCGATGAATCTATCATCAAAATCAGCACTTGTCAAACACGTGAGGTGACATATAGAGAAGCACCATCTTAGATCCATATCCATATAATGCACTTTACGACATTTGACTGCTGCAAGTTTGAAATTACATAACGCTGCAACATTGTTGTACATCGAGCTCTTGTGATGGAGCACATCTTCATATATGTGGAAATGACCTTTCAAAGAAGTACGGGCCGAGAATGAAAGTACTTCTGTTGCCGCACCACACAGTCACTTTAGTTTCTTGTTAGGCGTTGGTGAAACATCGTGAGGATTTTAGTCAAACCATTGGGCACAGTTTTTTTAATTTATTTCCAGTTAAGAAAATTTGTGCATAATCCGCCATTAATCTCCCCAACGGCCAGCTGCTAACTTCATCATATCTGATGAAGAAATAATTCGTAGTTTCGAAACGCTGTTGCTCGTCTCCAGGCGTGACCAACGACATACAATATACAATGACAGTTTATGATTTTTATGCCAGTTTATGATTTTTATGCCAGTTTATAATTTTATATTTACTCAGATTCTACCTAGTAAAACATTAAAAAAATACATGCTCTCTTTAAAAAGGAATATTTAAAATATATTTGGGCATTTCCATGAGCATTTGTCGTGTAAGTCACATTTCTAGTAACTGCTAAATTGTTGGCCACCGTTATTTTCGAAAGGTTTGCATGGCGTTATTCAATTAGTGAAATATCTCTATAAAATAAGTCACTTTTTTCCGTTCTAAAATACTGGTATCCAAAATCGAAGTATGTGACTTACACGACATGTGCTCATGAAATTACCTATTTCAGGACTCTAATCGGTATGCATTGCTTTTATTTATAATTTGTACAGTTTCATGATGAATTTAAAGACATTGTTTCATGGATTTGATGAGCTTTTTATTCGTTAACTTTATTGTTATTTTTTTATCTGTCATCTTTGTGCACGATATGAGTATTTAAGCCTGACAATAAACTGATAAGTACTTTCATATTTTCAGAACTAAATTTGTTTTATTGATTTTCATATGCTATATTCTTTTACAGTTTTTGTTTTCTATTCTGTTTAAAGTTTTTCTTTTGTCACAGAATTAAAGATTTCAAATTTTTTCTAGTATTTTATTAAATTTTACATTTGTTAAGTAGATAGAATATTTTTATTTTTTATTTTCTCCCTAAAAATTTATACAGGGTAATCTAACAAACTAAAATTTATTTCTAAACATATTTTTGATTTCTTATTTTGATAAGGCTTAATGCTTTTTTATAATTCAAAATTTACTGTATTTTGGCTTTCTATATTTTTTTAATTGCATTTTAAAGCTTAAGCAAACTAAATTAATGTTCTTCAGATCGCTATTTAAATAGTACTGAAATATGCATATTCTGTATTTTAAAAAATATGCTTGAAATAGACGCATATTTTATTCATCATCAATATGAAAATCTTATTTCATTTAAATTTCTGTGAAATAGATTTTCACAATTCTTCACAAAAAATAGATGTTAAAGTGTTCTTTTTTTTTTTTACTTTTTATAAACATTCTATTATGCATTTTACTAAAATATTAATATGCAAGCAAAAAACACAACTGCTAACCTCCCTATTTCTTTCCTGTCAAATAAATATATTATGCACCAGAAGTTTTACTTAAATGAAACTAAATAAAAATAAAACACATTTTACAATTTCTCTATTCTTAAGTTTATAAATTTAAAATAAAATTTAGTCTATGTGTATTTATACATAAACCCTTGGAATATAGTAAAAGTCTTTCATCTTGAATCTTGATCAAAAATTTCTCTGAGCTTTAAACATTTATGTTTTCGTTTCAGAATCTTAACACGTTCGCTGCCGCTTACGTGAAGATGTGATGATAGTTAATGCCGAAGTGGGTTTTTCGCAAAAGCCGATTCACTTTTTATAACAAAGAATCAATGAAAGATTTTCCCGCGCCAGCGCGTGGCTGGCTATTGGACATCACGCTCACATCACGCGCTGGCACGTGAGTTGCCCAATAACGTTGACACCATATCACGGGCTGGGCGTGATCGGCAGAGAATGTGTTAACTATATGATCTTTACGACTTCATATTAATTATTACATTATTTCATTGGTCATGTTCCGATTGAGTGATTTTTCATAGTCGTGACGTCATTTTCTTGACGTCGCACCAGGAACTGGCCTTGTATTTGATCGTCGCATTCCAGGCTGTTGTATCTGGACCTGCTCTTATCGATAACTAAAAATATGCAGAAAAGTGCGGATTTTTTTTTTTTTCGGTACATCCAAATTAAGGACAACACAGTTGATAAAATGCAATGAACCTGCAGTACATGTATTATGGATTTTCATAACAATATCAACAGGAACAGATGATCGCCCAGATCGTGGTCTATCACATGTGCATCCAGTTTATTTTTTTTAAATTTTTGTTTCCAAATTACGTACAATTTTGTGGAACATGGGACTCTTCATAGCCTATAATTTCGCCGATAAATTCGCACTGTTTGACAGCACTTCCCTTATTCAGGTGAAACAACATTAACAATTCATCTCGTTATTTTCCTGTGTAAGTGTCATTCTATTGACATGTTCGAACGCTTGATTGAAGAAAGTCTTCCTACACTGCTTATTAAAGCTTTTCGAGGCTTTGCACCTGGTGTCTTGCGATTGCTGCTAATTGTCTGCAGATTGTAGCTAAGGGGTGTGCTACAGGCGGCTAAGTTACCACACCGCCTTGAAACATTTTGAGCCTTCCCTGAAAAAGATTCCAAGGTCACTAATGAATTTATGTTCCAAAAATCCAAATGAAATTCTGTCCAAAAATCTAATTTAGTTTTGAGGACCTTTCACAGTTTTGCAAAAATACTAAATTCTAACTAAAATAAATGTTTCAACGCTCATTCATCTTGCTTGCACATGTGAAAAATGATGTTTATTGTTGCACTACTTATACAGTCAAATTATTCATCATGCTATTCTTTTCTTAGGATAAAAAGAAGTTATTACAACAGCTGAGTAAGAAACATAATACCTATAAAGTGAATATGCACTAATTTATCTTTCTGCGTTAGAATGAGAAAAAATATGAACCCCCCCCCCCTCCTTACATTTTCTTGAGACTCCCTCCCTATTACTCACACCAAGTTACGGCCCTGATTGTCTATCCCAGTGAATTATGCAAAGTTCATGGACTCACTCCATCTCTTGTTTGCAAATGTTTTAATCCGGCAATCTTTGTCATATGTGCATGCTTTTTATGATTTTTGTAAGAGCTGTTGAATTCACCCAGGAAAAATAATAGGTGTTGCCGTTCAGAAATTTATTTTTTTTCCACCATAATCATTGTAGCTCTGTTGTTTTAAGTCATCATGATTGTCAAGAGAATATCTTTAAATAACAATATCTGAAATTTGTCTTCAATTGCTGAAGTAGTTTAGCCTCTAATAATTCATTTATCGCAGAAGATTTTTTTTAATCACCTTGTATATATATTTTATTTAAGAAAGCCTAATTTTTCCTTTCAGATTAGAGGTTTATTTACAGAAGATGCTTTTTCTTTTTAAAACAAGTTGGAAATTGCTCGTGAAGCGTAGCAAATGAGGTGCGTTCGTACGATAACGAAGTTTTAAAAATATTCAAATCTTGCTGTTATAGTAGACGGTACTTCGGATACAGTATAGTGGTCGAAATCTTGTTTGCGTTCCTGTAAATATGCAGGAAGTGATTTTTACAACATCTCAGCAACGTATATCTTATTCATAAAATGTGAAGTAGTTTAACATAATTAAAACACGCCCCAAACAATGGTGGGATTATG
This sequence comes from Maratus speculifer, assembly GCA_964019185.1. Lineage (NCBI taxonomy): Eukaryota > Metazoa > Arthropoda > Arachnida > Araneae > Salticidae > Maratus > Maratus speculifer. The sequence continues at coordinate 245,637,944 of OZ025289.1, forward strand.
TAGTGGGATTATGTATAGGATTATGTAGTGGAATACTTTTATGTAATTTAATAATAAATATCTTTGGATCACAGATTGTAGAGAATGTATTTTTAGTACATATGTACTTCATAGGTTCATGTCGATTCTATTATATTCGAAAGAGTTGGGTAGTTTTTGCGTTGTTATATGCGGACGGACTGAGCTACAACAATAGGTGCTACGTATTTACATAATTACTAACGCACCTAAAAAGAAGTCATATTAAAAAAATAAGTACTAATTTTTCAACTAATCAGAGTTCGTACGAATCCTAAAATTTCTAGATAAGAAAATTCTTCAGTACTGGTATTTTCATACAGAAAATCTTTCTGTAAATAAGCGAAATTTTGTTCGTTTGAACTAAACTTATTATATTTATAAAAAATACTGGTATTTTACCTGGAAAATGGCGATATCCGTACGAATCCTTTCAATTTATTTTTAAAAATATTTCATTGACACATACAGAACAAAAGCGAATTGCAAAACATTTTGTTTAAGTTCTCCAGTAAAATTATTACAAAATAAGTCATTTTGAAAGAGATATTTTTTATAAATTTTGTATTGATGTTTTTTATTTACAATTTTTTAAATATTCAAGACTTTGCAAATATATTTTTAAAAAGATTAAAAAGACTTATTCTTATTTAATATTGTTTCTTAATATCATGTTTAAAACAAAGGCTCATTGTTTTTAGCACTTTCCAACAAAGTTGAAAAGTGCTTATGCTTTCGGTTTGTCTATCAAATTGTTCACACTCTAACTCCCGTAAATATACTTGGATTTTCATGCAACGGATAAAGCTTATTTAGGGCCACCAAAGCACGTTTGATATTGAATATGAAGTATATACGATTAATGGTTCAATTAAAGGGACACTCAAAATAACTTGATAACATTATGGTATATAGGGAAAATCGTTTGGAGAATATTTTAATGACATTTGTTATTTCAAATGTACCGAAACTGATATAAATAAATCACTACGATCACGTTAAAACAGATAATTCATAACATTTTTTATTAATTTACAGGGACACACAAAATAAACTGTTTTTGCGTAATAATTGCTGGAGAGCACGTTTTAAAATTCAACATGCGCTTCAAAATTTAATTAGTTTTTTTTTTTTATCTTAAAAAAAAATCTTAAAGCATATTTAAATTCTGTACCTCCTATACAGAGCTGCACAAAAGTATTCGCATACCATTTTCCTTACTAAAGGAAATTGCTGAAGGGGAAATTTCAATTGAAATATATATGTATCTCTTAAATGAACTAAATTTTGGAATACATGTTGTTAATAGATACAAATCTCTATATCATAAACATGGCTGCTAAAAAATTCAGATGACTTTCCGATTGTAGATGAGAATAGCTGAAATTTGGTTTTGACATGCGTTATATATTTTTACAAGATGAAATGAGACGTAATAATTTAATTTTTTTTAAACGGTGCAGGTTTGTTACATTATTCTGAATGTGTTGAAAAGTGCTTCATAATCTATGCTTGACGCATGATTTTTACTTTCTTGTTTCTATTTTGAAATGAGGACACGGCTCCCAGATACAGGCAGAAATATTTACTTATAAATTTCGGGCTAAACATAACGTATTTAAATAAAATAATTGAAATTAAAACTTGTTAATGTAGTTTCGCTTTATATTTCATTTTTCTTGCTAATTTTAAAGCTATATAAAATATTATATTAATTTTTTATTTTCATAAAATGTATTAACTGTACTTTTAAAAACAACATTGTTTTACAGTTCCGATTGAAAGAGCCATTTTTGAAAGAGAACATATGAATGGTTGGTACAGCACGTCAGCGTATTATTTGGCTAGAACTTCAGCTAATTTACCATTTCAGGTAAGATGGACTAGTACAGTTGCTCCATTGAGTTAAATTAATTTATCACGGGTCTTACTGTTATCAGTAATAATAAAAGCTAGGACTCCTATAATAGAAATAATAATATTATATAACATTATTGGAATTTTGAAAAAAACAAGTCAGAAAAAGTAAATCAAAATTGCCAAATGAGGTGCGTTTATACTATAACTAGTTTTATAAATATTCAGATCTGGCGCAATAGATATTGCACTTTTACATAAAAATGCATGAATTCAAATTTATTCCAATTATGTATATTAAATACAATAATGCGTAAATAATATGACTTCATCTTAATTGTAAAGTAATCACCATGTTATATCGTGATACATTATGGGATTTCGTTAATTACATATCATAGAATTTAATAGAATAATCACAATAGTAGCTTGAATCATTACCTATCATGGAATATCATCCACCTTAACAGCCCGAATCATTACCTATAATGGAATATCACTGAATTCATTACATATGATAGGATTTAATAGAATAATAACAATAGCAGCTTAAATTACTACCTGTCATGAAATATCATTGAATCAATTACGTATGATAGGATTTAATAGAACAAAGAATAAAAATATTGGGTTGGAAAAAAAGTAATTTCGTTTTTTCCCAATAGATAGATTTAAAGTCCCATATCTCGAGTAATACTTACTCAATTAAGTCATACTATACAGAGTCTGAAAGGTAACAGTTTCTAGAAAATTCTAGATATAAAGGTAGCATCATCTGTTTAACCAGTCAAAAGTTATTGCGTTTTAAAAATAGAGATTTCAGAAGATCATTTTCGTCACATTTTAGTTTTTTTACTTCCAAAAAGGGAAAAATTGGCACAGGCTCATCGAAACTTGTGTGGCATTTATGGTGATCAGAGCTTAAGTAAACGCCAAAGTCAGAATCGGTTTCCTCTTTTTCCTTCCGAAAATTTCGATGTTAAAGATGAACCTTTCCCTGGCCGGCCAATCCTTGAAAAATTCGATGAAATTTTAAAAACAATCCAGGTAGACTGACATATTTCTTCCCACGACATTGCTACGGGACTAAACATTAACCATAAACCACTTTTGAACCATTTACATAAAATTGGATACCAAAAGAAACTCGATACTTAGGTTTTCCATAAACTTACAGTGAAAAATTTAATGGACAGAGTTTTCATTTGTGAATTGCTACTGAAACGGTATGAAATCGAGCCATTTTTTAAACAAATCATTACGGGTGATGAAAAGGGAATCACGTATAACAACAATGTGCTAAAAAGATCATGATCGAAGCTTCACAAATGGTGGCAAAGCCCGGATTGATGTCTACGAAAGTGATACTGAGTGTTTGGTGGGATTGGAAAGGAATTTTCCATCATGAGCTGCTCAAACCTGGCCAAACCATCAATTCAACTATCTTCTGTAAACAACTAATGCGATTGAAGCAGGCAATTAAAAAACCCGGTCAAAATTGATCGAAAGGAAAGGCGCTGTCTTCCATCACGACAACGCTAAACCACACGCATCTTTAGTCACTCGGCAAAAACTGAAAGAGCTTTGTTGGGAAGTTTTGATGAACCCATCATATAGTCCGGACCTGGATCCGACGGATTACCATTTGTTCCGCCCTATGCGGTACTCTCTTGAAGGTGTTAAGCTGATTTCAAAAAAGGCTTGTGAAAATCACCTTATTCAGTTTTTTGCCCAGAACTCTCAAAAATTCTACAGTAACGGAATTATTGTTTTACCAGAAAAATGGCAAAAGGTCATCGAACAAAATAGCACATAAATTTTGATTAGTTTTGTTTTATTTATATAAATAAATTTACTTTGAAAAACACGAAAAAAAGCGAACTTACTTTTTCCCCAACCCAATATTAGTATCTTCTTAAGCTTTGATTCGGTTTACATAAAGTTTGAAATGACTTGACAAAATTCTGCAACGATTGTATGAAGGTATCGAGTAGTGAGTTACAACTGCAGGTGATTATTTTTATGTACTATTTGTACCACTATTTTTTGAAAAATACATTTTATAGTACATTTCTCTTGCAAATGTTCTTAAAGCGTGTTTAAGAGATTTTTGTTTTGAACAAGTGGAGCAAAGGTAGTGTCGTAAAGTTTCAATTACATTCGATTTTTTTAATGCTATTTTAGACCACTTATTTAAAACAAATTAAAAGTTTAATTTTTTTATATACACTTTGAGAACATTCACAAGAGAAACATATTACGAAATATATTTTTTAAAAATAGTGGTGCGAATAGAATATGAAAATAGGCTCCTGTAATTGAACGGATACTCGAACGTACACAAGGATCAGTTAATATGCAGAAAATAATTTTTCCAAATATCTCAATTATTTCCTAGTGATGATTAAAATTTTACGGTAACTCTACGTATATACTATATTGAATTTAAAACCATTCGCTTGAGCAGATTTCGAGCTGTTACATGTGGACAGACGGACGGACCAGACGAGACTATGCCACACATTTATTTATATAATTACAAATGCAACTGAAAAAGAAATTCTTCCATATAAAAATGATCGATACTTGGATATGAGACGATGCGGAAATGGTTTACTGATGCGGGTAATTTTTGGAATGCGGAAGGTTTACTGAAATTTTTGGATCACTAAATCGGATGTCAGCTTATGGGAAAATTTATGATTACTTATTCCCAAGTATAATTATCGAAATACTATATCTTCACTATCAGGATGAAGGCGTCAGAAGCCAACGAGGTGCGCTTTTAAAAACTTTCTTAAATTTGAAGTAGTTTTAGCCCCACCAGTGGCCGAGAGGGTCTGACCTCTCAACTGGTAGACGGCAGGTGCTAGGTTCGAACCCAATCGCGGCCGTCAGCCTAACCGTTCGGAGTTTTCGTGGTTTTCTTCGACCCTTGTGTAAATACGGGTTAGGTTACCTTAGAAAGACCCCCACGAAGGGCATCCCTCCCCCTGGGCCTATATCCCTAGCGTAGATAATCGGCCGACACAAAATACAACAACATTGAAGTAGTTTTAAGCGAACACAGTACTTTAAAATTGGTCCAAATATCAATTTTCTTTTCTTTTCCTTTCTTTCTTTTTCTTTTTTTTTTTAAATATTAACTGAAAGCTTCATTAATTGTGAATATTTTGGCACCACATTTTTAACCTTACGACTATTGTGCTGTGAGATATTGTAAATTTTGTGAATAGATCCAGCGCAATTACTCATACAAAAGAAAACTTTAAACTGATTTCTCCCCCTGTTCATATTTTTTTTTTATTTGCTTGTTCGAAAAATACTAAGGCTTTTTTGCTAATTTATATACAAGTTTGAAATTTTTTTACTTGTTTTTTATGTGTTTTTAATATTTTTGTGCATGGATCTAACATTTAAGTATATATATACATATTTAAATTGAGAGAGTGTTGATTTTTTTTCATTGTCTACTTTAGAGAGAGAAAAAAAATCATATTAAATGTAAAATATCATATATCTAAAAATTCATGCACGGTTTTATGTAGTATATACTAATAAATGAGGGAAAAAATCGAAGCAAAAATATTCATTTTTTATAAAAATAGTAGAGATTTTTTTTTAATGCTACATTTTTTTAAATTTAAATTTTAGTAAATTTTAGTAAAATTTTAGTGTTCTACAAGATTTTAAAAAAAATAATTTTTAGTATTAAGAAGCGTGCCACCACATATATTACAGTATTATTCAAAATTGAAGAGAAGATTTCAAAGGTACTGTATTACCTTAAGATGATAAATTTCATCAATTGAAAGTTTAAAAGTTTATAAGGCATTTTAAAATACTTAAAATTTCAATCGACAATTTTGTCGGCATCTGACATTTATTTTCTTATGGTGAAAAATGTATTCTGATAATTGCATCAGGTATTGAGTAATGGTGCTTCGAGATCTTTCCCATAAGTAAACCTTTAATAGTCGAAGTATTTCTCCCAAGCACAAGAAAAATTGTTTATTTTTTAAATCCTCAAATGTCACAATGCGATTAGAATTTAAGATAAAATTTATTTTTAAGTAAATGAATGCATTTATTCGAGAAAATTTTGTTTAAAAATAGTGTCAGTGTGACATTTGTGGGTTAAGCGGCATCTACCGCAAAGGGTCAACTTTGGATTTAGCCAGTTTCGTGGGTGTTTCAAGTACAGCGGAAAGATGAATTCGCAAAATACAACTTTTGAGAAATGACAGTTTTCCTGTACATATGTACTATTATAATAGGTCTATTTTATATAGCAAATTTTAGAGTATTAGAGGTGATTGGACTGATGTAAAGAATTACAATAGTTACTACAAATTTCCATGGTATTATTTTTTCTTAAATCTATCTCTATTGAATTCGCCCTTAATGTCCACAACGCTTCATATTATACATTCGTACATTCGTGTTATACATTCGTGTAGAAAAACTGACACAAATATCTGTGATTTGTACCAAATTTTGAAATTTCCTAGTTGTTGTGAAGCATAAATAATTCTAAACGTAATATGTTTTGTTTACAGTGACAAACATTTCGAAACGCTATTTATTACCTATCACATTTATTAAGAACCGACTAAATCGTTATAAGGTATTTTTAATATACAATGATATCTAGAGTTCTCGCTGTTGCTTGCCATTCCGCCAGATCGTGATAAAATAATTCATTTGGCGAGTAAATGAAAATCATACTCTCCAAATTGCTAGTGCTGAATTTGTGTGAGGCCAATGCAGTCGAGGTTCTTATCAGCATTTCTGGTCGATTCATGTTGCTTTACATGTTCAATCGGAGCGTGCCACTTACATTGCTCGATTTATAGAAATACTCACTTGATACCAATTCAGATTAGCAACAAGCAAAGACACAGAAAGGATTATGTGATATGTATTTTTCTCTATTGTTAGTTAATGACTGTCTTTGCTCCGATGTCGCACTCGCAAATACACAAACAAAGTTAATCATATCAAGTGCAAATAGAGAAAAGTTTTGTTAAAATATAGTGTTAAAATTAGCCATTTATGTCAGAAAACAATTTATTAATTAATTGTAAAGTATCATTATCTGGTCAAAGTTTTTTTATCGGTTAAAGTCGAAACCTCATAGCAACTTTTAGTATATATTTTCACAACGGTGAATCCGAAATAGCAGTTTCGAACTTTTATTTAGCTATTTCATTTAGCTATTTCTAACTTTTATTTAGTTATTTCGAACTTTTATTTACCACAACGCTTCATATTATACATTCGTACATTCGTGTTATACATTCGTGTAGAAAAACTGACACAAATATCTGTGATTTGTACCAAATTTTGAAATTTCCTAGTTGTTGTGAGGCATAAATAATTCTAAACGTAATATGTTTTGTTTACAGTGACAAACATTTTATTACTCTTTTTATTATTACTTAAACATTTACACATGTAGGATGTACTTAGTTTTGATAGTTCTTGTAGCGGATAGTGGGTGGATTTCTATTTTATAAATAATTATCCCCTCCCCCCCAAAAAATAAAATAAAATAAAATAAAAAGAATACTGCCCAGTTAAACTAATGACATTGAGCTCACACGCTACGCATACTAATTGCACATTACAGCCTTATATTTTCAATAGTTATTTCCGATCGAAAAAAAAAATCAAAGGAGGGGAAACAGCGCCCCCTTTCCACCTTTTATTGAACCCCCTAAACTAATCAGGGACATGCTTTATCATATAAAAAATCTATATCCAAAATTCAGAGCAAATCGAAAAATTCTTAATAAAAACCCATTTATATAATTTAAGAGGAGTTATCCCCCCTCTCTTTTATACTTAACCATTAAACTTCCAAAACTATTCAGAGATTTGAACGAAATCTGATTATTCTGCATGAAAAACCCATTTATATCAATTAAGGAGAGGGGCATTAGAACCTTGTTCCCCCTGTTTATACTTATACAATGAACACCTAATACCAATCACTGAGGTGCCTGATTAGAATGATCTTATGCCTAAATTTTGAACTAAAACTGATAATTCTGAATGAAAAACCCATTTATATCAATTAAAGGGAGGGGAATGAGCCCCCCGTTTGCCCTCTTATACTTATCGAATGAACTCCATAAACTAATCAGGGAAGCGCTTATCAGGATATACCTGTATACAAAATTTCAAGTGAATAGGATACTTTTATCATGAGTTATCGCGTTACGCACGTACGAACGTACATACAGAACGGACGGGCACATAAGCTCTCAGGCTATGATAGCCTGTGAGCTAAAAAGGTTTATTTTAGAAAAAACTTAAAAAAAAAGGGATAAAGGTGTTAAAGATATATTTTCCAGTGTTTCACGACAAATCTATTTTGCTAACATTACTTTTCATTTCGCTACAGATTTTTATTTCTTATTCGCCAAATCGCTAGTGTTGGCCAAAAACCAGCGAGAATACTGCTGATATCACATTTACACGATTTATATGCGACTAAAGGAAAAAATGGGTGACAATCACATAAACGAAATAATTTCTTATTTAAATTTCATGTTTTTTACATGTTACCAAGTTGTATCTAATTATTTCTAAAGTTATGATAAGGTATATTTATTATATATATGCAGAATATATATATTATATACTTTAAAGAAAATCGTCTACAACAACACAGAGATTAATAATGTGCACAGTTATGTGTATCTGCAATCAGTAGCAGGATAAGGAAGGGAGGCAGGGTTTCCGGGAGAAAAATATTACTCTGATCAGTAATGACAGCATCTATTTGTTTAAAAAGAAAGGTATTTAACCAAAGTGTTTTGCCGCACTGACGTATGTATCGGAAACATGGATGATAACAAAATTGATAGTACAAAGATTACAAACAACATAGCGAAGTGTGGAAAGATGTATGCTTCAGAAGAGACAGAAAGAGAATAGCCGGGATAACAAGTTAGTTTTGCCATGATCGAGAGAAATAAACGGCTAAAATGAAATGGACTGGACACATTGCAAAAAAGCAAGGCAAAAGATGGAGTACAAACACCCTACTCTGGTATCTGTGAAATATATAAAACGACCAATATGACAACTTCAAGAAAGATAGAGTAAAGAAATAAAAAAAGTAAAAGATATTAATTAAATGATTACAGCACCAGACAGGAAATAATAGAAAAATTATATAAACTTTAAAACATTAATATTTGAAATGAGATGTATGCAATTACGAATTAAACAGCTTTAAACAATTAACTTTATACTTCACAACATTAAATTTAAATTTGAAAAAAATATATATATAGCAGTAAAATATTCAGGTAAACAAGCGGCTTTTTCTTCATCAATATGTGGGAAAGTATGGAAAAACTACACGTCCTTCTCCCGCAATTATAAAAAATCACTTCTTTTGGATCTTAAAAAGTGTGCTTGTCTTGCATTCCATTCAATCAACTGAAACTTTACATACGCTCTTGAATTGAAATAAGTATATTTAAAATAAAATAAATATATTACTTTAATTCAAGAACGTATGCAATACGCAGTTATTTAATTTTCTTCCTCAAATTTCCTTTAATCCTTTTGTTCCCAGTGATTCTAATTGGTATCACTTCATTTGTTATCCCCCTTCTCCCCCTATACATTTAGAAGCTCTGACTGATTCAAAATGACCGCAATTATATGCATTTCTCTATTGATGAATATTTTGATTTCTCGCCAAAAGATTGCAGCAATCAGAGCAATGAGATAAATATCTTTTAAGTTCATTTCGTATAAAAAGAGGTATGAATATGATTCTTTTTGATGGACTTTAAACAAATGTTCAACAAATTTTTATCGTGCTGAAATATGCGGAAATATTTTATCTAAAAACTTTTAAAGAACTTTGTTTGGTATCCTTTATAAAATATGATGATTCTATTTAGCATGTTAAATATTTGGGACCTGATTACAAATTGGAAAATTAATATACTTACACTATACGGCAATTAATCATCGGACACTTTCAAGTTTAGACATTGTGTCCAGTATTTGAAAATATACTTATTGGATTTATCTGGAATTCTAGATTTATAAAGACTATGTTTGAACTAATTTTTTATAAACGTCGATATGATAAGGAAGATGATAAGGGAACCAATAAACACAGTTTTTTACAATAAGCTTCTTAATTATAATCTAGAATTTAAACGCTTTTGATACATTACTTTTGACAGGGTTATCCAAAAGATATTCGTTCATTTTTAAATTGTTGACGGTCCCTTATGCGATTTCAGGAAAAATCTTCGGAAATATATGGCCTCCATTATTCTGTTTACACACCTGGAGTTTTAGGATAATTCCTCGTGAATTTGTCTGTCTAGATATTTAACAAAACATCCAAAACCTCGAGGTTGTCACATTAATATGACTGGACTGTATTAATTCAACCTTTAATTTTTTACTTCATTTAAGCGTCTTGCAAAAAGGTAAAATTGTAATGTTGTTTTCTCTGCATTTTGTTTTAAATGCTAAGAAAATATGATTTTTTCAACATTTAATTACAAACATGAATGTAATCCTTGAGAGCATTCAGCATTCTAAAATGCATTGAAAATTCATTAAATCCATAGAGTTATATTAGCTTAAATATTACTTATATTGCAGTGAAACCTTGAGTTCAGTACACGGAATATTCCAGACGCTTAGAGGGTTAAGAAATTAGATTGTTCATTCACAATCGGTGATCAGAAAACTTCGCATTTCCATTATCGTTTCAGGAGTAAACTTCGCAACTTCGTTATCAACAAGGGAAAAAAAAATTATCAACTTTACAAAAGTATTAATAATGCTATTATTATTAAACATTACCGTTACTACATAATACTTATAACCATTAATTCCATTAATTTGTTCAATATTATTTAGATCTGACTGTATATGTTGTTTAAAATGGATAAAGAATACAATAAATAAATACATAAAAATAAATAAATAAAGTAAAATAAATAAATAAAACAAAAAATAAAAAAGTATGATCATAATAACTAATATTTGTAATCTTTCATCATTGAATAACTTGTAATAATATCCTTTCATATATAGACAAGAATTATAATTAAAAAATATAGTGAAGATCGTATTTCCAATAACAATAAAATAAACATCACTGGCTAATCTTACCAAATGTATGCTAAAAATTTAAATTTCTGTTCACACTTTTTTTAATGTTATTAACCAATAATACCTTGCTAGTTTTGGTCAACACTATTAAAAAATTGTTAATTTTTAATAAACAGTTTCTCAATATCTCGCCGTTAATAAGAATAACATAAGTTCTGAAAATATCTCAGGATTAACTTGCCGAATTTAAGAGAATTTCGGCAACAAAAAATAGTTGCGAATCATTTGCCTTCTTAAAGCCTATATACCCTCAAAGTTTCACATATTTTTTTAATTTGCGCGATTGGAACATTTCCTTGAAATCTGCACTTGCGCAATACAGCATTTAAGTTCACAAAATGTTGTACTTGAGCGACGGATTCACAAATCTTTACCTTATCGAATTGACGGCTGAAATTTCAGGCTTAGTTAAAGTTCGATTAGCATATTAAAATACAACTGGTCTCCCAAGTCTTATCTTGAAGGGAAACCACATATAGATCCGTTATTAGTGATTAATTGGTAGTTTTTCCTCTCTGTAGTAATGCACCCAGTCTTTTGTTTTTATTAGGGTTGGGTTTCTTCCGGAAAAAACCTATTTCTTCCAGGACAGAAGAAGAAACTGGAAAAAACCGTAAGAAAAGAAAGAAACCAACAAAAAACTAAACATGCTCAGAATTAAAGTATATTAACTATGTAAAATGATTAAATTAAAAGTATAATTATATGATTAACCCGCGAGTAGTCACAACGTCATTAGTCGCGCTCGGTCTTTTCGCCGTTGCCCCCCCCCCCCCCCCCGCAAACCAAATATGTATATTTAGTAATATATATAATAAGAAATATTTTCACCTAATATATGAAAATAACATTTCAATAAAGATATAAATTTGCAGTTTTCTTAATTTATGCATTTTATTCATGTAATCTGGAGTAATTGGAAAAAGTAAAAATGAACTGACATTAGTAATTGTTATTGTTACATAGACTTTTTCGCAAATTTCAACTTTGTTTCTAAAAATGTACCTGAAAGAAAAACAGAGGTACCCTGCTACTTCACTAAAGTGGTCGAAAAAGCTTCAAAGACAGCTACGTGGTAGATCTTCGCTGTATTTGTAATGTGATGCAAGTTAGGATAAGATAAGTTACACGGGCGGAGAAAAGACCGACACGCGACTACTGGCGGGTTAAAATAAGTATATTTAAAATAAAATAAATATATTACTTGAATTCAAGAACGTATGCAATACGCAGTTATTTAATTTTCTTTCCCAAATTTTCTTTAATCCTTTTGTTCCCAGTGATTCTAATTGGTATCACTTTATTTGTTATCTCCCTTCTTCCCCTATACATTTCGAAACTCTGATTCAAAATGACCGCAATTATATGCATTTCCCTATTGATGAATATTTTGATTTCTCGCCAAAAGATTACAGCAATCAGAGCAATGAGATAAATATCTTTTCGACGAGATTAAGTTCATTTCGTATAAAAAGAGGTATGAATATGATTCTTTTTTGATGGACTTTAAACAAATGTTCAACAAATTTTTATCGTGCTGAAATATGCGGAAATATTTTATCTAAATACTTTTAAAGAACTTTGTTTGGTATCCTTTATAAAATATGATGATTCTATTTAGCATGATTAAGTATTTGGGACCTGATTATAAATTGGAAAATTAATATACTTACACTATATGGCAATTAATCATCGGACACTTTCAATTTTAGACATTATGTCCAGTATTTAAAAATATACTTGTCGGATTTATCTGGAATTCTAGATTTATAAAGACTATGTTTGAATTACTTTTTATAAACGTCGATATGATAAGGAAGATGATAAGAGAGCCAACAAACACAGTTTATTACAATAAGCTTCTTAATTATAATCTAGAATTTAAGCGTTTTTGATACATTACTTTTGACAGGGTTATCCAAAAGATATTCGTTCATTTTTAAATTGTTGACGGTTCCTTATGGGATTTCAGGTAAAATCTACGGAAATATGTGGCCTCCATTATTCTGTTTACAGACCTGGAGTTTTAGGATAATTCTTCGTGAATTTGTCTGTGTAGATATTTAACAAAACATCTAAAATTTTGAGGTTGTCACATTAATATGAACTGGACTGTGTAAAACCTTTAATTTTTTACTTCATTTAAGAAATTAGAGTGTTCATTCTCAATCGGTGATCAGAAAACTTTGCATTTCCATTATCGTTTCAGGAGTAAACTTCGCAACTTCGTTATCAACAAGGAAAAAAAAATTATCAACTTTACAAAAGTATTAATAATGCTATTATTATTAAACATTACCGTACAATACTTATAACTATTAATTCCATTAATTTGCTCTATATTATTTAAATCTGTCTGTATATGTTGTTTAAAATGGATAGAGAATACAATAAATAAATACATAAAAGTAAAAATAAATAAATAAAGTAAAATAAATAAATAAAACAAAAAATAAAAAAATATGATCATAATAACTAATATTTGTAATCTTTCATCATTGAATAACTTGTAATAATATCTTTTCTTATATAGACAAGAATTATAATTAAAAATATAGTGAAGATCGTATTTCCAATAACAATAAAATAAACATCACTGGCTAATCTTACTAAATGTATGCTAAAAATTTAAATTTCTGTTCACACTTTTTTAAATGTTATTAACCAATAATACCTTGCTAGTTTTGGGCAAAACTATTAAAAAATAGTTATTTTTAAATAAAAAATTTCTCAATATTTTATCTTTAATAAGAATAACATAAGTTCTAAAAATATTTCAGGATTAACTTGCTGAATTTAAGAGAATTTTGGCAAAAAAAAAAAAAAATAGTTGCGAATCATTTGCCTTCATAAAGCCTATATACCCTCAAAGTTTAATTTGCGCGATTGGAACATTTCCTTGAAATCTGCACTTGCGCAATACAGCATTTAAGTTCACAAAATGTTGTAGTTGAGCGACGGATTCACAAATCTTTACCTTATTGAATTGACGGCTGAAATTTCAGGCTTAGTTAAAGTTCGATTAGCATATTAAAATACAACTGGTCTCCCAAGTCTTATCTTGAAGGGAAACCACCTACAGATCCGTTATTAGTGATTAATTGGTAGCTTTTCATCTGTGTAGTAATGCACCCAGTCCTCTGTTTTTATTAGGGTTGGGTTTCTTCCGGAAAAAACCTATTTCTTCCAGGACAGTGGAAGAAAAAACCGGAAGAAAAGGAAGAAACCAACAAAAAACTAAACATGCTCAAAATTAAAGCATATTAACTATGTAAAATGATTAAATTAAAAGTATAATTATATGAAATCTAAATTGGAAATTTTAATTGATGTTAAAAAATATTATTTTTGGAAAAATTAGTTATTTTTTATGACAAACTTTAGGCTCAACAGACGTTTATGGGTGATGGATTTTATAATTTTAAAGGTAGAGGAATGTTTTTTATTTATTAATATGCCATTATGTAGAAAGAAAGAAAAAAACTACCCGCAAAAAGTTCCTTTTTCGGATAAAAATACATTATTTTCATATAAAAATGCATTATTAAAAATTGTGCAACACAGTAAACATACAAATTTTCATATTTATATTAGTATGTAGCATGCATATCTGAATGCTGATTTAAAAAGACAATTTTTCTCAAAATATCTATGGGCAAGGGTATAAATATCTAAGCGCCAATGCGCAGTTTTTCACCGCTAAATTTTATTTCTTATTTTCATCTAAATTTTTTGCTAGAATTCTAATAAAATTTAAGTGAAAAAAAACAACAACAACAACAAAAAAAAAATAAAATAAAATAAAATAAAATAAAACTTAGTGATAAAAGACTGCCCGCTGCCTAGATTTTGACATCCATGTCTATGAGTATGTGGAAATGCTTTTAAACTCTCCTGAAGTTTTCTATAGGACTTATAAGATTTTTTTATTTCATCTTTTGCATTCAACCATTCAAAGTTGAAAAACTGATTAGAACATTCTATACTGCTAATATGTATATTCATGTAAATTTAAAGCATTGTCTTTTATTTAAATGAGTTTCATTCTACTGTTGGTAAATGATCTGTACTATTTACTACTAGTTTCAAAAGTTTAAATAACTGAAAAATACGCTGGTTAAATTAAAATGGATAATATTTAATTGATTTTGTACATTTTATATAAAATTTCTTTTCTTCGTTTAGCCAATGGTTAGAAATCTTTAGACTGATGTCATGTGATCTTGACTTAAAAATGAATTTAATAAATTTGTTAGATTTAATGGAATTAATTTACTTAAGGTTATAGCAAGAAGACATTTATTTTATTTTAAAAAGTTTTAAAGTTATATCGTAAATTTATAAAAAATAACAGTTTCTTCCATTTCTTCCACTGCGGAAAAAATCTATTTCTTCCTGCCGGTTTTTTCTATGGTTTTTTCCACGGTTTTTTCCACTGCGGAAGAAACTTTCCAACCCTAGTTTTCATACGCATGGATGCTGGAAAACACAATGGCAAATCAACCAACCAACCTCTAAAATTGGGTGTACAGGTAAAGTTTACCAAGCATATGATTTGGCATATCAGTTGCATTTTTAATATTCTAATCCAGTTTTAACGAATCCTAGAATTTCAGCTGAGAATCTGATATGGTTGTTTGTTTATGCAGGCATAGCTTGATATGCTTAAATTGTTTAACTACGCGATTTTCCTTTTATTCAATAAAGCTTCATTATAATTGGTGTGACTAAAAATTACATAAATTAATCATAAGAATATAAAACAACTCAAAACGAAAAATTAAATAAGGAAGCAAGTTAAATAAAATAAATTAATCTGAATTTTAAATTAGTTGTAAAAATGAGAAGCTATGAAGATGTATCTGAGAGGACTTTTATATTATTTTCTATAAGACGTTGCTAGGATCTTAAAAATCGGCAATTAACTAAAATAGTCTTATAAGATCGCTGTATATTGTTATCTATCTGCATTGACAGACATTTATTTATTAGAAAATAACAAAGTTTTTAATGCTTGCGTAAGTTTTCTAAAATAAACAAGTTGGAAATTGCACGTGAAGCGTAGCAAATGAGGTGCGTTCGTACGATAACGAAGTTTTAAAAATATTTCTCTCATATATCAATCTCATAAAATTGTAAATAGTGAATTACAATTAAAACACTCATCAAACAACGTTCTCCCTATACCATTATGTAATGGAATACTATTGTGTGGCCTTGTAAATCAATAATAAATTATGTAAAATGTATATTATAATATGTACTTTATAGTTGCATATAAATTTTATTAAGTTCGAATGAGTGTAACACCACTAAAATGCATTTGAAACATTTTTCCCCATTGACCGTAATGTAACGGAATACTTTTGATTGTCCCTGTAATTGATCTATGCATCCGATTTTCATAAAATTTGAAATAACTCGACAAAATTATGTAATAATTATATATTTCAAATTTCAAACGATTAAAATGCATTTGAAACTTTTTCTCTATTGACCATAATGTAATTGAATACTTTTAATTGCCCCTGTAATTGATCTATGCATCCGATTTTCATAAAATTTGAAATGACTCGACAAAATTATGTAATAATTATGTATTTTAAATTTCAAACGATTCGGTTGGGTAGTCTTTACGTTGTTATATGCGGACAGACAGACATATGGACAGACGGACGGACTGAACGACCACTATAGGTGCTACGTATTTGCATAAGTACGAACGCAACTAATAAAAAGCAACTACAATTAATGACTCAGGATTCTGCTGATTTTTCCTCTCTTTCTTTCTTTCTTTTTTTTTTTTTTTTTTTGAAAGCATTAATTTACTGTTTAATTAATCCTTTATTAAAAAGTTAAATATGGATTAAATAGATTGGTGTACTTTTTTGGTTCTTCCTAAGTTTCCGGTTTTTCAAAACAGAAATTTTTGCTTAATTGAATCAGGAAAATGTTCGGATTAAATAGAGTAAAATTTGCAATAAAATTTTATTGGTGAGAATAATCAAAGATTCTGAGCATCTAAAGCGGCACGTATACCGGTCGTTCGTCCTCAGGGGGATACTACAGTTGATATACTGTATTTATTTCATTTTTTTTGCAACTAATAGACAGTTCAATAATTGAATATCACTTAAAACTTTTTATTTAGGTACGAAAGTTAACTTTTAAAATTTTCATTATTCATACACTATATTTTTCTTAAAATTGAAAGTAATTTTTTTTTTTCCCCTGTAGATTGTTTTTCCTTCCGTCACGAGTGCTATAGTTTATTGGTTGTCTGGCCAACCCCAGGAATTTCCTCGTTTCTTTTACTTCTTGTTGTCGACCGTCATGATAAGTCTCATCGCTGAATCCGTTGGTTTTTTGTTGGGGGCAGCATTTTCAGTCGAGGTAAGACCAATCAAATTAATTGTTTAATTAATGCTCGTATTTACCATTTACATCAAACTAGAAAACTTGGGTCGAACGCTAAAATTGTATTATTCATTGTATATCATCATTAATGGGATTGGACTTTCGCTACTATTAGCTCCAATCAGGTTAATTGGAAATATCATTTGAACATTTAAGCCAGGTTTTTCTAGGTTGAGGTAGATGGTGAATAGGAGTTGAAGAGTATCAATCTACCTAACAACACTGGTTAACAAACTTGAAGTTTTGCTCTGTCCCAAAACATGTATCATTAAATGTTTTTTATACTGATTCCGAATCTAATTTTAGATTTATTCCTGCAGGTCTTGTTTTTCAGATATTTGCAATATTTCAGTTTATACAAATTTAGTAAATTTTATAGAATCAGGTGCAAATTTAAGGTATAAAACTATATCAGACTGGCTTTTATGTTTTATATTATGATTACTATCTAGTTTATTTCAGGGAAATGTTTTTCCTGAGATAATATTGTCATGAGACTATGAAATAGTATGCCTAATTTGCAAATTTTTCATGTTTTTTCTAATAGTGCTTCTTGATGTTCAAATATTTCTGCCACACAAGTACGGTAATGTGTTTCTGAATCAATTTTTTGCATAGATTGCAAATCTGGTAATTTTTTTTTTCTCTTTTCACGTCTGGTTTTTAGGTAGATTTCGTAAGAAATACTACCTATTGCAATCGCACCAGTTTATATATCTATCTATCTATCTATCTATCTCACTTTTTTATGGACACGATAACTTCTATAATTCTTCACCAATCTCCACCAAACTGGTACATAAAAACAATGGGGATAAAATCTTGGCTGAGTTCGTTAATGGGCAAAATCGGACCAAGGGGGTCGGAATAGGGGGCGTTTTTGTGAAAACCGAAAAAACGCCATAACTTCTTAATTAAAGTAGATATCGAATCGGTTTAAAGTTTATATTACTTCTTAAAAATGGGCCAAAAGTATATGCATGACAGATTTTTGATAAATTTAGAAGTGGGCTCAAGGGGCGAAAAAAACAGGGATTTTGAGAGAAAAAAATTAATAACTTCGTCAATTTTCAAGATATCAAGTCCAACTAAATTTTTTGTAAATGTTCTTAAAATTATCTAAAACTTTTGTATTTACAAGTTTTTGATAAGACCAACTTTTACCGATGAAAAAAATTAAAAACGAAAAGAAAAAGGGCGCTGAAAAAAGAGAAAAATCCATAACTCCGTCAATTTTTAAGATATCAAATCTGATTAAATTTATTTTACATCTTCTCAAAAATATCTACAACTTTTATATTGACAAGTTTTTCATAGGACCAATTCGTATAGCAAAAAGAAATTAAACAAAAATAGGAGTTGGAGAAAAAACCTCAAATCCAAACGGCTTATATTCTGACTCATTTTTAAATTCATTTATGATTTTAAACGCATCCAAATGGTAGATCCTCTTATTTAGAAACTGTATAAAGTGACGCATTGGTCAATTTTCTGATAAAGACAGAATATATTTCAAAAAAGGCTACCAAAAAGGGTATTTTGAACAGAATTTCCGAAAGTCATCGGGACTGGAAATTGAAGGAAGTATTCAAATAAGAAATTGCGTTTTTTTCTGACTTGTTTTTAAATCCATTTTTGTTCTCAAACGCATCCAATTTACAGATCCTCTTATTTAGGAACTATATAATGTAATGCACTGGTCAGTTTTTTGATAAAGACGGAATATATTTCAAAAAAGGCTACCAAAAAGGGTATTATGAACAGAATTTTCAGAAATCATCGTGACTGAAAATTTAAGAAGTGTTCAAATAAGAAATTGCGTTTTTTTCTGACTCGATTTTTAATCCATTTTTGCTCTCAAATGCATCCAATTTTCAGATCCTCTTATTTAGGAACTATATAATGTTGATCGGTTTTTTGATAAAGACAGAACATATTTTGAAAAAGGCTACCAAAAAGGGTATTTTGAACAGAATTTCCCGAAGTCTTCGAGATTTGAAAATTTAAAGTTTTCACATAGCAAATTGCGTTTTTTATGACTCGTTTTAAAATCCATTTTCGCTCTCAAATGCATCCAATTTACAGATCCTCTTATTTAAGAACTATATATTGTGACGCATTGGCCAGTTTTTTGATAAAGATAGAATATATTTTTAAAAATGCTGTCAAAGTGAGTATTTCTCACAAAATTTTCCGAAGCAATCATGATTAAAGAATTAAGGATGTATTCAAACAACAAATCGGTTATTTTATGACTCATTTTTAAATTCAATTTTTTTCTCAAATGCTTTCAACTGACAGTTTTTTGTTATTTAGGAACTGTATAATGTATGTTTTGATCAATTTTTTAATAAATTTAGAATCTATTTCAAAATATGTTGTCATAATGGGCATTTGAGCTGAATTTTTGTTAAGATGATTCTGATAAAACCAGTTTTTGCAGAAAAATGAAATTAAAAATTTTTCATAAACGGCCAAATGAAGTTATTAAACTGGGTTTATCTCTAATCATATATATATACATATTTTTGTTGAAATGAGCACTCTTCGAAATCTACCACTGCCTATAGGCCCAGCCGACAGGGATTTTTTTTTTTTTAAGTAAAATTACAATTTTTTTTTTGTTTTAAGGAGAAAAAAAGGAGCAGATATCACTTTTTATGGTAATTTTTGATGTACTTCAATTAATTAGTATAAAGTCATATTATTTTTTTTTTAATTTCCTGGTAAGAATCTATTCAATAGAGTAACTTGGCAAGTTTCAGTCACCAACTTTATTTTTTGAATCTAAATACAATTTAGTCTAGTATGTCATTGGCAAGATCAACCCAATCAAATATTGGAATAAGAATGTCGAAGTTAAGGCATTGATATGTTAAGAAAATGATAAACTTTAAGTTCTGATCAATTAAACAGAGAAATTTGAATAAGAGAACTTGCTAAGTCGCTCTATTAAGAATCAAATAACAAAACAAATCATCTTAAGTAATTGAAGACGTTATATATGACAAGAGCTATTATTTAAAGAACTTCGAAAGAACTTGCTTTTCAATTAGATCTCACTTCGTTTATTAATGAAACCGTTAACTGGATTATTTTTATGAAAGAATTTAGCATTCTTTCATATTTATGTGTTTTGACTACTACTTCCACCAGAGTGATTAGTCTAAACGAAATTGCCGAGAACATAAATTTAGTAATAGCTTGCGATAAGTAAACAAAATGATATGCTATCGTTAACTGGTCATATACTGCGATAAATTAAATTGATGAAAATGAGAAAATAGAATGGTAGAATTACAAAAACTTATGTACAAATTTATATACTCTGTTTTAAAAAATGGGGATGAAAACCATATTATATCATTATAGCATTAATATTTAACCATACAGTTAAATATTTGTTTTCATGGCTGCAATGAGGTTGTCAATAAGTGTTAAGGAATTCTTTCTTCAAAAAGTTATATAGTATCAAGCCCTGAACACATCAACAATGGCATGCAATGCGTCCTTAGAGTGTTTTAAAGATATGGTGGATCGGATTTAAATGAGGAGTGCCTGTTGGCCATTACATATCCTGCATTGCTTTGTTTACAAACATATTCTGCTTAAGTTAAGCTGTATTTAGCATACATTAAATAAAAGAAATAAAAAATGACTGCAGCATAAGATATGCATTATATCTGAATATATCGTTTACACAACTTTTGAGCTGTCAAAGTGTCATTTGAAATAATTACAAAACTTTGCATATTTTTCTCGCAAATCATGGAAGCTAAAATACGCCAATATGAGCTCGATTATAAAATTTCACCAGAATAATTTAAAATATAAAAAATTTGCTAATGGCAATTGAGAATATGATGTTATGACAAAATATCTAAAATAGTTAATCAAAAAAAAAAAAAAAAAAAAAAAAAAAAAAAAAAAAATGCATTCCGAATTTAAACCGGCGCGGCGCTTCCCTATATTAGTGACTTTGGCTCGAGAGAGAAAACTCTAGAGAAGGAACACTCTAACAAGAACTTTTGGGCAACCTACTCACTGTTTCATACAAACATTTATTCAATTTATACACAAATGTGCGGTGTTGCAACTTTCGGAATATTACTTTGTCTTGGCAATTTTTTTCTTAATGTGTGTGTGTGCGCTGTTTCGGCTTCGAAAAGGGACATTTGTCACAAAAAGATACAAACAGCTATGAAAACAAATCCAATGAACGTTTATTCTTATTTTTACAAATACTTGTTGCCCTCGCTAGAGAACTGCGAAATCTGAAGTATATCTGAATCTTTTTATTGGTTGAATTACGCAACTTTTTTTTTATTTTATTCATTTCCTGATTGGTCCGTGTTTAATGTCCAAAAATGGAATACTTCTGTTACCACGATGACAAAAAAAAAAGTAATAAAAACTTAAAAAATAATAATAATTTGAAAACAAATTGTGATAAAGATTTCAAAAAATTTTATTTAAAAGTGCCTTTGTTTCTCTACGCAGCAGTGTAAAAATTAAAAATGTGTGATGTTTATAAATTTAAAACTTTGTAGTTTCGAAAATTGTAAAACTGAAATTTCATTTAAAAGTTGTTTATTCATTTAAGGTCCAGGAATATTAATGTTTGATCAATGTTCATAATCCATAAACATCCACCTGGGTGAAAATAAAACTATGTCCCGAGACATTACTTTTCAAGCATCATTAGCTACATGAATAACAACAAATTTGTTTTATGATTTAAAGTTCTAACTCGATTAGAGTACCATTAACTACTGCATTTTTTGAAAGGCTGTATAATACCTTGATTTATATGCTATAAAACGCATGCTACATTTGGGGAAGGAAAAATTGTGTTTACTGCTTCTAAATTTTTAATTTCTGGAGGATGTGCAATAAAATTAAGGAAGATCGCTAAATCACTATTCGGATTATTTGCGGGTCGTTAAAACATTGTAAATATTGAAAAATAGTCGAACCTGATACAATAATCCCTAAATCGCGAGGGGTTTCTAAATCAGTGGTCATAAAATCGCTAGTCTACTGTGTTTGTTTAAAATAATAAGTATCTGCACATTTTTTAAAATCCTGTATTTTAGAGCATAATGTAGTGTCAATAAACCAAAAATAAATTACAAAGTTATTTAAATGCATTTTTGAAGAACCTCTTAAAAATAATAATAGTGACTTCTCAATTCAATTGAAAATGTATTTTTATATTTAAATATTTTTTTCATTTAAAAAAAATTCATTTTTTATTTTTCTTTGGGATGTTTTCTTTTGTTTTGTAAAGCAAATCCTTTTGTCTTCTCCAGAGTGCTATGTACCTTGCTGGAGTTGTAACAAGTCCTCTGCTAGTGCTTAGTGGTGCTATATTGCCGGTGACAGATATGCCTGGTTATTTACGATGGGCTTGTGACTACATGTACACAAAATATGGTTTACAGAGTGTGTTAAAAAACATATTTTTGGATCGACCACGAATGGACTGCTCCAAGAAACTTTGCTTTTTCCCCGAACCTTCAAATTATTTGAAATTTAAGGGTATAGAGGGAGATATTGCTACGGACTATTATGCAATGTTAGGTTATTTCATCATTTTTAGAATAGCTGCTTTTGTTGTACTTTACTTCAAAGCTTCACAAAGGAGATGATAAATATCTTCACATTTTGCAAAGAAGGAAACAAGGTACAAAAACAAAACTACATGGCTAATGTTATTAAAGTTATTAAAATTCTACTTTCAATTTCCAATTCATTTTCAAAGTCACATTTTGATTTGTGATAACATACATTTTACGTCTGAATTTGAAACTTTTAAAAGACTAAATAAAAGTAAATAAAGTAAAGTAGACTTGAATACAGTTTAAAGTAAAATTTATAAATAGTTTAAAATACTAAAAATATTAAAAAACATTTTATAGACATTTCATGAAGCAACCACAACGCCTCAAGAGTGCAATTTAACCATTGTGAAACAAAGAACAGAAAAAAATCAAGTACATTTATAGTTAAATTTATTTTTCAGAAACAAACAATATTCACAAAGAATGGAATAGGCTTCATTCAGTGTCGACAATAGTAATTGAGTAATTCAGCATTTTAGGAACAATCTACCATAATAACTGTTACAACCTAATTTCAAAATACAAGCATTCGCAAGCAACTGGGTGTGATTTGTTTCAATAGAATTCTTGTCTGTTTTTGAATTTAGTTTTCCTTTCTTATAGACAACAATATGTTTCTTCAGTTAAATTTCTGTCTATCTACCCGTTTCATCATTGTAAATGCTATCGCATTCTTTATTGTGAATATTTCGACTTCACTAAATTTTTCACTGATTGCGGTACACTTGTAATGAAATATTCAAAAAATAGCATTTCAGGTGAAAAGAAGAAGTATTCAGAAACAAATATCACATGATTTTAAATTTTTAAAGGGCATATGATTTGTTGAAAATCCTCTTTAAAAAAAAAAAAAAAAAAAAAAAAAAAAAAAAACTTAAAAAAAGGACTAAAAATAAAGATTTGAAAAAAGGACTAAAAATAAAATGTGAACGAAGTTCTTAAGATTAGTATTACATTATTGAATATGTGTAGTAAAATTTGTCCATAAAATATTAATACCAATATAATGAAATAAAACATTTATGTTACAATTTTGTGAAGTTTTGATATTTACGTTATTTTCTCAGATGTACACTTAAAGAGCTCTCATTTACACCGAATTTAGGATGCATGGGTGCATCAGTTTAAAAGTCTTTGGAAGTCTCGGTTGATATAAAATATGAATTCATTTTGAATAATAATCAATTTTGAAAATCCTTTTCAAAAGCGATACTCTGAAAAAAGATGTAAGTTTCTTAACTTTTGTGCAAAGCAATTATCTTTTTGTGGAAATTTAAATTTTAGTCTTGCTGTTTCAGATTTTGATCAAGTAATTAGAGTGATCAATTTAAACTTAGTGATTTATAAGACATTAACAAAACTTGTCATACATTTTGAAATAACAAAAAAAAAAAAAAAAAAAAAAAAAAAATGCAATTAGATGTTTTTAATATTTTTTCTGGATAATGTATTTAATAAATCAAATGTGTGTTTGGAACGTTTCATGTTTTTGAAGAAATTAATTAGGATAAAATTGAATGGGTGACCATCTTGCAGTTTTCTATTATATTTACGTAATTATTATTTCATGGTATCCAAATTACAAGGAAAAAAATGTTTTCCAATATAAGTGTTACAAATGGTACTATTTTGATCTCGCATCAGTTTAAAGAAAAAGCTCAGTAACACTCAAAGGCAAAAATATTTACGAGTTTTATTAACTAATTTCACATTTTATTAAAATCATTATCAGAGAATTTATATTTCCTTTTTATCTTCTTCAGAGTGGCATCATCATTGGAACAACTTCACTAGGTCCAGCAATTGTTCTAGGAGGATGCCTTTTAGCCCTGAGAGATACTCCCGTTCACTTAAAATGGCTTTGCCACCTTGTTTACACCAGATACGGAATACAAAGCATATATTTAAACCTTTATTCGAATCGTTCAGCACTTGAGTGCAGCAAGAAGATATGTTTCTTCAAAGATCCGACACAGTTCCTCAAGTTTGCTGACATGGAAGGCGATCTATCTGTAGACTACTGGGTGTTATTAGGCTTTATACTGATAATCAAAATAAGTGCTTTTATCGTACTTTACTTAAGAGCTTCCAGAGTAAGATAGTGCATCGTGTCTGAGAATTTATATTCGTCGAATTAATCGATTGAATATTTAAATTTTCACAATTTTTCTGTTAAATGTTCTGAGTTGTCTTTAAGTGTCCAAGTTTGTTGCAAATTGTCACCAATTTTTTTCGACTTATTTTGCCTTTCGTATTATACTTTCCTAGCGCATTTAGCTATTTACATCTCCGTTGTTTAACTTTGAGTAAAATGATTTGAAGAAAAGGGATTCGGTCAACGCGTAGTTCATTATAATTATCACAATGAAATTCATAACAGTAATGATTCTGTAAAATCATCTTTATTACTTTTAATTTTTATAATAGAATGCACAATTGAATTTTTTTATAATATACAAGGTGCGCCTAAAACTTTCATTGAATGGATTGATTTCTAAACATAAATTGAGTTACGAACGTGCGCATGCGCAAAAAAGAAGAAAGTTTAGAGAAGGCAGGGGAAAGAGATTTAACTCTGATAGACAACTGAACATAATGAGTAGGAATACTTGTAAATCATGGTGTTTCGGAACAACGCATAAACATAAAATTGCGTAACAAATTAGAAAAACCTCGATGAAGATTCAGTGGATGTTGATGTAAACATTCAAAACAGAAGTTGCTGTCCTCGAACATCCACAATTTTTTCAATTATCTGGGAACTGCAGATTTCTTTTGGTTTCGCCGCCAAATGAAATCCTAAAATACGTGCATTTTTAAAGATATATCAGCCATCCAACACAATGTGATATCAATACTTCAATCGATTAAAAATAAAGATTTCACTGATGTATTTCAATAATTTTGCGAGCGTTTTGAAAGGGATTTGGGAGACATGAAAAGTACGATGGGCTGATTAAAGATTATTTATTTATGTGTCTTGTCTTCTTATTCCATTCATTGAACTTTATAGGCACACGTTTTATTTTGTTTTTGAAAAAAAAAAGTTTATAAAATAGATTAAACCTGATTTTGTGTACTATGTTTAACAGCGTGTATTGTAAAAGAAAAAAGAAAAAAAAAAAAAAAAAAAAAAAAAAAAAAAGCAGTTTCTATTTAAAAAATACCTGCACATTTGGTTGTTGATAACTTTTAAGAATGTTTTCTTAGGATTAATTTATTTATGTTTAAATTTTGAGTAAATGCCATAATAGTATTCAATGTATGAAAAAATAAAAAAACATAAAGAGTATATGTGTCAGAATTGCTTTTAGAATGTTTGAATCCGAGTATCTTATGGCAACTAATATAAAAGAAGCTTTTAGTTAAAAAAAAAAAAAAAGGTTGAATATTTGAAAAAGTGATGTTTTTTTAAAAAACTAACTTTAATCGGAAAGAAATAATCCCGTTATGAAATAATCAGCTGATAAAATGTGCATACATTTTTTGGGATAATTTTTACCTCCTTGTTTGTATAATTATGATGTACAGCTCATATTCAAAATATTAGAATAATTGAGAAAAAGTAATAAGAAAAAATTATTTGTCATTTATTTATTTTTTATACTAAGTAAATGCAATTAAATTTCTTATAAATTAAATCTGGAATGTTTAGATAAGATTTTAACATTTATAAAATATAAAATACAGCACAATAAATTAGGTATACAGCTTACTTAAACACACCAGAATATTAGAATAAAATTTAGATTGGTTCAAAATATTAGAATATTTTATTTTACGCAACTATATTACCTTATGAATATGAAGTAAATGGCAGTTAATATTTTGTAGCATCCCCTTTAGCTTTCATAACAGCGTACAATCGATCTTGCATACAATATACAAGGTGTTTACAAACATTTCTATCAATATTAGCCCAAATAGACTTTATACGTGCCACTAACTCAGTTTTACTTGAAGGAGGATTTTCTTGAAGTTTTTTCTTCATATACACCATAAGTTTTCGATGGGATTAAGATCTGGTGAATTTGGTGGCCAAGGAAGTACCTTAATGTTGCGTTGGCGGAACCAATTCTTAGTTGACACCGAGGTATGCGGGGACGCTAAATCTTGTTGAAAGATGAAATCATCTTCAAATAAATCTTCTGATGATGGAATCATGTAATATTCTAAAATTTCTTGATATATCAGAGAGTTAACCTTTTCGTAGACGATGCATAACTTTCCAGGTCCTTCTGCACTCATACAACCCCAAACCATGACACTAGCAGCAAATTTTACGGAACGTTTAAGGCATTCTTTATCAAATGCTTCTTGCTTCATTCTCCAAACTCGAATACCTTGATTACCATATGAAACACAAAACATACTTTCATCACTAAATAATATATTTTTCCAATCTTCATTGCTCCATAAACGTCTTGATTTACACCAATTCAATCTTATACACTTTTGTCTTGCAGTCATGAGAGGTTTTGTTTTCGGTACACGAGATTCAAATTTAAATTTATGGAGATGTCTTAATGTTGTCGATGTAGAAACTTCAACTCCTTCTTCTTTCCATTTTCGGTGCAAGAATCGCACACTTTTAAAACGGTTTTTCTTAACTATACGCTTCAGTTTCCTGTCATCTCTAGCAGATGTTTTTAGTTTTCGGCCACCATTTCGGCGATTATTTTGAAATTTTCCAATTTTTGAATATTGTGTTAGTATTTTACTAACGCTCGATTGCGAACAATGTAAATAATTCGCTATAGAACATTGATTTTTACCGTGCCGATACAAATCAACCATACCAAGTTTAGTAGATTCAGGAATATCACTCACACGGCCCATTTTAAGACGAAAAAGAAACAAACTGCAAAAAAGAATACTGATTTTAAATAAAATAGTCTGAATTTAATCAATGATGCCACCAGTTAAGAATTGGTAATAATTAAAGGAGAATTAATGTGAAATATTCTAATATTTTGAACCACTTGAATAAATATTCTAATATTTTGACTTTTCAAAATAATTTTTTTTGCAATTAATCTTTTCAAAAGTGATATTAAATTTAAGATAACAAGTAAGTTTAATCAACAATAAGTTCTTAATAAAAATATCGTTTGCATATTTTCATTAAAAGACATTAAATTACCAAACGATATTTTCAATTTCTAAAAAAAAGGTAATTATTCTAATATTTTGAATATGAGCTGTAGTCTTAGTTTTTAATGTACTTTTATATTATTGATATTATGAATTTAGAGAATTTTCAAATAACAATGCATAAATTTTTCTTTATGCATTGAGTGAAATTTATTGGTGAAATAATGTAATTTTTCTAATAAAGCAATAGATAAAACATTTTCTAGTGTCATAATTTTTAAAATGCTTTTGAAGCTTTGAAATATTTGCATTTAAATAGATTGGATGCAAAACAGTGGAGATATGTCTGCAGTTATGAACTGAATTTATTACCACACATGTGCATATACAATTAAATTTGTTCAGTCCTGAAAATAAAAGTTCGATCTCCTTCAAATTTTATTATGAATAATATTTTTAAAATATATATGTGCTAATTGATTCTAAATAATATGCAACAACGTATTTCTATATAGGGGGAACTGGGGAACATTGATACAGCTTTTTTCTAAGAATTTTTTTTGGTGTCCAGAAAGCAGAAATTTCAAGTTATTTTTTCATGTGGTGACAACAAAATTTGTGTAGTGTGTTATAAAAATGTACAATCGTTGTTTTATATATTATTTTTGAATGTTATTTTTAAAAAATCAAAAAAGTCATTTGTATCAATGTGCCCCATTCCCAGGGGCAGATTGATACACCTCATGGGGCACTTTGATACACCTGGGAAAAATGGAGACAAAATAACATCAATTCATATTTTTCATAGAAAAATAGTTAGCAAACTATTTTATATTTATTTATAGAAATTCAAATAACCCACAATTTATTTGTAAGCAATATTAAAGCAATCAAAATAAAATGTATAATGGCCTGATGTTCTGGCTGTTCCTTGTCTGATTGTTGGCTGTGGTAATTTTGTCATATCTGGCACTTCAACCCCAGCATTATCTTCTTTCTTAGGAAAGGTGAAAAAATTATCAGGTTTTCTGTTTACAAATTGGTTTATAAACAGAAAATAAAGGATAATCTTTTTAAAAATTATGTTTATAATATCATTATCCTGCGCTGTTCTGCAGCTTGTTTCTCTTTCTCAACATTTCTCATGTCAAAAATACTTTTTTCTCTGGAGAATCGATATAAATTTGAGATTTTTCAGGCTGCCGCCCTTTTCTTTTGTTAGTTCTACTAGCACTGCATGTTGGGTAAGTTCGTACGTCTTCTGTTTGCAAAAATACTGTAAAATGTTCTAGTATAATAAAATTAGAGTTAATTCACTCCAATAAAAACTAATATTAGAAATTTTTGGCGAAAAATGGTTGGAATACGGAATGTATGGTTAAAAAAAATAATAAAAGGTAATGAAAAAATGAACTAGAAAAGGATTTAGGTTGTATCAATGTGCCCCGACATAAACTGTATCAATATGCCCCATACAGTCATTTTGAATAAAATGGGTCTCAGATCCAATACTTCATAATTTATCTAACAATAAAGAATGAGGAACTAATAAAGAGTAGCTTTACTTGCCAGGGATAGTTTTCTTTTCGGTTGAAAATACTGGAATAGTTGTATAATACCATTTCAACTGTACAACTCAAATTTACTTTTGACCTACAAAAACAATAAATCACCCATCCCATTTCATCAAACTACTGAATCATTCCAAGACTTTCTGTATGTAATTGATTGCACTAACATCACCTTTTGGAGCTGTTGTGAAACTTTCTGAAATGACCCTGGGAGCAGTAGAGGCGGTGTATAAATGTGCCCCACACTCTAAAAAATAAATGTGTAAATTAGTCAAATTTACACACATTTATGTGTAAATTTCTAAATTTACACACTTGCCATGTACTTTACACATTTTTTTGCAGAATTTTACCTGTTTTTATGTGTATTTAGCTTTTGAAACTAAGTGTGTAATTTGTTATCACTTGAAAAACATAAATAAGTGTGTAAAAGTAGAAAAATACCTAAATTGACACAGATTGGTGTGTTATTGTAATTTACGCATAGTTCTTATATACACTGATAAGTGTGTAAATTTCTAAAATCACACACTTGTCATGAAAATTACACATTTTGTAAAAAGAATTACTTGTTTTTATGTGCATTTATTTTGTGATATTAAGACTGCAAGTTGTTGTCGGTTGGTTACCCAGACAAATGTGTAAAATTGGATTTACATGCACTGGTGTGTTATTGTAAATGTTCGTCTGCATTTTGTATAATAGCAAGTACGCAGGTGAAAAATTAAAATTGAAAACATCTGCTGTATCGTAGTTTCGCCATTTTTGGATTGAATGGAACATGTCAAAAGAGGAAAGTTTGTTCTCCTCTGTTAACTCAAAAAATAAGAATAAATCATAATACAATTACAAATAATCGAGGAATGTTAATTATCATAGAATTTTTGTCTTCATATTTAGAAAAAATTGAGCTGTGTTTTCTTTTCTATTGTGATTTTACAGGCATGAAAAAGTGGGATATTCTATAACAAAGGTATGTAAATGTTTTGTTCTAATGAAAATAAAGCTTTTCAATTGACAACTAATTTAACAGATTTTCATGGTTCAGTTTTTCATATTTAAATTGTAAGTTTTTTGACATACAACCAAAAATTAAGGAATTTAAATGTCATTAAAAGTATTAGCAGCATTATTATATTTAAGAAAATGATAAAATTTCGGTGCTTTATTTTCTAATATTGTTCGCTTCTTTTCTATTTGAATATACCTAATCTTTTTCTAGCTTAGATTCCTTTTATTATGTAAAAATGTAAAATAATGTTTATGATTTCTGTGTATTATGAAAGTTTTATCATAAAAAATTCTATCATATTTCAACTAAATTATGATTATTTTATTGAATTAGTAAAATTTACATTAGAAAATCTTAATCGTTGTCCGAGTTGCAAAGGTGTCGCAAAGGTGACTGCGTTCCTTCATATTAAGCATACTTATGAACTATTCTATGAAAGCTATAATTATGAATAAAGAGAAGTATACATATATGTATTAGTTATTGAATTGACATTTGAATTTAAGCACTAATTTAACACATTTAGTGAAATACTTTGAACACTTATTCTAAAAAGAATTATATACGTGATATGTATATGTATATATATATGCATTTGTAAAATGTCTCATTTTTGACAAAATGAGATTATTTGTAAAATGATACATTTTTGCAAGAATAAGATTATTTTTGGTTAGAAATTGAATTAACCGTACAAATGAACTTTCTTAAAACTGAGCCCAATATTTTTATTAAATTAGTTAGTGTTTTTAATTTCAGTATTTGTGAATTTATTATCATAAAAAGGTAATAAATTTGTGTACATCAATATAATAATAATAAAATTAAATAGATTGCATTTTTTTAGTTCATTTATGCTTTTTTGTATGTTTCTGTATTTATAAACAAATTTTGATACTTCTTTAGATGTATTATGTAAACCTGTAATAAATAAATATATATATAGGAATGTAAATAAGTAAATTTAAAAAAAAAGTCATGCGCGCATTTTTTTTTTTTTTTTGGGGGGGGGGGGACGTTTTTTGAAGCAAGCTATTTTAAAGTATTACATATTATACTTCAGTATAAGTAGATGTGCCAGTAATGGACACCCTTCTAGTAATGTATCAACAATAAATCACAATAATGTAATCACAATAAATAAATGAATAAATGCAAACTAAGCTTTTATTATTTTTTCTTAGGGAGCGAACGATTTTAATAAGCTGACTTAAACCAGTAATTAAATCGTGATTTAAATCAACTTTTTTTTAATCATTGACTAAAATCATAAATTTTATAAAGATTTAATATGACAGAAAAAAGTATTAAAATCTAAGGTTACCATAATTTGGCAAGTTTCTACAGGTACTGACTTTTGAATATACACAAAAAAGCTTTAAATAATTATTTCTAAGCTTAATTTCTGAGTATTGTCAAAGACTTGAGCATGATAATTTTGTAAAAAGCATAGTTTTCATCTTTTAAGTATAAAAATCATTTAATTTAAAAATGCTATTCAAATCTGGTATAAATCTGGTATAAAAGTCATAATTTCCTTATTGATCCCTATATATTCCTATTAATAATCAAATTATTGATTTTTTTATATAATATAGGCTAGCAAGTATAATAATTTTCTCCAAATAAACGAATAAAGTAGCCAAATCTTATTTTCTCATTCTGCTTCTGCAATAATAAATTTCTAGCAGATATTGGAACTAAAAATAGAATGAAATAATGACATCCGCTGAATCGCTATTGCAAAAGAAGGCATGAGAAAAAAAAAATTATAAAATATTAAGCATAGCAAGAGCTTATTCAGTAAAAGTTGAATGTGTTTACTTTTACAAGTCATATACATCCAAATAAAAATTTTCATGATTAATTAAGGAAGCAAAACTGTCTGAAACACTAAGTGCTGAGAACTTCCACTAAGTGCTAATAATGGCGCTGTTTAATGTTTTGAGGATTTCATATATAGTTGGCTATTCCTTATATTTACTTTGTATGTGTGTATGAATGTGCTGATATATTTTGGGGGATTAATACATGCAAACGTGGATGTAAATTTAGATTCAGGCTTGACAGATTGCAAAATGAGATGCAAATAAATTTGTTAATTTTGTTATTTGTGTTACTAATTGATGAAATTACTTGTTTGCAATTGTTATTAATTCTGTAACTATTTGCTGTTTCCTCTAAGCACTTTTTTAGGGTGGAAAAACTTTCTTCTTATGAAATTGGCAAAATGCTACCTTATTAAAATATATTTAAATTCACTTACAGTAAACACAGCTTTCTTGTAATACAACTTCCAAATTACACATTATTTCTTAATCCAAGTTCCCAAGATCTTATAAAAGTGATAGAGAATTATTTCTTTAGAAAAAAATTAAAACATGTTATTATTTAATTGTATTTTTCAATTTGTAATTCATGAAATTATTAAAATTAATGGCACTTTGTTTATCATAATGAGAAACTGAATGCTTTTTATAATTACTAAACACATTGCTCAGTATATTTCCCCATGAAATAATGTATTTTTTGGAACTAGCATCTTCCCTTTTTTTCTTTCTAGAATGAGCACTAAATTGTTAATAATCATTTTAGTAATTAAAATATGTTATATACTAATTAAAAATTATATTATTACTAATTTTATGCTAATTAAAAATGTATATTATGTTCCTAAATACAGAGATTGCTGTTTAATAATTATTAATTTTAAATAGTGTTAATAGTTTATGTTAAATGCAGCTATTAAAAATTGGAATAAATGTAAATATCACTAGTATTTAATATAGTTTTGCATAATATTGCATAATATTATCGCAAAATATTAATGTATATAATGTTATTATATGGTACAAAGGAAACTACTACTAAAAATAGTTCATAGTTACAGACATTATAAAACTACTTTGTAGATTTTATAATGTCTGTAACTATGAACTATTAGTTATGTTAGTTAAAGGATAAAGACACAGATTATGTTAGCAATTAGAGTTTTTTTTTTCTCTTGGTAGACTAAAATCCTTGGTAGTCATTCAGTTTTTGAAAATTGGGGACAAAAATCATAAAATTCCAATTTATATCAAAATAATCTGATTCAGTTCTTTCAGGTATGATGTACTACTCATGGTACGCGTCTTTTAATGGGGTATTATTTTGTTTTAAGAAATATTTTTGGTGATATTTACAAGCATTAATGTTAGTATATATCTATGCATTTACTATATGACTTCACTTTATGCTTAAGCATTTAATAATAATAATAATAATAATAATTATTATTATTATTATTATTTGGTTAATTCTCTCTGCGCTGTTTGCGATTCTTTTATTTCAAACATCATATTTCACTCTTTAAATTTAAAATAAAAGTTACTTTCTTGAAAGAATCATGTCTAATAATGCGCAGAAAGTAGGAGAAGGTTCTAATATCAATTAAATCTTATTGTAATGCAATATTTTCTAAACATTTCCCAAAATTCTTTTTTAGCCTATGGCCATATGTATATTGAATAATACGCAAAATAACAACATTCGTTATCTTTCAGATTATGAAATATTGGTGAAACACTAATTAATGTACTTGGATAGCTAGTATTAATATTATTAATGTATAAGTATGTATTATTAATACTATTAATGTTACTAATATTAAAATGTATTATTAATATTATTAATAATAAATATTTCTGAAAAAATTGCTCTTTAAAATATTAAAAACAATATGAGTTGGTATAGCAGTAAATATGAGCGAAAAAAATTCTTTTTAACTTTAATTTAAAAGACAGAAATTGTAAGGAATTGAAATTATGCACAGTCTGCGCATAAATTGTGATCTCACGATTGTATAACTATAAACCAACTCTAAAAGAAATTACAAACTGGTAATTAAAATTTCAGTTTATCATGCTTTATATAAAAACGGGTATATCGGTGATACGAAAATGATTTGTCTTTTATTTAGTGTGGTGTGAAAATTGCCAAAATATATTGCTGGTACACTATTTTCTGAGCATCAAACAGAGCTACCAGAAAATATAATCTCAATCAGTAAATGATATTTTTCTTTGTACAATTTTTTTAATCATTAAAATTATCATTATTAATCATTGGGAATTAATTCCCAATTTAAACATACTAAAACATATAATGTTAACGCTAAATACATAAAAATATGTCTGTTGGATTATTACACAAATATCTAAGTATTTTGATTATTACACACAAATCTGTGTTTTGTATGTTGAGCAGAAATATTTATATGAAGAGAATGCTACACAAAAATCTGTGTATTTTGAATATTATACAAAAACCTGTGTAATTTACATACTACACAAAAAATTGAGTATTTCACATAAAACACAAAAGTATGTGTTTCTTGTATTATACACAAAAATACATTTAATCACAGAACATTACACATATGAGTGTGTGAGAATATTACACATAAATCTGTGTAATCTTCTGCAATTTACACATTAAAGTGTGTATTTCAAGACTTATCAGATAACATTTACACATTTGGACTTATCATCAAATTACACTTTAAAATGTGTATTTTCAAATTTACACATTAGGCGTGTATTTTGGCAATTTACACACCAATTTACACACACAGACATGTCGTTTTTGTATCATCGATATACCTGTTTTTATGTGTAAATTTACACATTTTTTTTTTAGAGTGCATGTATCAATGTGCCCCTTTTATATCTACCGTTAATCGGGGATACTTTAGGCCACTTTTTTCTAGTTCCACTAACATTTTCATTATTAAAAAATATTACATATGATTTTTTAACATCGAAATTGAATTGTAAAACAATGAAGCAAACTCTATTGTTTTAAAGAGGCAATTTTTTATTTTTTTACTTTTTAAACTATTTTTAAAGTTTTGGAATAAAGTTGTTCCTTGTAGGAGTTTTTTTTATCCATTCATTTACTTACATTAGTTTCATATAAAATGAATACATTTCATATGTTGGACTTTTAAACCTACTTGCAATAGGATCTGTTAATGAATTAATCTTGGAAACTTGATAAACAAATGTCTTTGTTTCCAACATTTAAACACAATAAACTGTTAAAAACATTATAATGTAAACTCTAAATGAAGATTACAGAAAACAATAAACAAAAGACTTAAATTGTTTTCCATCCATCATCGCATAATTAAAGAGCAACCAGGAAATGATTTTAGCAAGAACAATTTTCTTTTATCGAAAGTGAAAGTACTATCATCATACGCAACATAACCTTCCGTTGTTTATAAAAGTATAAATTCTGCAAATAATCAATATGATTTATAGTACATAAGTGATGATTAACTTTCAAGGACATTGTCATCAATAAACTTTAAATTACTTTCACATGATATAAACATTCAAATAATAAATTTTCATTATCAATGTAACATAATAATAATTTTTTCTTGTATTTTTTTTCACAGAGATGAATATGTAGCTGTAAAGATAGGAGCTGTTGTCAGAGCTCCGTAAATACTAAAGCAAGTTCAATATAATATTCGTTTTTCTAAATGTAGCAGTGTTTTTTCTTACAGTGTGATGAATAATGTGATTAAAAGTGTATAAACCAAATGGATACTAAAATCTGGATGGCCTGCCCTGAGATGAAAACAAATTGAAGGTAAGTCAATCTTACCTGGCTTTTCTGTTAATAACTGTTTTTAGTCAAACTAGTGAGGAAGTTCATACGCAATTTTAAATGTTAAGCTAATTATCGCTAACAATTATGATTAATGAGACAGAAATAAAAACAAAATCAGGTCAGGCAGTCCATAATTAAACAATTTAGCAAACTTAAAGGAAAAAAAAAAAAACTTTTCTATAACAATATCATGGCTGCTGTAAAAGACAGCACAACAATAGAAAAATTAAATGCCAATAATTACTCAAATTGGCGGTTTAAAATTGAGATGCATTTAATTCGTGAAGATTTAATTGAAGTTATTACGGATGAGGTTCCAACCCCCATAACCACAGACTGGGCCAAGAAAGACCGCAAAGCCAGAGCGTTAATCAATCTCAGTATTGAAGATAGCCAAATAGTACATGTTAAAAATCTGAATTCGGCGAGGGAGACATGGGACACTCTAAAACAAATTCATGAGAGATCCAATCTCTCCAGTAAGCTGTACTTATTAAGAAAACTGTACAGCACAAAATTACACGAAGGTGGTAACATGATAGCCCACATTACTAAAATTCTAGAAATTGTGGATAAACTATCTGCCATAGGAGAAAACATCACAGATTCCCATATTTCCGCCTTACTATTGTGTTCACTTCCCCCTTCTTACGATACATTAGTGACGGCTCTTGAGGCCCGCCCAGAACCTGAACTCACAGTACTATTTATAAAAAATAAATTAACGGATGAATATATCCGTCGAACGGAAAGCTCTGAAAATTCAGAAAATAACACCAGAGCATATAAAGCTCAAGGAAAATCTGTCCACTCTGATTATAAAAGAATTAACAAATATTGTTCACACTGTAAAATGAAAAACCACACAAATAAAGAATGTTGGTTCCTAAAAGGGAAAAATAATAACACTTACACTCAAAATAAGCAAAATAAAACTAAAAACCATTCCACTTCGCTATGTTTTGAAGAAAACACTGAAGACAGAAAAAATGCTGTATATGAAAAGAATGATGTAGCCTTACTTACAGAGCAACCTGATAATAAAAAAACCTTTATTGTAGATAGCGGAAGTTCCAGCCATATCGTAAACTCAAAAGAAATGTTTACAAAAATAACAAACAACGTTGAGACAAATGTCACTGTAGCAAACGGTAGCAAATTGATTTCATATGGATCAGGTGAAGTTGTTATTCAAACCGGAAAAAATAATAAACAAGTAACACTAAGGGATGTTCTGTTCGTACCAGATATTGAAACCAATCTGTTATCAGTTAGCAGGGCAACAAAAAACGGATGCCAGGTACATTTTGAAAGGGATAGGTGCAACATTACACACAAAGGTGAAATAATACTCCAAGGTAAATTAAAAAACAATTTGTATGAAATACACGTAAACGAAGATGAAAATAGTAGCTACTATACAAATGTAACGTATAATTGCACAAATGCAAATTGTATAGATTTATGGCACAGAAGAATGGGCCATAGAAATTACGACACAATAAAAAACATGGTGTCTAAAGAATTAGTAAGCGGTGTAACAATAAATAAATGCAAACACAACAATGTATGTGAGGTATGCATTCAATCCAAAACAAACGAAACACCATTCCCGAAATCAGGAGCATATAGAGCCAAAGAAAGACTAGAATTAATTCACACTGATGTATGTGGCCCTATAAACACACCCACTATAGGGGGGAAAAGATATTTCATCACTTTCATCGATGACTTTTCGAGGTTTTGTATAATTTACCTAATGTCAAATAAGAGTGACGCGTTTGAAAAATTAAAAGAATACATCGCTACAGTTAAAAATAAATTTGGTAAAATGCCAACTGCGATCAGATCCGACAATGGCGGTGAATATATAAATGACGAAATTGAAAAGTACCTAAAGTATAATGGCATAGAACACCAACTTACCGTCCCATATTCTCCAAGTCAAAACGGGGTTGCAGAGAGAAAAAACAGATCGCTTCTGGATATGACTAGGAGCATGCTAAACGAAGCAAATCTCCCACATAAATTATGGGGAGAGGCCATATGTACCGCAAACCATTTGCAAAATCGACTGCCTTCTAAATCCATCAACACCACACCATATGGCTAGGTAGAAAACCAAACATAAAATATTTAAAGGTTTTCGGCTGTACCGCATATGCCTATATACATAAATTTAAACGAGGAAAACTTGACAATAGAGCAGAAAAGGGCACTTTTATCGGGTATGACAATCGCTCTAAAGGGTACAGAATATACACAAGTGATGGAAGAGTCATACTAGCTAGATCAGTAAAATTTATCGAAAACAAAATAGATAATGCAAACACTAATGAAAATACAAACACAAATAATTCAAAGTCTGAAATCAAAAAACAGGCTCAGCAGAATGAAAAAAATGTAATCGAACTAAATCTAACACCAGAAAACATCGATACAGATACACCATCCACATCTTTACAAACACAACACGTTAGAAGATCCGAAAGGGAAAATAAAGGAGTACCACCGGACAGATTTGCTTATGCAGTCCGGCACAATCCAATATATGAGCCCAAAAGTTGGCAAGAAATGATAAATCTTGAGAACCCACACGAAAAAAAGAACTGGATCGATGCGACGCGAGAGGAAATAAATTCACTTAAAGAAAACAAAACGTGGACATTAGTGCATCCACCACAAGGAGCTAAAGTAATCGGATCAAAATGGACATTTAAAGTAAAATATGATGAATTTGGAAAAATAAAAAGATACAAGGCTAGGCTCGTAGCTCAGGGTTACGGACAAAAATACGGGATAGATTATGACGAAACATATGCGCCAGTGGTGTCACACACAACACTCAGAAGCTTTTTAACTGCCGCAGCATATCATAAGATAAAAATACATCACATTGACATTAAAACAGCTTTCCTACATGGAGAACTGGAAGAAGTATGTATGTCTCAGCCTGAAGGATACATAGACACAAAAGAACCTTTCAAAGTGTGTAGATTGGAAAAGGCAATTTATGGGCTAAAACAAGCGGCACGAGCTTGGTATATAAAAATTACCCAATCACTTAAAGAATTAAACTTCACAAAAACCACAGCAGACACTTGTTTATTCATACAGAAACAAGGGGAAAATAATATTTACATCATAGTGTATGTCGATGACATACTCATTGCAGGAAATGATGACCAGATAAAAGATATAATAAATAAATTGAAAACAGAATATACTCTTGAAGATCTAGGAGAAATAAACAATTACCTCGGAATAAAAATAGAAAAAACGCAGAATGGATTCAAACTGAATCAAACTGCAAAGATAGAAGAAGTAGCAAAAAAATTCAACTTAACAGAATCTAAACCATACAGCACTCCAATGGAGGTAGGATTTCAGCGATTAAATGATGAAGGTAAACAAATGCCAAACAACACGAAATACCGTCAAGCGATAGGTGCATTGTTATACATCGCCACGATATCAAGACCAGACATACTCGTAGCTGTAAACATTTTAAGCAGAAAAAACGAAACCCCCTCCGAATCGGACTGGAAAGGAGTCAAAAGACTTATACGATACCTAAATTCAACAAAAAATCTAAATTTGGTAATCAGCACACAAGAACCACCGATCTTGGAAATATATAGTGATTCGGATTGGGGGGGTGATTTAAAGACAAGAAGGTCAACTACAGGAAATTTATTCTTACTAGGAAAAAATCCTATAATGTGGATCACGAAGAGGCAGACCTGCATTGCACAATCCTCTGCAGAAGCAGAATTTGTGGCAGCGGCCAGTGCTACGCAAGAATTGACGTGGTTATTAAAATTATTAGAAGATCTTGGCGTACCACAACAATTGCCAATTACTATTTTCGAAGATAACATCTCTTGC
Organism: Maratus speculifer; assembly: GCA_964019185.1. Taxonomy (NCBI): domain Eukaryota; kingdom Metazoa; phylum Arthropoda; class Arachnida; order Araneae; family Salticidae; genus Maratus; species Maratus speculifer. Next base: position 245,678,254 of record OZ025289.1, read on the forward strand.
ATAAAGATGACAGAATCTGGAAAATATTCCAACAGAACAAAGCACATCGATATCAAGTATCATGTAATTAAAGAAAACGGAATAATCCAATTACATTATTGTCCAAGCAAATCAATGATTGCCGACATCCTTACAAAACCGGAACCCAAACCTGAATACATAGAAAATAGAAACAAACTCAAACTACTGGATAATCTCCATTAAGAGTTTAAGGGGGGGGGTTGTTAAAAACATTATAATGTAAACTCTAAATGAAGATTACAGAAAACAATAAACAAAAGACTTAAATTGTTTTCCATCCATCATCGCATAATTAAAGAGCAAACAGGAAATGATTTTAGCAAGAACAATTTTCTTTTATCGAAAGTGAAAGTACTATCATCATACGCAACATAACCTTCAGTTGTTTATAAAAGTATAAATTCTGCAAATAATCAATATGATTTATAGTACATAAGTGATGATTAACTTTCAAGGACATTGTCATCAATAAACTTTAAATTACTTTCACATGATATAAACATTCAAATAATAAATTTTCATTATCAATGTAACATAATAATAATTTTTTCTTGTATTTTTTTCACAGAGATGAATATGTAGCTGTAAAGATAGGAGCTGTTGTCAGAGCTCCGTAAATACTAAAGCAAGTTCAATATAATATTCGTTTTTCTAAATGTAGCAGTGTTTTTTCTTACAGTGTGATGAATAATGTGATTAAAAGTGTATAAACCAAATGGATACTAAAATCTGGATGGCCTGCCCTGAGATGAAAACAAATTGAAGGTAAGTCAATCTTACCTGGCTTTTCTGTTAATAACTGTTTTTAGTCAAACTAGTGAGGAAGTTCATACGCAATTTTAAATGTTAAGCTAATTATCGCTAACATAAACTAATTTTTAATATTACATACTCGAGAAGCAGTTTTCGTCATGTTATCCTCAGTAATTGGTAGAAAAACAATAAATGAAACATTTTGCTACAGTAGCATTTGAAAAAAAAAAATACTTGAAACACTTTTTAAAAGAATTGATTGCATAAAATTCATTTCTAAGTCACCGGGGCTACTTTCGGACCAAAAAAGACCCGGCACAATGTAGCCCCGAAATACTACTTTTCATGTTAGCTTTATGAAAACGTAAACATTCTCTGCCAAAATAAAAAATTAAAGGAAAAACTATGATCACAAATGGGTTACAGGTTAATGAAGATAATATTTTGACACTTACCTTATTTGTAGCTCTTATCTAGATTATATTACAATTGAAAGTTTGGAGAGTTAAAATCTGCACAAGAAAACAGATCTAGTATTGGCACTAATAAATTGTCAAAATTTGCCCTAAGCTTTCAAATACCTTATAGTAGAGTATAAAATATTTTTCAAGGTCTAAAATTTCAAATTATTTTGTATTGTATAGTCAATACAAAGAATAAAATCTCTTTTTTTCTGTGATGAACCAAAGTAACGCGGTATATAGGACAAAGTTGACGGTATTAAAATTTTTATCAACAACAAAAAAGGAGGTAATATTAATCACTTTTCACAATTTTCTTTTGTTCCTTTGATCAAAAAACCAAAAATCATATAATATATGCATTAAATTATGCATATATTTTCAAAAATATTAATAGAGATAAAATATGAGCTTTGAATTTGGATTACAATCTTAATATCGCGGATTATTTTCAATCCCGAAGTTATTCTAAGTCAAACACCGGGATTTTCGAAATTAATCAAAGTACGACGATATGCAAAAATCTACAAACCCACATTCTTAAAAAAATAAAATAAAATAAAAATTATCTAAACTTACGTAAAAGCTTTCTCACTCAATAAAAATGGAAAAGCTGTTTTATCCATGCAATGGCATTTTAAATGTATAGTATAATATATATATATAAAATACTTCATTAAACACCATCTAAAATTAACAAATGAGCTAAGCCTTTCGAAAGATCTGAGTCTGTCTTCGTAAGGCACAAAGAAAAAATGCAAAGACTGAAGTGAAAAATTAGGAGAAAGGGAACAAGCTGAAGAAACAACCAATAGGAAAGCAGATGGCAACAGCCAATCACAGAAGAGTATAATCAAAACAAAAGAACGCAGAGTAGAAAAGGTATAATTAAGAAATTGAAAAAGAAATTGTATGAGAAAAATAAAATAAAAAATAACTTATAATAAAATGAAAACACATACAATAGGGGAGTACAGTGATGCTCAAAAGGTCTTTGCAAGCTGTAGGAGGGTATTGTGAAATCAGATTTATCACTAACAATAACTTTACAATTTAGATAAATAGTTAAATTTTCAAGAAAATCCAATTGAGAGATACTATGGGCATTAAAGATAATTTTAGCATTTTGAAAATTAAAACTATGGCCTTAATCCTAAGAGTGCTTGACAGCAGAAGATTTGGAAATTTCTTGATTAAAGACATAACCAGAGTATTCTTTTAAGCGAACTTCGAGATTTCTTTTAGTTTGACCAATATAAGATAAATAGAAGCTATTGCAAGGGATGTTATACATTCCCCATTTATCAAAATCAGGAACAGGAGATTCAGTAGAAGAGAATTTGAATTTATTGACAAGTCTAAAGGTAACGTTAAAAGGCAAGTTACATATGAAAGTGTATAGTTAAAAAACTCTTTAATCTCAATAAATTCGACATTATTTTCAAGATAAACATTGAATGCTCATAAAAGAGTACTTTAAAAAAAACTCTCTTTATTGTCAATTAATTACGCGTGGTTTTCAAGATAAACATTGAAGGGTTATAAAAGAATGTAGTTAAAAAATTCTTTAATGCAATTAAAAAAGTTAACGATATTACAGAGTATCATTTTCTAGATAAAGATTGAAAATTTATAAAAGAATATATTTAAAAAATCCTTTAATGTTATTAAATTACCTCTTATTTTCAAAATAAAATTGAGCATGACTTTCACAATAAACACTAAATCCTTGTAAAAGAGCTTTTATATACACTGCAGGCCAAAAGTTTGAGACCACTTCAAAAAGTCTTTTATTATTTATAATTTACTCGAAAAACATATGAAAAATCTTGAAAACTGCACCTGTACATCTCCTATAGTTCTTATGGAATGTCCAAAAAGTATCTTTTTTCGTTATTCATCAAGAATGGGGTAAATAAATGCAGTGTTTTCGAACATCAATAAATGCCGAGTATGAGCAAGTCGGGTAGAGTGATTGTTATTTATTTAATGCTCCCTATGTGTTCACCAAAACTACTGTTTCACTTTTACTGGTTTCTTATTTAGCTATTGTTTTAGATTTTTTGTGTGTTTTTATATTAAGATGCATTATTTTGTTGAAGTTCTCCATTTACTTTCTTCTTTAGTCTGATTATGAGGTTACTTATGTCAAAACGTCTTAAAAATGGTGAAGAAAGAGAAGATCAACATTTAAACACAATATGCCTTCATTTTTTTTACATAATGAAGGCAAGTCGAAATGTATGATTATCACTCAGTTAAAATTATCGAAGGCATGTGTTCATCGCACAACAGTTCGATGAAAGGGAATGGGCAATAATCAAGATCGAACATGTCCAGGAAGGCCGAAAACAACTACTTCTAGCGAGGATAATTCATTATTTATCTATATTTCGATTGATTTTATTTCTCAGAATGTATATTTTGTGAAGATTAAACTTTTGTCCGAAAATATCAATAAGTTTTTGAGTTTTACTTTATTTTCTCGTTTTTCTTAGTGTGGTCTCAAACATTTGGCCGGCAATGTAATATACATGTATAACTTTACTGTTTCGCGACGAGAGCCATTTGCCTAATTTTTAATGTTTCACCTCCACCAACTTTTAAAAACATTTTTCTGTAATTGAATCGCAAAAATGCTCTGACTGAATAAGGTAAAGTTTACAATAAAAAATATCTGTTTTGAGAATAATGAAAGATTCTGAACACCTTCTGTGGTACTTATACCGGTCGCTCATAGCCAAAGGATTATTGTTATGAAACTAGGCATGATTTTCAAGATAAACACTGAATGCCCATAAAAGAGTATATTAATAAAAACCTCTTTAATGATATTAAATTAGACGGCATTTTCAAGATAAACATTAAATGCTTTTAAAAGAGTACATTAAACATAACCTTTAATGTCATTAAACTAGGCGTTATTTTCAAAATATAATTAGGCATGATATTTGAGATTTGAATGCTTATAAAAGAGTGTCTCTATATTAAAAAAAAAAAAGTAACTTGTCAAGCATTCTTTTGATTTTAAAAGAACATGTTCTAAGATATCTTGACAAATTTGTGTTGCATCAAAAAATGTTATTTAATAGATATCTATTAATTCTTAGTAAACAACAACAAAAAAAAGGGTAAAAATGAATAAAAATAAATAGAATATAAATAAATGTATAAATATATCATGATATTAAAATCATTTTTAAGAGCACCCAAAAAAGGGAAAGAATCTAAAAAATGAATAAATAAATTAGATACTTTTACATACTACAGTAAAACCTCCATAACGGACACTCCCGAATAGCGAACAACTCTACTTAACGGACAGTTTTCAAATCCCCACTCCCAAAACTTAAATTTTTGTATGTTTAACCTCTGAATAACGGACATTCCGAATAGCGGACAGTAATTTTAGCAAAAGAGAATGAAAAATTATTCTTTAACGAGGAAAAAAATATAAAAATCCTATAAATTTATCAGGCCAATGTGTCACAAATTTTGTTATCACAGATAAATGTGGGGATGAGCTGGAGAAAATCCCCCCCCCCCCCCCCGTTCTGATGATTTGAGATTGTAAGCTTTTAAAAAGCAAAAAAATACAGCAAACAGTTACACTTTTTTTTTTTTTTTTTTTTAAAGAAAAAGATGATTTAAAAGGATTAAAAGGATTCAGAGTTAAAACGTCACATTGAAAAACAAATTACATGCAATCGCAAATAATTGTAACAAATTTTATTATAAGAATGTAATAAACAAAAGATAAAGGTATGCACAATTTTATTGCTTTAAAAGTGTTTTAATTTCTGGTGAATCATATAATAGAGGTTTTAGGACATTTTAAAATTGTTTAATGAAACATTATGTATTCATTAGCAATTTTTCTATCTCTGAGGTTTTCCCAATAGCGGACACCTCCGAATAGCAAACAACTTTCTCGCTCCCAAGGTGTCCGTTATTTAGAGGTTTTACTGTATTACATACGTGTAAATTTACAAAATTACAACTTCATCATAAAAGTTACACACTTGTTCTTAAAATTAATCTGGATTTATGTGTGTTAGCTTAATGTGAGTGTGTAGTGCAGCATTGCTTCAAAAACTCAAACAAATGTGTAAATGGTTGAAAATGTTACAGATTTATCCGAACTGATGTGTTAAATTAATTTACGAAATTTTCTTATTACACTATCTCTATTATGCATATTACACTTATATACAGGGTGTTTCGCTACCAGACCGACAAACTTTGAGGGATGATAGTAGACATGCAGACAAACATTATTAAGTAGGAAACCATGGGACGCAAACGTCTTCTGTAGGAGCTAGGGGCCATTAAAGTTTAAGGTCAAAAATTTCAAACAATGATAAAAAACGGAAAAATGGTCGATTCGTTTCCGGTTTTCACTGAAATCATTCTTTATATCACGATTTTTTTAGAAAATTTTTTTAAAGTTTACGTTCAAAAATTGTCGATAGAGCGCGTTTTAGACTTTAGAGTAACGAACAACTACTTTTTACAGTTATTTTGTGCATGGGGTTGAAATTAATCTAAAGTTTAAAATTTAACTTAAACATTAAGCCCAAAATCGGAAGCATTGGGATCGAGTAACTAGCGAAAATTGAACTGTGAACAGAGGGGGAGATTTTAAACGCTCACAAATATTGGACAAACAAATCGATTTCGTTGCGGTTTGCGTGTAAGTCATTCCCTTGGTAATTATTTTATTCAAAATGACGTACAGCTTTGGTGTCCTCATTTTTCGATAGAGGGCGCTTCCCACACATCTCTGATATTTCAATGGCATTACTCCTGAATGTTTTACTACCAGACCAACATACTTACAGGAAGTGTTAGGGATGGAAAGACGACTCGGAATCACATAGGAATCTAACGTTGGAAATGCATTTTTTGTGAGTAACGGTTAAAGGAAGCAGAGAAAAGAAAACAGAAACAGCAGAGAAAGAGCAACACGTCAACGTGACAGAAAACAGTTTATTTAAATGTTTTACTACAAAAGGTGTTCGAAATACGACCAGAAGTAGTCCGGCATGCTTAACAGCGGTTTCGCGTGGAATTCCTCACGCTTTGAAAGATTCTTGACATCTCTGATAGTTTTCTGGCAGATACAGAAATACCAGCTGCAAGGTCTTCAACTGATGGTACGGGAATTACATACTTCCAATTTTTCATTTGACCCCAACAGAAGAAGTCCATACATGATAGGTCCGGCGATCTGGCAGGCCAATGAACCGGGCCATTACGACCTATTCACCACTGTCCGTATGTTACTTTGAAGTGTGAGCAAACGTCATGTGAAAAAGCCCTATCGTGCTGATCATCGTCCAAATACTTCCTTCTGCTACCTTTGAAACCGGTTCGCGAATTATCACTTAAAAGTGATAGCTGCTCAGGCGTATTACCGTTTAGCGCCATCTACCGCAAGGAAACCGCATCCATTTACCGTCGCTTTTAAACTGGTCGTAATTTCGAACACATTTTCTAGTAAAACCTTTAAATAAACTGTTTTCTGTCACATTAACGTGTCGCTCTTTGTCTGCTGTTTCTGTTACTTTTTTCTCTGCTTTCTTTAACCGTAACTTGGAAAAAGGCATTTCCAACGTTACATTCCTATGTGATTCCGAGTCGTCTTTGTATCCCTAACACTTCCCGGAAGTATGTTGATCGGGTAGTAAAACAACCAGGAGTAATGCCATTGAAATGTCAGAGTAGTGTCGGAAGCACCCTCTATCAAAAAATGACGACACTAAAGCTGTACGTCATTTTGAATAAAGTAATTACCAAGGGAATGACTTACACGCAAACCGCAACAAAATCAATTTGTTTGTCCAATATTTATAAGCGTTTAAAATCTCCCCCTCTGTTCACAGTTCAATTTTCGCTAGTTAACCGATCCCAATGTTTCCGATTTTGGGCTTAAAATTTAAGTTAAAGTCTAAACTTTAGAATAATTTCAATCTCATGCACAAAATAACGGTAAAAAGTAGTTGTGCGTTACTCTAAAGTCTAAAGTGCCCTCTATCGACAATTTTTGAACGCAACCTTTAAAATTTTTTTCTAAAAAAATCGTGATATACAGAATACTTTTAATGAAAACCGCAAACGAATCGACCATTTTTTCCGTTTTATATCATCGTTTGAAATTTTGGACCTTAAAATTTAATGGCCCCTAACTCTTAAAGAAGACGTTTGCGCCCCATGGTTTCCCATTTAATAATGTTTGTCTTCGTGTCAATTATCATCCCTCAAAGTTTGTCGGTCTGGTAGCGAAACACCCTGTATGTGTGAGAATATTACACAGTTATATGCATAAGAACCGAATATTACACAGAGATATGTGTACAAATTTTACACAGCTATATGTGTAAAAACAGAATATTACACAGGCAGGGCCGTAGCTAAAGAGGTGATATGGGGGGGGGGATTAGCTTAGCACCGCCAACCTAAAACATTTTGACCCTCCCCTGAAAAAAATCCAAAAGTCACGAAATAAATTTTTGTTTTGAAAATAAAAATGAAATTCTGTACAAAAATCTAATTTAGTTTTGAGGCCCTTTCACAGTTTTGCAGAAATACTAAATTGTAACTAAAATAAGTTTTTCAACACTCGCTCATCCTATTTGCACATAAAGCTAACATGATGTTTAATATTGCACTAGTTATACACTCGAATTTTTGATGATCATAGTCTTTTCTTAGCATAAAATTAAATTATTACAACAGTTTCATAAGAAGCGTAGGACCTACTATGTTAATATATGCTAATTTATCTTTCTGTGCCAAAGGGAGAGAAAATATTCCCCACATTATTTACTTCTAGCTACGACCCTGTACATAGAACTATGTGTAATGATATTGCGCAGAAATATGTGTCAGAACAGAATGTTAAATATAAATATGTGTACTTATGTGAACACAATAACTGCCGATACTTGAAAACTTGGTTTGTGAAATCTTGCCTGAATGGTCAAGTTAATGGCATAGAATCTCACAAATCGTGAGTTCAAATTCTGTTTCAGTCAGTGGCGCAGCCAAGGGGGTGGTTTTGGGGTTAAAACCCCTCCCAGAGCTAAGAAAGATCGCTATAATTGCCGCTTATATGAATCAAAACCAAACTTAATATTTAAACGTTTTGGCACACTTCGGATTCCGCCACTTTATTGAATCAGATTTCATTTAATAAAGGGATTCAATTAAATGCCGAAAATTCTACTTAAAACTGTGAAAGCGCATATTACATGGATTAGTTAAGTAAAAAATTGGTTATTTGAATTAAATCACTTTTCTGAGACGTATTATGCTGAAAGAATGATTAATTCCCGCCACACAGTTGCTCTTTCAGTTTAAGTATTATACAGTGAATATTCTAATTAATACTGATTCTATTAACCGGTGATTCAAATAACCAGCAAAAACTTTTGTTAGAAATTCAACCCCCCCCCCCCCCCCTAGAATCGAATTCTGGCTGCGCCAGTGGTTTCAGTAAGTATTGCTTATTTATTGTATATTGAATTAAATAGTGTATTTCTCTCTTCATGTAGATGTATCTTTCAACACTTGTGACAGAAATTACGAAGACAAAATCCAAAAATAATACTTGTATCACGACTTCTGTATTTTTTTTAATTTTATTTCATTGTGTATATATTTAGATTATAGAGATTTTATTTTATTATTATATTATTTTAGGGTTTCAAAACAACTTGCACTTACAAAAGCATGCAATAAATATAATTTCAGACAATTTTTTTTTTTTTTTTTTTTTTTTTTTTTTTTTTTTTGTAAATTAAGGACACATTATTTTGTTGTCTAACAACAAATTTACTGGAAAGTAAACAAACATACTAAGCAAACTTGTCTCTTCTTGATTAAAATTTGCTTTGCGACCATAATAATCTTTAGTTCAAACTTTACATCACAAACTACAAGGTACTATGTACACAAAATCCATCTTTTTTATATATTACACAGACATATATGTACTTATGTGCAATTTACACGTTAAACTGTGTATTTCTGAGTTATCTGGTAGCATATTGCGTATTTAAGCTTCTTAATGCGCCACACAGTGCATGCATTTGATAATTTACATTATTTTTGTTTATTCTTCTCCTATTTGATAGCTGATTTCCCATCTTATTTTCTTCCGACTTAAAAATACAACATTCTTAAGAAGCGCGTTTTTATTTTAACTTTTTTATGGAATTATTAAGTTTTCCTTTTTTTAATTTTTACACAAGTTTTCATAATATTTTATTGTAAGAACAGTCACTAAAACATGCATATTTTTTTACGAATACAGACAAACCGTTTCTGTATCATCAGTATACCTCATTTACTGTGTAAATTTGCGTATTTATTTCTTAGAATGAAAGTATAGTGTGTTTCAGAAAAATGTGATAACATTCGCAAAAAAGACTTGCTACCACTTTTGTTTTTACTCCAGCAGCAGTTCAGTTTTTCTCTTATTTGATAATTTATTTCCCATCTTACTTCCTTCCGACGAAAAAAGACTACATTCTTAAAAAACGTGTTTTGATTTTTGCTTTTTTTATGGAATTATTAAGATTTTGGCTTTGTTAATTTTTATACAGGTTTTCATAACATTTTATTGTAAGAACAGTTATTAAAAATTTCGTTTTCTAAATATTTTTTTAAAACATACAAGAACAAACAATGCTTAATATTTAAGTGTAAAAATTGTTTCATATGGTGTTCCTGTTTTTTATCGCATAATGTGATGAAACAAATGTGAAAAAAATTATTATGTATAAATGATAAAAGTACATCCAGACTTTATTCAATTCACCATTTCGCAAGTTAATTACGTTTCAGAATTTAGATATGATTCTGAAAATAAAACATCGTCTGTAGGTACTTTGTAACGGGAAATTTATCTCGGATGCAATTCATCAGAGCGATAATAATAAACAATGCGCTATCACACGTGAGTTATTTACAAACATTTTACCTTGATATCATCGAAAAAATATGCGTATTTTTCTTTTCTGCAAATTTTTTATTGGATAATCTATGCGAATATTATAAAGAAAAAACTTTTATTTTCAGGAGGTAACACTCTGTCTGTAACTACAGAACCGATTTAAACGATAATAGAGACAAAATGATGGCGATCTTTTCTGCTCCAATATAAGAGTATACTTTATGTTGCTACAATAATCCCGAAGCGTTCACGAGCAAATTATGAGTTCTGTGATTATTATTATTATATCGCTCATCAGGCTCCTAGCTATCGAGCAATATGCCTACAATCTAAGAAATGAATGTGTAAATTAATACATTAAAACAGGTATACTGATGATACAAAAACGATTTGTCTGTATGTGTAAAAAGACGTGTAAATTATCAAATTCACGGACTGGTGTGTCAATTAAAAATTACAAATTTTATTGTATAGCACATTAAGCAGCTTAAGTGTAAAAGATGTTATCAGATAATTCAGAAATACACAGTTTAACGTGTAAATTGCACATGGGTGCACATATTTCTGTGTAGTATTAAAAAAAAGATGAATTTTGTGTATATTAGTATATAAACTTGTAGTTTGGGATGTAAATTTTGAACTAAATATTCTTACGGTCGCAAAACAAATTTGCTTGAAAAAGAAACACGTGAGTTTGTTTTCTTTCCAGAATATATATATTTTTAGACCACAAAATAGTGCAACTATAATTTACAAAAGAAAAAAAAAACGGATCGTCTGAAATTATATCTGTGTTGAATTCAGACACTTTTCTCCGGGTGGGATTTCTGTGGCTCCGGGAGGGCAGTATAAAATTCAAGGGGAGGTAATGTCCTCCTGTGGCCACCTCCTGAAATCAATACTGAATCATATTTACTGCATGTTATTCTCTGTTTATATTAGAAATATTAGTCTCTTCAGCGATAAATTTTATAAATCATTTCAAATAATTATTATTGCCTCCTGTGTTAGAAAACTACTAATAAGTACAAAAATTTTATCGATCCCAAATCATTAAAGGTATTTTACTTCCTGATTACATCAAATAAATATTTCAACTGGCAAAATGCAGAGAAACTTAACAAAGACTCAGCAAACTCAGCTATAAACATACTTTATTATAGAGTAAAGACATTAAATTAAATAACAATTTATGTTTCTAAAAACTCCATTTTTTAAAAAGATATGTGTATATGAATTTTTTTTTTATTATTTAGTTGTAATATGTAGCCTTGTTATGAAAAGAATAAATGTGTAATCAAGTTATTAAACTTCTTTCTATATTTTATTCTACACCAGCAAGTCCGATTCATAGGTATTAATAAATTACAGTGTTGTACTCAACAAAAGTGGATAAACCAAAAAATATAAGATTGGCATATTAAGTAGAAGAATTAAAGGTAAGCGATACTTTCTCACCTTAATTCATTATTGCGTAAATGAGATTATGAACAGTATTTCATAAAATATTCATCATGATCTAGAAGCAAAAGCGTTTAGTTGCTATCGAGTGAATATATTACGATTTTTCGTTACAGTTAAAGTTGTTTTGAGGCCTTAAAACAGTATAATATTAAAGTAAAATCTGTATAATCTAAGCAAATACACAATAAAAAAAAAATAAATAAATAAATAAATAAACGGAAATCGTAATACAGATATTTCTGTATTTGGTCGGATTTTTTTCCTCACTTTCAGTCGCAAATTTTAAAAGATACGTCTACATCAAGAGGCGAAATATACTATTTAATTCAATTCACAATAAATAAGCAATACTTAAGAAAAATGAATTAGAGCTCGCGATCTACGAGATTCTAAGTTGTTAACTTGACTATACAGACAAGATTACACAAGTCAATTTTTCAAGTATCGCTATTTATTGTGTTCACATACTTGCACATATTTCTGTGTACTATTTTGTTTATTTCTGTGTAACATTGTTACATATATTACCTGTGTAATATTCTGCTCTTACGCATATATCTGTGTAATATCCTTACATATATATTTATATTTAATAAACGTATGCATATGCAATAAAAATTTAAATAATAATATGAATAATGCAAAATATGATGCAATAAATATAAAAATATAATGCAATGAATATCCAATAAAAATAGTATAAAATAATATTATAAATAATAATATGAATAATGCAAAATATGATGCAATAAATATAAAAATATAATGCAATGAAAATTTCCAGTAAAAATAAAACAATTGATTAAAATCCATTAATTTCGAATCTTTAATGCTTACCGCTTACGCAATTTCTTTAAAAAAGTAAGTATCTTAGAATGTCTATTAAATTTCGATATTTGCGACATTTTATTTTATTTTTTTAATCTACTTAAGATAGAGCATATTAACGATTTTTTTTTTCCCCCAGAGGTGGTGGTGGTAGGTAAACAAATATTTGGCAAGCGCAGCTCTCTGTGAACACAACTTCACATTTAAGGGCTGCCCATAAATGATGTCTTTTTTTTCAGTAATTTTGACATCCCTCTCTCCTTTTGTCAAAAAGTATCACACTTCAGTACCCCCTCCCCCTCTTGTCGTCACATGTCATATATATATTACATAAATACATACTTGCAATTCAGAAACAAAGCATTACGTCATAGATCATACATCAAATTTCATTTTTAAATTTCAGTTATACCTTTTAATGACATTCATGAGCTCAACAATACAAATGATTTAGGTTCTTATTTTGTATCAAATAAGATTAAGGTTTACAACAAAAAACATAATTAATATACAATATCAATATGAAACAGCAATGGAAATTAGTAGTATTTTAGAATTTCAAATGGAATTGAACATACATGGCTTTAAATCTTATCTTTACATTATGAACACAAAATACTACAATTTCAAAATAACTTCAAAATTTAATTTGCTGTCTTTTAATTCTTTTATTTTAATCAAAAGGTATGAGGTCACATTTCTTATTATCCCCTCCCACCACCTTCTCACAAACTGTCATAATTTTACGAACTTCCTCCCCCTCTTTTCCAAGCATGACATCATTTACAACTCCCCTTTAGGAGAGAAAATCAGGAATGAGTATAATTTCTGGAAGGAATCAGTATAAAGTTCAAATAAAAATCATGAAATAATATTTAGTGTTATTTATTTTTCAATTATATATGGATCTGGAATGTTGTTTGCATCAACATAATTAAAGGTTCCTTAATAGTAACAGATCCTGTTAAAAAAATCCCAAAAATAAATTAACTCACAGCTTTTACTCTTACTATTACTTATGATAATAAAAATATATTAGTAATAGAAAAAAAAACGCGTTTTTGTTATGAGCCAATAAAATTTTGCTTTCCTGGTAGAAACAATGCTTGTCCAGAGATCTGTTTTCTCTTTCTGAAAATTTTGAACTTTATCATTTGTTACGTTTATTGAAATTGAATCACATTTTCCATAATGAATATAAATTTAAGTCGTTCAGGATTTTCTTTATTCTTGTACAAAAACGACCTCAGTAGTAACCACTTTGAAGTAAGCGAAATATTTTTCTTAAGTATCCTTACGAACAGTCTCTTTTTAAAAGATACTACTAAATTTCAAGCAAATATTTTAAATATTTTCCTTTTTTTTGGGGGGGGGGAGGGGGGGAGGCTGGGTGGTTATTTAACCTCACCCCTTTTGAAGTTGGTCCAGTATACACATACACATAATCTTTCTTTCTGGAGGCAGAAATATACAGATTTTATCAAAACTACGATTTCCTTTAACATATTGGAAAATATACCCTGCTGAAATTAACCTAATTATTCATGTCTTATCATTGGAAGGCTTATCAAGGTACCCCTGCACTGCATCGAAAAAAAAATTAACTCGAGTTCAAATTTTAAAACACGAATTCCAAATGAACTTTTCACTAATAAAATTTCATTTTCACCCTGATTTATAGAACGTCATAACATTAATTTCCCCCATTGTACTTCTTATCACTGATCGTGAAATTTTTTCCATAAAGATAACAAAAGGTTGATGTTGATTTCGAGGCAACCTCATAATTGGTGAGTAACTGACAGATGACCGAACCTATAAATATTTAAAAATGTGCCGTGAGATGCAAGTAGTCTGGTCGAACGCATCCAGTGAGGATGCTCAAACTTTGTTGGTGCTTCTTTCTCTCCATATTGACCTCAGAAATAAAGAGTCATTAGTCATGCAATCGAAAAGAAACTAAAGAATTGGCAAATCATACAGAGTGCTTACCACCGTCCTGCACCCAGCTGACCTTGAAAAATCAAGCGACAGTGAAATTTTCTCTTTTTCAGTTTCTGCATTCGCAAAATTTCCTGCGACCAGTTAATAACATAATAGTATTGTTCAAAGCTTCTACAACAGTGAAAAGAATAATGTAAGTAATTTATTTATTTTATGGTATTTGCCGAATCAATTCATTTTATTAACCCTTTCGGATCCGATTTCTTTTTTTCATTTTTTAGAAAAAAAAATTACTTTTACGTTAATAACATTAACACTTGCTTACGAATATTTCATTGCTTGAAAGGTAACGAATGTTGTTGTATTGCGTACTATTCAATTAATATTCATATGACAATAGCTTAAGGAAGAATTTTTGGAGATGTTTAGAAAATATTGTAATACAATAAGATCTAATTTATATGACAACTTTCTGATATTTTTTAGCTTTATTATATATGATTCTTTCAGGAAAGTAACTTTTATTTTAAATTTAAAGAGTGAAATATATGTTTAAAATAAAAGAATCGCAAGCGGCTCAAAGAAAATCAAGCAAATAATAATGATTGTCATTATTACTAAATGACTAAACATAAATGAAGTCATATAGTAATTGCACAGACATACACTAACACTACTATATGAAAATAGTGGCAAAAGTATTTCTTAAAAAAAAAATAAATAAATAAATACTCCATTAAAAGACATGTACTATTAATAGTGCATCAGATCCGAAAGGGTTAAAAGAGTTTACCCCGCATTGACTGAAAGAAATATTTTTAGAAATAACATATGATGTATGAAATTTTAAAATACTTAACTTGAATGTAATGTAACTAGACATAAAAGGGTCATTCCATGTCAAGTGTCCTAAATTTTGGCATGGCTCCCGCTCGACCCCCTTCGATTTTTATGAAATTGATACAGAATATACATGTAGGTATATGATGAACATTTGGAAACTGTTTAGTGCAAAAAGTTGTATAGTTGGAGAACCAGGGGTCAATTTGTACCAATCACTATTTCATGCTTGTAGAAAAAACGGCCAAATCATGAAGTTTGGCATCGTATTGCTCATGATATATGAAACCTTAAGTATTGAAAATAGGTGATCTAGTACAACTTTTTGTGCTAAAAAAAGTAATTGCAGTATTAAAAATCACGAATCAAAACTTTCGTGATTACTAGGCCTCGAAGTAGGCTGTACGGCCAATCTGATTGAATTTTACAATTACTTTAACATGCTGTAACTATTGCAAATATTATTTTAAAAATTTCTCGCTTTACAAACTAATTACCTATGGATATATCTTAAAGCCGCTGTAGGTGTTTTTTGATTGTTTAAATATTAATTAAATTATTGATGTTCAAAATCTAATTAAAAATTAAAATCGTCGATTTTTCCCCATATTCAGAAGCGTATATCTCAAAAGGGACACTTCTGATTTGGTTATAATTAGTACCATTGGAAAGAGCATATCTTAATTTATAAAAAAAAAAAAAAAAAAAAAAAAAAAAAAAAAAACTTTATTTCATTTTGGGCCTCTTAGATACAGAAGGAAAATAATAAAATTCAAAAACCTGTTGTACGAGATAATCCAGATACATACAAGAAAGGTATATATTACGACAGGGTCTTTCAATATATTTTGAACCATTTTTTTTATTGCAATGATTAATGCATATAATAATTATCACTTTTTCTGGTCACAGTTACTTCCCCTTTACCGTTATGAGTGATTTGTAACCGCATTGCCAATGAGTTACATCCAGTAACCAGGCAAGACTAGCTCCTGGTTGGGTATTGCATGTTTAACAAGATTTATACAAAAACATTCCTTTTCTCTTTCAGTTTATGCTTTACATTACTGTTAAAACATTATGTATCAAGATTTTAGCTCTATGGATTCTCATGATTATGATCAGAGTCAATGCAGCATTGGCTGTGCTGATAATTCTCAGTGCCATTTGATGACTTATTGTGTACTTAAAGGTTTTAAGCTTTTTAAAGAATTTTCCTCTGAAGAACAGGAGTTAATTAATCGCCGAAGTTTATTGCGTCTTGAAGGAAATTCTCAAATATGATTTCATCACGAAACATTGCTTTTGCATAAATTTGAGTTTCTTCAGCGAATATGCTGTAATCCTTTCACTAAAGACGATCATTGCGTGGAAATCTTTGCGGTCCACCAATTTAGAAAGTTCTAATCATTTGACAGACTAAGAAACTAAGAAAAATGTCAAACTAGACCAAAAAATATGTAGATCATGCAGAAAAGAATTCGAAGAAACAAGAACAACAAGAACAACTCTTCTTCAAGAGAATTGGAGCAAGATGAAATAGATGTAACACAAACGTTGAACAAAAGTCTAACAGCTATTGATTTATCACCTTTAAAATTTCAACGAACATCAACAAGGGATATTAAAAGCTATGCAAAGCGAAAGATAAGGGAAACTGAAGATGTGATTTCAAAGAAAATAGCTATTGTTGCTGGTATAGATCCATGTAAATTAAGACAACCTGCTACATGCAACCAATGCCTAAACTGTTTAGATTACAAACATCTAATTAAAGAATTGAAGAAGTTACAGTTGTCAAAAAGTCCAGAACAAATGCAAATATTAACAGTAGCACCTCAAAGTTGGACAATAAAAGAAGTTATGGAAGAGTTTGAAGTTTCAGAAATAATGACAAAAGCAGCGCGAAAATTAAAAGCAGACATCGGGATATTGTCTTTACCTTGAGCAAAGTTTGATAAGAAGTTGCCAGAGGATATAAAAGAAAGAGTATTAATTTTTTTCATGATGAAGAATTTAATCTAATATGTCCAGGAATAAAAGATTTCATTTCTGCTCGGATAGATGGAAGGAAAGTTCAGATGCAGAAGCATCTATTACTAAGTAATTTGAAAGAAATATTTGCAGTCTATCGAAGTAGTAATGGACCGGAAATCGAATTCTCCAAATTTTACGAGTTAAAACCATCATGGTGTGTGACTGTCGTTGCCATAGACAAGACCTCTGTTGGATTCCTGAAGAGCATATAATTACTGTTCCATTTCCAATAAAAACAAAATTAGTCAGAAATACAATTTACCGAAAGCTGTTGCAATCGCAATCAATAAGAAATTCGACAAAATGAACCAATGAGTAATGTTTTTTTAGATTGGGGATCAGGAATCAACATAATGGGAGCTTGAAAAATGAAAACATTTAATCTATAATAATCTATGGATCCCGTTACGTACCCGCATTCAAAATTTAAAACATGCAATACCCAACCAGGAGCTAGTCTTGCCTGGTTATTGGATATAACTCATTGGCAATGCGGTTACAAATCATTCATAATGGTAAAGGGGAAGTAACTGTGACCAGGAAAAGTGATAATTATTATATGCATTAATCGTTGTAATAAAAAAGAATGGTGAAAAATATGTTGAAAGACCCTGTAGTAATATATACCTTTCTTGTATGTATCTGGATTATCTCGTACAATTGGTTTTTGAATTTTATTATTTTCCCTCTGTATCTAAGAGGTCCAAAATGAAATAAAGTTTTTTTTTATAAATTAAGATATGCTCTTTCCAGTGGTACTAATTATAAACAAATCAGAAGTGTCCCTTTTGAGATATACGCTTTTGAATATGGGGCAAAATCGACGATTTTAATTTTTTATTAGATTTTGAACATCAATAATTTGATGAATATTTAAGCAATCAAAAAGCAACTACAGCGGCTTTACTATATATCCATAGGTAATTAGTTTGTAAAGCGACAAATTTTTAAAATAATATTTTTAGTAGTTACAGCATGTTAAAATAAGGGTAAAATTCAACCAGATTGGCCGTATGGCCTACTTCGAGGCCTAGTAATCACGATAGTTTTGATTTGTGATTTTTAATACTGCAATTAAATTTTTTAGCACAAAAAGTTGTACTAGATCACCTATTTTCAATAAGTAAGGTTTCATATATCATGAGCAATATGATGCTAAACTTCATGATTTGGCCGTTTTTTCTACAACCATGAAATAGTGATTGGTACAAATCGACCCCTGGTGCTCCAACTATGCAATTTTTTGCACTAAACAGTTTCCAAATGTTTATCATATACCCACATGTATATTCCGTATGAATTTCATAAAAATCGAAGGTGGTCGAGTGGGAGCCACTAGGCCAGTTGACATGGAATGACCCAAAATTTAACTAAAAATATACTCGTGTACAAACTCTATTCTGAAATTTGTATGTTTTTATTGTTGCATTACAATTGTTTTATGTTTGCATTATATAGCTCTAATTATAGTACAGCAAGATATCCAATTTGCCTAATCATCAAGTTTAACTAAATCTCACTTATCAAATCATTTTTTTCTTTAGTTAGTTAATTAAATTATTATTATGTGAATTTTCTCTTAAATATTCAGTTAAACTTTAAACGAAGTTTTTCAATGAGCGAAAATCGTTAATATTTATTAATTTAAATTCTTTAATTTGTTTTAAATTATTTTTGTAAATTTTTATTTACAAATAAAAGCAATTTATTAAACTTTAAATTTAAGGGGGTCAGGGATACATTTTAAAAGAATTTTTCTTTATTAAGTTAAAATTTTGAATTTTTTTGTGGTGATGAACCATACTATAAACAAATCCCATATTAAAACTTCTCATATATTTTTAAATAATTAAAAATTAAAAAAATTATTAAAAAAGTGAGGTAATTTAAAATCGGTATAACTCGAAATATTATTTGTAGATTTTCCTTTTCATGTTACAAACAAACAGAAATATCTAATTTAAATTTTGGTTCAAGAGTTTGAAAAATACTATCTTTAAAAATAAATAAATAAATAAATAAAAATTTGATAAAAAAAAAAAAAAAGAATTATGTAACTTTTATTTAAAAAAAAATATTTTCATAAGTAATTTTTTTTTTCAAATTTGCTGAATCAAAATTAATGTAAAACAATTAATAAGACATGTTACAAGTTTGAAGCATTTATCTCTAACAGTTTTTGAGTTATAACAATTTAAATCCGAGAAATTGTGAAAAAACTCATCATAAAAATAAAAAAAAACTCGCATTTTTATACGAAGTCATTTTCATGACAATTATTGCTTGAGGGCTAAATTTTGAAAACAAACCAAAACAACAACAAAATTAATAATAATATTTCCCCTTTTAATTAAGATAAAAACACGATTTAAACTTCATTTTAACACATTCGCTGCTGATCACGCGCCAGCGCGTGATATAGCGCCAACGATAAGGTTCCACTCACGCGCGAGGGCGTAATGTGGGGTGATGTCTCAATAGCTAGTCACGCGCTGGCGTGGGAAAATCTTTCCCTGATTCTTTGTTATAAAAAGTAAATCGGCTTCTGGGGAAAACCCACTTCTACAGTGCGGCATTAACTACCATCACGTCTTCACGTAAGTGGCAGGGAACATGTTAAGCATAAAAAAAAACAGAGAAAATTTTAAAGTGGTATATACATATATATATATATATATATATATATATATATATATATATATATATATATATATTTTTAAATTTTGAAGATTTTGCTCTTGGACCCTTTTAAATAGTAAAATTGAACTATTTTATAATATTATCAAATTATCTGAATGGCAATTTGATGAATTGCATCTTCATTGTGTAAGATAGTTTGACATTTTTTTGGAGACGGAGGGGAGGGGGAAGGGGTGAATGAAATCATCAAAATGAAATGAAATTTCGAGGTTCATCTTTAACCTCGAAATTTCCGGAACGAAAGCGGGCAGACCATGACACTGGCATTTACTTCTGACACTGGCATTTACTTAAGCACTGATCAACATAAACACCACACAATTTTCGATGAGCCTGTGCCGCATTCTATCCTTTTCGGAAGTAAAATAGCAAAAGGTAACGAAAAGGATCTTCTAGAATCTTCATTTTTAAAACACAATAACTTTTGACAACAAAAAATTAAAAGGTTCAAATGATTCGCTGACGTATAGAATAATACGAAAAAAATTGTGTGTGCAGTGTGTCTGTCATTTTTGTCAATTATGAAAGAATTCAGATTACATTGTTTTACCCATTTCGACCCCAGTAATTTTTTTTTATATATTTAGCGAATTTAATACAGTTTGTAATCCAAGCTTTCATTCAGTTTCAAACATTTAGCCAAATATACAGTGAATTTTGCCCTTTAGTCTTTTTTCATTATTTTAGCGGTTTTTGATTTTAGTTATTTTCAATGCAAATAGCGATTTTTCAACTTCGGAGGCAATTTTTTAACATTTGTGAAAAGAATTCGGTTTCAAATTCTTGCAGTTTTTTTAACTTAGCTTTTTTATGAAAAGTCAATGTGATTTTTAGTGATTTTTATCGAGTTTTGGAATTCCGCATCGATTTATTATCTTTCATGAAAAATTCCCGTTTTAAGTGTTTTACCCCATTACAGTAAGATTTTATCCCAGCGATTTTTTACACAGCTATTTTTAATACTATTTTTTAATATTTAGCTATTTTGAATGCAATTATTGAATATTTAACGGTTTTTAGAGTTTCGTTGCGATTTTGTCATACATATATGTATACATTTACATTTTGCCAAATATAAACTTTGCTTCAAACTTTTAAGCAATAAAAGTAAATTTTCTCCTCCGCAATTTTTAAATTTTAGCTTTTTACTACCTTTTTCAGCGGAAATTTTTCCCGAACTCCGCGGTTTCTTGACATCCAAAAAAGGATTTCGGTTTACAATTTTAGCCTAATACAATAAATTTTCTCCTTTGTAATTTTGCAGGGTTTTTCCATTTATTGCAATTTTTAGTGCTTTTTCATGTTTCCCAACGATATATTAACATCCGCATTTGGAATTATATTACATACTTTTATCCTAATATAGTAAAAGTTGTTCATAGTGATTTTTTTAAGTTTTTATGATTTTTATGTTTTTCGAGATCCGTGAAGATTTTTTAACATTCGATATCTTGATCTATATTGTAAACGCCCTTTTTTCAGTAAAGTTTATTCGAATTTCGTGCAACATTCTTCGATCATTTTCGTTAATTTTTCATGTGATTTATAGAGTTTTTTCGTGTTTCTTGGAGATTTTTCAACATTCATAGAACAAATTCTGTTTTAGATTCATAATATTATAATACATTACTATTTTATAAATAACATAGTAATATAGTAATTTTTGTCCTCCGCGGCCTTCGACATTTTACTGGTTTTAAGGGTTCGCTGAGATTTTCCCACATTTAGCAAAAGGAGTCTGGTTTCAAACTGCTTGTCCAACATTGTAAATTTATTTCTCTTCACAGGGAAATTTATTCGGATTTCATAAAGCAGTTTGTATTTTATTTTTATTTTTATTTTTTATTTTTTATTGGGTTTTTAGAGCTTTTTCGCGTTTTATGTTATTTTTTGGCCAGATCCTGGCTACGTCAACATTTGGTGGATCAGCTACACCCAGAAAAAAGTTTTGTTGTATCAACAAAAATTTGTTTGGTCTAACAAATCTTTTCGTTTAATTTCAGGTCAGTAAAATTTTTGTTTGAATAAACAAAAAAATACTGTTGATTTTTCTTTTTTTCAATTTTACGTTTACTATTTTCATCCGAAATGCACAATAACGTAATAATAACGTCATTAATCCGTCTCAATTTGAAAAGTTTCTATTATCCAAAAATTATGTTAATCCTTTATAGCTATATAATTTAATTAAACAAAATTACGTAAGAGAGCTATGGCTACTGCACACCAATTTAAATTTTGTAAAAATAACAACATTTTGTTGGAATTACAAATAGAAAATACAAGACTCTAGTAAGACTGAAATAAAATTGATGAAATTTTGTTAAATTTTATAAAAGTGTTAACATTTTTTTTTTTTTTTTTGTCTGAGCAACAAAAAATGATTTTTTACTTTAACTAAAACATTCGCTTAAGGAAACTCAACAAACTCAACAAAACATGTTTTGAAGCTTTAATCAATAACTTTTTCTTGGTGCAGTTACCAATAAAAATATAATGGAACAGACCAAGTTTTTAGGTATATTGTAAATATTGTTGCTTTTCTTCTGGGTTAGCAATGTATCTACATAGGCGTAGCCCAAGGTTCTTAGTTCTTAAAATAGATAGGTTGGCTCGTAACTTTTCCCCCAATCAGAGGGTTTCCGCTCCTCAACGTCACAAGAATCCACAGTCGGACTTCATCAAGGTTCTTAAAATAGATATTAAGATATCTATTTTAAGAACCTTGGGCGTAACCAGCCTTTTGAACGGGGAGGAAGGGGGGGGGTGCCCAAATTTTTTAACCTGAATATGTTGGGCACAAACAATATCTTATGTAGTAAAACCTACTAAAACGGAATCTCATAAAACCTATCAAATTTCTGTTTTAGACAGGTTTTTATTTTCTGAAGGTATAATTGTGTGGTACTTCTTTTATAAAGGACCCAAACGCAATTTTTAATTGCGTGAAGAAGGATGAGAAGTTGCTCAAAACTAAATCTAATGGATAAGAAAAAGATATATAAATATAAATAAAAAATGATAGATATAAAAAGAATATTGCCCAGTTAAACTGATGGCATTGAGCTCACAGGCTACGCATACTAATTGTACATTACAGCCTTATATTTTCAAGGGTTAATTCCGTTCGAAAAAAAAAATAAGAAGGGGAAACAGCTCTCCCCTTTCCCCTTTTCTTTATACTTAATCATTGAACCTCCTAAACTATCAAGGACATGCTTTATCATATAAAAAATCTGCATTCAAAATTCAGAGCAAATCGGATATTTCTTAATAAAAACCCATTTAGCAGTTATATAATTTAAGAGGACTTATCCCCCTCTTTTATACTTAGCCATTAAACTTCCAAAACTATTCAGAGATTTGAACAAAATCTGACAATTCTGCTTGAAAAACCCATTTATAAAAATTAAGGGGAGGAGCATTAGAACCCCCGTTCCCCCTCTTTATACTTATTCAATGAACACCTAATAACAGTCACGGAATCACCTCATCAGAATGATCCTATATCTAAATTTTGAACGAAAACTCTTAATTCTGCAAGAAAATCCCGTTTATATCAATTAAGGGGAGGGGCATGAGCCTCCCCCCTTCCCCCTGTTTATACTTATTCAATGACCACCTAATACCAATCACGGAAATGCTTCATCAGAAAGATCCTATGTGTAAATTTTGAACAAAAACTATCATTTTTGCATGAAAAACCCATTTACATCAATTAAGGGGAGGGACATGAGCCCCCCGTTCCCCCTCTTATACATATCGAATGAACTCCAAAAACTAATCAGGGAAGCGCCTTATGAGGATATACTTATATACAAAATTTCAAATGGATCCGATACTTTTATCATAAGTTATGGCGTTACGCACGAACGTACGGACGTACATACAGAACGGACGGGCACATAAGCTCTCAGGCTATGATAGCCTGTGAGCTAATAAAATAAAGATACCCGAAAACATAAATCTGTAATTATCACAAATTTTCATTTCAAACAGCAATGAATTACTAAAATAAATAAACACGACTTTAGTTCCACTATCATTTTGATCAAAGTAGCATTAAAATAACTGGCAAAAGGAATAAGTACGCACTTTAAAGTTGAAAAGAGTTCTTTCAATATTTTCTACACATGAATAAATAAAATTTTCCTGGTCTTTAAAAAAATGAGCTCATCTCATCTGTATAACATGTTCTTTTTACGAATGTCAAAATATTGTCGAAAAAAAAACGAAATTTATCGAACCAACAGGCCAATCTCCATATTAATTTGAATTTTGCATAGTATTACAGTCGAGTCTCTATATAACGAAATTCATCGCTCTAGTAAAAAATTCGCTATATAGAGAAATTAGATGTATAGAGAATGATGTTAAAAAACGTATTTAATGTGTAAATTTTGAATAAATATTATTTTTGACCTTTTTAATTAAGAATTTGAAATGTTTAAAAATAAATATTAACCCACATTTTATTTCTTAATTATTTAAGCTGTTTCAAAAAAGAGGACAGACATTTATTTGAAAGCTGAATGAGAATCAAATAAGGAAGACTTGCATTAATTTCAAACAAAGATATCTGTAATTTTTTGTTGTTTTGATTTTAAAATTGTTATGCTCTCAAAAAAAAAAAAAAAAAAAAAAAGCTCAAATTTTATCAAGGAATGAAAAATTGTAGTTAACATTTGAAGGCCTCTCTTATGTGCCTCTCACTGATTCCTCTCTTATATGTGTAACAATCCAATTGACTCCGTTTTGAGAAGGATGTGGAAATGTGTGTGAGAGGTGGGATGAATTCGTTAAATTTAAAAAACAAGGAAAAAAGTAAAAAAAAAAAAAAAAAAAAAAAAAACTCAGCACTGAACGATAAATCAAAAATAAGTGATGGAAAATTCATTCCATATGATTTCGAAGCTTTTTTAAAACTAAATAAATTAAGGGTGCTCTCAACTCCTCCGGCTCTACAAGCGAAAAACGTTTTGACACATTTACCAATTCATTTTTTAACAAAAAGTTATAAAATTGGAATGCCTGACTATGGAAGCGATTTCGAATCGACTTATTTTTCCATTTTATGATAATTAAATTACCTATCCAGTTCTAAGCTATTTCGATCAAGAGATCACCCGTTTTTAGCTCACAGGCTATCATAGCCTGAGAGCTTATGTGCCCGTCCGTTCTGTATGTACGTTCGTATGTTCGTTCGTGCGTAACGCGATAACTCATGATAAAATTATCGGATCCACTTGAAATTTTGTATATAGGTATATCCTGATAAGACACTTCCCTGATTAGTTTTTGGAGTTCATTCGATATGTATAAGAGGGGGAACGGGGAACTCATGCCCCTCCCCTTAATTGATATAAACGAGATTTTCATGAAGAATTAACAGTTTTCGTTCAAAATTTAGATATAGGATCATTCTGATGAGGCGATTCCGTGACTGTTATTAAATGTTCATTGAATAAGTATAAACAGGGGGAACGGGGGGCTCATGCCCCCCCCCCTTAATTGATATAAATGGGATTTTCATGCAGAATTAACAGTATTCGTTCAAAATTTAGATATAGGATCATTCTGATGAGGCGATTCCGTGACTGTTATTAGGTGTTCATTGAATAAGTATAAACAGGGGGAACGGGGGGCTCATGCCCCTTCCCTTAATTGATATAAACTGGATTTTCATGCAGAATTAACAGTTTTCGTTCAAAATTTAGATATAGGATCATTCTGATGAGGCGATACCGTGGCTGTTATTAGGTGTTCATTGAATAAGTATAAACAGGGGGAACGGGGGTTCTTATGCCCCTCCCCTTAACTTGTATAAATGGATTTTTCAATCAGAATCGTCAGATTTCGTTCAAATCTCTGAATAGTTTTGGAAGTTTAATGGTTAAGTATAAAAGAGGAGAATATCTCCTCTTAAATTATATAAATGCTAAATGGGTTTTATTAAGAATTATGCGATTTGCTCTGAATTTTGGATATAGGTTTTTTAATATGATAAAGCATGTACTTGACAGTTTAGGAGGTTCAATGATTAAATATAAAAAAGGAAAAAAGGGAGAGCTGTTTCCTTTTCTTAATTTTTTTTTCGAACGAAATTAACGGAAATACAAGGCTGTTAAGTACAATTAGTATGCGTAGCCTGTGAGCTCAATGCCATCAGTTTAACTGGGCAATATTCTTTTTTATTCTCTTCCTTTTCGACCGGTTTTTCCGCTTTCGTCCTGAAATGTGCTCAAAAACGTCATCTTTGAAAGCTTGTTATGAAATATCGATTATGTTTTTAAAAAACAAAAATTGAGTGCAATTAGACAGTTTCTGAATAACAACACCTGCTATTTTCATGCATTTCCGAACAAAAATAAATTACAGCATGCGTTACAAAGTTGTTCTTTTTGATTTAAGAATACCCTTAAGACCAGTTTATGAAAAAATTCGTTGTATGGAGATAGATATTTCGCTATATAGAGACTGTTTTTAATGTAATGATGCTAAAAGGGGACCGTTCCTATTAAAAATTCGTTATATTGAGAAATTCGATGTATGGCGTTTCGTTATAGGTAGACTCGACTGTATTTTTCATTTTCAAAGGAAGATGATTTTTGCAACCCCCTCCCCCTCCTCCGTTCCCCAGGCTAATCACACGGTGAAATTATAGTTTCACATTTTTTTTTTTTTTTTTTTTTCTTTTTCGCTCCTACCTTGACTTTAGATTACAAAAGCAAAGATCTATCTAAGTTTCTATCCCTGTCGAGTATTTACGCTAATTTCCTATGGAATTGCAAAAAACATGCATGAGAAAAACCGGCGTTTAAAAAAAAAAATAAAATAAAAAAATAAATAAATAAAAAAAATAAAAAAAATACATCAAATTGGGATTATAAAACTTTTTGACTTACTGTGACTAATACAGATTCTAGTAAATATTCCAGTTAAAAAAAAAAAAAATAAATAAACAAATAATTTTCTAAAAAAAAAAAAAAAAAAAAAAGAATGTGGGTTTTTTTTAATCACATTTCAAAACATAAGATTGTTAGTTTTGAGTAACTAATTGAACTAACTTGGCTTTCAATTTTTTTTCTTTTTCTTTTTTTTTCTTTAATATAAATTTCGTTTCTTAAAATAATGAAGCTTGTGTCTGCGCGAGTGTGTGTGTGTGTGGGGGGGGGGGGTGCCCGGGAACCCAGGGCACACACACACTGGTTACGCGCATGATCTACGAATGTACGATTTTTATTTTAAAAAATTATAGCTCCAATTGAAAGTTTTTTTTTCATTTGGCCATTTACAGCAGCATTTGGCTCAAAATGAGAGGCAATTAGACGGCATTTGACTGCCATAATATTAATATATTGTTACAATATACATATTTTATAAGTCTTTAGTTTACATAAACATATTTGATCAGAATGTTTCATCAAATAGATCAAATTAAGTAGATTCTAAACCACTACCTTACTTTACGTTCAATGAAATAACTTTTTTCGGTTCAAAGTTATTTTTTTATTTAAAAAAACCCGAAAGATTATCAAATATAAATATAATATTTAGGAACTGACCGAATTGCATGATCTTTATGCCTCAATAAAAGCAATTGGGGAAATTTCACTGCTTTCTTTAGGAATTTCTCTAGGAAAAAAGGAAAATAATAATAATAACTGTTTCTTTTCCGTTAAAAAACTAATCAGTCGAATTGCAGATTTTATATTCATTTTACAGCTTCATATTAATTCTCAGATTTTTTGCGTTCTAGAAAGCGGCTAAGAGAATTTTCATTCTCAATATTTACAAAGTCTTTGTATATTTCGACCTTAAAGGTCACGTATGCCGAGTTTTATCCTGGAAAAAAACAATCACATATCTGCATCCCATCCTTTGCACGTGAATTTAGGAAAAAAGGTCAACGGAAAAAACGTCAACGGAAAAAAAGTCAACGGAAAAAACGTCTACGGAAAAAAGGTCAACAGATAAAAGCGGCAACATTAAATGATAGTAATAAATGTCAGTTCTTCAATAAATCTAAAGGTGAGATATATTAATTATTAAGGGATGTATCTTAAGTTATAGAAAACCGATTCTATGTTTCAAATAAGCATACACGTGTTAAACACGCGTATCGGTTATTTCAACTCGATTGATGAATAGTTTACGTATAAAAACAACGACTTTCATATCTTCTTTCAAACTTTGACAAAGGACATTCTTTGGAGGAAAAAAAAAAAAAAAAAAAAAAAGAAAGAAAGAAAGAAAGAAATGTAATTTAACAAATTACAACGACTATTTGGAAAATAATATTTTCAAAGACTATATTTTAGACTTATAAATGATTTCTATATTTAAAAAAATAATAATAACATCATTTCTATGATGATCACAACGTAGCTTACGTAATAACAGAGTCCTATTAATATGCCTGGACATTTAGAGTCACGTTAATATTCCTGGGCCAGTTATAAACAATTATTAAAATGAAATAGCAGTTTAACAATTATCGGTATTGTAAATTTTTAAATTACTAAACATTGAACATTTTTAATTTTTATACCGTCATATACAGAAAAAAATTTACTTTTAAATGAAGCTTCTGTTAAATGTAACTTGCTTTAAATGTAAGTATGCAGCTTGTTTGAAATTTGTATCTAAATTTGTCATTGAGGTGCTGTATCAGAAGAACTAATGCACGAAATTTAATAAAAATTTATATTCAGGTAGTCTCTGATCTAAATTGATGCTGATTAGTTTTTTGGTGTAAATCACTCATCAGGTGGAGCTGCTGTTTTGCATTTTTTATGATTTACGCATCAGCTTTATCTTAATAACTAATATATAAATTTCCATTAAACTTCAGATTCCGTGCGTCCATGACATGAGTTGGTGGTGTTTCTATTTTGAAGTAAATTACTCTACATGGCTATGCTATGCTGCATTTTTCACAATTTTCACAACAGCTGTATCTCAAGAACTAATGAACGAAATTTAATAAAAGTTTTCAATTTAGATAGTCGCTGATATAAATTGATGCTGATTACTTTTTCATGTAAATCTTCAACAGATGGCGCTTCTAAACTGCATTTTTACCGATTTGCAACAGCACTATTTCAATAACTAATTTACGGATTTTCATCAAACTTCCGGATTCAGTGATATGAACTAATTCTGTTTCCGTTTTAATGTTAATTGTCCAATAGGTGGCGCTGTTGTGCTCAATTTTCCCGATTCCTGAAATAGCTCTGTCGCAAGAATTAATGCATGAATTTTCATCAAACTTTAGATTCAGTAATTCCCTGATATAAATTAGTATTCTGTAGTTTTTGGAGTAAATCTCTCGAAAGGTGGCGCTGCTATACGGTATTATTCGTGATTATTGCAATAGCTCTATCTCAGGATCTAATGCATGAATTTTCAACAAACTCCATATTCTGTTAGTTCTTGATAGAAATAAGTGCTTTTTAGTTTTTGGAGTAAATCGTGCTATGTGACATTATTCATGATTATCACAATAGTTCTATCTCAAGAACTAATGCACGGATTTTCATCAAACTTCCAATTCTGTTGTTCCCTGATATAAATTAATATTCTTTTGTTTTTAGAGTAAATGGCTCAATAGGTAGCGCTTCTGTCAAGTCTTTTTATGATATCTGCGATAATTCTATCTTAAATAGTACTAATACACTTGTACTAATAACTTGTACTAATAGTACTAATAAGCTTGTTCATCTCCCATTATTCTTGTCCAATGAACTCCTGGAACTAATCAGGGAAGTTCGATATCAAGATAAATCTATCTCCAAAATTTGAAGCAAATTGGATATTTCGATCAAGAATTATCGCATTACGTACATACACACGTACATACGTACATACATACATACATAAATATGTACATGGTTTCATACACACAGACAGAATCTGCGAGCACATCAGCTCTCAGGCTTTGATAGTCTGTGAGCTAAAATCGCGTCAAATTGCATCGGCCTAGGATAAATTAGACCAAAACTAGAAAGTTGGCGCCGGGGCGGTCTTTAGATTCAATAAAATCACGCCAAATTGAATTGGCCTTGGACAATCTAGATGGGCCTAGGATAAACTAGTTCAAACCAATGAATAGCAGGCTAAACTAGTTTAGCCTAATAACAGTTCGGCCAAACTAGTTTGGCCTAGGAAAATCTAGTTTATCCGATGGGCGTTCGGATAGACTAGTTTGACCTAGGAAAAATTAGTTTATCCGATGGGCGTTCGGATAGACTAGTTTGACCTAGGAAAAACTAGTTTATCCGATAGGCGTTAGGATAGACCAGTTTGGCCTAGGAAAAACTAGTTTATCCGATGGGCGTTAGGATAGACTAGTTTGTCCTAGGCCAATATAGTTTGGCCTAAAATCGGGTTTGGCCTGTAACATAGTAATAATAATATATGAATAAAAAATTGTATGTATATACATGTTATTTTTTTTTCGACAAGTGAATTGCATTTTTAATAATAAGGTTGTGTTTTCTCGCGATGACCTTTATCAGGCTGTCGCGTGCAAAAATTCTGTCGAAAACGTCATTTTGGACTGCAATTCTGGAAGGCCGCCTCCATTTATCGAAAAATGAAAAATATTATTCGACTTTATGGTTTTTAAATAAGATCCTCCTCCCCAATTCCGCCCCACCAGTGGTTGAGAGGTGGTGCTCTCGAAGCCGATAGACGAGAGATGCTGGGATCGAACGTAATCACGTCCGTCGGCCGAACCGTTCGGAGTTTTCCACGATTTTCTTCTACTTTGGGTAACCTTGCGTGAAAACGGTTTGAAAGACCTCCACAGAAGGCTCTCCTCGAATGGCTTATATACCCCTGGGCAGACAATCAGATGTCATAAATAACAATAATAACAATTAATAATTAAGTTTTTTTTTCCTTTTTTGCTCCTTTTTTTCTCACTTCAAAGAATGTTCTTGGCCAAAGTTTACATAAAGATATGAAAGTTGCTGTATTTATACATAAGCTATTCACCAATCGAGTTGAAATAACGGATACACGTGTTTAGAACGTCTAAGTTTACTTGAAACAAAGAATTGGTTTTCTATAACTTAACATACATCCCTATTATTTACTATTGTCATTTTTATCTGTTGCCCTTTTTTCCGTTGACGTTTTCCGTTGACGTTTTCCGTTGCCCTTTTTTCCGTTGCCTTTTTTTCCGTTGACATTTTTTCCGTTGACCTTTTTTCCGCGCACCTTTGCACGCACTAAACATCCAACCAATAGCGTGTTCGGCAATGTCATCATGGTAGTATTTATGCATACAGTCCAGTTTTCAATGAGTAGTTTGCACATTATTAGAGAGCTTGGAGCTTATCCACTGAAAAATTTTGTGTTTGGCGGTATTATTTATAGAATTGTTTCCTTGAATGTAGAATTTAATGAATGACTGTTTAGAGAACACGCCAAAATTAATCATTTTTTCACTAGTTTTAAACACGTAACAGTGCTACCGTTTAAATTCTTTAAAGCAAGAATATCACAATAATTGAGTTTTAAATTCGAACAGCGAAAGCTTAAAAAAATAATGTTGACTGCTGTGGTGAAGAATTAGTTATATTTCGATAATCGGAAAAGACAGTTTGGTATTCTAAATGAGCAACAGATAAAAATAGTTTTAATTTTTTGTCTTTTCATTGCTTACTTAAGTATTATTATGGCAACTTATAACAACAAGTTGTAAACTGCATGTCAAACGTAGCAAATGTGGTGCATTCGTACTATAAAGTTTTAAAATAACAATTTTTTTTAAAGTAACAAAGTTTTAAAATATTCTGACCTTGGTGTAATAGTATATAGTGCATCGGATACACTATATTGGCCGAAAACTTTTTTGTGTCCCTGCAAATACCGTGTGCTTTCTATTACACAGGAAATGACTTGTAGTAAACACCAACAACGTACATGAATTTCATAGAATATGGAAAAAAGTTTAATAGTTTTAGAAAGCTTTTCAATTAGTGTTTCCCTCTATACTACGGATACTTTTGTGTAAGCCTGTAAATTAATAAGAAATATTCTTTGCACCACATATTGTGCGGGATGTATTTTTTAGTATGTACTTCGTAGATGCATATGAATTCTATTATATTCGAAAGAGTATAACATCATTAAATTTCACATGAAACTGTTTTTTTTTTCCATTGAGCATAATGTAACAGAATGATTTTGATTGTCCCTGTAATTAAACTATGCATCCAATTTTCATAAAATTTGAAATGACTCGACAAAATTATGCAACAATTATACATTTTAAATTTCAAACGATTCGGTTGGGTAGTTTTTCCTCTGTTATATGCAGACAGATGAACGGACGAATTGGACGACGATTATGAACACAGTTAAAAAGAGACTGACTGATACACTCATTTGAGTGTAAAAATATTAATTTAACCAAACATATGTTTACTGTTGGCGCCGACCGATAAAAATGGATGCAAAAATCTCAACTATTTATCATATCATTGTAATCGATGATACTAAAGAGAGATGTTTTAGCATCTCTCAAAGTTGTGAAAATTCATCAATGCAATTCAAACAATACAATCTTGACAAAAAGTTTCTGATATAGTAATTGAATCAACATGTAAGAGTAGTTTTAATTTTTTGTTTATTTGATGCTTATATAGCTAGGATTATAGCATATGATAAAAAAAGATAAGAACTTGAGGAGGAGGGGAATGTTGTAAAATGGAAAAGACCGTTGCAGTCATCAGAACATATCAGGATTAATTTGACAAAACATTTACTATTGACATCGAGATGTTTTACTTTATGTTCTCTTCAAAAATAACATTAATATAAATGTAAATAGATATTCAATGTCGACTGATAAAAATGTACTCCAAACCTCATAAACGTTTTTTTAGTAAATGATAAACTAAAGAAAGTTGTTCTGGCATTAAAAATTTTGAATGAAATTCATTTGCTGCAATATTGAAAAAAGAGTACTAGGCATTGCAAATAATTCAACATATAAAATGATCTCATTGGTCTCATTGTCTAATAAATTTGTCTCTTTGTTGCTTACATAACTATAATATCGTAGCGCATGAATGAAAAGAAATAAGAAAGGCTATAAAATAAGACTGAATGATGCACTCTTCTGAACATAAAAAGATTAATTCTTTCATATCACAGGATTTATTTACATATTTTTTTTTAATTTCTGTTATGAATTTACCTTAACAAATTAATATCTAAGAAATATTGAAAGCGAAAACAAAAATAATAAAATTTATTTTTTGTACATAAAATTTGATGATACAAAAGGCACTCAATCAGTGCATTTTTTGATAATTTGAAAGTTTTTTTTTTAAATTTTACTTGAAAAAACATTGAAACAAGTAAATTAAATATATATTTAATATGTTTTTATCACTAATGGACTCTGCGTGTGATATTGTAACCTACAGTAAAATTTACATCTTTGTTTTTGTACATTTCGTACATTTCTGCCACAAGCCATTTTTATGTAATATGTAGCTCGCTAAAAAAGCACTAAGAAACAAATCGCTATTTTGTTTAATTTTACAATATGTTAGGCTCCATTCATATCAATTTCTTTTTTTTAAGACATTATTTATACACGGAAAAAAATTGTAAAGTTGTGCTAGTGTATCCTATAGGATACATGGGGGTTGAAGAAGTTAATTTAACAAAACATTTGTTTACTATTCTCTTCGGAATGTTTTACTTTATACTCTCTAAGAGAAAAAAGCAGCGCCGTGCGAAAGGGGGGTGGGCGGCAAAGGGTGCGGTCTCTCGGGAGCGGAAATTTAGGGGGCGCCAAATTTATACTACCAACATCATTTTTGGCCTGTTAGAAGAAAAAGTTGGGTGGGGGTGGGGGGTGCCAAATTGAAGCTTTGTCCGGGCCAGTTTTCTCGTCGCACGCCACTGGAAAAATGATATTTAGGGGGGGACAAAAAAATCTTACATGTCAACTGATAAAATCAAATTCAAAATCTGCATATTTTTAATTTAGTAAATGATATACTAAAAATAATTTATATAATAGATATGATATTACACGGTACGGACGGTACATATGATATTACACGAAGATATTTATGATTATAAAATTAAATACACTTAGGGGATTGTTACAGTAGTGAAAAAGTGAGTTTGGTTTTGTAAATGATGCAAAGTACAAAAATGGTTTTGAGTTTTTTGCCTCTTTGTTGCTTACATAAATAGAATTACAGTATGCGATAAAAATAGATAAGAAAGTGTAAAATGAGATGGACTGATGTACTCGTGAACATAATCAGATTAATTTGTCAAACCATTTGTCTACTATCAGTGACGCAATGTTACACTTTATACACTCTAGGACAATTGAATTAATATCAATATTATAAAGAAAAAATATGTCCGGGAGTATCATGAAATAATCATATGGAGAGTGTCAATGACCTAAACGATTTATTTCGTGTTTATCGCAAATTCATTAACTTCTAACCATTCAACGATTATAATTTTTAAACCGTCGAATAAGCAACAAATGACATTTAACTTCTTTGAAAAATTTACTTCAATTTACTGATTTTTTTAAAAATGAAGTTTTCCATCATGATTTTTTGAAAAATATGTGTCTACCACGATTATTCAGTAACGGAAGATTAACTTGCTTGCATTTAAACAATATAACTAATTAAGCCTCTATTTCTGATTAATACTGCATAAAAAATAATCAATAAAAAAATAAACTAACAAAACATAGGTTTAATAAATTTATAGTTAAACTATGTTGTTAAGCAGTGAAATAATAATAATAATAAAGCTCATAGTAAACGGTGAAATCTTAGACAATTTCTTTCACTATTTACCATTGACATATGAAAGTGCCGTTTTTATGAATTTCAAAACTTTATTCATACACAAAATCAATAGTTTTTCGTTTAGAAAGTCTTTTTGCTGTTTTTAAAGGGTAATTAAAAAAAGTAAATAAAATATAAAAAAGATACTGAATAGAGATGTTTTAGTATTAGAAATCGAAAGCAACTAATAATTATTATCTTGGAAGCAACCACAGTTTTTGTGCTTTTGAACAGGTGAAGCAATGAATGAATACGTTTTAAAAAATAAAATTCAACAGTAATAATAATTCACACTAAAAACTTTCTGTAAATAGTGAAATCTTAATTTTTGGAAAAACGGAATGTCCTTAATTATTTACTACTGGCATGTAAAAGTGTCGTCTTTATGAATCCCAAAACTTTATTTAAATGCAAAATTAATATTTTTTCATATAAAATGCTTTTTGGTGTTTTTATTTGATAATTTAAAAAAGTAAATGAAATGTAAAAAAATAGATACCGTAAAGAGATGTTTTATTAGTAGTGATAGAAAATAAATAATAACTGTTATTTTAGAAGCAAACACAGCTTTTATACTACAGAGAAGATCTAGAAGTGTATGAACATTAAAAAAAATAATAAAGTTCAGAGATAATAATAATTCACACTATAGTTACAGTGGTTTATAAAGTTAAATACTCCGATTTAATAAAACCATCAAAAATTATTGTAAGCTGCGAAATCATTTGGCTTAAAAAATGCTCTGTAGTTTTAAAAACAACATGGCTTAAACTGCAAGCAGATACAATCATTACATCAAAATAAAAAATCCCTTTTTATGTTGTTCTGAAAGGTGGCTGTCTAAGAAATAATTAAAATTTTGTTTTAATTAATCTCGGAATATATTCTTCTAATATTCGTAGCATATTGTATTCGTAGCATCATTTAAACTAAATTTTTATGAGTGATAAAATTAAAAGACTTTGTACATTTGTTTTCAGTTTATAGTGAAGTTATTTTAATGGAGTATTTTTAAAGTATTTGTAGGTCGTTGATATCTAAGAAAGGTAGTAAGTAGTTTGTGTTTGAAGAACATAATACGAAATCCGTTTCCTAGAAATAAAACACTGAGCCCTTAGGCAGATTGAAGAGTCATATAAATCTATGGAACTTTCTTTTATTAAAATTCATTTAGATATTGATAAGGTTACCCCCTGTAACAGGAACCCCAATGAGTACGTCTTATCTTATCAGAATCAGATGCAAAATAAAATCTTTGTAAAATATATTCTGTCTAACCGTGTTTGAAACCAATTTCATAATTTTAAATTAAATTTTATTTTAATAAAACTTTATAGTTATGAATTCAGTTATTAATTCAATAAATAACAAATTAAATTTTATTTTAATAAATTCTTTATACTAATGATTTACAAGTAATCTTTACAAAATCTTAAAAAGTACTTAAAAGTAATCATTACAGCAAATTTTAAGTTTCTAGCCCTAACAACTCCAACAAAATCATAATTTAAATCGTTTTTAGAACGTTTTTTTCCCTAATTTCAGCCTTTTAAATTTCGAAATATTTTTTTTACCGTTCTTAGTGGACATTTACATCGTAAATATAATTTTCATACCGATAAAGCTCCAAGTTCCTATATTAAATGTATTACTGAAATGACAATTTTAGAACATTTTTTGCTCGTGTACCCTATGTTAAAATTCAAATATTCAAAACATGTCTGTGCAAGCATTTACATCTTCAAAGTAAATATCAGGTCAAATTTCAAATTATCCAATTCCAAATAAATCATAATTTACAACGTTTGTAGAAGGTTTTCCTCTCATTTGATACTCTTAAATTTCCCATTTACCAGAAATTTACATCTTAAAAATGATCACCGTACCAAACTTCAAGTTTCAAGCATTAATAATCTGACAAAAACCAAATTTTAGAACTTACTTTTTTTAAATCTTACATCCCGCCCCCCTTATAAGCTGTATACCAACATGGAGCAGGAAAGGTCACATTCTTTTGACTCCGTGGCTTTTGAAATCGACGGTAATTCGCGAGATTAACCTTGCAACTGAATACGCAAGTATTCTTTATATTTTTAATATTGATTAAATTTTCAGAATTGTTTCCCTGAGACATGATTCTCGCAATAAAAAGCAATCATAAAAAGTTGTTTTTTTTCTGAAAAGAATATATATTAACCTTTTTTTTTATTTCATATTTTTCAAATATCCAAAGCAAATTAATATTTATTCTTTCTTCTACTTAAAAATTTTAAAAAAAGTATGCAAAAAGAATTATTTTTTCAAAAGATATATAATTTTTTATACGCGGGTAAAATAATAATAATAATTTAATTTTTTAATATTTATTTTTTTAGAAGAATTTACATTTTTAAAGGAAAATGTATAGTATACATACATGCATAAATTTGTAGCTAAAAAAGAGTAAAAATTACTGATTAAAAAATTTTAAATAATTCTTGTTCATACCTTTGACCAGCTTAGCTGTTTTCTATAAAATAAATAAAATAAAAATACTTTTTCTTAGAATTATCTGTAACAAAATTTATGAAAAATTGTTGTCGAACAATCCGAGAAAGATAATATTTTTTTAATGGTTCGTTAAAAATTACCCGAGGTTTTTGGATCATCAGTAAGATAGGATCGATAACAGGTTTATTAAATCTGAAATAGTAGCATTATATATTTGCAAACAATAAGCAAACAAATTTATTTCATAAAGATGGAGTGTGTTAAAGGTAATGAATTTCACGGTATTCATTTTCGATATCGAAATTTTTTAGGAACTGTTCTTCAGTACGGAATTATCGGGGTATTTCGAAACATGACAATTAGTCGGCGATAATTTTGAAGAATACAAAACATAAAGAAGAATTTCATAACCTAATTGAATTTGCCATGGATAATCACGAGTTTCTTTCTATTGATCAATACAAGGTGTAAACATTAAATATCGAATTGAATTTTTTCTGTTTATTTACAATACCTCATCGCAGCAATATTTTGTGTGCTAAAACTGTATTCTTCTGAGAATTTTGTAAAGAATTGAACCCCATTTGTAATGGTCGAACAGCCGACAGCACAAAAATCTAAAGTATCGAGCACAAGGGGAAAAAAAACTTTGTTATATGAAAGAGTAGTAATAGGGGAAACTAATGATTCATGTTTGCCGAAAGTGAAATGCATAAACTAAAAATTAATATCAGTAGCGGTTCACACGTAAGTTTATCATTGTTTTTGCCGTACAACCATTTCATATCTTTGACTGTACGGCAAACACTATGTTAAACCTACGAGTAAATCACTAGTGATATTAATTTTGGCTTATGCACTGCTTCATTTCCGACAAACATGAATCATTAGATTCCCCTATTACAATTCTTCCATAAAATAAAGTTTTTTTTTTCTTGTGCTTGATATCTTAGGTTTTCGTGCTATCGGCTCTTTGACTATAGCCACGAACTTTTTCTGTCACCTTCAGGGACGTAGCTTTAGGGGGGGAGGGGGGGAGCCTCCCCTCCCAATATATTCAGGTAGTAGGGCGCCAAAGAAAGTTTAAGGGCGCCGTTAGGCGCCCGGAAAAAAAGGCTTTGTTAGTAGTAATAAGTAATTATAAAATAACTTAATTTGAAAGGTAAAATTACAAAATAAATTACTAGTCACTTACAAAACAGGAAAAAGGCACTTAATTTTAGACTTGTTACTTACTACCTCTATTCTCCCACTCCTATCCCGAAGAAAATTTATGCATCCAAAATAAAAAATTTCAAAAACAGGCTTGTAATGAATTCCAGCATAAATGTACAGTTATTTCCTTCTTATTGTAATTGTTGGTCACCCTTAGAAATAGATAGAAAGGGAAAAGAAGTGTGGAAACGACTGTAGTGCGTTTGAATGGTTCTATAATATGTTTTAGTAGTAAGGCGCCACAAAAGGTTTAGAGGTGCAGTCAGACACCCAAAAAAGAGGATTTCAAAAAGGGCGCCATGGAAGGTTTAAAGGCGCTGTTAGACACCTAAAATTTTTATTATTAATATGGCATTCTTAGATTATTTTTTACACACACACACACAAAAAAAAAAAAGGGAAAAAGAAAAAATAATGAAATAGCAGTAACATGATTTGGAATTAATATTATTGTAAATTTATAAGAAAATAAATTATGGTTTCAAAAAATATAGGCAATCCATTACATTTGAGACATTTTAAGATTACTACTAGGCGCTATCCTCAGTGCAAAAACAGGAACACATTCCGGAAATGGACATTGCTCGATCACTACATGTAATGTGATTTTTCGGAGAAAAGCTCTCCCCTTATTCCAATTCAAGGTTGGTGGTCCTCGACAGGGTCATCTGACCTTAATTATTTTAACTCCCCTCTTATGTGCTTCCTTGTGTGAGGTTAGATAATTTCCGGGCGTCACCTACATACATCCTTGTTGTCCAGTGTCTAGTGTTGTCAGATTGTACTGAAGCTAATAACGCGACTTTTCAAAACTAGCGATTTTTTTTCGTTCAATTTTTAAAATAAAAATAAAAAGCTGTCTTTTGTGGTCGTCCAGAGGGAAGAAATTCAGTCATGAATGATGACTGAAATAACACATAAAAAGAAAAAACCAGGAACAAAAGACAAAAAGAAGTTATGAAGCGGAGAAATGACGCAAATTTATGAAAAAGTGGATGAAAAACGATAATGCAGTCGAAGGTAAAAAATGTACATATTTTCCTTTAATTAAGCATGTTCTTAAAGTACAATGTTTATATTTCTGACGCAATCGTGAGTTCATTTATTATCAATCATTGCTATTATTATAGAAAAAAAATCTAATAGCATTCTCAGTTTTCCGGTAAATTTAAGTTTTAATGATTTTTATTATTTATTTCCTAAACAGATAGCTATTTTTTGATTAATGGTGATTTCTGAAACTTTTACATTATTAATAATCGACCTAGTTTTAACCCAGGACTGGGCAGGAATGAAGCTTCTCCCAAATTAAAAGAAATATATGTTTAAGGGTGTACTCGAAAACATGCTTTTCTACCTTCAACACCTCGAAATTTTCTGATAGAATTTCAGACTCATTTTTAAAAATAGAAACATGAAACTTGCTGGAGTGATTTTTGAAGAGATGTACAAGGTGCCGCATAATCTTATTTTTCGCTCCATTAATTAGAATTTGATTGATAAACAATCATTGCTTCAGCATGGTTCTTTTTTTCGTCTCCAGGTCTTTCGCTTCGGAAAATTCGGTTCACAACGCCCACTTTGACAGCATTTTTCACACTATTTTCTGCCTTTATCAAAATATCGAGATTTACGGCACCTTGTATAGTTTCTGAATAACAGAATCTGTCAGTCTGATGAATTTGAGAGCAAAAATGAATTCAAAATTAAATGCGAAAATAAGCAGTTTGGATCGGAATACACCATTACTTACAAATGTTTTTCGAAAAAGCAATCGAACATACCCGTAAGACATGGTGACGTCACTGCAACGTCGTTGAGAAGTCACATTGTGACTTTGTGACCATCGATTGTCGATGTGACGTCACGTGACGTCGATGTGAAGTCACAGTGACTAAAATGTGAAGTCGTTATGGCCGTTTTAGAGCTTTTTTGTGACGTCACAATGTGACCAATTTGTGAAAAGTGTGTCATTTGTGACTACTTTGACATTAATATTGTGACGAACTGTGAAATTTTCTTTACAAAGTCACATCTTAGTCACATTGTGACGTCACTGAGTGTTGGCATTTTCGTCACAGATGTGATGTGACCAAAGTGACTCACAGTGACGTCATTGTGACGTCACTGTGAACATGCATGCTATGAGGGTAGTAAGATGCAATCGAATGGAACCAAACAAATATTCAGTTTTACATGATTTATTATTATTATTTAGGTTTTTGGTATCCACATATTGCATTTTCACAGATTTTATTCTATAAAACACTGTATTTAAAATTGTAACATTATAGTTAAAAATGCATTGTTTATGATCAAGTGGTACTGATTTCATTCTTGCAAGGGTTACTGATCATGTGGTAAAAAAAAAAATGTTTTTCAAAAAATTTTCAACTGAGCAATATTTTTTTTTTTTTTTTTGTTTTTGTTTTTGGCTCTATTTTTGTTTTATAACATGATTCCTAAATATAATTTTGTTATGGTTTATCAATTGTGCATATACATTTCAAGTTATTGTCACTCTTCTGATGGGTCTTTTTTCTGCCTTGCGGTAAACATTACAGCTTAAGGGTATATTTCGATTCAAACTGCTTATTTTCCGATTTATTTTTTAATTCATTTTTGCTGTCAAATACACCAAACTTTCAAAATCTCTTATTTGGAAAGTACACAAGGTGCCGTGATTGCCGATTCTTTGATAAATGTAGAAAATATTCCAAAAAAAAAAAAAAAAAAAGCAATCGAAAACGGCATTTTGATCCGATTTTTCCGAAGCAGGCGATCTGGGAACGAAAAAAAGGTTTAAGATGATAAGGTTAAATAAAATGATAAGGTTTGTTTATAACTCAAATTCTAATGAATTGAGTGTAAAAAGACATCACACGGCACATCATACGTCTCTTCAAGAATCCCCTCAGCAAGTTTCATGTTTCTACTTTTAAAAATGTGACTGAAATTGTATCGGAAAATTTGGAGCTGTTGAAGGTGGAAAAGCGTTTTTTTCGAATACGCCCTTAAATATGATTTATCTGAAAAATAACAGATTCAATTAACCCTATAAACATCACGATGTACCGACGTGCAAAGTGAACTCTTCTATCTGAAATTCCAAAATATATGTGTATATGTCTTTATTTTAAATCGAGATTGAAATGTTCTATGCATCTGAGTTTTTTGCGTCGCTAATTGTTATTGTGATAAATTACTTTTGACGAAATTTAATGATATCCGGTATTCAGCATACTATTGCTAAATTGAACATGTTGCTTAAGGGGTTAAATAAATTTTTATTCTAGTGATTTGATAAAGAGATTTGGAAATAATTGATTTTTGCTTTTAAAGTAGCCATTCTCAAAAGAGAAAATTAAATTTACTTTGAACGACTGTCTTTTTAACCGACTTCCAAAAAGAAGAGGAGGTTATCAATTCAACGCGTATGTTTTTTTTTTTTTTTATGTATGTTCACCGATTACTCCGAAACTACCCAACCAATTAACTTGATTTTGGTGTTAAATGAGAGAGCTTGCTCTCGAATTGGTACCACTTCCGTTTCATAGAAATTGGTTCACTACTTTTTTAGTAATTAGGCAAAAACTAATAAAATTAGTGATTTCTCGCAAATCAATAGTAATGTGGATGTTGAAACGATTTACCGATGCCAGGATGCATTTTCAGAAAGAATCACGTTTTGAGCACCTTATCGTCAGAACAACGATTGACACGGAGATGAAGTCAATACTACGCACTAGGGTGGAGCGAAAAAAAAATTTTTTTTGATAATCAAAAACGGGTAGGTGCCAAAAGTTGCCTTTATACTAGTACATCAACTGTGTGAAATTTAACCGCTGAAAAAAAATGGCTTGAGTCTGCGCTTTTGCTCCAAAAATAGAAATTTTGGGTAAAATTTGTCATTTTTTGACATTTTTTCAAAAAAATTAAAAAATTCCTACAGAGTTGGTTAGTATTTAAAAGTGTTGCTTAGATCTTTATATTTATCTGCTTAACATATTTAAACTATAAAACAATATCTGTAGTCTGTATAATTGGAGCAAATCTGACAACTTTTTGTGAAAAATCAACGTTAACCTCTCTATTGGAGCATACAACGAAATGTTGTTTTGAATGCATTTCTTACCTAGTTGCTTTCAAAACTACTGTGTATATAACTCATAGAGGCGGTTGCATTATCCCACCCGTCTCAACCATCCAATCATCTAGGCCCAGTGTTTTATTTATGTATTGAATTGTTATTTTTTCCCGAAGACGAGTATAAGTTTTCTATATATCAAAGTAATTTATCTCTTCTTTATATTCACTGACTTTGGATGATTTGGATCATGCTTGTGTGACCTACTGCACGTATATTTTTATACCATGTATAACAGAAGAGAAGCTGAGCAATGTATTGGGTATGTTCTTAATTGAATCTATTCAGCAGTCTTTATCTTCATTAAAATTTCATGCAATTAGTACATTATGATTGGAAGTTTTGTTATCACAGCATTCTTTCAATCAATTACATTTTATATGCAATGATTTGCCTAAAAATTGATTGCATGAATTTAATTTCTAGTATGTCATCATTTATTGAACCTATTACATTGAATATATGCTGAGAAGCTAGCTGTTTAATATTATAACGATTGTCATAGAGGATTGCAAACAAAATTTGCAAAAACTACTTGTTGTAAAACAACAATATTTCTAAAGAAGTTTTAGTATGCTTTATGTCGTTTGCTGTGTTGTTCCGTAGTTTAGTAATTTCTAATAAGATTTTAGATCTATTATTTAGGTGTGTAGTACATTTGGTATAAAACATCCCGCGGTATAAACTTGGATTATACATTTTGTGAGTGAACATATAAACGCTGATTGACAATCTGTGCTTATATAAAGCGGAAAATTTTATTAACTTTATGAGCTGTCTTTTGTGTGAGATGTTTTATAAATTCTTATTCCCTATTCTTTCTGAGAAATAACTTTCCTTATGAATTAGCTTTGCAATCTCCGACAGAAATTTCTAGTCTGTTCTGAGTATCTTTTTCTCAATTCGAGAAAATAATTTTTCAAAATTATTCTCTATTTTATAAAAAAAATTGCAATAGGAAGTGAATAGTACGCAGACAAAGATTTTCCTTATTGATCCGGTGAATCCATGTAGCTTAAAACGTTTTATATCGACTTCTCAAATAATTGACGCAAAGGAAATTCACTGGAGTTGAAGTAGCGAATGATTCAATATTATACACAATTCTAAGCTTACCCCATGCAAAATGGTTCACAGTGACAAATAAAATTCTCCTAATTTTAAATGAGCACTTATAGTCGATTAGAATCCGTACATTCCCTCATAAAGTACTATGCATTATAATATAAGTTTATGCCCAGGACATTTCACAATCAAATGTTGTCCGCTCATAAAAAGGGGATCTAAAAGTTAATAGGAAATTACCTATATACGAAAACACTTAGAAAACGGCATAAAACTAATGCAAAAGAAAAAGTTATTAACAACAGCGGTTGCTTTACACATGGAGAACAAATTTTCATTGCAATTCTCTCTGACGATCCCCATCACATGAAACAGCTCGCTTCTCAACATATAAAAAATGCAAAAGTAGAATAAATGATGGCATACTTATAGTTGAAATATCTGAAATCATCTTTGAAGCAAATCATTACATAAAAAAAATACAATTGACTGAAAAAATCTTGTGGTAACAGAAATTCCAATCACTATTCATCAACTGAATGTAAGTTAGATAAATATAATAGATGGCCGAATAGATGCCTTTAATAATATTCCCTTGCATT
Source organism: Maratus speculifer (assembly GCA_964019185.1). Lineage (NCBI taxonomy): Eukaryota > Metazoa > Arthropoda > Arachnida > Araneae > Salticidae > Maratus > Maratus speculifer. The sequence continues at coordinate 245,722,632 of OZ025289.1, forward strand.
ACTGTGCTTGTCATTTTTTTTGTATAAACTGTAAAAATATCATGAAGATAGTTACAGCAGCATGTGGATGCAAAGAACAGATAAACAAGGTGGAAGCATCGAAAACATGCCAAATTTTTATAAAGAAAATCACAAATCAATGTATAAATAAAACACTGTATTAAGATGATCGAATAGTTGGGCCGGGTGGTATAGGAAATATAGCAACCTCCACGACGCATGTCCAAGGTAGTTTTGAAAACAAGAGCTGTATTAAAAACAATAATTCGTTGTATGACCCAATAGAGTGGTAATGCTGTTTTCTTACTAAAAGTTGTCTGTTTTGCTCCAGCTATAGGGAATAAACATATTGTTTTATAGTTTAAATATGTTAAGCAGATAAATATAAAGGTCTAAGCAACACTTTTAAATACTAACCAGCTCTGTAGGAATTTTTTAATTTTTTTGAAAAAAAATGTCAAAAAATGACAAATTTTACCCAAAATTTCGATTTTTGGAGCAAAAGCGCAGACTCAAGCCATTTTTTTTTCAGCGGTAAAATTTTACACAGTTGATGTACTAGTACAAAGGCAACTTTTGGCACCTAACCGTTTTTGATTTTCAAAAAAAAATTTTTTTTTCGCTCCACCCTACTACGCATTCTTTCTTGTATGTGACGTCAAACGCTTAGCGAATAACAACCCTTCCTTCTGCAAAGAAATCGCGCTGATTGTTCATTTGTTTTTCCGTAAATATTATCAAGCAAAGACTATAATATGAGGAAATGTTATTCATCGTTGTTTACGATTAAAACATAGTTTAAAACAAAGAGCTTTTTCAGATTAAAATGCTTTAAATTTCACAGAATATCTAAACATTTTTTTTCCTCAATTCAAAAATATTATTTACTTAACTCGCTATGTTCGAAGAAATTGAGAAGTTAATTAAAAACAGTAGTAAAGCTTCTCTTGAAATAAATATAATTCTATTAATCATATGTTTTATGGCACATTTGAACTTAGTTTATTTTGTGTTTGGCGATGCAGCTAGCTGAACGTTGCTTTCGCCAACTCGCCAAGGCTGATGCTCAAAACGTGATTCTTTCTGAAAATGCTGCTAGGATGGCCGAGCGGTCTAAGGCACTTGATTTAAGATCAGGTTTTCGAAAGGCAGCGTGGGTTCGAACCCCACCCCTGATGTACGTGTATACAGTAATCTTTTCCGTATTATAATTTTTAAATATATATTTAACAAATTAAATACTAATTATGCTATTAGGAATATTTTGTATTTAACCATTACCACAGAGTATCACATATTTTTTATTAACTCAATACTTTATCAGTGAAAGATTACAGAAAAAGAGAATAGACTTGCGAAAAGTAACATGACATTGAATAAGTTCCCTTAAGCGAATGAAGTCCGGATAGCCGAGCGGTCTAAGGCGCCAGATTTAATCTCTGGTTTTGAAAGAGAGTGTCGGTTCGAGCCTCACTCTTGACATATGTATATAGTATACAAATAATTTTTCCGTGTTATATATTTTTTTAAGTGACTTCAAAAAAGGAGAGGATGTTATCAATTCGGCGCGAATGTATTTTTTTCTATGTATGTTCACCGATTACTCCGAAACTATCCAACCGATTAATTTGGTTTTTGTGTTAAATAAAAGAGGCTACTCTTCCATTGGTACTTCTTCCATTTCATTGAAATTGGTTCAGTACTGTTTAGTAATAAGGCATAAACTAATAAAATTAGTGATTTCTCGCAAATTAAAAATAATATGGAGTTCGAATAATATCGCCACCTGGAGCGCAGTCAGGATGGCTGAGCGGTCGAATTCGCCAGATTTAAGTCCTGGTTCTCGAAAGAGAGTTGCATTCGAACCCCACTCCTGATATACGCATATAATTTACTATATTTTTTCTGTATTATAATTTTTACTAACCGACTTCAAAAAATTGTTAACTTTTAACTAAAAAGAGAAAAATAAACTTTTCTACCAAAAATTGAACCGACTTCAAAAACTACTGCAAAGTGAAAAATAATTTTTTACATAATAGTAATAAGAAATTAAAATAAGAGCGTAGTATTTACCATGCGTGTTATTATATTTATGTACATTAATTTGATTTTTTGGAGTCGGTGCCAGCCAAGCCAAGTTACATGTAATTTTCCAAAAGACACACATCCAAGTACTTACGAGTTTTTTACGATTTAATATTTAGTTAAAAAAATAAACTTTATTCTTATACAATTTGCATTGGATGCTTACTTTTAATTTTGAAATTGGCTTGGCTGGCACCGACTCCAAAAAATCAAATTAATGTACATAAATATAATAACACGCATGGTAAATACTACGCTCTTATTTTAATTTATTATTACTATTATGTAAAAAATTATTTTTCACTTTGCAGTAGTTTTTGAAGTCGGTTCAATTTTTGGTAGAAAAGTTTATAATGTTAAAAAGTGACAGGAAAAAAAGTATTCGTTAATGTACTGTATAATTAATAGAATAATCGTACAACCGATTTAAAAAATGCACATTAGAAAAAAAAATAACTACTTTAAAGTTTTGTGTTACAATTGCAGTACAATACAGGTTATTTTTTACTTATCTGTATTTACTGGGGAACTAAGATTATAAAAGGGAAAACACGTTATTTCATTTTACAGAAACTGGAATATTCAGTATATTTGGTATATAGACCACCGTTACTTCCTTGAAAAAGGGTCGAATGTTCATCCAGAGATTTAACATTCCTTTTTTACATAGTTCCCTTTTTTACTACTATCACTACTACTATCACTATTACTACTATCACTACTATCACTCCCACCACATTGGTGGGAGTCGGGAGTGATACTAGTGGACTCGATCTCGGAGGATGTCACCAGAAAAAATTGAAGACTAAATTCAATTATATTGACCAGCAAGTTTCGAGTGGAAGCTGCGGCTTTGAAACCACTATAACTCTATTGTAATTAACTTTGTGTTCTGTATTTTATTTTTCTTCCAAATACAATTGTTCTTATCATATCAGGAAAATGAATTTAAGGATCCAGGATTCGGATTCTCTTCAAACATTCTACATTGCCTTTTTAGACCTTGAAAAAACAAGAGCTGGGAGAGATATTTTATCAGCACATGTGCATGCACGCTGGAAATGGAAGTTTAATCATGGCTGCATCACTTATATCACAGATGCCATTGCCATGAATAATTAGCTAAACATAAAAAGTTGCATAACTACCCCCCCCCCCTCTCCTAAAAAATGTGCAAATAATTCAAGGGCGCCAAAAGATTAAAAGGCGCCACATTTTGGTTCTCCCCCCACCAATAAAAATTTCACGCTACGCCCCTGGTCACCTTTTGCTAATGGAATTTGTATTTTCGGAAGTACTATTACTGACAGTTATTTTACAACATTTGTTATGCAATTTATTAACAATTTTTCATGCTCCTGGATACTTTTTAGGAGAACTTCTGGAATCCAACCAACTTTCTCGGTTCATCCAGTGTTGCAAATAAGTTCGGAGAATTCTGTGTAGTGAAAATTTACGTGTTTTTAGCGTACATTGTTTCATGTTTTTAAAAATGACATGTTATTATTATTATTATTATTATTATTATTATTATTATTATTATTATTATTATTATTATTATTATTATTATTATTATTATTTTCTTTATTACTTTCTCGAACTAACTGCAAATTTGTTAATAAGTAAAAGCAGAAAAAAAATCGTATAATACTTAACTGTTATTTAAATTCATTTTTAAAACTTTCGAACATAGCTGAAAAGTTCTTGTTGACTATTCGTATAGTTTGTGTATCCGTGCTCTAAAGAAGCATAAATATACTCAAGTTGCCAATTTTCATGCAATTGAAATGGGTCATTGAGTTTAGCATGGAATTCTCAATATTGAGTTTGAAATATGTGCAATTTATGATTAGTTTACAAGAATACTCCACAGTATTCCGTTATATATGGTTAATAGGGAAAAGATCGTTTTTACTGTATTTCAAGGGCGTTACACTATTTCCAGCATAATGAAATTGATATGCATCACTAAGATGACGGAAACATGTTTTTAATATAATTCAGAATAAGTAGAAATTATAGTTCGCTTACAGAGACACTTAAAAATATTCTATTAAATTAGGCTCAGTATAGTCGACTCGCTTTGAGTGCCTTTTAATAAGGTTACACTGTTTCAAACATAATGAAATTGATACCTATCATTGAAATGCGTTATAAAAAGCTTTCTATAGAGTAAGTAACATATAGTTTGTTTACAGTAATGCTCAAAGAACTCTATCACATTAGGATGTATGTAACTTAGACACTCAAAAGTTACATTTTGATCAATGGAAAAAAATAATTTCTAATTCACTTTATAAATGAAGCACTATTTAAATGAAACTGATATATATTACTGTGGGACACTAAGTATGTTTTTACAGATTACTGAGAACGTAAAATTTATCGTTTATTTAGAGAATCACTTAAACGAAATCCATTAGAGAGCTGAATTTGAGCGATTAATTTCTGGATGTAAGTTTTCAGCTGTGATATGTAATTTAAAACCTAATTAATTTTTCGTATATTAGGAGGTGCGCAATATCATATTAATATAAATCTGCATCATAAAAAAATTCTCACAATTACTGGATATAAACATGAATTGCTGAAAATGAGTTTTAACCGGGGTGTTTTTTTCTGCTGTTTATTTAACCATTTTCTTTCATGTAATCATTCCCACAAATTTGAAATTTCTTAATAGTATTCAGATAGTGATGGAAAGTGTTTCAAAATCTATTTAGTGGTACATGATTTTTCGTTCTTGTTCATTCTTAGTGTGATACTACCTATTTTTAAAACAGAATTGAGCATGAGTTCATTTAAGCTAATCTCAATAATGAGATTGCATTTTGATAATTAAATTCAAACTCATTTCATTGCGTCATAATCTTATCAGAAAAATCTTATCCGTGAAAAATATTTTCTAACGAATGTAATTGTTTTTATAAGTTAAATGATAATTGTAAATTAAACTGAGAGCATTAATTTATATGATTTACATTTTATATAAAATGTATTTTTATTAAATAAATTAGATTTTCTGAAATTTTTTTCCGATATTTAAAAGTTAAGGTGATTAAATATTAAATAAAATGTGTACGCGTTTTCACACAATCTCAACTATTAAAACTTTATTTAGATTTTGAATTTTTTCAGAAACTATGAATGCATATGTAAAAAATATATCGCTACTTATTACTATTAGTTTTAGATTCAAAATGTACTACATTAAATACACATGCGTACACATTTTAAAAAAAATCGTAAATATAATGTAATAATACTTAATCTTTAACTATTACTAAAATGAAATCTTAGTACAGTTAAACCTCCATAACGGACACTCCCGATTAGCGGAACCTCTATTTAAAGGACAGTTTTCTAATCCCCACTCCCAAAACCTAAATTTTTGTATGTTTAACCCCTGAATTACGGACATTCCGAATAGCGGACACTTTATTCGGTGATAAAGGATGAAAAAGCATGTTTTAAAGAGAAAAAAAAAATGAAAATGAAAAAGAAAAAACTTGAAGTAAAAAACCTCTAAATTTATCAGGACAACGTGTCATAAATTTTGTGATCACAGATAAATGTAGATAAAGAGCTGGGGAAAATCCCCCCTCCCCCCACGTTCAGTGCTAAATTCAGGGTGTTGCCCGGGAGGAATATCTCCCAGAGCATTGAAATGTCACCCAAGAATATTTTCAGATTTTATGCTTTTAAAGGTCAAAAAGTGCAATCCTTCCCTTCCCACCCGGAACTCTACTATGTCCATAACGTCACATAGAAAAACAAATTACATGTCATCGCAAGCAAAAGTAAACTTTTGTAACAGATAATTTTACGAGAATGTAATAAACAATGGATAAAAGTATGCACAAATTTATTTCAATTTTATTGATTAAAAAATAATTTTAATTTCTGATTAATTATGTAATAGAGGTTTTAAACATATAAAAGTAAATTAATGAAACATTACGCATTTCTTAGCGATTTAATTTCTGTGTTCCCGAGATGTCCGTTATTTAGAGGTTTTACTGTAATATGTATAATTCATTAGTTACCAATTCACATATTTAATTTTGATTTGATATTATTGCAGACCATGTTGATATTTCTTTTGATAATAGGATGTGCATTAATGAAAAATATATTTCTTGATTTCTAGATATAATGGCTCGTCTAGTTTCTATTAACAAAATCGATGCACCTCCAGACACTGGAGGTGGTTTAAATTCGAAGGAGCCATTAGACGTACAGAAGCAAATCAATGGAGACTGTTCCGTATATATAGATTTTCCTGTCAAAAGCAATAAAGTGTATAAAGAAAATGATGCAATAAAAAAGTCACCGTCTATGGGCAACTTCTGCACACGGAGGTCTCCTGTTAATGTGCAGTGGAGAAATATCACTCTTACAACCAAAAAAGGTAATGAAAAGAGATGTACATTCATTTTGCTTTAAATAATGTAAAAAGCCTGTTATCAGAAATTATAGCGTTTCAAAATTTGACAATACTAAATTTTAATATGAAATAACCAATTACATTAATTACACAATGAAAAAAATATTCATTTTAATTATGAAACGAAGGAATTATATTTTTGTTTATAAGATAAAAAATTAAAATTCACAGAATTTCTGACGGATTTGGTAGTGGTCGCTATAGGTTGTAGCTTAGCCTATCAGACGATATCATTCTTAAAAATAAAAATTTGGCAGTTTTATTTATGCATGATGATAATTCCATACACCCGCAAAAAATATTTTCTAATGCTTTCTTTTTATGGAAATACAAACTAAATGTGGCTTTTTAAAAATCACCAGAATTTTCATCGCTCATCATGTCGGTCTTTTTACAATTTCTTTCTCTCTTTCAGAAGAAAATAACAGGAAAAAAGATTTAAAAAAAAAAGATAAGAAAATTAAAAGAAAAAAAGAAACTAAAAAACCCATTTTTCTGTGCATTAAAATAATTTCCTTAAATCTGTAGGAAAATTTTCATGTTGAAAATAATCCCTTACCTACCATAAATAACTTACCTTGGTTTCTTTTTTAATGTTTAAATTCTTGAAATCTTGAAAATTCGAATGGAGAACTGGTACTTCAAATCTATAAAGAGACAAACTTTTAAGCCAAATATGGTTCTTATTATTTATCAAAAATATTTTAAAATATGTCTTTCGATAAATTCCAAGTAAACCAAAAGCAAAGTTTAAAAGATATTTATGTTATGAATTAATAAGTGTTAGTATGAAAGAAGAGATTTATTATTGATTATGCATTGGTCACTTAAACTTATATAATTAGTATCACCACTGATATTTCCAAATTTTATAAAGAGGATTTTTTACTCAGTTAGTATAGTTATTATTTTCCATAAATTGTTTTAAAATTAAAAGTTTTTCTGCTTTTGATAATGTACCAACGCATTATTAATTTTAATTTACAATTCTGTGAAAAGAAAAATTAATTACCCTTTACAAATTAAAAAAATAAATTCAAAATATGCACATTTTCTAAAAAGAAAATTGTAGCTTATCAATTTTTCTTACAGTTAATCAATGTCTATACGAACACAAAATCACTGCTCATTCCACCAAGTAGGTTTTCAAATACATTTGGAAAAACTACCCACGGCTGTAATCGGTTGACAATGAAATGAACCGATACGAATCCCCAGTTTTAAAACCTCAAATTTCCGAAATTTATTTGCCTGACTGACATTCTATTTGATATCTGAATGTAAAATTTACTAACAAATTCAAATATGATACCAAAAGTAAATATTAATATGGGAATGTGATGTAAATTAATTGATATAATTCATATATGTGGTCTGTCCTATAAATAATGAGACTGATTCCATAAAATTAATTTTTTAAGAAAATTTTGCAAATTATTATCATTTTTCAAAACAGCTTCTTTTTGTATCAAGACACCATTTTGAACAACTCTGCCAAACATTTATGACCGCCTAGAAGTGTTAAACTGGAATGTATAACGCTCATTACGTTTTTCTGCATGTTCTCCGAATTACCAAAAACAACGACGTTTCAAGCAGGATTTTAACCAAAGGAAGGCCAAAAGGTCAGGCTATGCGAGAATGAAGCTAGATCAATTTGAATAATCAGCTTGTCACAATTTTTTTGCTTTCGAAGTTCTTCTGCGTTTGGTGCAGAACCGATTTTTTATGGCGTAACGCCTCCACAATCATTCTGACACTCATCTGACGATCAGAGACCGAAATCACTTGCATTTTAGCCATATTGTCTGAAGTTTGAGAACTTGATGGGTGTCCAGCGTGTTATTCGTCATCAATATCCCCTCTTCCCTCTTTGAACGCTTTGTTACACCTAAACACTTGAGATTTGGACAGAGAACCCTTCCTATAGGCTTTTTATAACATGGAAAGTCTCTCAGTAATTAATATGTTTAGTTTCACACATAATTTTATGGCATATCACTGCTCGACAGTTTGCCTCATTCTGAAAACCTAACGCCACGTTCAAACACGTGACTGTTTTATAAGTGATATTAATAGTACGTCACGTTTTAAAAAATTATCATATATGGTTGAATTCTTTCACGGCCTTTTTGAATCGTATTTTTGTTTTGGTATACTAGAATGTGGTAAAGCGGAATTGCCTATTTTAGTACATAAATAGTTTGCCCTGACGCTTACAAATCTAAGGTTTTGCGACTTTCAGAAATATTTTTTGTAAAAAAATCAAAGCACGAGGTTGTTCAATAATTGTAAGCTTTTTACGTCGATTATGTGCACCAGAAGAGTTCCTTTTTCTAAAGCAAAAAATTTAAAATATCCCTTTTTTCAAACCATTCCCAAAACTGAAAAATAATAAAAGGAGAACTCTATATCATGTTAAGCTGGAAGAGCAGCGCTGTTTTTTGGAAAAAATATTTATGCAACTTTACTCACCTTTTCATAATGTAGATGTTGATGTCACCAGATTTTTGCTAAACCAAAAATCAAGTTAAAACATTTAACCAAAGAGCAAACTGTTTTCAATTAACTGTTACAATTATTATATTCATGTTCTTATAGTATTTTTATTTGTAAGGCATTCATCCAAAAGCAATATTTAATCAATCTCTCAGTAATTTTTTTTTCCATTGTGAATGAAAATAAATGGAAATAACACAAATAAATCCATGTGTTACTTATTGGCACATCTATTCTAGAAATTTACACAAAGAATTATAATGGGATGTGTTTTCTGTTCTCTATAATTTACAGCAAACTTTTTCATCTGCTAATTTTCTTCTTCTTCTTCTTCTTCTTCTTTTTTTTTTTTTTTTTTTTACATTTCTTTGAACGACGTTTCCACTCGTTCGCACCCAATTACAGCACTGTGAATGAGCCACCACTCCACGTAACAAACGCGTGACAGAAATTCTCATCTGCCTCTTCTATTTAAAACTGGAAAGAATAAAATAGAACATTCGAACATTAAGATTTTGGCTTATGTGTCAAAGTTTTTTTTTTCTGGCACTGTATATGTACCACTTTTTATTAAAAAATTAGTTTGGATTACATGCAGAGAGAGAAAGGTAAGTTAATTATTTTGCTAATAGATGTTGTCAAAGTTTGTAGCAAAATTAGGGAATAGAACCATTGATAACAATGAGTTTTGAAAGCAAAACAAAAAAAAAATTGTATAACAGTTATTGTTTACTTGACATTTCTTTTTTTTTTTAATTTTGCATGAGCAATCTTTATTAGTCTGATTTCTTAAACGTAACTAATGAATTAAATTAGTAAGAATATTTTATTCAATTAATTTACAGGAAAACAAATTCTAAAGCAAATATCTGGTGCAGTTTACAGTGGTGAGTTGACTGCCATTATGGGTCCATCTGGTGCTGGAAAATCATCATTACTCAATGTGCTTTCAGGCTACACGTAGGTATAATTTGGTACTTTATTTTATGTAAAAGCATTTTATTCTAATTCCTATTCTTTTTCCTATTTCTTCCTTTAAAGATAAATGCATAATGTATGAAGCAAATCTATGAGAAAAAATGGTACTTTGCACTTTAAAATTTTGCTCGAGATAATTGAGAGTCAATTTGTAAAAAACTAAATAATTTAAAATTTTAACATCTAAAATTAAAGTTTAATAGTTTTCACATACAGAAATGGTGAAGAAAATCAAATCCTGAAAAAATTATTAATAATACATTATGTTCGAATTTAAAATTAAAAAAATCTACACTAAGAAAAAAATATATATCGTTCTGCAATCTAGAATCTAAATCTGTTTGTGACTCTAGAAAAAATAGTTCATCCTTATAAAATTCTCCTTCAATTTTTCAAGAGAGCTCCAAAGTCTTACTAGAATTCAAGAGCATTTTCGTTTATTCTCGTGGTCAAGCTTATTTAAAAATCTCTGCAAATCGATGCGAACACAAGAGGTTAGTTTCAGTAAGTAAAATTCTAGCTTACGAAACCATTCCCGAAATCAAGCGATAATTACTCGCTACTAAAGCGATTCAATATCGTTTCGTCACCTAGAAAACAAGAGCTTAGAAATTCTAGAACATTTCGTCCATTCAGCTTACCTGTTTATCATATTCACAACGTTTGGAGATCTATATTTCTAGTTTAGGGATTTGGAACTACCTATTATTTTTAAGTGAATTCATTGTATTTTTTTTTTCTCAGTGCAAATAAAATAAGACAGACTTGAATACGGTTTTACTAAAAACATTAAAAATACATTCGGAAATAAAACGTTTTGCTAAACAACTGCAACCTCAACTGCACCTCTGCAACCTCAACTGCAACCTCAACAGTACAATTTAAATATTGTAAAAACAAACAGAAAAAACCAAGTACAGTAAAAGTTAAGGGGTTTTTTTTCTAGAACAAACAATATTCTTCAATAAATGGAATAGGCTATATTCAGTGTTGGCTGGTTTACTCAAATTGAGTTCTTCAATATTAATTTAACACTCTTTAATTAAAACAATTTTTAAATACAAATTAACTTTGTATTTGAATTGTAAAATGCTCAAATTTGTAAATTGAATATTTTTATATTTATCTAACATTTATATATCTTAATTTAAAAGAATATTTTTTCCAATTCCTCATTTTCACATTTAAAAGATATATTAATTTTTTTGTGGCAACATTTGAAAATTTTTTTAAGAGGCTTTTATTTAAAGCTGGTGTTTTAAAAATTCAATGCTGCTTTATTACAAAATATAGAAATGTTGGGTAAACATAAAAAATATTTAATTTAGAAATTTGGGCAATTCAAGTGCAAAGGTAATTAAAAGTTAGACATGGCCTACATAGACGATTTCTGGTTAGAATCTTACAAAAAATTAAGCACATATATGGGTCTTTTGGTGATGCAGACCAAACAAACTCAGCGCATACATTCGCGGATGATTAAAATCTGTTAAAGATGAACTCAACAAAGATAGTCATTTTAAAATGTAACCGGGATTCAGTAGTGTACCCAGGTTATGGATCTAGAGGTTTTGGGTATAGCACTATTTTAAAGAAACGGTAATCGCTTTATCTAACTGTAGAATTCTCAGCAATTAAATAAGTCGAGAATAATTTTATGAAATTAACACTATCCAGAGCCTCTGAAATTCTGAACCCTCAGTCCTTCCTAGCTACGCCACTACACGGAAAACTATAGTTAAGTGCTGAAATCTATCAAGTTTCATTTTTTCTCTAATCCTCATGAATTTGATTCATAAACAAACACTGTGTCTTTTTAAACTGCTGATTTTCGGAATTTATGTTTCGTGAGTTCGTCTGACCGCAGCGTCACAAATCACAGATCCTTCTTTAACTCAGATTTTACCATTTATGCTTAAGTATCATTAAAGAAAATGTATATAAAATTCAGTAGAAATAGTCGACTTTACTTTTTATACAAATTAATTTACTGGATTACATTTATAAAACGAAGAGTCAATAAAGCTAAATATATTTTTTTAATTATTAATTTCTAAACCATTCAGATCAGAGCAGCTTTTCCCTTGCAGAAAAATTTGCGAAAAATTTGCTACTGCATAAACACACCATTTACAAATATGCTCACAATACATTTATTTACTTTTTTGAAAATAAGAATTGCCCTTTTCCACAACAATGTTTTTTTAATTAATTTATTTATTCTTGGAAAATCCCTTATAAGCAGAGTTATAACTGCCGATTTATTGAATCAGTTTTATCGAAAAACTTATTTTAACTTATTATTAAAATTATTAATATTTATTATTAATATTTATTACTTTTATTTATTATTTAAATTATTTTAAAATTTATTTAAATTATTCTCAATACATAAATTTTGTAATATATTTTTAGGCATTGAGGAAGATATTTATAGGAGTAGAGAAAGTTTTTTGGTTCACAATTTGGGGCATAAAATATTAATATCTTTTATAATATGAAAGAAAAAATATTTTTATTTTAACAATTTATTTTCATTCAGATTTGAAAAGGCATTTTCAGTAAGACGTCTATGAGTCGTACTAAAACAGTTTTAATACTCCTCCTTTCCTCCTAAAATAAATACTAATGAATTTATTATGCCGCAAAAATCATAGTTTAAATACTTCGTTTACTTAAAACAGAAATTGAAAAAGCATTTTTTTTATAAAAACTGTATGAGCTATTCTAAAACTATTGAAAAAAAAATAAACACAAATATATAACACATTCTCCTATAAATTTAACTTTCAGTAATAAAAATCTTATAAAATTTAATTTAATAAAATAAGATTTTTAATTTATAGTATTTCCTAATAATTCAATCCTTTGAATTTTACTTTAAATGATTTTGTATAGTACCCTTAAAAAATAATAAAATAGAATAAATAAGAAACAATAGTAATTTAGTATTTTTAGCTTCAATGTTTGGTATAAAATTGTCTTACACGGTGAAATTTAGCAGTTCCTATAATTATTATTTACTTGCAATACACATGTTCTAGATAAGCCAATTTATTGCATATACCTACCACCTACCAGGGTTTCGTAAAAATAAATATATTTTGTTAGAATATAGAAAATCTTTTACTAATAATTTCATGACACAATAAATACAACCAAAAGTATAAGAGTAGGGGTGGTAAGAATGTCACAGGATGGTTGGGACTTTAACAAGTAACTACAATTAAAGGTTTAGAACATTGTTCCTCCAACTGTTGGACGCAAACAGATAACATACTTACAGGGGGAATGACTAAAGAAAAAAATGAAAAAAAAAATATATTTGCTAAAGTAATCATTATTGACTTTGGAATATTTATTAAAAAAATTAAATATGATAGTAAATAATTAAAAATAATTATTTCACAGTTATGAAATTTAAATTGGTAGAGGTTTTATAATAAACTGTGTGAATCAAATAACCTTTTCTTATACAAGTCTATATGACAGATCTAGAATGATAAAGTACGCAACAACCGATGATAAATTTTTGACAATTCTAGGCTACAATTATTTCAATTAGGGGCTCTACAAAATGCAAGCTACGCTCACGAACACTCAAAACATCTGACAATAACAGAAAACGAATTAAACAAGAATTAAAAATACAATATATTTTGTGATATATTAAGTGATAAAAATAAAAGAAAAGTTTCACTATAATAAAATAGCAAATGGATATTTCAGACAAAATTTATAACGTAATAAAAAAACAATATGAACATAATAGACTGTAAAATTAAATGTAAAATTTCATTGGATATTAAAACTACATCAGAATTTGGATAATAATTGAAAAACTTTCATCAGCATTTGGGATCCCTTTAAACTCAGGGGCCATGGGTCCGTGCCCCGAAAGCCCTACCATAAATTCCATGTGCATTTACATTTGAAACACACAGAAGTAATTGGATATTAAAACTACATCAGAATTTGGATAATAATTGAAAAACTTTCATCAGCATTTGGGATCCCTTTAAACTCAGGGGCCCTGGATCCGTGCCCGAAAGCCCTACCATAAATTCCATGTGGATTTACATTTGAAACACACAGAAGTAAATTATTTTGAACTAATTTAGTTCTTTATGCTACTATTATAGAAAAGGCTTTTCATACAGATGAAAAATAAAAAATAAATAGGATCATTGCTCAGAAAGTATCCGTTATTAAGATTTCACGATACAGTATAATGGAGTTATTTGCTTTTTTAGCACTTTCCAACAAAGTTGAAAAGTGCTTATGCATTCGGTTTGTCTGTCCGTCTGGCCGTCTGTCCGCTCTCTAACTCTCGTAAATATACTCGGATTGTCACGAAATTTTTGGACGTTTATGAAGTTTACCTGAGCACGAACTCGATTGAAAATGAAGGTTCTGCCATGATTAGTTTATTTACAGGATAGCCAAAAGTTTACCATTACATTACGGCCTATGGGGGGGGGGGGAAATCGTTTCAAATGAATTTTAAAGATGTTACACACTGTCAAACAGCTCCAAATTTATATCCATCTACAAAGTGCACTAGAATATGCATTTTGTAAAGTATGCAGCAAAAAGAATAGTTATTATTCATTTACAGGGCCACACAAAAGAATTCCAATACATAATAATAAAGGGGGGTGTAGCGGAGATTATCGCTACATATCTTTTCCCCTTCATAAATGCAATAATTATTTCCCTTTAATAAATTCTTTGTTTTATTTTAGTTTCCCTTTTCACTATTAAGCCCATTAGTTAAATTAATCCTACATTTAATAGTTAAGTTCTAGCTTTCATCCTCCCACTATTAGAAGTTCAGCTTTTCATCTTTTGGAGCTCTCTGTAGAAAATTAATAAGGGAACTTACTTTCTCACAAATTTTCTGTTGTGTCTGGAAGAACATCTGCCCATAGATACCGCACTTATTAACAAAATAAAGAAAGCTCTGGGCTTTGTTCATCATAATCTTTTATCCGTTACATTTTATTAACATCTGCCTTCCACACCCTGTTTTCATTCTCACAATTAATGCTTAAAACTAGAAATACTTTTATCTCTGTTTATCCTGACTGTGCTTTCTTTCTGTTCAATTGCGCATCTGGATAATATAATTGTGGTCAGCAAAACTCCAATTTAAGTAACGGCCTGCTTTGCCCTTGTCTATTTCCCAGGCTTAAGATATTTCTGTAACCCTATAAAATATTCGCTGATGTGAAAATAATCCTTGGGTTCCCAGACCGCAAATGGAGTCACTGATACTGAACGTGTGGTTTATCAAAGGTCGCCAAAATTCTTTGTATGAAAGACTTCTGATGCCTTTTGGCGATAAGGGCGGTGACGTTGTATCGTCACTCCACTGATTGCCATCATAGCGACAACATGTAACATGTAGCTCACTAGAGCTCTGAGAAATTCCCCCCTTATGGGGGACTTACAGTGTGTTAATTCTTGCAAAATAAATGCGTCCTAAAATGTAACTCTCTTTTCGGAGTTTTTTTGTGTGTGCTTCTTTTTGGTAATTCACCTGGGCCTATGAACGAACACCTTTACAGGGGGAATTGTTTGCGACATATTTTAACTATGGTAAACGATTTCATGTATAATCAGATTGATATACGTTGTTGAGGATTAATATGAATTATTTCATGCACAATACTAGTGCATAGTATTTACAGGGACTCACAAAAGATTTCAAATAGTATATGCTATCCGAAGTCCTCTATATTATAGAAGATGGCTGTTAGATGGATGAAATGCTTTTAATTATGATATATGATTTTAAGCTTCACTAGATGCATGCATATTATATGGTTTATATAAATGCTAATTGTCACACTATTTAGATATACATGGTTACACAAAAGATCTCGGAAAGGTACTGAATATGAGCGTAATTTACTTAAAGGTGGTTTTTAAATATGTTATGCCTTTTTACGATGAATTGCCTTTAGTTTACTAAGCAATGTTTGTAGAATATAGATAAAATGATTTACAGGGTCACGCAAAGAACTGGATACATGGTCGCCTTTGGATGATAATTTCTGGAAATTTGATTTAAGTAGTTTAAAGAGAATTTATTTTTAAACTAAACTTTAGCGAAATACCTTCGTGTATTAAAGGTACTATGTATTTTACAGGGCTAAACAAAAATATTCAAGTTTTTTTTCATTTATTAGTATAAATTGATGAAAGGAAAATTTCAAACAGTTAAACGCTTTCTTGCTAAACTAAATTTTGCCATTATATAGTCTGTGTATGAACCGACAGTTCAAATACAGGGCTTTTCAAAAGTATAGGAATACATATTTGGATATGGACGTTATTTCCGTGGATAACGAAGTTTTGTTGAAGATTTCAAGAAGTGTTAGAAAGTGCTTCATAATCTATGCTTAACGTATGATTTTTCTTACTTGTTCATGAATGTTTATAAGGTCTCAATGCTTAAAAATTTTAGAAACGATGATTTAAAACAATGTACACGTGAGCCGTTCTTCGGCCAAATTTTAACTTTCTTGTTTATTTTCCTCAGTCCTGATGTCGTCTGTAAAAGACACTTTTAAATTAATTTAAATCCTTCTAAAATTGTTAATGTTACTTTTAAACCTTTTTGATAAATGCATGCATACCATAAGCATCGATACATTGACTGATACACCGTTGGAAATGTTTTACTGCAATTTTAAACTGGTTTTTGTGGTCCTTCGTAATATTTGTCCCAGGACTGAGGAGGTTAAGCAAAACTAGTAAATTCAATGTAGTAAAACAGAATTTTATAACTTCCATATTTAAATTTCCATGTTCTTGTCGCTATAATTAGAAAAGGTTCTTACTCTGCATTTACTATTAACACTGTTTCTATCGTAGTAAGACCGTTTTTATCCATTTAATAGTGAAACAGAATAAGGATTGTAGAGAAGAAACTGTAAAAATGAGGTGGTAAAGAAAAATACCACCGATTAAGCAAGCGCATTAAGCGTAACTGATAGCTACACTGTTCATTGATTTTTAGCAACAGTTATCCACATTGAATTGAATAACTACAGCAACAAAAAAATATATATCTAAAAGTTCACGAATAAATTTTGGGAGCGTTAAAACTACCAAAAAAGCTACGAGGCTTGAAACTGATATTTATATGTTGATTTAAAGCAATAAATTTCCAGGATTCCAAAGAATTATAGCCATTTTTTCTTTAGCACACTTCAACATGAGAAGAAAAAAGTTTAAAAAAAAACCTCTATGGCTGCATCTGGAGTGATTTTATGCATGATTTTAACACCATGGACAGTTAGGAATCTGAAATTCAGAGGCAGACTTAAAAAAAAAATAACAACCGTAATGCAGGATAATTTTTGCTACATATTTTTGTAAAACAATAATTCCAATTTTGTAGAAAAGAACGCCTAATTACCTTTCATGGAGCAATTTTATAAAAGATAACTGAAAACTTAAAAATCAGCATCAGGGACACGGGTCTGTAAGGAATTTCATGCTACATTTTGACAAGATACATCGCCAAAAGTTATTAATATCGCTAAATTGTTATACAATCAAGCAATAGTATGTTTTCTTATAGAAGAACTAAGAAATAAAAACCCCTAAGAATATGTCCGAAATTAAAATTATTATTCAAGGACATAAAAGTCAAAATTATGGGAGAATGCCTCATATATGAGATAAAATACATAAAAATATAGTGTCAGAAGGGGTAATTATGACCACTTTTTACACTTTGAACATTATTACTTTTTTTACTTGTTTCTTATTTAAAAAAGTAGTGTTTTTAGTACATAGTAAGTAACTTTTACCCTTTAAGAACATTTCTTAAAAATTTTAATTCTCACAACCCTTATCCTTTTAAGTTAAAAAGATGGATATAACTACCCCTATCAAAAACTCAAGCTGGGATATTTAAGGCCATTAGTGAGGAAATTATGACAACTATATTTCCTCTTTGTATTTGCCTACACATATTTATTTGGAGGTAATTAAGAACATTAGAATCCAAACTGACAAATCTGTTTACTAAATGTTTTGGTAGACTTTGTTTGAAATTGATATTTGCACTTCAAAAATGCTTCAGATTAGTGATAAAGAATGTCTAAAATGAAAAATACATTATAAATAGAGTTGTATAATGTAGACGCACGCGCGCACGCCGCGCCATGCGCAGAAAATATTGTGAAGTTTGCAGAAAATTTTAAGAAAGAAACAATTTTTATTTTTGTAAGTTTTTTTAGTATTAAAAAATAAAAATATTCCCTCAATTTTATCAACGAATTATTTACTGTTAACGCGAATGTCGTCAAAAGACCTCGAAAAAATCGCGAATTAAAAAAAAATTACGTGAAAACATGCATTTCGACAAAGAATCGCGTAAAAAACATGCATTTCAACAAAGAATTGCTTAAAAAAAAACCCAACATTTCGAAAAAATATCGCACGGAAAACGTGAATTTCGTCCAAAGGTTGAGTAAAAAATGCGCATTTCGTGCATAAGTCCCGTAAAAAAACACGAATTTCGTGCATGAATCGCGTAAAAAACGCGAATTACGTCCATGAATCGTGTAAAAATGCAAATTATGTAAATGAATCATATAAAAAACGCGAATTACGTCCATGAATCGTGTAAAAAAACGCGAATTACGTTCATGAATCATGTAAAAAAAAACGCGAATTACGTTCATAAATTGCATAAAAGAGGCGAATTACTACCATAAAACGCTCAAAAAATGCAAATTTCGTTGCCAGAAAGTTCAAAAAACGAAAGTGCGAATTACGTCCATGAATAACATAAAAATAGCAAATTACGCCCATAAATCGCATAACAATTGCGAATTACGTTCTTGAATCGAGTAAAAACGCGAATTACGTTCATGAATCGGATAAAAAAACGCGAATTACGTCCATAAATCTCATAAAAACGCGAAATGCGTCCATAAATTGCTCAAAAAACGGGAATTACATCTACGAATCGCTCAAAAAATGCAAATTACGTCCATGAATTCCGTGAAAAATGCGAATTACATCCATAAATCGTATACAGATGTGAATTAAGTTCTCAAATTGCATAAAAAATGCAAATTACGTTCATAAATTGCATAAAAAACGCGACTTACGTCCATGAATCGTGTAAAAAACCCGCGAATTACATTCATAGATCGCATAAAAAACTCGAACTACATTCATGAATCGCGTGAAAACGCGAATTACGTCCATAAATCGTATAAAGACGTGAATTACGTTCCCAAATTGTATAAAAAATGCGAATTACGTTCATAAATTGCATAAAAAACGCGACTTACGTCCATGAATCGCTTAAAAAACCGCAAATTACATTCATAAATCGCATAAAAAAGCAAATTACGTGAATAAATCGCTCAAAAAAGCAAATTTCCTCGGCAGAAAGCTCAAAAAATGCAAATTACGTCCGTGAATCGCATAAAAATAGCGAATTACATCTATAAATCGCGTAACAAATGCGACTTACGTTCATGAATCGCATATAAATCGCTCAAAAAACTGAAATTATGCTCATAAGTCGCATAAAAAACGCGAATTACGACCATGGATCGACAAAAAATGCGAATTAAATTAAGGACCCAACATTAAATTAATTTACAGAAAGTTTTTGACCAATATTTCGTGCACAGAAAGTTTTAGGTTTTATACAAGTCTGATTATGAGGTTAATATCTAAGCATGAAATAAAATTTTAACACAATTTTCTCCATTATAGGCAGTGTTGGGCACGTTCACAAAATAAACGAACTAACTCAAACTCACATTCAATTTCTGAAAAGTGATTTAAGTTCACGTTCAAATTCAAAAGTTCTCAAACGAACTCGTTCAAATCAAACTCATTTGTAAAAGTGAACGAGGTTCACTAAAAAGTTCACTTTTTTTTAATGTTTGGATATTATTGTCCAAATTTACAAAATTTTGTGAACTAATCATTTGATTATTCGATATGTAAGATAGAGGTATGCACGGACGGAAATTTCCAGGCCCGATCCATAGAAAAAAAATGTCCGGCCCAATATTAAAATAAAAATTTCAGCCCGAGCCCAGCCCGGCTCGTAGAGAAAAATTAGCGGCCCGACCCGGCCCGATATAATAGCTAAAATCAAGGCTCGACCCGGCCCGATATAATAGCTAAAAACAAGACCCGACCCGGCCCGATATAATAGCTGAAAACAAGTCCCGAGCTTGGCCCGGCCCGGAAAAAAAAGTTAAAATTTCGTCTTTTTGCTTGTTTGGAACTTGGTATTAATTTTACAGAAGAGGAGGGGCCTTAGAGGGGTTACCTTATAGCAATTGCGATAGACAAAAAAAAAAAAAAAAAAAAAAAAAAAAAAAAAGACACAAGTGGGAGATTTTATAATGGTTCCGTTTAATTTTTTAAATACGGAACTCTAAAAAGTACTTATTACAGTTTTCCTTTCATGCTTATGTTTTTCATTTAAAAAAGGGGGTCATGGGCTGCGTAAATAGGCACATTTATTCCAAAGTATTGGTCTTTCCATATTTTTTTCTGTATATCCCATTGTAAACTAAATTGATTTTAAAATGAGTCCTTAACTGTATCTAAATATCTGAAATATTAATAACATTAACACATTTCCACGGATTGGAGGCTTAAAAATATAAAAATTTCTATACTGGTGAATCTTTTAAAAAAACACTTCAAAAAATTCATTGTAGACAGATTCTTTATTAAGAAATTCGCCGTCTTTTACAAATGTGTTATGATTTTTTTTTTACACGGATTATTCTATCCATTTTGCACCGATCTAGAAATTGTTTCGTTTAAGACAGGATTTCGTCATATACAGATTTTTGTAGCACCTTTTATAATACTGTTTTCCCCATCCCCTAGCATTGTATATGAACTATTCTTTAAAGAAAAGTTTAATTGTTGAATCATGGTAACTTAAAACTAGAATAAACTATGGCTATAGCGGTATCTTGAAAATTTTCCGTAGAAGACAATATTCCGTCTTAGGCAAATTCTACTCTCTCTGCGGATTCGCAGGAACTTGAAAATCTTTCCGATTTAGACATATTTCCGCCTTACACAGTCCACCTTGTACAGAGAGTTTACTATATATATCTATTTTCGGCGAAATTGTATACAGCCCAGGTCCGGTTCGGCGCGACCCGAGTCTGCAGAAGAAGTAAGACTAGGATACTACCCAGAGAAGTGATATCCAGACTTAACCCGTCCTGAGGCTCGTGTAGGCATCTAAATGGCATTTGAAAGAGGGAAAAAGTGTACTAAGGTCTGGAAAAATTTTAAATAAATTATGAAAAAAATGAACGTAAATTTCGTTCAAACTTGTCTATTTTTTGAGTTTCCGTTCAGTTCAAACTCGTTTATAAAATAGTGAGCGAAGTTCAGTTCAAAGTTCATAAATAGTGAGCGAAACTCGTGAGTTTTCGTTCAGTGAGCGCGTTCATACCCAACACTGATTATAGGGGAGGTCATAACTATCCCACCTGACCCTAATAACCATATTTTAAATACATTTATTCTAAAGGAATTTTGCTAGTTCAAAATTTATATCAATGTAAAAAAGTGTTAAATGCCTTTCAATCGGTGCTTGTGTGAAATCGTTGATAAAAGGTGAGTATTTTAAGGTTCTTGACTCAGCATTTCATGTTAAAGCACTGATTAATTTCAAGTCCTTGACTTGGCCGTTCTTACACGAAACCGTCTTTGTTTTTCAGGCGTCGCGCTTTTTCAGGCCGGATGAAATACATAAAACCCCATGAATTCACAATGCACGCAATAAACAAAGGTTGGTAACATTACACTATGGCATCGACCTTTTTGAAGTCTCTTATCCCACTTTTATAGATAATGCATTGAATGCGATAAATTCTTATATAGTCACAAAAAATACTATATCTCAACTGTATTATTCAATGCAATACATTATATAATACAATTATACAATACCAATCTAAATACAAATCAGAATGTTAATCAGTATTAAGAAGAAATATTTGATATTGCTTCTAATTTGTCCTTGCATTTTATGTTAGTTTAAATGGTATGATTTTATTAAAATTAATAAAAATTATATTAAGTACCAACTTATAACAGTTCAACAAGAAAATTAATGCAGTTACGTTTTCATCAGATTTTAAACTTTTATAGCGCTCGGAAATTTTTTACAAAAGTTAAAACTAGGGCCGAACAAGTAGTTAGAAACACTAATAAAACGAATTTGTAGATACTTTTCAAGTGTGCATAAAATACAGGGGAAATTTTCATAAAATCTTACCAGTCAGAGATTTATTTTACCAGACGGAATGCTATGCAGCATGCAGTTGATAATTATTATGACAAATTTATGCAACTGTAAAAATAATTCACTATAACAATACAAATGCGTGCTGACATTTTCTTATTTTTTCCAAATATGTTAACTTTTTAAAAATATACAGAAGATAGGAAAGTTTAGGAGTAGAATATATCTTAAAGATTTATGCTAATTGCGGAAATGGCGAATGTTACAAAATATGACTGACAAATAAAAATATATTATCTTTAGTATAAGAATGCTTGCTTCGGCCTGTCATATTATCTATTCGTCAGTGGCAAGCAGAATGGTATAATTCCCCTCCTCTGACTATTACACTTATTATAATAAGTGATATATGAATATAAAGAAAACATTTTAAGTTTCTTTTCCTATTACAAAAGTAGGATGTGTAAACTTTTCGTAACAGGATAAACAAACATTTACTTTTTAATCAAATCAATTCCATACATTTTTCAGTTTACATTGTCAGTGATGTTTAATGCAGAATTGATGTGTTAAGTTATATGATTAAAAAAGATTGGTGATCTCCCTGTAAACGTGTTTCTATTTACTTCTCTTTGATTGCGGAATTTTAAGGTCAAACCAGCTGCTATTAAACATCTACTGTCTAATCACATGTGTGATTAAATAACAGCAGCTAAATAATTTAAATACACAGTCTTTATCACATGGTATTTTATTTGACCGCATTATTTTAAATGTGGTTATTATTGCAATTATTTTATTGTAAATGATTTAAATCTGATGTAATTTTAACTAAAATTTTCTTTATCTTTTTAATATTCACGCGAAAACACTTTTGTTGTCTGAAAGGAAATATTTGTGCCGTCTTAGAATTTACAACGATAGTTAAAAACATCACATCAAAATATGAAGTAACTGTCTCGTCTAAATATATATTTTTTTTTATTTTAACTGCTTTGCAATATTATTTGGACATTTTAAATATGGCGCAATTACTTTTACTTGCTGCTTTTAACACATAATAATAAATTTATTATATTAAAGTTTTCTTTAGCTTTTTGATATTATCGTGGAAATACTTTGTTACTATAAAGGATATGTTTCTGCGTTGCTTTAGAATTGGCCACGGTAGTTTAAAAGGTGATTCGTTTTATATATAAAATGTCTCATTTAAATATATTTTTAAGTTTAAACTGTTTGTATATTATTACTTGACAATTTTAAATATAAAAAAATTATTAATTTAATGTCTTCAATATTTTAAGATTTTCTCCCTCTTTTAATATTTACATGTAAATGTAGTTATTAAGAGGTAATTTTCTATATCTTCCTGCTTTTTACTCGTAATCATTTAATTCTCATTTGATAGTTTTTTTTCTGTTTGTAGTAGTCTCTTATGAAAAATACTTTGAAAGTAATATTTTTGATCAACTGGCAACAATTTAAAATAATAACTTTTTCGAAAATATGTAAAATATATCTCTTGAAATGCTGATAATTCGAATTTAAAATGGAAATAAATCGACAAGAAACTAATTATTATTTAGAAAAAAATGAAGCCTGCTCACCGGGAAACTAATGAACATCTTCACTAATGAATATCTTCAGAAAAAAATATTAAATTTCTTTGCATAGTTTTTGATAAAACATTTTTAATGGAACAATTTTGGCTAATTTTAGCATTAAAAATCTTTTAAAGTAATTCTTCAGTTTGAAAACTCATGTGTGTTTATCAAACGTTTGTCTATAATACTACCATTTTTTATATTTTTGTGTGTTGTAGTTTTCTTAATATTAACGAAGAAATACCTTAGGTCATAAAAAGTTCAATGTCAGTAGCGGTGACAACATTAGGTTTTTTTTTTTTTTTTTTTTTAGACTACAGGTAAATTACAAATTTCTAACGCAAGTTGATACTTTCAGTAAAGAACCTTTGCCGTCGTGATTCCTGACTCCGGAAACGATCTTCCTAATCCATGGACAACATTCATACTTAAAACAAACTGATGTCATAAAGAGGATTTTTGTTTAATAAGACCAGGGCTGTGGAGTCGCAGTCAGAATCAGTCCCATTTTTGAGAAAAGGAGTCGGAGTCTTTGGAAAACAAGCCGACTCCAACACCGGCTTTGTTTATTAGACAGTTTAGAGTGAAATCAAACGAATTTTAAATCCACAAAAGGCATTATTATTGTTATTTTTCGATTACCATCGGTAACCCAAGTTAAAGATTCCCAGTATACTGCCCGGCGTACACAGCAGATGAAAACTGTTTTTAATTAAACACTCTAGTTGATCACAAATTATTTCCGAACTTGTAAATTTTTTAACTTTATTTATTTTTTCCTTTCCATCGAAATTTTTCTGCTCTGAAGGACATGAATTAATACCAAAATTGTAAAAATTTTCCTTTTTCAAGCCCTTGAATCCGAAGTAGTTAAGTTTCTGTTCTGTTTTCTTTTTCTTTAGATTTCGGTAGTTAGATTTTTCAGGTTTATTGGACGCAAAATTGGAAAATTAGTAAAACGGATTTTTTCCTTTTTTATTTCAAAGCTCTAAGAAAAGAATTAATACCAAAGCAGTAAAATTTTCGCTGCATTTTTCTTGCGTTCCATTATAATTTTAACCGACAACAACACTATTTGATTAGCTAGCCCGGGGTCGGAGTCTGAGTCGAAGCTGTTAAAGTTTTTGGAGTCTGAGTCGGAAATTTTTCCCGTTAACTCCGCAGCCCTGCATAATACTAATATTTATGAGAAATCTTCGCTTTTACGATTAGATGATTTTCCCACAAATTTTGGCTATAGTTTTCAACTATGTTCCCTGTGTTTCGTACAGTGTAGTGCTTGGACGTATTTTTACCGCTCTTCCGGTCATAGCTCCTTCACTTTGATAAGAGTTCCACAAGCGGTACACAATAATGAAACAATTGCTGCTTAGGCGCTGGCGATTTCCGACTATCAGTGAAATTCTTCAAGACGCCATATTATCACCTGTTTTCATCCAAATGATACATCTAACCACGTTTCAAACTCTGGCAATTTCCATTTTCCCTCTCAGATCTGTAATGCAAATACTCGTCGAAAAAAGTAATTTTAAAATGATACAGTAACACGAAAAAACAAAGATAAAACTTATGAAAATAATAATTGAAATATTACAGTGTGTTAAATTTACCATAAAAAAGAGAAAAAAATGCAGGACGCGTTTCGATCTAAAACAATACATCTCGTTAAGAGCAAAACTCCTAGATCTTGTGACCTTACAAACACGTGTCTGCTACATCTGAGGACGAGCTATATTGTTTCAGTTCGAAACGAGTCCTGCATTGTTTTTTATTTTACAATGAATTTAACAAAGTGCATTATTTCTATTACTATAGTAAGTGTTAAAAATACTGTTGTTGTCTGTGCAAATTTTACGAATTTCATCATGCATTCACATTTTGTCGTTATACATTTTTTATGTCATAGAATGCTCTTATTTCCAGTTTGTACTTAATTTAAGATACTTAAATATACAGATAGATTACTTAATTGTAGTTATTTAAATGTTTTTTAAATTAATTTTAGGCGTTACAAAGTTACAGGCAAAGTTTTAGTGAACGGAATCAACAGAGAAATGAGGGTCTTTAGAAAGCTCAATTGTTATATCCTACAAGATGATCACGTGCTAACACGCCTCACAGTTCAAGAAATAGTCACTATAGCTGCAAGACTTAAAATTCCTTCGAATGTTCCTAAACAACAGCGTCAGGCAGCAGTAAGTTGTTTGTGCATACAAATATTGTTTGCTTTTGAATTATTTTTGATAAAGTGAAAATTTTATTTATTTAGCTTTTAAGATTTACTTGGTAGAACCCGTCAAATTTTGACGAAAGAAAATGTTTAAGAAGGAACTGTTTCATTGACTTATAATAAACCTACACTGTAAAAATTATCCGTTAATATACACAAACCTTTCCCTAAAATCTTAGGGAATAGTTTCATTTTTTCGAGAAAACAGTAGTATTTCCGTATTTCCCACTTTGCGGTTTCGAATCACAGAACTGCTCCGTTAATTTTTCCGAAAGCGTAAAACTTCCGTTTTTAAACAGCACAACATTGGTATTTTTAACCGATAAGTGTCGTGGTGCCATCTGTATGAGGAAAATAGAGAAAAACGTTATAGCAATATTTCCCTATTTTTCTGTTTTAATAATGAAAAGGAGCATATTTTTACAATATTAAAATAACAATAGTAATAATAAAATTTATTAATTCTTTTTAAGTTTGATACAGTTGTAAAATTATTCTTTTTTTCAGCAAGATTTTAAAATAATGTTTATTTATATCACAGTATAAAAAGTGCGTACGATATTTTAGTGGGAAAAAATATACTTTTAATTTTAATATACTATAATACTTTTTAATCTATTCAAATTAAGAAGTTCGCACATAAAAATTAAAATATATCGAAATATATTACCGAAATTATTATTTTGGCGATTACCTAAGTCATAATAATCAATAAATGTAATTAATTTTGATAACCCATAGTAACTTTTATTAAGTTATCTTTATTGAGTTTACAATGATCGTCACACAAAATATTTGTTAAAATATATGCTTTTTAAAAAAGTGTGTTAGTATCCTTTTATAAAATAAATAAATGAATATGAATAATATTACAATAGAACTTTAAAACTCTTCCAAAATAGAAGGAAACAAAAATTTTTAATACTTTCATTCATGCATGTAATATCGTAAAGGCTAAACTTTTTTTTTTTATAAAGCTAAAATTTAAAAAAAAAAAAAAATTAAATATCAGAAATTATAGAAAGAAAATCTATAAAACATAATTTTGAACTGTACGCTAAATATATATATATATATATATATATATATATATATATATATATATATATATATATATATATATATATATATATATATATATTATCGCTACAGAAATAAATCCGCGTTCAAAATCTTGTCTTTACTTTATGAAATGCATCTGAAATAACTAAAGATATTTGAAAATGTGTTTTGTGTAATCATGGTGTAATGGTATTACACTGCAGGCTACGACCGAAGACGACCCGGGTTCGATCCCCATGGAAGGTAAGTCACATTTCTCCACTGTTATTTAAATTAAATGTATATAATGTGTGCCTGATGTTAACGTGTCTTTCTAAAGTAAAGAATAAAAATCACAAAGATGTTAGTTTGTCCTTGAAAGGTTCTTTCAAATGAAAATTTTTGCATAATAAAATTATTAAAAAACGGAAATATTTTTTGAAAAAACGGAACTATTTCTGGAAATTTTTTTCCGTTAAAAAACGGAAGTAGTACTGGCGTCTAGATTACCAGTACTATTTCCGTTTTTTAACGGCAAAATTTTTTACAAAACAAAATTAGATGTAGAAAAAAATGCATTTTATATTGGTACGTCTAACTCTTAAACAAACGATATTTATCGTCAAATTAACAAAATACTACTTCTATAAAACGCAGTTATAGAAATTATTAAAAATAGCCTTTAATCGTATATGTATATAAGCAGTAAAAATAGTAAAGATATGTTATTCAACTTTGACTGAATCATAGAATTTTTTTCCCGTGAAATCTAAAACCGGCATCATTTTCACCATATCAAGATTTACGAATGCATATTTCACATCTGCATTCACCTTTTCAAAGAAAATGGCATTTTAATTTGATCATTTTGATTCAAAACTTGAAGTCTCAATGGCTATTAGCTGAAACAGATATTAAACTGTTGATATTCTTTTACGTGTAAATCAAATTTTGTAAATGAAATCAAAATTCACCGGGTTTTATAACAAAAGATATTTCAATTTCAATTTTTTCTTTTTTAATGAGAAAATGGCAACATAGAGATACAGCAATCATTTTTTTCCCTTTTTTCCTTTGGTTTTAATAGAAATGGAGTACTCCTATTGCCACGATTAGAAAAGAGGTATTATAAGCTCCAAAAAAATTAATATTTCAAAAACAAATTAAGTTACAGCTTTCAAACAAATTTCATTTAAAAGTAAATTTTTTCCCTTCACGATGGTGTAAAAATTGAAAGTGTGCGACATTTAGAAGTCTAAAATTTTTAGTAGCAAAAATTGCAATACTGACATTCATTTAAAATTTGAAAGTGTTGCCATGCGCAAAATGATGTATGCGTTACGCACAGATACGTTTGGCCTTTATAATATAGATAGAATTGTGTTTCATATCTGTAAACATTTTTTATCTATAAAAATGCATAGCAACTGAAAAGAAATGACTTTTGTGAAAGGCAATTAATTTTGCTATACTGTAAAAAAAAAGACAAATATTTCTAAACTTAGAAAAATATAATGTGATCACAAGCTAAAATATACAATAATCTCTACCGAGATTCTAACGATTCCGAAAAGCGTTATATATCTTTAGGAACCTGGGAAATTAACGTATTTTCGAGCTTTAATAGCATCCGATTAAACAATATTACAGGTACAGAAAACTGATTAACACACTGTAAAAACTATTTGAAATTTAAGAAACTTTGTTAATAAATGCATCTTTAACACGTTAATTGCCAAACACGCAATATCGCGTGATGCGAGTTCTCACTAAATAGCCGATCATGCGTTATCGCGTGGACTTCAGTCAGTTTCTAAGCGGAATAGTACAGCAGGCACAGCGAAACGGTCCCTAAAATTTATAGTGACCACTTGAAAAGGGATCTACTTTTATGACGTGGGAATGGTCAATTCTGATTTTCAGCTTCCCAACGAATGTGTTAATCACGAAAATGTATTGTTTTCTGTATTCTTGCAGATAAAGAAGACTTTTTGGAATCGTGGATAGCTCGAAAAGATTGTTTTATATTTTTGTACGCTACCATGTTATATTTTCGAAGATTAAAAAATATCTTTTTGTTACTTCGTAGTGAAAGTGGAGCAAAATCGGATACCTTAAATGTTTGTTCTTCTCATATACAATCAAATGATAATGCAAACTCTCAACACAGTTTTTAATATAAAGTGAATCTTTATCTGTGATAAAACATATTCTTTTCGATAAAAAATACAATTGATTATATAAAAAAATAGTTTTTTCAGAAGTATGCAAAAATCCAGTTTTATCCCATTGATTTGGATAAAACCGGACATCCATTTAAAAGTCTGGGAAAACTCATTTCATTCAAAAACATTCTTGTAATATGTAAAAAAAAAAAAAAAAAAAAAAAAAGGAATCCAAATGTATTTTTCTATCAGCCAAAAAGAAATCTGTAGCAAATTTTCTACATTTTTGCTACACATCGCAGAGTTATGGAAAATAATCACTTCCGCACCTCTTGTTTCTAGTATGGGTTCAAAGGAAACCATAAATGGCACTTTAAGAGGTTAACAGTAATTAACAATATTAAATTGCAATTTAAAGTTCCATGCTATGTTATTAACTATCTTACAAAATCATTTCATGAATGTAGGACAAAATCAGTTGTTCTCGGAATTGACCCAATCTTAAGTACCCGATTTTACTCCAACATCACACAAATTAAAAAACACGTTGTCACAACTTTCAGTCCTATAATTAAAAAAAAAGGTAAATCTGTTAAATCACTACCAAGAAAGCAAAGAATTAGACATAGTAAGAACCAGTATTTAATATGCTGACAAATAGGTAATATATGAGTAAAAACTAGAATCAAACAAAACGAAATTTGTAAGCGAAATTCAAGTACAATCCTTCGCACAAAAAATAACCACACACATTAGCGTTTCGTTCAGCTTCAAATGCCGAAGTGACTATCTATAAGCAATTCCTCCTATTGACCGACAGATAAAAGTTTAAATCAAAGAGTAACTTGCGCTACCCGGTTTTACCCGCCTACCTGGTTTTGTACGACTATCTCTGTAACGAACTGTCGAATATTGCGAGTACATTTAATGCACTCATTAGGTCGCTGGTTCAATTAATACTACTAATTACTTAAAAATTCTTTATATACAAACTATTTACACATTATTTACATTTCGAATAAAGAATACAGATCTAGCGAAACACACCATAGGTCCGCTAAGATCGCCGAAAACCAAAACAATAACAAACGATATACCAGTGTTGCCAAAACGGCAAACCTAAAGTACAGTAGAATGCGCCAAGGAGACGCACGGCATCCGAGGTTATGGTGAAGCCGTTACAAAAGAATGCGCCATGGAGACGCGATATACAAGACTGTGATGAAGCCGTAACATACCGGCCCCCGTTGATATGTGCCAACATTCAACAATAATACTAAATGTAACAACAAACAATTGCAAATAATAGAAATTTCAATTCTACAATCAATAATACAGTATTTTCGATAAAATACAATGTACTTCTTCAATATTATTACTTAATGTATTACTTAATATAAGTTCACCAAATGCAAATAGATAAGTTATAATACAAACAATAATTACACTTGAATAGTATGCAAGATAGTTATCAAATTAACACTCAATATATGTAGCAATCTGATAAATTCAACAAGTTAATAATAGTTAATCAAGAATATATATAGCAGAGCTTTTACCTCTTCTAGCGAAAAATCGTTTCAATGTGGTAATGAATGATTCAGATTTTAAATCTGTTACTATATCTAAATGGATTGCCTTTGTGGCAAGACAAACAAAAATCGCGACGTAAATTTTATTATATATTCCCTTTCTCAGATTTTTATACTTAATCATAAAGGGTCCACAAAAGTCAACAGAACATTTTTGAAATGGCGGGCTAGGATTTATTCGTTCAGCTGGCAAATTTCCCATAATTTGATTTGCCCCTATTGGTTTGTTTTTAAAGCACGTTACACATTTGTGAACTATTTTACGAGCCAAGGATCGCCCATTTATTACCCAATATTTTTGCCGTACATGATGTAACAATGATTGTGGCCCTAAATGGAAAAATTTGGAATGAAAATATTCAAAAATCATTTCACTTATTTTATGATCATGTGGTAACACTATAGGGTGTTTTCTCTCATAGGTCAGACTGGAATTGTCTAAACGACCTCCAACTCTAATTAAATTATCGGAATCTATATAAGGATTTAGAAATTTGAGTTTACTGTTACCTGAAAGGCTCCTCTGGTTTTTCATATGCTTAAGCTCTTCAGAGAAGGCTGAATACTGTACCTGTTTAATCAGAAAAATTTCTCCAAATCTCAATTCACTTACAGATAAGGCACCACTTTTTTTCTCCTTACCCTTTCGACAATTATTTAGAAATCTAAAAATATAACTAGTAATACGAATTAATTTCAAAAAATTATTAGTTAAAGAGAATAAACAATTATGAAAACAGTTTTCAGTTCTAAGTGAAAAGTTACTGTTATTTTCAGTTCGAAATTCTGAGTTATAGTCAATGTTGTTTTCCAGTTTTACTGGATAATCTTCTGCATATTTAATTCTGTCTCGAAGAAAATTTGGTCCACTAAACCAAAATTTGCAGTTAGTCAGTTCTTTAGCATCTAGACCTCGAGATAGGACGTCAGCAGGATTATTTTCCGATGATACGTGTTGCCACTGATAAGAGTCGGTGAGGTCTTGTATAGCAGCCACTCTATTACTCACAAATGTTTTCAATTGGTGGGGAGATTTTCTAATCCATGCCAGTGATATTGTGGAGTCACTCCAGAGAAGAACAGTTTCTATTGGAATGTCAAGTGACGGTACAACTTTATGCATTAATTTTGCTAAGAGAAGACATGAGCACAGTTCAAGACGAGGGATTGTCACTGTTTTTATGGGGGATACTCTAGACTTGCTACAGAGTAACTGTGCATCAGGAGAACCTTCAGTTGGTATATACTGGATGTATATGGCGGCTCCATATGCCAAAGAAGAGGCATCTGCGAAGCCATGTACGACTATGCGCTCTTCACGAATAACAAATCTAGGAATTTTTAAATTTTCTAATTCTGAAAGAGTGGAAACAAAATCACTCCATTCTTTCGCTATGGAATCTGGTAATGGTTCATTCCAATCTATCTTAGCTAGCCACGTTTTCTGCATGAAGATCTTAGCCCTTGTTACTACAGGGCTAATTAATCCGAGTGGATCGAAGATTTTTGAAATCAAAGAGAGAACATCTCGTTTGCTATACAATTCCTTGTTATAAATCTTTAATTTATACAGAAAACAGTCACTAAAAGGTTCCCAGAGAACACCCAAAGTTTTTACTGAACTACAATCTGTTTGATCATCGAAATTATATTCGGTGGCAGCCATAGTATTAGGTTCAAGTAATTCTCGGTGGTTTGCACACCATTTGTGCAATTTCATATTTCCACGCTTCAAAAGTTCAATCAATTGGGACTTTAAAATTTTCGCCTTTTCGAGAGTCGATTCCCCCGAAAGAAGGTCGTCTACATAAAAATCTTTTAAAACGACTGACGATGCTAGAGGTAAGTTTGGTTGCTCATCAAGAGCTAATTGTTTAAGAGCACGAGTTGCTAAATAAGGAGCATTAGATGTCCCATAAGTAACTGTATTAAGTTTGTAAGTTTTTACAGGCGCGTTAATATTGTCCTTCCACAAGATTCTAAGGAAGTCTCGTTGGGATGAGTCAATTAATACCATTCTATACATTTTCTCTACATCCGCTGTGAATGCATATCGATGTTTTCGGAAACGTATCGTTATTACGAATAATTCTTGTTGAAAAATTTTTCCCTTTAAAAGAATATCATTCAATGACAAACCAGATGTCGTTGGCGTTGAAGCGTTAAAAACGACTCGCAAGCGTGTTGTACTTTTTTCTGGCCTGTAGACCCCATGATGTGGTATATAATAAAGGTTCTTTACGGGTTTTGATTCTTCTACTAATTCCATATGATTTAAGTTTTTGTATTCTTCCATAAATTCCGAATAGAGAGGTTGTAAGTTCGAATCCCTATCTAATCGGTGCCAAACTTGATCGAGCCTTTTTTCGGCTAGTTTTTTGGATTCTCCTAAAAGTGTAGCATCCTCCATAGGCATGCTAACAACATACTGACCATTAGAAGTTCGATAATGAGTCATTTCAAAATGATTTTCGCAAAATTTCTCTTCATTACTAAGTGGAGAACTAGAATCATTAATATTTTCGATTTCCCAAAATTTTCTTAAGGATTTGTCTATTTTTTCATTGGTTAATAAACCACAATATTGGGAATCATCTGAGGAGTTATTCACCACACCGCTAGCAACATATCCGAACACTGTTTCTTGAAATAACAAATTTTGAGATGAGCTGCGAATTTTACCAGATTTTAATAAATCGAAGAAACATTGCGCGCCGAGCAACAGGTCTATCCTCCCAGGGATATAAAATTCAGCATCTGCTAATTGGATATTTGTAGGAATATCAGCAATTTCTATACGAATAGGTGTAAGTGGGGTTATTTCTGTAATTTTTGGCACTACAAGAAATTCCAGTTCCCTTGTGAAATCTCTATTTTTATTTGAAATCACAGTTTTAATTTTATAATTTAATGTTGTGGTTGTGTTATTCAAACCCGATATTGGAGCAAAAACCTTTGATTTCTTTAAGCCCAATTTCTTTGCAAATTCAAGCGACACACAATTTATTTGGCTACAAGAATCTAAGAGAGTTCTTGCCTGAATAAAATTACCTTTATTTGTTTTTATGTCAATAACTGCAGTTGACAAGATAACAGTTTTATTTGAAGCGAATAAGCAATTAGAAAGATTTTGTGAGACTGAAGGCGTCGGACTTGATTCTGGGCGACGTACTGTCTGATCAACACCTGGTTTTTGGAAATGAGTTTCATTACTAGAACCGATTTCTTTATCTCTATGTAATAAAGTGTTGTGAGGGGATTTGCAATGTTTACATAAATGTTTCGAAACACAGTTAGCTGCTAAATGTGATTTGTTAAAGCATATGAGACAAAGTTTATTTTTTTTTAACAATAGCAAATCTTTCACCAAAATTCATATTCAAGAATTTATTACATTTATATAGGGGATGAAATGAGTCACAAATAATACACTGTTTTTCAGAACTTGTATTTACTAAAAGAGATTTTGATTTTATTTCACTAGAAATTTTTGGTCTAGCTAAATTAATTCTATTTATGCTTTCGAGAGATTGGCTTCTTTTTTCTAAAAAGTCCATTAAACTGTCAAAACTAGGAACTTCAGATGTGTTTATTGACAATTCAAATTGTTTTCTTGTTTCCTTATCTAGCTTTTCTAAAATTATAGTTGTAAACAAAATGTCAGAGAGGTTATTTCTGTCAAATCCTAAATTATTTAGAGCCCTGATATTTTTGTTTATAACATCTAATAAACGCCTTAATTCTTTAGATGATTCATGTGTAATTTTTTCAAAATCTAGCACAGCCTTTAAATGTATATTGACAACTATTCGTTTATTTTCAAATCTATTTTCTAACGCTTTGAATAACGAATCAAATGTATCATCTGGAGTTTCTAATAATTTAGCATCATTCCTTAGTGCGGAATGCAAATAATGTAATTTTTG
Source organism: Maratus speculifer (assembly GCA_964019185.1). Classification (NCBI taxonomy): domain Eukaryota; kingdom Metazoa; phylum Arthropoda; class Arachnida; order Araneae; family Salticidae; genus Maratus; species Maratus speculifer. The sequence goes on from OZ025289.1 coordinate 245,757,476, forward strand.
AACATCAGTCAATTCTTCATTATTTGTAACAATATTATTAAACTCTATTTTAAACATGTTCCAGTCTTCATATTTCCCACTAAATAGCGGAAGTGGTATGTCAGGTAATTTAATTTTACAATTCCTTATCTTTAAATCTGAATTTTTAGTTTCTAATTTATTAGAATGTAATAATTGATTGAAACTTACCTCTAGCTTTTCGACTCGCTCTTCCTTTTCGACGAATGAAGCTTCAATTTCTGTTAAATCATGATCTTCTGGTGCTGTTATATAGTAATCACGACGAAGTACATCGATATTTGTAGACAGTTTTTGAAGATTCTTGATTTTCGTTTCAATTTGAATTCTAGACAATTCATCGGTTTTTTCATTTAAAGAATTTTCTAATCTTGTTAACTGGGCTTTTAAAGAGCCTCTAGTTCTATTCAAGCTAATTAACGAAGCCATTTTAATTCAAATAGAACAAGGAGAACAAGTTCGAATTAAAAACGAAAGTCCTACCGGCGAGCGGACCAATAATGTAACGAACTGTCGAATATTGCGAGTACATTTAATGCACTCATTAGGTCGCTGGTTCAATTAATACTACTAATTACTTAAAAATTCTTTATATACAAACTATTTACACATTATTTACATTTCGAATAAAGAATACAGATCTAGCGAAACACACCATAGGTCCGCTAAGATCGCCGAAAACCAAAACAATAACAAACGATATACCAGTGTTGCCAAAACGGCAAACCTAAAGTACAGTAGAATGCGCCAAGGAGACGCACGGCATCCGAGGTTATGGTGAAGCCGTTACAAAAGAATGCGCCATGGAGACGCGATATACAAGACTGTGATGAAGCCGTAACAATCTCCCACCTATTTTTCTTTCTTTTTTTTTCGATACGATTTTTCTATTAAAAGATCATGAACGTCAGTGCTTTAATTTTAATTATTTGTGTATTTATCAATTTTGTGTTTACTGATAGGATGTTACATTATGGACATCTTCACCTCTAATAATGAACTTGCCTGAAAACTAAACACAGTGATGAATTTCAAGAAAATCGTGGCCAAAACGCGAAAACAAACCTTACATTCTTTCTACGTATTCCTTGCATAGCTGTATATCACTGTCTTTAAAATATGTTTAGTTCATCTTTACTGTATATAGTAAAGTATTACATATAACAAAATATTCTTTCTTACATACATAGTCAATAAGTTACTATATAAAATCCTATATTTGGAAAAAAAAAGTCTAAAACTATGCCATGAAACTGGTAGAATCTTAACGTATCTTTATTACACCAGGGCATCCTTAATAAGTTGTTTTATGACAGTGTGTATGTAAGTATTATATATTGTAAGATTTATCAATGTAACTGGGTATGCACATTGTATTCCTTATAAGATGTATATAAGTTTGTAAATAATATGTAAAGTGTAAGACGTATGTATGTTGTAAGATGTATATAAGTATGCAAAATATGTATACGTTTGAAAGTTGCACGTACAAGTTTTAAATGTATGCATATTGTGAGATATATGTGCTAGACTTGTGTATGCAAATATAAAAGAAAGAATGCGCGTAACCTGAAACAACAAAAAAAAAATTATGTTTATTTTACACTTATGAAATTGCAGAAAAAAATGTATTTAACCCTTGTCACTCCGTTGTCTCCGCTGCGGAGACATCACCTTTCCTTCCAAAATTTATTTTTGGTACCAGTAATAAAGGAAAATAAAAGTTTCCTTATTTAATCAGAGAGTTTTTGAAATTGTCTACTTCAAAGAAAGCTCTTTTTAAAAAAGTGGTACTTATCGAATAAAATTTGTGTAAGAGACACCAGAGTCCGAAGGGTTAATACTAGGGTTATTGCATGGTAACTTAAGTTACATTTAGAACTATTTTCAGTAATTTTAGTAGCATGACACACACAAAAAAATTATTCAAAATGTAAATTTGACATGGTTTGCTAAATAAACTTATTTAAAGCCCAATTTAGATGAAAATTATCTAATTTTAATGTTATTTTTTGAATTTTGGTAGTGGTAAATTATGGTAACGGCCATTAATGAATACACAATGTAAGTTATCATATAAAGCGTAATTTTCATTATCATCATTTTTTAGGTAATTTTCATCCAAATTGATTAAATAGGTTTTATTGACAAATCATGTTAATTTTACGTTTGAATATTTTTTAGTATTATATAACTAAAATTATTGCAGTATATTGTTCTAAATGTAACGCAAGTTACAATGGAATAAACCACTACCTTTAATTTAAAATTAAAATTAGTTAGCATGAGCTGTGATATATTACCCAAGATTTGATTGTATAAGTTATAATAAGTAAAAAAATAACAAATGAATTTCTTTTTCCAATAAGGTTGATCAGTGCTTGCGTCTACTTGGCTTAGAGCCCCAAAAGAATCAGAAAGCCGGTCAACTCTCCGGTGGTCAGAGAAAAAGGCTGTGCATCGCTCAAGAACTAGTCAGCAATCCACCCCTCATTTTCTTAGATGAACCTACAAGGTAAATACACCAACATTGGAATTGGGATTTTTTTTTAAATTATTATTTTAGTGAAATATTCTGCTTATTAACTTGAAAAAACGTATTTATATTTTAATTACAAAATACAATTCTCTCGAATAAACTCTGTTAATTCGAACTAACTGGAACCGTTGCTTGTTAGAATTATCTGAATTTCAAATATAAACATGACAAGAAAAATCATGTGTCAATTATAAATTTTGAAACACATTCCAACAGTTGAAGAATACTGCAGTGCATTGCACTATTTAAAAAACCGATGAAAAATGCCTAAGTAAACAATTCATAAAACACATAGTTCCCTTGAAAACTATATTTGAGCAATCACAATGCATAGCCGGAAAGTTACGCGAATTCATTTGTACATCCCTTTATTTAATATGTAGATTTGTAATTCCAGTGAACGACAAATTTTCAGAGATTATCACATATAGATGGCAATATACCCAATTTATTTACACAGTGCTATAAATCTGAATCTATTTATATTATAGGAATGCATATATTAATACACTAACTATAATTCAGTTGGAAAATGTACAGTCCAATTAAAAAACACACTTAAGCAATTCCGTTTTTAAACAGTAATGCTTACTAATTATTTTGTGTAGGCATGTATATGAAGTATATACTGGTATGCAAAATAATAAGAACGATTAGGTAATTGACTAAATAAAAAATTTAATTATATTAGTCCACATATAAAGCCTATAAATTAATTTTATCAAATTAAATAAACAATATAAACAAAAACAATGTAAAGCAATTCTTATTTTTTAATATAATTCGTTGTACTTCTGTTGGATATATAATAGGAACAAAATGATAAGAACATAACACATGTTTGTACATTGCATGACAAATAACCTTCTTTTAGTTTAACAATTTCAATGCCACTTTGTGCAATGAAATTGCACAAAAACATGAATTGAGCTTACACGTTTTCGAACTTGTCAATGTGGCAAAAGATGCCACACATGACAAATGGCAGATTTATATTCAGATTTCAAGTTATTCTGGATAATTTGGCCATTGGCTAGTGTGCACTATAATGCCTGAAATGTTCACCATCGGATTTAGTTCCGGACTACTGGCTGACCAATGAAGTGAGAGAATCTCGTTTATCTCTTCAGGCTACTTGTTATGTCTTTTTTTAGAATGAAATGATGCACTGTCTTGATAAAAATTATAATTAAAGCTAGCGATTGTTTCCTCCTGGATCATCAAATGATGTTCTGACATGCGAATATAGATATTTATATTTAGTTGACCTTCAAGAAAAGTTTATCAAAACTTACCTACCGAGGAAAAAACAGCCAAAATTATTACGGCACCTTCAATTAGTTGACACGTTTTCACATAATGAATTTTATGAGTATTATGAATTTATTTAGAAGGATTTAAATTAAATTCTTTTTTGAATTGTTCTTTTTTATTACTTTTATTTTTGAAGTGTAAATAAAATTCATCTTGGATAAAATTTCTTAGTCTACTTGAAAAAATTCACAGCAACTTTTATAATAACAGGATACAACAATGGTCGTTTCCAAACTGCTCTCTTTTCACCAAGGCCTCGATTCTATTAACCGCACCTTCGAGCAGGCCGTATCAAAGAAATTCTTAGCCGCAAGTTTAAGGGGTGGACAGAGCTCATGTGGGTTTCATATTTGAAGAAAACGAGAATTTATATGCAAACTGACTTTTAGTTCCATCAAACAAATGATATGTTTTCAAAAGTTCTATGTGTATTCATATTATGATTTTAAAATAACAGAGTTAAAACGGAGAACTCTAAGTTAGTCATGTGTCAAATCGTCATTCATAACTACATGAGAAACATTAAGATGTTTGCAATACACTATTTCTGTGGGGAAAAAAACAATGATCTGAAGGGATTTCATTTTGACGCGGAAAATTAAAGTTTTCAGCGAATGAAGAATAGCTTAATCTTCTGAAAGATTTAGTTTTAAAAATATATTGATTTTATGAAGTTAAATATCTGAAACAAAACAGTGTCTCCGTAACATTTACAGCTAATTTAAAACTTCTTGCTTTGCATTTGAAAGCGTAATTTCAGTTAAAGCCTTTTTATTGCCAGTATTTCATCGGTAAAAGATTACTGAAATTTCTGTATGTAATGTTAGAATTAGATTACCCAGAAAACTACCGATATCGCTTCGATTTTCCCATATCTCAAATGAGCATTTTTTCGCCATTTACAAATTCATTCGACAGCTAAAGCTTTTGTGTAAACCGGCAAATTAACTTAAATTTGAGCTTATATAAGAAAAAAAAGGGATAACTGATGTAACAAATATTTTGTTATGTCAATTTTATTTTTGTGGTTACGTCGGTTATACATTTTAGACAGACTTCTTTTTTAAATTAAAAGTCAGAGTTAATACATAGTTCGATAGAAGTTTTAACGCTTCAAAAAGTTTCAAAAAGTTTATGAGTTAAAACTTTTCTTAAAACTAAATATTCGGAGTAGGCTTAATTTTTCGCTAAAGTTTGTAATTGATGCAACAAAGGAAAAATCACTTTTAAAGACACTTTTATTCAAAAAAATAATTTTATAAAATTGAAAAAAAATAGTTGAGTTATTCTCTTAACTACTTATTTTCTTCCAAAAGAAAAAAAATTATCGTACATGGATTTGCTGCTTACACCTGCAAACATAAATACTTTCTGTACTGGCCTTACCAGATAATTTGATGCAATCTACATAATGAGTAGAGAGCAGCACTTTTGATATTATTACAAAATTTTTATAGAACATAAAAATATAAGCTTCAAGCTTTCTAATCATGCCCTAAAATTAAATATAATATTATTTATTTTTTTAGTCAAAATGCTATTTTTCTGTGGAATTGCACTGTTTCTAAAAAATTTCTAACCACAGTTTTATAAAAGAGCCAATTTCTACATTATTAAGCCCCCATTTGGAGCTATTTCACTTTAACTGTATAAACTTCACTTTACTGTACGCTTTTGAAAAAAAAAAAAAAAAGAACTATTATGAACATAAAGATTAATGTTTCATTTAAAGTGGAATTCTATATTTATTCTTTCATACAGAAATTCACTTTCATCATATTTAACTTATTTGGGAATAGGGTTGGGTTATCATCTAGGACAGCAATGTATAAATAATTTTTAATTTCTAAATTTAATTAAAGTTAAAAAGGACAAAAAACTGAAGTTTAAGTAGATGATACTTTCTTGAATTTTGTATTTTATATTCAATTAAAACAAAAGTTGTTAAAACTCAGACATATTTTCAATTATTAATGACTTTCAATTTATAAAACCAGTAAGCATCTGTGTCATACACACACATAAAAGAAAAAAAAAAAAGATAAAAATTGAATGCAATATTATTTCGATAATTCCAGAAATGTATGATTTCATTACAGTAATTTTTTTAATGTAATTTATAGACGATATATTTAAGAAAAGTTATTTGCAGTGGTTTAGACAGTTCATCATGCCTGCAATGCATAGAGTTGCTTAAATCCTTAGCAGAGGAAGGAAGAACTGTGGTGTGCACTATACATCAACCAAGTTCAAAGATCTATGAAATATTTGATAAGGTAAGGAATGACGTTTAAATTTTTGGTTCGATTATAAAATGTATGATGATGTCGCAGTAATTTTCTCCAGCTATTATATTTTTCTGGCGCAGTTTTCGTTATCCCTGTTCTTATACGTAGCTTCCAATCTTTTTCGTTTTGCTTCATGTAAAATAAGCATATTTCAAACTACAAGACTTATTTAATTAAATGTATCTGTGTGTTTCTTATTTTGTTAAAAAAATTATTATTTTTTGTTTCTTTAAAGTTATATTTATTTTACTTAAAAACCACAGGCACACAAAACGAAAAATTGGCAGCTACCTTTTATCAGTACTGTGCTAAAGAAATTGCGCCTGGGGCAAATTTTCATTTTGATTCGACCTCCCCCCCCCCCCCACACACACACGCAGGGTGAAAGGTGTTTGAAAAACTACAAAGTGTAGAAAGAGCAATAATTCTATTGAATACATATTTCTGGTTTATTTTAAGACATTAATTTTAATTCGAAAATTCCAAACAATAAAAAAAAAATCGCATTTATGTTTCGATAAAGAGGAAATGGGTGTTCGTAAAAATATATCTAACACTACAGTATAACAGTTTGCAACATTTTTAGATTCTATGAAGAAAAACATATGTTATTTTGAGAGTCTGTGTTTTGCACAGGTTACACAGGTCATAAGAAAATATTAAAATGATGAGACAAAAGACATAAAACACGTTTTAAAAAAGAAAGCTTATTAGAAATTTATTTTTAGGTTTTGGAGTAAAGGACGATGCAATAACTTTGAAACGATTAATGTACGTACTTTCATTGGGGAAAAAAATCGAGTATATATATGCATAGTTTTTTTTCCAAAAAAGAAAAAGAAATAAAAGTAAGAGGTTGACAGTATAAATTTATCGCCCCCTAAATTTCCGCACCCGAGGCGAATGCCTCCTTCGCTTCCTCCTCCACTTTTACACGGAATTGTTTTTTATTATGACGTGCTACATACAAATAAGTAATTTTATTTAACAAAGACAGATTTAAATTTCTTAGTTTTTTAAACTTGTAGAAACATTATAATAATAATAAAGAAAAAATGAAAATTAAAAAATATTCAAACATTCCTATTGCATGTATTTAAAAAAAATGCATTCTAATCAAGCTCTTTTTTTACATAACTAAAGAATATACTAAATAATTATTGTTTTTTCTTTAAGGAAAAATTGCTGCTAAACTGTTACTTACCTTGTTCAGTAGACTGTTTCAAATGTGCTAGGATATTCAGTTGTCTAAAATTGATATTTTAACTTTTAACTTATAACTTTGACTTTTGCGTGACATGAAAACTACTTAACTCTGTTTTGAAAGTCAAAAATTATTATTTAAGAAATAAAAATAGAACCATCACGCAAAACTTTAATTTATATTTATATTACTTGTTTATGATTGTATTTTTTAAACTTTATTCTGATAAAAGAGTATGTTGTACACATTACAAATTACCGGTTGACACCCACCAAAAAAGTATTTTCAGATAATAATGATAATAATAATAATAATAAAATCTAAATGTCTTTCTTATTTCAACGAAAACATGGAATTTCTGTATAGCATGTATTCAAATACAGTTCATATTACAAGTAGGGGGAACTGGGGTACATTGATACATGGGGCACATTGATACACCCCCTCTACCGCTCACAGGGTCATTACAGGAAGTTTCACAACAGCTCCAAAAGGTGATGCTAGTGTATTCAACTACATACAGAAAATCTTGGAATGATTCAGCAGTTTGATGAAATGGGACGGGTGATTTATTGTTTTTGTTGTTCAAAAGTAACTTTGAGTTGTACAATTGAAATGCTATTATACAACTGTTCCAGTATTTTCAACCAAAATGAATACTCTCCCTGGTAAATACAGCTACTCTTTATCAGTTCCTCATTATTTATTGTTAGATATATTGTGAAGTGTTGGATTTGAGACTCATTTTATTCAAAATCGCTGTATGGGGCACATTGATACAGTTTATGACGGGGCACATTGATACAGCCTAAATTTTTTAATAGTTCATATTTTCATTATCTTTTATTATTTTTTTTACCATACACTCCTTAATCCAACCTTTTTTTCACGAAAAATTTCTAATATTAGTTTTTATTGAAGTGAAATAGCTCTAATTTCTTTATATTAGAACATTTTATAGTATTTTTGAAAACAGAAGACGTAGGAACTTACCCAGCATCTAGTGCTAGTAGAACTAATAAAAGAAAAGGACGGCATTCTGGCAAATCTCGAATTTATATCGATTCTCCAGAGGAAAAAGTATTTTCGACATGATAAATGTTAAGTAAGAGAAACAAACTGCAGAACAGAAAATGATACTTACATTATAAACAGAATTTTTAATATAATTATCCTTTATTTTCTGTTTATGAACCTATTTATAAACATAAAAACTGGTAATTTTTTCATCTTTCATAAGAAAGAAGATAATGCTGGGGTTGAAGTGCTAGATATGACAAAGTTACCACAGCCAACAATCAGACAAGAAACAGCCAGAACATCAGGTCATAATATATTTAATTTTGATTGCTTTAATATTGCTTAAAAATAAATTGTGGGTGATTTGAATTTTTATAAATAAATATAAAATGGTTTTCTAACTCATTTTTTATGAAAAATATGCATTGGTATTATTTTGTCGTCATTTTTCTTAAACGTATCAATCTGCCCCGGGGATGGGGCACATTGATACAAATGACTTTTTTGATTTTTTTAAAATTACATGCAAAAATATTTTATAAAACAATGATTGTACATTTTTATAACATACTACACAAGTTTTGCTGTCACCTCATGGAAAAAAAACTTGAATTTTCTCCTTTCTTGACACCAAAAAAAATCTTAGAAAAAAACTGTATCAATGTACCCCAGTTCCCCCTACGCTTTGTAAATATCTTTCGAAAAACCCGATCCAATATTAAAAATAAATCTCTTTAATATGCACTATAAGAGGATGTCCACTCTCAACGGCGTCGAATGGCAAATTCCTAAACCATTCGTCATAAACCATGATTCCAATTACAAAAATGTTGTTAATGCGATAAAAATTATTTTTAAAGTCGTTTAGGCCTAATAAATAAATAAACAATTTTAAAAAGTTGTAAAATTAAATTTTTTATACGGTCACTCAGTTTTATAAGTAATGTTTAGTAAAAAATTTATATTAAAATAAAAAAATAAGACAGGAAAAAAAAAAAAAAAAAAACTAGTCAGATGTGGCAATCCCAAAGCTTTCTTCTATCTTATGCATGTTAATACTCCCTGAAAAATGCAGAATAGCAACGCCACCAATTAGGTGGTTTAAACTAAAATCTAGTCAGCAACTACTTGTGCCAACTTATTACTGAATCTGAAGTTTAACGAAAATCTGTGCATTTGCTTTTGAGATACAGCTATGACAAAATCTTAAAAAAAATCCTCACATGTTGGATGATGCACACGAAAAACTAATCAGGATCAATTTTTTTATCAGGTACTAACAGAATCTAAAATTTGATGAAAATCCATGCATTAGTTCTTGAGATACATTTATTGGTAAATCATGAAAAATGCAGCTTAGCAGCGACATCTGTAGGGCGATTTACACCAAAAACTTAATACTACTAATCTATATCAGGAACTGCCTGAATCTGAAGTTTTAGAAAATTTCGTGCATTAATTCTTGAGATAGAGCTACTGCGATAATCACAAATAATGCACCACGACAGCGCCACCTGCTGAGCGATTTGCACCAAAACGTAATTAGCACCATGTCATATCAAGTGCTAACTAAGTATAAAGTTTTATGAAAATCTATGCTCTACTTCTTGAGAAATGACTTTTGTGGAACTTGTAAATAATGCAGCATAGCAGCACAACCTGTTGAGCTATATACACCAAAAACTAATCAGAACTAGTTTATATGAATGTCTCATATAATTTAAAGTTTTGCTAAATTCCGTACATTCGTTCTTGAAATATAGCTATTGTAATAATCACGGATAACGTACCATGACAGCGTCACCTGTTGAGCGATGTGCACCAAAACGTAATCAGACCAGTGTTGGACACGTTCACAAAATAAACGAACTAACTCAAACTCACGTTCAATTTCTGAAAAGTGATTTAAGTTCACGTTCAAACTCAAAAATTTTCAAACGAACTCGTTCAAATCAAACTCATTTGTAAAAGTGAACGAAGTTCACTAAAAAGTTCACTTTTTTTTTTAAATGTTTGGATATTATTGTCCAAATTTACAAAATTTTGTGAATTAATCATTTGATTATTCGATATGTAAGATATAGGTATGCACGGACGGAAATTTACAGGCCCGATCCATAGAAAAAAAAATGTCCGGCCCGATATTAAAATAAAAATCGGGCCCGACCCGGCCCGATATAATAGCTAAAATCAAGGCTCGACCCGGCCCGATATAATAGCTAAAAACAAGGCCCGAGCTTGGGCCGACCCGGAAAAAGAAGTTGAAATTTCGCACCGAACCCGGCCCGACCCCGAGTACATTTCTACAGGACATTGATATTTACCCTTACGGAAGCGTTCTGGCTAAAAAAACTTACCTTAGTCTGTTTATAATCTGCATTTATGCAGAAGTGCCGTAGGCTGAGATGTTTATGCTTTCTTTTAAAATCTTTTCGATTTAGACATATTTCCGCCTTACACAGTCCACCTTGTACAGAGAGTTTAATGTATATATCTATTTTCGGCGAAATTGTATACAGCCCAGGTCCGGTTCGGCGCGACCCGAGTCTGCAGAAGAAGTAAGACTAGGATACTACCCAGAGAAGTGATATCCAGACTTAACCCGTCCTGAGGCTCGTGTAGGCCTCTAAATGGCATTTGAAAGAGGGGAAAAGTGTACTAAGGTCTGGAAAAATTTTAAATAAATTATGAAAAAATTGAACGTAAATTTGAACGTAAATTTCGTTCAAACTCGTCTATTTTTTGAGTTTCCGTTCAGTTCAAACTCGTTTATAAAATAGTGAGCGAAGTTCAGTTCAAAGTTCGCAAATAGTGAGCGAAACTCGTGAGTTTTCGTTCAGTGAGCGCGTTCATACCCAACACTGAATCAGACACATGTTATATCAAATACTAACTAAATATATAAATTTGTGAAAATCCATCCGCTAGTTCTTGAGATATGGCTATTGTGGAAATTATGAATAATGCAGCATAGAAGCGCCATTTGTTGAGCGATATACACCAAAAACTGATCATATCTAGTTTATATCAAGATCTAACAGAATCTAAAGTTTTGTAAAATTCCGTGCATTAGTAAATGTTTTTCGGTTCTCTGATCCCTAAAACATGTAAATTCGTCCAAAACCGGATTTCGAAAATTTTCATGAATCCAATACTTTCTTCTTGTAAAGATAGAAGAAAGTAAAAATGCTGTAAAATCGCATTAAAAATCACTGAAATTGAAAAATCATAGTAGAAAAAAATTAGTTCATGAGGCTAAATGTTTGAATCAATTTCGTTCTTATCATTGTCAAAAATAGCCGCAAAATGCAAAAAAAAAAAAAAAAAAAAAAAAAAAAACACTAAAAATCGCATTTAAAAAATTCGCTAAAAATTCAAAAATCACCGCACGGATTTCGAATAAACTTTATTGAGAAGAGAAAAAAAGATACTACATTGAGTGAAAAGAATGATACCTTATTTCTTTCACTAATATGGAAAAATCGCCTCGAAACATAAAAAAAGCACTAAAAATCGCTTTAAAAACTTAATTAAAAAATTCTAATCAAAAAATCAAAAATCGGGCTTCGAGGTGCAAAACTACATTATAGAGGTATCATCCCTCCAAATTTTGTAACTCTACACGCAGCTCTCTCTTCAGAACAGCGCTGAAACACACACATACTTGTCTCTTTATTATTATAGATTACTGTGAATATCCTAATTAATAATTTTATTGCTCATTCGTTAATTTTATGTTTTTGGTTTTCTTACATGCAAGTCAAGAATAGATAAGATCATGATGCATACAAAATACTATAATTTTGACATAAATGACAAAAAATCGATGTTAAACGCCCAAAAAATCAAAAAATCGCCAAAAACACATCGAAAATCGCATTAAAAATCACTGAAATTGAAAAATCATAGCAGACAAAATTTAGTTCATGAGGCTGAATGTTTGAATTAATTTCGTTCTTATCATTGTCAAAAAATAGTCGCAAAATGCGAAAAAACACTAAAAATCGCATTAAAAAAATTCGCTAAAAATTCAAATAGTCCTTCCGGCAATGCCGGGAGGAAGAGGTAGCTTTCATATACTTATATATTTGTTTATTTATTTAAGTTATATTATTTAAAAATACTAAGCTCAAATTAGTTGAACCTGATTATGAGCTTGGTCGAAATCTTAATTCAGGTGCACATGCACACTCATATTGAAATCGATTAATATATACGACTGCTGTCGCGGTCAAATTGATTTTTTAAAAAATGTCACCCACGTTAGAAATTAAAACTGCTCAGGTGATTTTTAAGTTAAAAACAAAGCAAAAAATACTCCTGAATTCATTATTAAGATAAATACTTTAAAAAGAACCTTTTTTCAATTTCTAATTTTTTGTTTGTACATCATTATACATTTAAAAGATTTTTGACAAACTTAAATGGCTTCCATTTTGAAACAAGAGGACGGAAGAAGTTGGAAAGTGAACGTGGTCAAGGCATTGGTATGTACTATGTGCACATGGAGTTATATCCAAATCAGTTTATAAATACGCGTGTTATCACGTGACGAAAATCAGATCATTTCAAGATATGAGCAACACTAGAAAATAAAAATGCGATTACTCAGCCATTTTTTAAGATACAAACGAAACAAAAAATGCTCTGGAATCTTTGTATCAAGTTCAAATGCATAAGAGAAAAATCTTTTTCAATTTCTTACTTTCTTGTACCTAATTTTAAATTTTAATTTTATAAAAAATTTTAAATGACCGCCATTTTGAAATAAGATGGCGAATGGAACTGAGTATCGAACTCGATTCATGCCTCAGTATATACTATATACACACCAAGTTACATCTAAATCGATTCATAAATACGCGTGTTATCACTTGACAAAAATCAGGTCGTTTCAAAATGTCAGCCATACGAAAAATTCAAAGTGCTATAACTCAATCATTTTTAAGATATAGACAAAATAAAAAGTGTTCTAGAATCGCTGTTTTAAGTTCTAACACGTAAAAGAAAAATATTTTTAAAATTTTAGTTTTTTCAGATTTAATTTTAAATTTTAAATTTTTTTTAATTTAAAATGGCCGCCATTTTGAAACAACATGGCGGATGATGCTGGGCAACGAACTCGATCGAGACATTTGTATGTACCATGTACATAACAAGTTTCGTTCAAATCGGTTCATAAATACGCGTGTTATGGCGTGATAAAAATCAGATCGTTTCAAAATGTCAGCCATAAGAAAAATTCAAAGTGCTATAATTCAATCATTTTTTAAGATATAGACAAAATAAAATGTGTTCTGGAATCATTGTTTTAACTTCTAACACATAAAAGAAAAATATTTTTAAAATTTTAGTTTTTTCAGATTTAATTTTAAATTTTAAATTTTTTTAAAATTTAAAATAGCCGCCATTTTGAAACAACATGGCGGATGATGCTGGGCAACGAACTCGATCGAGACATTTGTATGTACTATGTACATAACAAGTTTCATTCAAATCGGTTCATAAATACGCGTGTTATGGCGTGATAAAAATCAGATCGTTTCAAAATGTCAGCCATAAGAAAAATTCAAAGTGCTATAATTCAATCATTTTTTAAGATATAGACAAAATAAAATGTGTTCTGGAATTGTTGTTTTAACTTCTAACACATAAAAGAAAAATATGTTTCAACTTTTAATTTTTTCGCATTGAATTTTAAATTTAAAATTTTTTAAAAAATTTAAAATGGCCGCCATTTTGAAACAAAATGTCGGATGATGCTGGCCAACGAACTCGTTGGAGACATTTATATGTACTATGTACATACCAAGTTTCATTCAAATCGGTTCATAAATACGAAAGTTATCCCATGACAAAAATCAAATATACACTATATTGCCATTGATTATGGGACACTTGCGATTTTAGACATTTTACTAAATAGCTAAAAAAATACACGTGGAATCATCTCGAAACTCTTAGTGTATAAATATAATAGTATACTTCATACATCTCCGTGAAGATTTTTTACCGAAACTCCATAGGGGACCGTCAACAAATTAAAAAATAATGAATGTCTTTTGAATAACCCTGTCAAAACTAATGTAGCAAAAGCGCTCAAACTCTAGATTATGATTGAATGCCTTATTGTAATACACTGTGTTCATTTTTATGCAAATAGCATGCATACACGCAGAGTAATTAAGGTTTTTGTAAAAATGGTCCCAAATTTTTCCAAGTTTTTTCCTTATAATTTTCAGAGTTCTTAATATAAAATAATATTTTTTTCAGAAAATATGACAAACAACATTGCACACAGTACCCTGTAATCAGAATTAAAAAATAATGAAAATTGTATACAAAATGAGTTGGTATACTAAATAATTTTTTACTGCGCATGCGTCAACGATATCAAAATTTCATTTGCATATTATGTTAGCTAAATGTATAGAGCAACTTTTGTGAAAATCACAAAATCATAACTTGAAAATTCTGAAAATAATCGTCAATTGAATAAGTTGAAAATCCGTTATTCTCAAAATGAAGCAAAAACAAGAGGGGTTGTATCCATATATTCATTGATTAGTGTCAATGTAGAATACACAATAAGGGATGCTACGACTACTTCTGGATAAAATCCCTCATTTTTTTGCTTCATTTTGGAAACAACGGATTTTGTCCTTTTTCTATAGACGATTACTTTCAGAATTTTCAAGCTATGATTTTGAGACTTTTACAAAAGTTGCATACAATTAGCTAACATAATATGCAAATGAAATTTTGATATCTTTGACGCATGCGCAGTAAAAAATTATTTAGTAAACCTACTCATTTTTCATACAATTTTTATTATTTTTTAATTCTGATTACAGGGTACTGTGTGCAATGTTGTTTGTAATATTTTCTGAAAAAAATATTATTTTATATTAAGAACTCTGAAAATTATAAGGGAAAAACTTAGAAAAATTTGGGGCCATTTTTATAAAAACCTTAATTACTCTGCGAGTATGCAAGCTATTTGCATAAAAATGAACACAGTGTATTACAATAAGGCATTCAATGATAATCTAGAGTTTGAGCGCTTTTGCTACATTAGTTTTGACAGGGTTATTCAAAAGATATTCATTCTTTTTTAATTTGTTGACGGTCCCCTATGAAGTTTCGGTAAAAAATCTTCACGGAGATGTATGACGTATACTATTATATTTATACACTAAGAGTTTCGAGATGATTCCTCATGTATTTTTCTAGATATTTAGTAAAATGTCTAAAATCGCAAGTGTCCCATAATCAATGGCAATATAGTGTATATATATATATATATATATATATATATATATGGTTATATATATATATATATATATATATATATATATGGGTGATTCTCAAAATAGGGGACAATTTATGTCTTTCGGCATACAAAAAAAATTGAGAGGTTTTCTGTCATGTTTTTATATTTAGATATGTTTTTCTTAATATTATTCATTATTTGCACTCAAGAATTACTCACTTTTTAGTTAAAAACACCTTAAAAGAACAGAATAAAGATTCAAAATGTCATTAGCATGGATGTCCACAGCAGCTGTGCCTTGTGTATACTAGCATTTTTCAAGAGCTAATATGATGTTTATAAAATAAACAAATGTTATTCTTTCTTTATAGTAATCAAGGAGAGGATTTATCCAATAAATTTCTTTTTAAAAATAAAATTATAGTACATAAAAAAAGAATTAAAAATTGTCCTCCATATTCGATTTTCAAAACAAGGTCATACTAAAACAGCTGGATATTAATCAAAATTTCATTTTCACATATGACAATAGTTTGAAAATATAAAGTTTCTCCATGGCAACAAGTAGTCATTTTAAACCAGCCAGAAAATAGAAGCATATATTGTATTTTAAGAATAGAAGTTGAATATTAGGGGGTTACATCAATTGTATGTCATTAGAAGGGATAATAATTTTCATGTTTATTTTATAGTTAACATTTTTATTTTATTTATTTGCATAGAACTTTTTTGTTTTAAAAAGCCCCAGAAAGGAATATTGCATTGTGATTATATTATGGCTCATAATCTTATTTAAATTAAAATTTGTCATTAGCATGGGCAGATATCAGTGTCATTAGCATGGTTTTTCTGTCCATGCTAAAGACTCCTATGTACATAAATGTAACCAGTGCTTATATTGTATCCTTTATAAAGTTTAATTTTACGTATAAATTTAGGTATTACATTTATTATCCCTAAAATATGCATTAAATCTGTAGGAAAATCACTAAGACAGCTTCTTACATTGTTAGTGTCAGAATGTTGCTCATATAACAAAGTTTGCTCTTTGGTAATGTTTTTATTCTCCTTATATGTATATATGTAAAAATGGAAACCATTTGCTGAAAAAGAAGGCTAATAAATATAGAAAAAAAATATTTAAACAGGAAGAAAGTAAAAAATTCATAATATATTTATTCCATACAATTCGTTTTGTCATTAGCATGGCTCAAAAAATACTACCCTCATTTCCTGCGTATAATCCGCGGATAAAACAATTCTTTTTCGACCCAGAATTTGTTTAAAAAGAAATGTAACTTGTCAGATCGCCGTAAGTATTTGTCTTCAATCGCTAAATAAAATTTCTGGGTCAAAAAAGAATTGTTTGATCCGCAGATTAAACGCAGGAAATTAGGGTAATTATTTTTTAAGTTAATTTTTAAATATTTAGCTCTGCTGACTACATGGAAAGTATACCTAATACTATATTAACAACACCTATTTTTTTTTCAGAAATTTTGCTAACAGTAATTTTTTTAAGATTTCATTTTTGAAATCGTCCCCTATTTTGAGAATCACCCATATATATATGTCAACATTTGAACGGAGAGTGGTTTTGGGATCTGGGTGTCATGATCGGTGAAAATATACCAAAATTTTCTGGAAGTGCTTTCCTCCGGACGGCTGCAATAGGTAGCTTTTTACTTTTTGTAATGAAAGCTACCTAAAAATCACCGCACGAATTTCAAATAAACTTTATTGAAAAGAGAAAAAAAAAATACTACATTGGGTGAAAAAAATGAAACCGTATTTCTTTCACTAATATGGAAAAATCGATTCGAAACATAAAAAGAGGTTAAAAAATCGCCTAAAAAATTAAATTAAAAAAATCAAAAATCGAGCTTCGAGGTGCAAAACTCTAGAGGTACCTTCCCTCTCCAAATTTTGTAACTCTACACGCAGCGGTCTCTTCAAAACAGCGCTGACACACACACATACTTGTCTCTTTATTGTTATTAGAAGATAGTCATATCACACAAGTATTACTATAAATATTATTTTGCTTTATGAAAACAGATTTCAAATTTATATTTAATATTAATTTTATTCTCAACTTTTTTTATGCCTGGCGATAGTTTATATTTCTAGAAAATTTGTGAATGACTCCCTATTTCGTACGAAAAACATGCTTCCAATTTAAAGAGCTATAGATTGGAGTTTTGTTTGACTTACTTTTCTTAATGTAATAGGATATTTTTACGCAATATAACTTTTAGGATCGGGGGAATGTAGTGTCCGTAGAATCTTTTTCTTCTGTAAACTTTACCGTCTGTTTCTTTAATAATAAAGGAACGAGGTAGAAGACCAATCTGAATGAGAATTCCTTGCTTCCATATTCGTTCATCTTTTGGCGAAATCGTTTGTTTGCATATTTATTATGAATCATCTGTGCATTACAATACTTCATTGCATCGACATTTAGTCAGCTGACTTGATGGTACATTTCCGTTACACTTTATTATACTCGGCCGTTATACGTTCTTCAACAATTTCTTGTAACAATTTCAACAATTTCTTCTTCTTTCTTAGTTCGAGAATTAATCGGTCTTGTACAGATTTATCAGCGAACCCTTGAATGATTTTAACACGAAGAATCCGATCCGCATAAGATCGCCTTATTTGCATTTAACAACAGCTCTATGTAAACGTGAATAATTGTCCGAAAATTTTGCACTACTTTCTTGCTTAATTTCTAAAAATTTTAATGATGCATATACCTCATTCAGATAATTCTGAAAATATTTATCAAATTCGTTTAAAATTTGTTTGAATGCTACTTCTCTGGCCTTTTGGCTTCAGTTTAAATGCATGAAATAGCTTTTTTGACTCATCGCCGCACTCATGCCGAAAGAGCGCTATTTTTGTTTTCTCCGATTCACCTACATATTTCAAGGCTTCTATGTAATCTTCAAAATCTTGCTTCCAATACTGCCATGATGATTCAGATGGGTTTGATTTCGGTTCAAATGCCACAATAGCAGGTACACTTCTTGCCATAATGTTTCAATTTTTTGTTATGTTTAACAAACATGCATGGTTCACTATACTTCTGTCACCACTAAATACCTTACTAATAAATTTTATTGGATCACACGTGACAATAAATTTAAAGTTGAAGTGCATCGTATGGGCTGCCTTCAAGTGGAAACATATTAAATACGTTACATGTACTACAATAAAAATTTAAATGTGTTAAATATTTCATAAAATATGAGTATTTCAATGAAACAATTTTTAATTGAATATGCTTAATTTACAATTGAAATATTTTGCATAATTTAGTAGTTAATTGTGTATTAGGCTGTTGGTTCATCTTAGGATAGATAAAATCTTTACTGATTTTATATCGCTGATATCTTTATAAAATTTCCGTATGTTCGACTGTACATTTTGTATGAGTTGACTACAAAATTATATAAAAATAATTCAATTGTAATTCGACTGCGTATAGTTAGAATTTATTTCATTTAAATACTAATATTTTATTAAATATTTAATAAATTTATATTTTTATTGCAGAATATTATTTCTACTGTGTTTGTAGATTTGAATATCACGTTATTCAGTCTCTATAAATAACAGTAATAAAAAAAACACTTGACTTAAAAAAAAGTCTGTATCTTCGAGAATATAAGTGCTATTTCAAGCATAAATAAATACAAATGTTATAACAGACCAATATGGTCTTGTTCTACAGCCTCAGATCATGATGAACAGTTTCTTTTTTAGGGCAATTTCAAATGTTATTTTTAAAATTTTCCCTTTTTTTGATCTGTTAATTATCTTCGTTCTCGAACATTCTGCTAAAAATATGCGGCAGGTGCTGGGTTCGAACCCAATCGCGGCTGTCGGCCTAACCGTCCGGAGTTTTCCGTGGTTTTCTTCGAACCTTGCGTAAATACGGGTTAGGTTCCTTTAGAAAGACCCCCACGGAGGGCACTCCCCCTGGTCCTATATCCCTAGCGTAGATAATCGGACGACAAAAATCTACCAACCAACCAACCAACCGCTAAAAATATGAGGTAAAGCATGATTTTATAATTCTGATTTCTAGAGGAATTTGCCTTTTCTCCTGATATTCGACAAAACATCTAAAAACGAAGGTGACCGGTGATATTTGACCATAAAGTACATTTTGGAATGTTATCCCGCTGAAAATTAGTTAGTTGTTCAATCAGTTCAATTATTCTGCATTATAAACTTAGGTAATTTTACTGCCAACTAACCGCATGAAATTATGAACTATATAAACGTCAAACTTACCATCTTAATAAACTCTTGATAAGAACGATGTCATTAGACCTGGTTCAATCTCAAGCTAGAACATTTTTTTCACTCTGAGTTTTACTTAAGAAAGTTAAGCAAGTTAAACTTAACTCTTTCCGGCACACTGTGCCCAGTCCGATATATCTTATTTTAATTCCAAACTTGCAAACGGCACCAATAAAATTTTAATAAAATTTTGCTTATGCAGTGAAAGCTTAAATTAAGGGGTTCTTAATTTCTCAAAAAGTTGTTTCTAAATTCCGGTGTCAGTGGAAAATTTCTCTTTTGGCTAACAGAATATGCCCGTGTCGGAAAGGGTGAAGCAAGAGAGATAAAAATGGAGGTAAATAAAGCCATGTAACATATTACTAAAATAAAAAGCCTATAACATTTTTTTTACAAAAATGTTCAAAATCATATTATATATATTTACTCAGTTTATAAGTAAATGAATTTACGATTTCTTTTATTCACAATATTCCACAAAGAAAAAAAATATGGTGGATAAATAACAACATCGTTTAATAGAAATCAGAAAAAATACACCGATATAAGAATATTTTTCACTTGTTATAGTATATTTTTGTTTAAATGATATTATGCGTAAATGTCGCATGATCGTTTTGTATGAGAAGCCTTGAAGCATTCAAGGGTGCTCAGGTAAAATTATAAGGCGTATTTCTAGATTTACGTTTGAAATGCTTACAAATACTCATGCAAATTTTTGACCTTGACTTTCTTACATTTCTGCATTTTAAGGTGCATGGAACCAAAACTAAAAAATTGTAAACAAAGTCATTTTTTTAAATTATTATTATTATTTAGTAACAATTATTTCGAGCAAAAAAATTATAAGAGACTGAAAAATGTCGGGTATAAAAAGTGATCGAGTATTAGACGTAATATGAAGAGTTTTACAGCGATTGAGCGTATTTACACATTATCTAAATAAACTTCAGGGCTTTGTTTATACCGTAAAGTCGAAAAAAAAATTCTATATTTAACTGTATAGCTTTTTTTTGTATTTAACTGTATAACTTTGTTTGTATTTAATTGTATTCATATTCAACTTATTGTTTGTTTCTGTATTACTTACTGCAATAAAAACTGAAAATAAATCTGGATTCACATATGACTATTCTAGATTAACAAGTTACAAACAAAAGTTAAACAATAATAATAATAATAATAATAATGTTTTTGCTAATTCAATTTCGTTTTTACATAACAAATCTATTAAAATTTAGCAGCACAATCCGGTTAATAAAATTTATATTTAGTATTTGGGATACTGAAAACTCTAGCAATCATTTCTTTTTTTAAAATATATATGTATATATATATATATCAGGGGTCGATTTAGAAAAAGAAAGTTGCATAGCAGTAACTGCTATACAAATTCAGTTTTGAATAGCAGTTAGACACTTTTGTATAGCAAGTGAAAAATAGCTAACATAACTTTTAAATCTTGAAAATTTACATTTTTTTTTTTTTTTTTTTTTTTTTTTTTGAAAAGAGCAATATTTAGCCAAAACCGAAATACGGTTGGAGCGAAGAAGTGGGGTCAGAATCTGCGCTGTCTTTTTCGATGCATAAATAAAGTAAAAGGATCGTAACAGTGAGTGTTCATTTTAGAACCACTACAACACACACGTCAAACTTCTATGAGCAAATGCCATGATTAGCGAGTAACAATGATTCAGTAATCAATCACAGCGTCAGGGCAGGAACAAATCATGTGTTACTGGGAAAACTGCGCCCAGCAATGGCGTCTCGCTGTACTTCCATTGTAAATAAACACTTAGGGAGAGTGAAAACATAACGTATGTCGTGTAAAAACATCTTTAAATTTTAACATTAAGTGTACATGACATAACAAAGGGTGTGGGAAATATGCATCGCAATGATTGCGATTTAATACATTTCTTAGATCGCATTTTAGTTAAGTTTGAATCGCAAATTGCAATGCGATACCGCTTAAATCGAACCCTGATATATATATATATAAGAAAAAGCTATGCTTGTTAATTTTTGTGTAAAAAATATTATTCATTTGAAACATAACAAAACACAGAAGCATAAAAGAAACTTTAGCTGCATTTATTCAATCTTTATTTAAATATTTTCTTTGTACAACATCTGATTTTCGTAAATTACCATCTATTCTGATCCATGCATATCGTTATTCTAAAGCAAATACATTCTAAAACGTAGTTAAGGCACAACATACATTCGAAAACTCATTAGCAATAAATGCAATCATCCATAACCATAATAATTTTCGTGATATATCTGAGGTATGTTGAAGGCATTTGGAACAACAATAAATATCTTTGAGTTCTTCGTCGTCCTTGTGCTTACCTGCTGCCTTTTTTGGTTGACGAACACAATATGATGTATTTTTTGCGTCTTTGATAATTTCTTCTAAATCTCAAAAATCAAGTGTATTGATAACTTGGTTGATGTCGATTATTATTTGAGGAAGATTTTATTTTTCCCAATGCGTTCAATAGTAAGAAACACAATAGTAAGGTTGTGACAATAATGGTCATCCAATTCTCCACGTTAAGCATCTCTTTATTTTAACACAAAATAAACTCCCCAAAAAAAGATTGCATTTGTTTTTAGTTTGATAGAGATACGAATATATATCCAAAATATATGTATTGGGTTGCGTTTTATCTAGCAAACTGATAGATTCCAATTGCTAATTTTTATTTTGTTTCTTGGGGAATCTATGGATTTAACATTTTTTCTTGAGTAACCGATGAACTAGACATTGGAGGTTTTGCTTTAGGACTACACCTAAGACCTTTATCCATTTGCTGAACTGCACCAAAACTGTGGGAAAAAACTCGACGTGGATTTTTTAAAACCCGCAAAGTTATTCTTGTTGCCATTATCTATACCCCCCCCCCCCAAAAAAAAAATGCTACTTTTCTACATTGTTTTGCTTTTGTAGATCGAAATTGTGCATCTATGGGACGAAAAGATCAACCAAATCAATGTTGCTAGTATACTACTTTTTTAAATTCAGATTTCTTGATTGGCATAACTTTTATGAAATGGTAAAATTCACCTTAGGGGCTAAGCAAATATGTAACAGCAACTACAGTAAGTGTTCAATGTACTGTCCATCATTCAGAAGTACAGCTGTGAGACGAGGCACCTCACCGTTTACAGCATAGAGTAGCATTTCTTGCGTTATGGCAGACACATTTTGGAGGCTGGCATCTTTCAGTGCTGCTAGTGATGCCGGTTGTCGCGGTACATTTTTGACTTCAATAATTCCCAAAGCCAAAAGTCCCAGGGTGTCAGATCGAGAAATCTTGGTGGCCATGCGTAATTAAAGTAGCGACTGGTGATGCAATACTCCCCCAAATGTTGAGCGTAGCAGGCGTTACACAGGCAGAGCAATATGAGGTGATGCTCCATCTTGCATTAAGGTGACTGTTTGGAGTGCCTGTCACGCTTGCAATTCAGAAATACGACAGCGCCATCTGTTGGTCACCAATAGAACTATTTTTTTCGTAGCCACACAAAACCCGGTCTCTTTTCCATCCGCTTGGTGCAAAACTTATCTTTTTATCTTGATTCGTTTTCGAATTATTCGATTTTAAATTTCGTTCTGACTTTTGGATCACCCGGTATACTGAAGACGAAAAAACGTATCCCTTTCAACTACGTTCAAAGAAACACAGTACAAAAAAGAACTACATTGTAAGAGATGGAAAATTCATATTAATTAATGTGAAATTAAGTAAATTCGGAATTCATCGTAACCCGCATAAATACTGCGCTCCGGAGTCTACCTCAGTAGCACTGTGTGTCAGGCTTTGTTAGTCGATTCAAATTAGTCCTTGCTGAGTAGATTTATTTTAAACTTCCTCATCTCTGAATTTAATACTTTACTCCGTTCATTTATTAGGTTTCATTTTGCATAAAATCTTATGAATATAAACAAAATATATTGAAAAAATCATTTTTCTGAAGCCGACATTCTTATAAATTATTTAAATAATGTATTAAATGTGGGTGAAGGTTACGGACAGTGGCGCCAACTTTTGAAAAATATTGGGTTGGCTCAAAAATATTGGGTGGGCTCAAATATTTTGGTAAAATGGTATGACCAGTTAGTTCTTCATTGAAGATGCGTAGACGATGAAAGATGAGAATTTTAAGTCAAGCTATCATGTTTTTAAAAAGTTGCAATTTTATTAAATTATATTCTCATGCGTTTTCCGTTATAAAGATACTAATATTTATTGTAATATCATCATGTTATGTCATGAACATGACTACAAATCGAAATAATAGCAAGTTAAACATGGGCATTTCAATCCTTCGGGATTTATGGAAGTCAGTTTGAGAATTAATACACATGGTCATTGACAAATAAATTTTGTTGTAGGGATAAAAAAAATAATAATGAAAGAAATAACTAAATAGATTAATGATAATTAAGCACGTTAAGACTCAAAATTATTGGGTGGGCTCAGGCCAAATGGGCCCATATAAGTTGGCGCAACTGGTTACGGAAAACGCATTAAGTTTGTTTCTATTGTAGAATATCAAGGCTCCGGTTATTTTTTAATTTTCTTTTTTTTTTTTAATTTTTCAAACATATATGTATCTTATTTTCTATTTCTATACATATATGTAATGTATGTATATATTTATCTTTTCAGTTGTATATGCTCGCACAAGGCCAGTGTATCTACAGAGGGAGCACAAGGCATTTAATTCCATTTTTAGCAGAACAAGGTCTACACTGTCCGACCTATCATAATCCAACTGATTTTGGTAAGTAAAGACATATGAAAATAGAAAACAAAACGGAATAAATTGCCGTTTTGACAGGTTTACCTTACATGACAGAGTGACAGACAATTGCAAAATTTTAATAACGCATTTAAAAGTATATAATTCTACAATAACAAGCTTATTTTAACGTTGTTTTTACATTATTACACGTTATTTTGCATTTTCGAATCAAAGTTGAAAATTGTTATGCTGTTTCTCTATATAAGTATCGTGAAAAACTAAATTGATGAGTAAATTGCAAATAAGCTGTTATTGTCCTTTTTAGGTGCGTTCGTAACTATGTAAATACGTAGCCAGCTATTGTCGTCTTCGTTCAATCCGCCCGTCTGTCTAACCGTTTGTCCGTCCGTCCGCATGTAACAGAATAAAAACAATCGAACTGCATCGTTTGAAATTTAAAATTTATAATTGTTCCATCATTTTGTTGAATCATTTCAATTTTTTTGAAATTCGAATGTATAGTTTAATTACAGGGACAATCAAAATTATTCTGTTACATTACGGCCAATGGAAAAAAATAATTTCAAGTGCATTTTAATGATCTTACACTCTAAATAAAAAGGAGTGAATACTCACTCTATAGCAGACTCAAATAAGCCCAACCTCTTTAAAGTGACTATTCACTTTGAGCAAAAGTGGAACCGTTGACTCCCAGGAATACTCACTCCTGGGAAGTGAATAGTCACTCTAAACAGGAGTCAATAACGACTCTTTCTGAGGAGTGACTATTCACTTTTGCTAAAGGAGTGCGTTTTTTCTCTGCTGGAGGAGTGAGTAGTCACTCTTACTGATAAGTGACTATTCACTCTTGCTAAAGGAGTGCATTTTTTTACTCCTGGTAGGAGTGAATAATCACTTTTTTATAGGAGTGAATGTTTATTTTTTATGCAGTGCATTCTTTTTTTTATTGCTCTTATGGGCATTTTAAAAGAATCGTATCTTTTAAAGTATACAATGAAAATAAATACAAACATGGTAAAGATTGGAATAAAATACTTTATTGACAATATTTTTTTAATTCATAGTATGTAACATTAATTAAACTTTTTAAGGGAAAACTTAATTAAAATTACTATAAATTAAATTAGATTATTGACAGAAATAAACTATTTTATTCCAATCTTTCCCCTTGTGTTTGCTTTCATTGGTAGCCAGATAAATATACATGATAGTTTTAAAATGCCCATAAGCGCAAGCAAGTTATTAAACATTTTAAAATCTTAAACAGGCAATATTTTTTTTCCGATGCCCATCAAATTTTACATATTATTTTAATAATTCCGTTATGCATGTTATGTATGGTTTTTTATTGGTTTTCTGATGTGTAATTAAAATCTTTTTTGCTGAAAAACAGATAATAATACAACCCGATATAATCTAATACAACAGATATTAATACAATAATATATTTTATTTCAATCTTAACTTTTATAATTTCTTTGATTGCATGTCCGAAAAATCTACGATAGTTTTAAAATACCCATAAGTGCAAGTTACTAACCGATATATTAATCAAAGAAATACTTTTTTTTCAAATACCCCTGTAGTTTTATTTAGCATTTTAATAATTCAGAAAACGTACATTAATTATGCTTTTTTTCATGTGTAATTAAAATTTTAAATAGACAGATCTCAGTAGTGATTGTTATTAAATTATATCTAGCTTAATGTAAATATTATGAATGTGTAATTTAATTTTTACTTATTGTGATTGGTCATTGTTTTATCATAGATAAACATATAGTCTAAAATTTTAAATTCTGTGGAATATGCATAAATATATATATTTAAAACATATTCCTTAACTTAATTATGATTTCTGATATTAATACAACCATTAATTATGGAACGACAAGGTAACGTCCAATTAATATTATTTTTTTTTTTCTATTCCCGTATATATTGTATTTTATAAAAATAAGAGTTAAGTAATTTTGCATGTTTTATTGAAAAAGATTGATTTAGGAAATAGAAAAAAGAATGAAATATAAAAAGAAAAGAAATGACTAGAAATGTACTGCTCTTATACTTTGAAAAACATTTTTAATATAAAAAGTAATTATTTATGTTTTTAAAACATATCCAATCTTATACAATATAAATTATGCCATGAAATTAAAATATATATATATATACTAAAGCGATTTTAGTTATAAACTTCGTTTCAGGCATTAAAAAAAATAATAATAATGAAAATAATTACTTGTATTATAAAAGTAAGAAATGAGTTTACAATATAATGAAATTTAATAACTGTTTCTGGGTGTCCATAATTACATGTTTTTATTGAAAAAAAAAATGTATTTTAATTCGGGCAGTAACTTTTTTTATGCAATGTAAACATTTAAAAAAATTAATTAAAATAATGCCTTAAGGAGGAAAGAACATAATGAAGACAAGTAAACAAATATTGAAATGTACCTTTTCTATTTTCCTCAGTATTCCAAATCTTTAAGGTATACTTTGTAACATATCTTTGCACAGGTTATATATATATACACTGCTCAAAACAATTAAAGGATATTGCAGTTTTAGGTGGATTTTGTATCTGGGAAACTTTTTAGCTGATTGATACATGGTCGACAGACATAGTAGGTTATATGAGAATAAATTACACATGTTTGGCAGAAAAAAATGCATTTTATTGCGCATTTGTGTACAAAAGGAAAAAAACACAATTTGTGCATATGAGAAAAAAATAATAAGAAAAGGTGTTTTCTTCAAAGAAAATCATTTTCAGTAGGGGGTATGGTTTCCACGGGCGGCCAGCAACGTTGAACACCTTTGACGCGTGGACTCAATGAGGCTATTAATGACGAGTTGGGGTATTCTGCCTAACTCTTCCAGAAGAGCTCTTTCCAGTTCTTGGAGAGTTTGTGGAGGTTGTTGGCGGCCAGAAACTCGTCTTCCTAGAACGTCCCAAACGTGCTCGATTGGATTCATGTCTGAAGAACACGCTGGCCATTCCATTCGAACGATTCCTTCCTCGAAAAGGAAATCCTCCACCAGGTTTGCACGATGTGGCCTGCAGTTATCGTCCATTAAAATGAAGTTATCTCCGATTGCTGCAGCGTAAGGGACTACAATAGGTCTGAGGATCTCATCCCTATATCGGCGACCAATCAGAGCATCTCGAATGATGTAGAGGTCAGTGCGCCCGTCAATGGAGATGCCACCATACACCAACACTCCTCCACCGCCAAATCTGATACTTTCGTGCACGAACGCAGGATTATTCCTACTGCCACGGTCCCTCCATATGAAAATACGCCTATTATCCGGATGCACAGAAAAACGAGACTCGTCAGAAAACAGAATATTGCTCTTGTTCTGAACAGAATATTGCTCTTGTTCTCCTCCAGTTGACATGGTCGGTTGCCCACTCCCTGCGGTCACAACGATGCCTTGATGATAATGTAACCCATACCATCGGTCGGCGAGCATACAGACCTACAGCATGGAGCCGGTTTCGGACAGTTTGATTTGAAATCGTGGTGCCTGTAGCCGAGGGAAGGTGTTGTTGGGGAAGAGTAGCGTTCATGTTTCGGTGTCTCCGAGCTGTTAACGCTAAATACCGATCTTCATTGGGCGTTGTTGCCAGTCTACGACCTTGCCCTGGTCTTCGGCCTCCACATCCACTCTCCAAAAAACGGTACCAGATCCTGGAAATGACACTTTGTGTTTGTGACACTCCAATGGCTTGCGCTACTTCGGCTTGAGTTTGGCCCCCTCCTAACCTACCAACAATTCTCCAAGCTTCTGAATCTGTCAAATGACTTCGCTGAGACATCGTACTCATCGAAACAAAGCAATCACTGAATGCCGATCATCCTTTTCTTCATTCTCTTTTATCCAGTTGAAAGTCAAATTTCATTCGCTGCCGCTGAAGCGACGTTTTTGACGTCGAACTCAAAATTTGCATACTCCACAGTTTGAAAACCAGAAAAATTTGCATTTGTGATTCTCTTCTTCTATTTTCGGCAAAAAGAATTTCGTTTATATCTTTATTTTATATAAAACTTCAAATATCCTTTAATTGTTTTGAGCAGTGTATATATATATATATATATATATATAAATACACTGTTCATAACAATTTTCGTGCTTTTGTAAGTATCCGAACAATTTATCTGTAACATTTTTGTGAAACTAGAATCGAAGTCTTTTAAAATGTCTTCATTTGAATAAAAATAATTAAATAAATAAAAAATTTCAGCAATCCGCTGCAAAACTCAAGCTCTTTGTTTTGAATGTCTTACAAACACGACACGAAAGTGGGATAAACTTCGTTATACAGAATACATTTTTCGTAATACGGAGATAATTTACATATTAATAATATTCAAAGTCTAGGTTCCATAGAAAATTTCGTTAAGTAGAAAACTTCATTAAATAGGGATTTCGTTAAAAGGAAGTTTGACTGTATTATTAATATTAAAAGAAAAAATTTCAAAAACTTTTTTATTTCTTAAATTAAAAACTGCAAAATTTATAAAAGACTAAAAGCTATTTTTCAATCTGAAACTGAAAAAAGAAAACGGAGAGAAAAATTCAACAATACACTGTCTCCGCACTTTTTCTACTTAGTTCGGCTCATTAATGTTTAATCTACAAGAAGAATCTGATCATGAATCACGATTATCTCTGTTTTCGCATTTCAAATGTGAGACTGAGATAGATAGATAGATACTAATATTGAAGAATTAGAAAAAAAAAAATCAATCTTTTTCTATATAACAGAACTAAACCAGTAATATAAAATACAATACAACAGAGATGAAAATATTAAAATTAATATAGACTTACGTTTACATTCCAAGTAATGAACGTTGATTTAAATCCTATAAAGCCGAGCTCCTTATGCTTATCTTGAAAAAAACTTTGAAGAGAAGCCTATTTTGATTGGTTGATGACCTCACTATAAAAAGAGTGGACGTCATTCTTTAAAAAAGTGACTAGCGCCATGCTAAGAGAAATATTTGAAGCGGGTTAAGTTTAAATCCCCTTCACGCACACGCATGCGACTTATTCTTTGTGAAACGTGTGACAAAAGTGAAAAGACAGAAACAGAAACAAATTCTATTGAATAAACAATATTTTGCGTTTACTTTGGAGCTTTATATTTTAAATTAGAAACTCCAAGTAATTAAATAATATAAGATAGACGATATCAGTGTTAAATTCAGACTTTTTCCTCCGGGAAGGATTTCTATTGCTCCGGGGCGGACATTATAGAGTTCCGGCGGAATGGGGGGGGGGGCGAGAGGGCACGACGTTCATTGCTCCAGGGAAAGGGATCCCCCCCCCCCCAACGAAAAATATGACACCTGAATTTAACACACAAGGAAATTGCGCTTATATTTTGGCAAAGGAAAGCTGAGAAATGTGTATAAAAATATGTATCTAACAGTACAGTATAACAGTTTGAACACTTTCGCTATTTCGGAAGAATATTTTTAGCATATGTTTTTGTTATTAGCGCAGAAAACAAATTACAGATTCAGAAAAGAGGAGGTTAAGGAAACAGACTAAGACGTAAAATCAGTGTTGAATTTAGGGGGTGACCCGGGGAGGACATTTCCCACCGGAGCAATAAAATGCCCCTCCCCGGAAAATTTTGGATTTTGTGTTTTTCATGGTCAAAAATTGCAATTTCCGCCGGGAACTCCATAATGTCCCCCCCCCGGAGCCACAAATGTCCCTCCCGGAGAAAAGTGACTCAATTCAACACTGCATAAAATAGGTTTTGAAAAGAAAGAAACCCTTATTAACAAATTTGTATTTGGATGTAGATTAAAATGCATGCAATTAACTTATGAAAAAGGAATTTACTTCCCATTACCTAAATATATATATCTATACACATATTTACGAGAAAAAAAAAGAAAAAGAAAAAACGAATTTTGTAGTATAAATTTCCAATTCCTTCAATTTATGCGCCCGGGACGATGGCCCCCATCGTCCTTCATTTTGCACCTACGTTTTAGTAACAAATCAGTGTAATTTCAAAGGTTACATTATGAAATGGAATAATTGAAAAATAAGAAGTGATATATTTTGGTGTTTTTGGTTATTTAAATCCATATTCTTATTCAAAATTGAACTGATTTTTTAAAATGTATAATGATAGATTTTCACTCTCGTCAGCGGAGTGAGATATTTCACTCTCGATAACGGAGTGAAATATTTCACTCCTTTCTACAGAGTAAAAAATTCCACTCTTTAACCCTTTCACGGGCAAGGTATTTCTGCTCCGAAAATGTTCAAATAATTGATTCACACCACAATTTAAGAACAGATTTATTTGAAAATAATCAAGAGCTCTTTTTCGCGAATATTATAAAATCGAAATTGTACTAAAATTTTACTGGTGCCAGTTTGAAATTGGAACAGTAATGTTAAGTGTTTGCAGACTGCAAACACCGCCCTTGAAAGGGTTAAAGAGTGTATTTTTAAAAATATCACTCCAAAAGGAGTGAAAATGCCTCTCACTCTCCTAAAAAGTGAGTTTTTCTCCTCCACTTTCAGTTCCACCAAGTTCACTCCTTCCACTTTCAGAGTGTACATTCGTTCTAACATAAAAAAAAAAATTGATATGCGTCTATGAAGTATGTACTAAAAGATACATTGCATAATCTGTTTTTGCAAAGACTATTTGTTATTAATTTACAGGACCACACCAAATTATTATATAATGGTACAGGGGGAGCCATCGTTTGGGACGCCTTTTAACTATATTAAACTATTTCACATTTTATTAAATCAGTATACGTTGCTGAGGTTTACTACACATTACTTCCTATATAATAGAAAGCAGATATTTGTAGTGTCGCACAAAAAATTTCGGCTACTATACTGCTTCCGAAATACTGTATACTATTACACCAAGATCCGAATACTTTTAAAACTTTGTTATAATACGAACGCATCTTATTTGCTACTCTTGACGCGTAATTTCCTTCTTGTCGTATGTGCAAATAAAATTTCGTTGACATATAAACGTTGACATTACTGTTTTATTGCAGTTACTGAAGTTGCAATGGGTGATTATGGTGACTTGAACGATAAGCTGAAGAGAGCTGTTGACGAGCTGGATGACATAAGCGAGCATTCATCTCATGTAGATCTCCGTGCTCTGGAAAACAAACAAGAGATAAATCTTCAAGCATCTAAATTCTCCCTCTTGAGACATAAAAGCAAGGAAAAATTTTCAGTTACAAAGGTGCGTGGTGAATACCGGATATATGCCATTAATGTGGGAAAAATGTTGCTGAAATTATTTCTACATTTGTGTACAACTTCCCTGGATTTAATCTAGCAACTCCGTATTTAGATCAGAAAAAAATGCAACTTACTGAAGTTTCCCCCGCAGACATACTGAAAAGTTATACATTTTGTTAATGTAGTAAAACTCACTTAGGATTTGCCCATTTATTATGTCACACTTCAAGATGTCTGAATGGAATCTACAAAATATTACATAATTTGTGAGTGGGTGAATGGCAGAAACAGGTTATCGCATTGTGATGTCACATTATATGAAATATTATTTAACCCTTTGAGCTCTGGTGGGTAAATTTCTCCAAAATTCCAAATGTCACATTGCAACCGGTATTTTGCAAAGAAAAAAAAACGGTTCACCATATACAAGATAAAATGCACTAAACATTTTTAAATAAACTTGGTCAAATATTCCGGTGCCATTGTCCAAATTTCAGAATTAAAATAAAGTGGTAGAAAATTCAACCATCAGAGCTCAAAGGGTTATTTCACTTTATTTCAGTTCGGGCTTTTGATCTAGTTATTTTTTTTTTCGATTAATGCCTTCAAGCGATTAGCTTCTTTTTTCTAAAAGATCCATTAAATTATTGAAGATCGGGACTTCAGCTGTGTTTATTGATAGTTCGAATTGTTTTCTCGTTTCCTCATCCAGATTTTCTAAAAATCTATTTGTAAAAAAAAAAGGCACAGAGATTATTTCTTTCAAATTCTAAGTTGTTTAGAGCCCCGACATTTTTATTTATAAGATCGACTAAACGTCTTAACTCTTTAGACGACTGGTGTAAAATTATTTCGAAATTTAATACAGCCTTTAAATGTTTTTTCACAATAATTCGTTTATTCTCAAATATATTTTCTAAAACTGTAATCGATTAATCAAATGTAGTTTTTGGAGTTTCTAATAGTTTAAATTAGTTTTTTAATTCGAAATGTAAATAATGTAATTTCTGAAATTAAGACAGTTCTTCATTATTCCTAACAATATTGTCAAATTGTGTTTTAAACATATTCCAATTCTCATGCTTTTCATTAAATTGAGGAAGTGGAATTTCTGCTAATTTAATCTTACGATTACTAAATTTTAATTCTGAACTTTTATTTTCATTTTTATCAGAAATTAATGATAGATGGAAATACCCTATCTGTTTTACTCGTTCTTTCAACTCCATTAACTTTCTGAGCGATTTGTTCATATATTTTCATTTCACAAAAACAACTTAAATCTGTTGTAGACATTTTAAAGAATTGTATTTCAAGATACACATCAAATAAAGGGGCATGAAGTGTATTGTAGAAACAAACAGGGGGGGGGGGAATAAGATTAGTTTTATAATCATATTTATGAAAATTCCAGACAACCCTCAAGACGCTCGGAGGGAAGAATCGATTTCTTTCTTCTCATGATCAACAGGAGCTATAGTATAAAAATCTATGCGTAACGAATTTGTATTAGTTGAAACTTTTTCAAGAGTCTTGAGTTTCGTATCAATTTTGATTTTAGCCCATGTTACCTTCTCATGAATTACTAGATTTTTTAATCTAATGAGCAGAGCTTTTAATGAACCTCTCCTTCTATTTAATTTTGTCAACGATGCTATTATAGTTGATAACATAAAACCAAACTAAACGACTGTACTAACAAAGAATTAAAACCACCTCCGGATCAACGGACCAAAAATGCTAAATGTCGAATGGTGCGAGTAAATTGGAATTCGAAACGCTCTTGGTTGCTAATTCAATTACAAAACTAATTATTACTTTATATGTACAATATTACGCTTGGTTTTCCTTTACATTTTGTCGAATGGAATGTGGATTTGGAAGGACATTTTAATCCCTGTTCTGATTGGTTATATTTCTGTTCTTTAGGTTGTAGTTACTATTATTGTTTGATTTCCTTACCAAATAATACTGTAAATGATCAACTATAAAAGCGTTCTCTGTGCCTATAAGAAGTGAAATTGATTACCAGGGGATCAAACTTAAAAAGACAAATTAAAGTGAATGTAAAAAGTTTAATTGTTGTAAAAGAAGTATATACACATAATTCGGATAAAATATAATGAAATCACCGGTGATATTCATAACAATGTAGTAATTAACAAGCAAATATAAAGCTATTGCTTACCTGTCTACAAGTTTTTTAATATTATACAGAAGCTATCTCTAAGCCATTGATGCTCCGAACGAAAATTTTTTGAGACCTATTCGTGATGTTCATGGCAATTAACGTTTTAAAAAGCTAAAGTTCCTCAATAACCCAATCTTTCTCTTTCTCCAACGTATTAGAAAATATAAAAGCGTAATGGGTGCGTCGTTTTCAGCAATGCGAAAAAACATGCCAAATAAAGATACGCAGTACTTTAAAATACATGATCAAATTCCATGGCAGCAATTAATTGTTGACTTAGCATGCTGTCCACCATCAACGATATGGTAAAAAATATTATACCGTCACCGTCGTGAATTGATATATCCGTTCACTAAACTGTAGGTTTCACAGCAAAAGAAGTGTTATTTAAATTTATATAATGTAACATACATAAAACAGTTTTGTAATATAAAATTATGTTTAATGCTCTCCACTGTTATATTCTTATACGTAATTATATTTTTTAGAACATGCCGGAAAAATTATCTTTTATTAGCATTTTTAAAAAAATTACAGGAAAAATAACATTACACTTTTGTTCTGTTTTTCGGCTGTCTGGGGGGTTAAGGAAGAAGCTAACCACTCAAGAGCCGAATCGATTGTGAGACTTTTTTTAAAGTTTACACGGGTGCAAATATCCCAACAGGGCCTCTGACAATAAATGTTTTCTTTTGCAAATAATGAAAATGAACTGTTAGTAATACAGCAATTTCAGTTTTTTAAATAACTTTAATTAGTTTACACACTAAAAGACATAGTTAATCAAATGCATATTTTATATAAAATTTGATTAAATGAGAATATTTGTACTTGTGAGTAATGAAGTGTTACATTTTATGTCCAGAATGATGTTAAAAATGATGGGACTTACTAATAATGATTTTTTTAAAGAGCCAAGAAAATCTTGTTTTGTAATATTAATTAGCTTTGATGTTCTCTAAGTATATTTTTAATAATTGCAAATTAAAAATGTTCTTTATGAGTTTAATCGTGCTGAAAAACACCTCTTTCATTTCATAAAGCAAGAAAAACAAGATTCAACATACAATGGCTATGCCACCAGCTCATTTAACCAGTTTAGAGTTTTGTTTTGGAGAAATTTCTTATGCACATTGAGAGAACCGGTAAGTTATAACCAATTTATTATAACTTTTTTATTTTTTATAAAAGAAATTTAATTAAAGAATATAGTGATAAAGATATTTTGGGATAAATAATAAAGAACCCATTTAAAATTGCGCTATTAACACTGTCGCTCATATGGATCTCATACTAAACTTTAGTTATCAAAATCAATGTGATTAATATATATTTAAAAAAATTGTATATTTAAAAACTGCACGATGATTAAAATATTAAATAAAAAAATTGACAATATATAAATTTTTTAAAAAAATAATATCGCTCACCCACAAGAAAAGTGACACATCGCAAAATTTCATTTTGCGTTTTAATCCACTAATAGATAAGTCATAGCTGTATTACTACACAAAAAGTTTCATAAGTGTAGTTATACATAAAATCGCTTTATTATGCTACTAGCGGCCCGCCCTCGCTTTGCTTCGGGTAGTCCCGTGTCACTACTGACACCGCAAATTGTTACTACCACTTCATCCCATTAAATTCAACTACTAAAACCATTACTCTCCTTTTAAGTAGTCGGGTAAAAAGTAGCCTGTATGTTAATCTAAGGTGCCAGATAACTCCATACAAAGTTTCATAAAAATCGATCCATCCGTTCTTAAGTTATAGATGGTGTAACTAACACGACTTTGTTTTATGGATATAGATTATAGCAGCCCGCCCAGGCTTTGTACGGGTATTAAAAAAAAAATTCAAGTTATAAATTTTTACACACAGATTCATACTCTCTTCTTTGTGGGTGGAGTTATTAAAAAAGTGTAAACTTATAAAAGGAAATTCGGATATTAGTATTATTTTTTATTTATTTGTAATTCATACACTACATTTTTACTTATTTACTTTTTACATTTTTACCTATTTATTTTATTTTTACAACAATTACAGGATGTCTTTATACACAACGTTCACAGCTTTCTTGTCATTAGACAATACAAACATGTTTTCTCTAGAGATTACTCTTGAAAGAGCGACATACAATTGTCCATGTTAAAAACAGTTAACGCTCAAATCTAAACCTGCAACGTTGAAGGTTTGACCCTGCGATTTATTAATGGTCATTGCAAAAGATGTTTTTACCGGAAACTGTACACGTTTAAAATGGAAGGGTAAATCCGATGGTAACAGAGGGATTCGGGGAATCAATACATCTTCTCCGGTACCACATCCTGTGAGTATTGTGCACTCTATTATGAAAGTTTTCAGTGATTTTACCAGCAAACGCATGCCATTGCAAAGTTTAGGTGGATTCAGGTTTCTTAATAAAATAACAGGACAACCTACTTTCAACACCATTTTGTGAGGAGGGAGTCCAGACGGGTTCAAAGAGTTTAGAAATTCTGTAGGAAAATGAACAGCTTCTTCCAAATCGAGAACAGTATCGTCCGAGTAGTATATTTTCGTCGGCGCATCAATCTTTGAAAGAATCAAGTTATTTACCTTATCTACTTGTTCGTTAGTTGGTGACAGAATCGCTCTTTCTTTAAACCAAGATATTGTCTTATAACTTATGTTATCAATGTCAGGATAGACATTGTTGACTAACTCTTGGATGTTGTCTATCAAAACACAAAGGTTTTCAAGGTTAATCCTTCCCTCACTTTGTGTTAACTCTCCATTGCCAACTTTTAGCAGCATCTCTGCAAATAGCCTGTTCTCACGTGAAGATGACGAAATGGAAGTTAAAATTATGTTGAGAAAATAACAAATCCGCGAAGCGAATTACGGAGCGCAGAGTGGAGTTGAGTGGAACGTCGCCTGCTAGAGAGATTAGGCGTCCGTTCGTGACAGGCGATCGGGCCCATCGAAGCAAACGGTTCAATGCCGGAATGACGTGTGCAGTTTCGCGATTGGCCGAGAAAGTTGTTCTTTCGCATTTCTGAAATAAAAAGTTACGAGTCGTAAAATGTAAATGACAAAAAAAGTTATTATGGGATCTCCATAAGAGATAAACATATACCATCGCGGGGTTTCCTGTAGACCTTTTTAATGTGTACAATAATTAGTACATTATTTTGATAAATCTTGTAGGGTTCAGCCTGCGTTTGCAATGTATAAGCGGAAAAAATGAAACTATTTACGAC
Source organism: Maratus speculifer (assembly GCA_964019185.1). Taxonomy (NCBI): domain Eukaryota; kingdom Metazoa; phylum Arthropoda; class Arachnida; order Araneae; family Salticidae; genus Maratus; species Maratus speculifer. Next base: position 245,794,921 of record OZ025289.1, read on the forward strand.
ATCACATTAAAAACCTCAAAAATAACAGTATTTCTCCACTATTTAATGGATGTTATTATACATATAAACCTTCCTCTTGAATCACTCTATCTTTTAAAAAAAACGCATCAAAATCCGTTGCGCAGTTTTAAAGATTTAAGCGTACATAGGGATATAGGGACAGAAAAAGCGACTTTGTTTTATACTATGTAGTGATAGTGATAAATCTTGTAGGGTTCAGCCTGCGTTTGCAATGTATAAGCGGAAAAAATGAAATTATTTACGACATCACATTAAAAACCTCAAAAATAACAGGATTTCTCCACTATTTAATGGATGTTATTATACATATAAACCTTCCTCTTGAATCACTCTATCTATTAAAAAAAACGCATTAAAATCCGTTGTGTAGTTTTAAAGATTTAAGCGTACGTAGGGATATAGGGACAGAAAAAGCGACTTTGTTTTATACTATGTAGTGATAGTGATAAATCTTGTAGGGTTCAGCCTGCGTTTGCAATGTATAAGCGGAAAAAATGAAATTATTTACGACATCACATTAAAAACCTCAAAAATAACAGGATTTCTCCACTATTTAATGGATGTTATTATACATATAAACCTTCCTTTTGAATCACTCTATCTTTTAAAAAAAACGCATCAAAATCCGTTGCGCAGTTTTAAAGATTTAAGCGTACATAGGGATATAGGGACAGAAAAAGCGACTTTGTTTTATACTATGTAGTCATAGTGATAAATCTTGTAGGGTTCAGCCTGCGTTTGCAATGTATAAGCGGAAAAAATGAAATTATTTACGACATCACATTAAAAACCTCAAAAATAACAGGATTTCTCCACTATTTAATGGATGTTATTATACATATAAACCTTCCTCTTGAATCACTCTATCTATTAAAAAAAACGCATCAAAATCCGTTGCGCAGTTTTAAAGATTTAAGCGTACATAGGGATATAGGGACAGAAAAAGCGACTTTGTTTTATACTATGTAGTGATTTGTCCATTTATAGCCACAGAAGAGTTGTGGATTGTGTGGGGGAGTTAAATTTATCCGACCCTCTAAACCACATCATAGTCTTCATTTTTAAGGGTTTTACACTTTCATGCACTTTTTTACACTTGCATGTAGAGTTAAGTACTGTAATTTCATGCCACAGAAAAATCATGTAAATTTTCTTTTGCCTCTCTTGCCAAATTTACTTTTGTCGAGATGTGTCACTTTTATTGTTAGTGTGCGATATATTCTGTACTATATGAGCCATAAAATATTTATACAATGTTAAATTATGTTTTTCTCTTTCAGATGAATACTCACCTAAAACTCATCGGTAACGTTTTAATTGGAATTCTCCTTGGAATCCTTTACTATAAGATCGGCGATGATGCCTCCAAAGTAATTCAAAACAACGGATTATTATTCTGTATTATTGCTTTCACTATATTCACTGCCAAAATGCCAACTATTCTCACATGTAAGTAACCATGTTCTCTTTTAACAGTTTGTTTAATTTTCAAAGAATTGAAAATATATCATCATGCAGCAATGTGTGTACTTAAAACTATGTAAGGTGTCCTGGAATAATAACGCCAAGTGCTAATATTATGCGTAATTATGAAGGACTTAGGAGATTGTACCTATAGGTTCTGTGCAGAAGGAATAAGAGTCATTTGAATCTTAAAAAAACACTAAAAGCTAATTTATTCCGTTTGTAAACTATCACTGAAAAAAACACGTAAGAGTCGAAGCCCGATCTAAAATTTTCGAGATAAGTTCTGTGATCTGAAGACTATATATTTATTAGACAATACTTTGTTTATTACCTAAATCTGTAGTGTATTTCATGTACTTTCAAAATGTTGTAGAAAATTTTGGATGTGTTCGCGATGTAGTTTGTAGCTTAAAATATACTGTGTGTTAAGTATATCGGTATAATAACGCCATCCACTGACGTTTTTACTCAGTTTGGTTCCCTTCAGTGCTGGAACTACATTCGAAGGTTTATTTTTTACTTTTGCACGAGACAGCATTATTGTCATTATTGAAAACCGAAAAGGATAAAAAGAAATTTGTATGTCATAAATTCTGCTATTTTTTTCATGTCAGAAGAATAAAATATCAAATGATTATTACTGCATCCTAATATCGCAATTAATGGTAAGTAAGAAAAATTTGTCAATTTCTAGGGCTGTAGCATTTGGATCGTTGTAATTGGACAATTTACTGGGTGTCTTGAAAAGGACTGAACGATATTAAAATTCAATAACTTGCGAACTTTTACAGATATTTTAAAAATTCATGCAGGAGAGATATGTAAAAGGTCAAAAGTTTTTACCAGTGATTCTGGATTTTAGTTCAAATTACAAACAATAGATGGCGCCGAGAGCGATGAGTGTTATCTACGTAAAAACTGACGTCAGTTTGTACTGATGCAAATTATGGAGATTTAGGGTATGGAGTGAGTGTCATTCAAAAAAGCAATTTTGTTTTAACGGCTCGATTTTGAATTCAATCCATATAATTTTGATTTTGTTGATGTCAGCGCAATAATATAGAAAAAAATTGTTTCCACGGAACGACTAATCTCATATCGAAATTCATGAAACAACAACATTCGAAATACCGTCTTTTATTATTATTTTTTTATATTCCAAGAATACTAGTATTTTTTAAAACAGGATACCTTATTTATATATTTATTTATTTGGGTATTTTTTAAACCTTATTTAAGTCACCCGGACATGTTCGGTATTGTATATGAAGTATGTGGAATTAACAATTCATTTACAGGTGCATTCAAAAGCTTCCATTACATCATGGTCTATGGGGAAAATCATTTGCAAAATATTTTAATGTTTCAAATGTATTGAAACAGATATAAATCACTGAATTTCATCGCAATATGATTATGATAGAATAAAGTATTCATAGCATCTGTCGTTCATTTACAGGAGCACACAAAAATAAGCCGATTACAGTATTGTCTTTAAATAATTATTACTGGAAATGCATTTTCAATTTCGGCATGCGCTTTTACATTTAACTGTTTTTTAGATACGTACTTAATTTTATAAATGTGTATCACCTATATTCGTCATTTGGTCTGTCCATTTGTTTGTCTGTCCGCATATGACAGTTCAGAAACTGCTCTGTCGAATCGTTTGAAATTTTAAATATATATTTGTTGAAGACTTTTGTCGAGTTATTTCAAATTTTATGAAAATCGAATGTATAGTTCCAATACAGGGACAGTCAAAAGTATTCTGCAGGCTGGGCCTAAAAACGAAAAATATAAACGGGCCGGGCCAAACTTTTTTGTTCTACAACGGGCCGGGCCAAACTTTTTTGTTCTACAACGGGCCGGGCCCGGACCTGGAAATTCCGGCTCGTGCAGATCTCTAGTATCAGGATTCATTAGAAAAACATTCAAAATAAGCGTAAAATAATAATTATTTCATTAAGAAGATATGTTTTCACGGACGCCGAGAACAGACACAAGCAACAAGTTGAATGATCGAATTCCGACTAAAATTTAACGAGACGCGTGCGCTTGAAAAAGATGAAAGTTGTTGTATATAACTCCCGAAACTATCCTCTAACTCAGGTTGTCGTTCTTTTTAACAAACTTCATACTTTAATAATTTGACTTTTGGCCGCGTAGAATGTTCAAATACCCGTATGTGCGACGACTATTAGTGCTACGTTACGTATGTTATGTAAACTTGAACTTAAACAGTTTACTTCTCTTCTTAAAAAACACAATAAACAAATATTAGTAAAAAAAAATTACATTTAAAAATTACAGTAAAATATTCTGTTATTGATGCTTAACGACAAAATTAGAAGACTGACTAAAAAAATGTTCTTTCAGATTGATATTACAGTGATTGCATCATTAAGATGAAATAAATACTTAGCGGGGGAAAAACAGTTATTATGATAGAAGGAAAAAATCGATTACATCTCAAAAGTGAAAGTCTCTTGATTAAATTAAATAAGATTTATTATAGTTTCAGTAAATTATTTATGTCTATCAACGTATTTATATAATAACGAATGCATCTAAAAAGGAAGTTAACACCCTTTTCAACAATCACATATTTGTTAATAGATAAAATTATCTGTCGGAGAATACCTCTTGCTATTTTATGCAACAATTTCGTGGCAATTAATGTATAGTAATACTTTTTTTTTACGGCAGTACATATATATTTTGTAATGATTTAATGCATGATCAAATCTATATAAATATTTTTTTAGTTCCAATGGAAAGGAAAATATTCGAAAGAGAACATATGAATTCTTGGTACAGCACCAGGACCTACTATCTTGCAATCATTGCAGCTGAAATTCCTTTCCAGGTAAGGCATACATGTTTACCATACTTTTAATATTTACAATTTTTCATTGAAGTACCCAGAGTGGGTGTGATCGCTGTTGCTATTTTCGAAAAGGAAAATTTTAATTTATTCTAATATAGAATTCTGAAATTAAACTAGACGAAAATCTACATTATAAAATAGTGATATTCACTATTGTCTTCCTTCCATCCTCTGTGTATGCCAGCGGAACTGTCTCACATAAATACCTGATATTCTTGTTACTGAAAACCCTGTTAACGCATATTTCACACTTTTACACTACCTTTGAAGAAATGCAATAAGCGATTTTTAAAAAATAAGTAATTGCATTAAAAACATCCAGTGTTGTAAATTTGCATAAACATTATGTTTGTATTATCTACATTACCTAGCTCCTTAATCGCCGCTCCCAATATCTTCACTGGTAACCATTTGCAATCAAATTTTGTCGCATCTGTACACTTCACGGACTGAATACAGTATAGAAAGTTTTTAAGATTAAATGCATGTGTACAAATAAAATTGGCATAAAAATAAATATAAGAACAATGCTAGATTAATTTAAGACACGATTTTTCAATCGGTAAATTAATTATAAGAGATGTTTAAATTTTCCATGTGGGTGAAAAAAGTCCGGGCCAGGATTCGAACCAGAAATGTATTGGCTGAAGCTGATTATTGAAAAATCGTGTCTTAAATTAATCTAGTATAATTTGTATGCAGCGTTTCCTGCAGTTTCCATATATTGACCTTCGATTTATTCTGTTGAGCTACAGTATCAGGTTATTTGGGTGAAATAGTCCTTCAGTGTTCGTGTCTGGGATGGCTCAGTTCGTAAGAGCGTTGGCGGCTTCAGCCAATACATCCCTGGTTCGAATCCTGGCCCGCACTTTTTTCACTCACATGAAAAATTTACATCTCTTATAAGAACAATAATTTAAAAATGGGAAATCGTAGTGAGTTTTACATTTTTTTTTAAATATCTGTTTGGAATGCAAAAATGTATCTGTATGTTTGTTTAAAAATGCGTAGGAAATTTTTTCATACGAAAAATATGAAAAATTGTTTTCACATAAGAATGACAGCTTCTACATGTAAAAGTTAAATTGTTAAAAAAACATACACTACATAAAATAAAATGCTTATACTTAAAATGCGAAAAAAAAGTCTTTTTTTTTCTCTTTTAGTTTTTATAAAATAATTATAAGGCACAACAAATGTGAAAGCAGCTTTTAATTTTTGTTTTTAATTTAAAACAATAATTTATTTTTCCTATAAAAGTTGTTCAACTCAAATTTCTATGATTAAAAATAAAATTACTTTAGTTCTACATTCAATGTCATTAGTGAAATGAGATTATTTTTAGTATCGATGTCATTATTGGGTTTAGTATAACTCTTATCCTTTTCCTTTTAAAACGCATATGGAAATACATTGTTAAAGCTGTTTTGCATTATTATAATACATGTTTATTTAATACTTTTCCTTTTAGGTTCTGTTTCCTATAGTCAATTGTAGTATAGTGTATTGGATGACAGGTCAGCCCAATGACATTTTCCGTTTCTGCCTATTTGTGCTGTCATTAGTACTTCTAGCACTAGTATCCCAATCCATAGGACAACTTATAGGAGCTGGTGTTAGCGTCCAGGTAAATTGCATTTTTCTACTTTTCTTTGACATTTAATTTATTTGCATCATTTTACAACTGCACTTTTAGAGAAAAGGGATATTTCACGAAAAAAACTGGTTAATGAAAGAGACTGCATGCGGTTGGTCTCACATTTGTTTTACTGCATAATTGGCTCGAGTAAAAATGACAAAAACCAGAAAAATAGAAGTTTCACAAGAACCTGTGGATCAGCTCTCAAATGTGCAGAACAATTTGCATTATATTGGTTGCAGTTATAGTGACTAAATTTAACCATGTTTTTAGTGAAAAACTGAACACCGCCTGTAACATTCGTAGTCACCATCTATCTCAATCTAGAAATCCCGGGTCAAAAGCTCAACTGGTATTCACACTCCCAAAAAAACTTTTCTTCAACTCACGGAAAATTTATTGGCAGCAGTGATGCCGGCATAATTCCGTGAATTGACGAGTACCCGTTCTTTTATTCCTCTACGTTACAACAGGTAAGATATCCGTCAATTGAAGAAAATTGGGAATCAAGAAAAGTGGCAGATTCATTCGAGTCAGCTACCTCACCCTCTAGGGTACCTAGTCTACCTACCCTAGCACCGAGCTATAGTTGTACAGCAACAAAACGCTTTGAAGTGAATATGTTTGCTTCAGATGTTCACAGATTGATCAATGTCTTTAAAAATTTTTTAATTTTGAAGTTAACTTTCGGAAGATTTCACCTTTTATGCGATTGTGGTTGAGGTTATTATACTTTAGTATTAACGTAGGATAAAATTATGAATTTTGAATACTCTTATGTAGATTACTAGAGGCAATTATGATTATTATATTTTTATTCGATAAGACTTTTTTGAGCAATATCGATTTTTTTCTATTTAATTTTTTAATTAAAATATATTTTAAACCTGTTGATTTAAAGTATATTTTAAATAAAAACATATATTTATAAACAAACTTATAAATTCAACTTTATTTAACTTTATTCAATTTATTAAACCTTAAAAAATAAATTGTGAGTACTTTGGAATGAATGGGAAAAGTAATTGTTATTTATTTTTAAATTCAAACATTTTTGTTATTTTTAATTAAATTCGAAATCTGGATTTATAGAATTTTGGGTTTTTCATTTTTAAAATAAATTCTAATTTGTTATTTATAGATCTAACCCGCAAACATGCTAAAAATAAACAAGATCGCTCTTTTTTTTTTTTTTCTAGATGTTTGGGGAGAATTTATGGATAAAACATGATTTCTAGGAGTACGAAAATTATTGTGTTAAAATTGAGGAATAATTTTGTGTATATTGAGCAAGTTTTTCTTGCAATGCATGATTTATCTGATTGGATTTCTAACGCGATCAAGCCCAATCAAATTAATCGGAAGTTTCATTTGTTCTCCGAGTCAGGTTTCTTCATTGTTGAATTCAGACACTTTTCTCCGGGAGGGACTTCTGTTTCTCCGATGGGGACATTATAGAGTTCCGGAGGGGGGGGGGGGGAAATTTGTAGTTTTTAACCGACTTCAAAGAGGAGGTTATGATTTCGACCTGTATGTATTTCTTGTTCACTCATAAATTCTTTAAATATAAACCGATTTTGATAATTCTTTTTTTTTTTTTTTTTTTTTTTTTGAAAGTGTAAAATACCTATGCGGTCCCATTTTAATTTTATTAAATTCTCACGATTAGAATTTTTTTTTAATGAAAAAATATGAATCCTTCTATAGTAAAAAAAAACTAGCCTTAAAAGGAATGACTCCTGGAATGATGCTGATGTGGAAGATTTCCGGAACTAACGAATCCGGGTTGTCCACTCCTTCCATGAGTCGAATAGACCAATCAGGAAAGGGCTCCGCCTATGCATCACCGTATGGGTTACCATAAAGAGAGGAAAGGTTACCATCGCCAACAATCGCCAAGTTTGTCGCCAACTTGGCGATATATCGCCAAATTTGGCGACCAAAATTAGTTGTCAAAAGTGACGCCAACTTGGCGATAACTGTAATATTTCGCCAAATTTTTAATTTCTTTACAACAACAGTCGTTTGATACATCATTTGAGAGATTTGCAACTGCTTATTCATATAATGAATGTCTTGTGCGTTATCCCCCATTCTGCTCCCCAGGGGGGACACATTTTTAATTTCTTTACAACACCAGTCGTGTTACACAAGATTTAAAAGATCTGCAACTGTTTATTCATATTATGGATGTCTTGTGTGTCACCCCCACACTCTGCTCTCCCCAGTAGGGGGGGTCACATTTTTAATTTCTTTACAACACCAGTTGTGTGACACATCATTTGAAAGGTCTGCAACTGCTTATTCATATTATGGATGTGCTGTGTGTCATCCCCCACTCTGCCCCCCAGGGGGGCACATTTTTAATTTCTTTACAACACCAATTGTGTGACACATCATTTGAGAGGTCTGCAACTGCTTATTCATATTATGGATATCTTGTGTGTAACCCCCCCCCCTCTGCCCTCAGAGGGGGCGCATTTTGTAATTTCTTTACAACACCAATTGTGTGACACATCATTTGAAAGGTCTGCAACTGTTTATTCATTTTATGGATGTCTTGTGTGTCACCCCCACTCTGCCCCCCAGGGGGGCACATTTTTAATTTCTTTACAACACCAGTCGTGTGACATATCATTAGAGAGGTTTGCAGCTGCTTATTCATATTATGGATGTCTTTTGTGTCGCCTCCCACTCTGCCCCCCAGGGGGCACATTTTTAATTTCTTTACAACACCAGTCGTGTGACACATCATTTGAAAGGTCTGCAACTGCTTATTCATACCATGGGGTATTGGCGAGCACAGCAAGCAGGGGTAGCCAATAATTTGGAATCGCGAAGCGATTACGCGGGGGGTTGGCGAGCATAGCGAGCAGGGGGGCGGGGCCCCCCTAGTTTGATAAAAAAAAATAATGATTTGTCGCAAATCATCTTTCATTGTTGCAACCGTTTTCAAATCATAAGCATATCAAAAGTATGCATTCATATGCGTTAGCGCCAAATTGTCGCCAAACTTGATTTTTTTTTTTTTTTAAGTCGGTTAGTATTATTTTAAGCATATTTTATTGACCATTGAAAACCCTAAATCTTAATTTTTCGGGGGGGATGTCCCTTCTGGATTCAACACTGGGTTTCTTATGTTGAGGTAGATAGTAAATACGAGGATAAGAGAGAAGAAGTCACAATTGATTTTCGTAAAATGCAATTAATTTTTGCATAATAGCATTTCAGCCAGTAAAGTCGCAATGCTGAATACTTACGGTGTATGCGTAATTATATACCATCTGTGACAACAGTGCAAAATACAGAATATACAGGTAATAGTATGCACATACGTGTGTTCGCACAACTTTGTGTTATAAGTTATGTGAACAATTTGAAAACAGTTTCCGACATTAACGCAGATAAAGGTATTACATATACTGCGTTGTATTATTTTTCAACGAAATATATATATATATTTAAGAACTGTATTTTAAAAATGACTTTTTAAAATCAGAATAAACTTATAATTGTTTCAAGCAGTTTCTTTTTCATCCACATTCTACACAAATCAAAATTAAAGCTTTAAAATTTAGAAAAAAAAATATTTTTTTTTTTTCGTATGGTTGCATGAAATCCCTGAGCACTTTTTATTGTGAACCTCGGGGATTTTTTTCTCAACTACCTTCCATTACTTGCGCCACCGCTGCTTTGCATACTGTATTTATTACTCTTTCGAATGAATGATTTTTCTCCGAAGTTAATAAATTTATCGGACGATGAGAAACATTTTCACGATTTTTCTGCATAAAAAAGTTGTATGACATGGAATGTTGAATGTTAAAGTAACAATAAATTTAATTGCAATTAAAATGATAAAACTTTGCATAAATTACCATAAAATCAAAGCAATACACAGGACATGTTTTGAACTGGAAAATATAACAGCCCCTCATCCGGAAAAGAAGAGATCTGACAAAGGGTGTAACAGGAGGCACTACTGTTATGTAAACACCCGTAGAGTAAAGAGAAATTAATTAGAATGGAAGTATAATGTCTAGGGTTGACGTCAAAAATGTAACGCTAAAATCCGCTACATTAAGCCCAATTAAGCACCAATAAAACCACGTGCTTTGACACCGCTTAGCAATTCAAGCCGGTTTAAATCCGTATTTCTTTGCTTTGTTTTTTACTGTCGAAATTGTTATTAAACAGAGGATTAAAATTTGGTAATAAAATGACAGTTTGTGCCATTATTGGCTATAACACACAATCGTAAAATGTAGCAGGAACTGATACATCGCTTCACAGATAAGAATTATTTGATTATTTTATTATACGTGTTTTAAATATGAATATAGAAAATTCTTTTAAGATTTTGCCTGAAGAGATAACATTATTTTGTTAATACCTTAAAATCGTTTGCAGTTAGAAATCCAGATTTTAGATCAACATTTATTACTTAAGTTTTCATACATGATTTTAAAAGAATGTTTTCATCATTATATTTTAAATATTTATTTACATGCAATTATTCATATGTTGTTAAAAAGAAATAAAAATGTTTAAGTAAATTAGCAGCGATTGATGTAGGCAAAATGGAGATATAGTTTAAAATTTCATTCCATAAAAGAAACCCTTTATTAATTAGTTTGAACCGGAGTCATAAACATTTTTCATTTACGTTATAAAGCATTAAAAATTACTGTAAAGAAGGAAACTTTTAGTAATGTAATTTTTAGTTCGTATCAAAACTTTCAATTTCTTATTTAATTTTAATTTGACATTTAATTATTGCTAATTTTTCAATTTTAATTTTTTTAAAGCAAACATTTATTTTAAAAAATAATAGAACAAAGACCTTTTTTAAAAAAATTGCTATTTCTTCTTAAAATGTGCTTCAGCTGTAATTCATTTCTTTGAATTTGTCTTATTTATACAAAATCCCTTCTACGTGCTTTTGTTTGGGACATTAAAATTTGAGAGATGAATGGTCATTGCAAACCTTTTTTGAGGCTTACTTCGCATCCACCAATTTCATTCCTATTTATTTGTAATTTATTTGCTTTGAGGTAGGCGCTACAGCTATTCGCCGGCACAACCTCCAAGGATCACAAGAAACCAGACAGAACACTTTATTACAGAATATCCAGTACTACATTATCACAGGGACAACACAGACACCCATGCCGCTAGCTGGACTCGAACCAGGGACCAGCGGTGTGGGAGCAGCTGTCGCTACTATCCACGCCACTGGGTCGGCGTTTCATTCCTCCACAGTAAACACCAGTCACAGAGGAACGCATCGGAACGCATGCAGAATGGAAAAGTGTTGCCATACTGAAAAAAACTTAACAAAAAAGGAAAGAACAGAGAAATTAAAAGAAACAAACAAATTTAAAGTAAAATATAGACGTAAATTGAAAATAAAATAACTAAACATGTAATAAAAGAGAAAGAGAAAGAAAAAAATCAAAGAAATAAAGGTTTTTTTTTTTTTTTTTTAGCATTAAAACTGAAAAGAGTGTGAAATGCATTACAGAAATAATTTCCAAGGTGAATAGAAAGAAGTTTTTTACAGCTCGAAAGGTACCCTGTGTATCGTTTTGATTGTATGGGGATTTATAAAAAGTTTTATTATTTTAATTTTGATTTATTGCCAGGTTTATTTTCTTTTTTTTTTTTTTTTTTTTTTTTTTTTTTTTTTCGTGCTGTTTTAATTGTTTAGAGTTCAATAGATTACTAAATTCTTCATAAAATTTGATCAAATGTATTTTTGTATTTAAAAGAAGAAAACCTGAAAGTGATGTGTAAATAACAATTTTTATTTCAGGCAAAATTTCATTTTATTCTTTGTATGTCAGAGCTGTTTAACATTGATGTTTTTTATTTATTTTTTATTTTTTGCATTTTAGAAAGGAGTGTACATTGCTTCCGTAATATCGATACCTTTGCTACTGTTTTGTGGGTTCTTCATTCCTATGAACGACATCCCTTCCTACCTGCGATGGTTATCCTACTGTTCTTATGCACGATATACTTTTCAGAGCATAGTACTTACATTTTACTCCATGGACAGGCCGTTTCTTCACTGCAACAAGACCCTTTGTCCTTTCGAAGACCCTAAAGATATAATCAAGGAACTAGACATAGAAGGCGAACTATATGTCGACTATTCAGCTTTAGTCGGCTTTTTCATTTTATTTAAACTAATTACATATTTAGTGTTGAAAATACGAACGATGAGAATCAATAACTGACGTTAGTATACATTTAAAAAACTGTGATTTCTTTTCATTTTGTATTATATATTTATCTATTTATATTTTAACTTACACTTGTATAAATAAACTGAACTCGTTTTTTATTGTTTTCTCACTTTTGTGTCTCACTCACTTTTCAGGTTAAGGTAAAGGTGGACGTTAAATTTTTTTTATTCATCATAGCATTGTGAAATTTTGTGCATATATACATTTCACCGAAAGCATATGAAACAGCTTCAAAAAATTTCCAATCTTATTAAAATTTTTAAATAAAAAAATAATAATTTTAAAACGAAATTTTAAAATGTTCCTCGTGTTTTAATTTTTGAGATATTTTCTTGCTTTTGTATTTTTATCACTTAAAACTATATTACAAACATATTATTTTAATTTCTTGAATAGTTAATATTTTACAGGTTTTTTCTAAATTCCCTATCGATTTTCATAAAAATTTTGCCCTTTAATAAGTAAAAAACAAAATTTGACTATCTTAATGAAGACGAATTTTAAAAAGCTTACACAATTTCTTTCTAAAGAATATCAGGATACTTTCTTATCAATTTCATAAATATTGATAAAAAATTACTCCGCAAAGAGCATTTCAAAAATCTAAAGACGCTGAAAAATTAGTTTTGAGAAAAACTGATTTAAAGTATATAAATACGCTTACCTTTATTATTTAATTTCTTAAAACCTTCATAAATGATATTTTAATAAGAAAAACTGTTTGGAACTATTATACCCCAGAAATAGACCTTTTGGCGACGATTTTGCTATAGATGATTTCGCTCAAATAAAGGTTCACTGTCCCCTTAAGATATGTACGAACTTTCGGGACACTTTTTTGAAAACTATGAAATTTTTCCCATGTTAAAAACCCTCGTATAAATATGATTTTAAATTGTTATTTTTTCTTGCAAAGGTATTAGGATATACAATTTTTATATTCATTGCGAAAAAATATATACAACCAGTCTGCCAAATGGACATGACTTAGAGGTTAGCGTTTGAATCAATGCTGAACTAACTCATCCAGTTGTGAAACCAGTAAATCATGAACTGTATTTTGATACTAATAATAACACATTGCTCAGTGGTGCACAAAACACTGAGCAATGTGTTATTATTAGTTAAAGTTTATGGTGCAACTGTCCTATATATATTTATGTATTTTGATAACTATTAAACATCTTGTAGAAAATTAACTCTTGTAGAAAAGTCTATTTTACCAAAATTAACTTTTAAAAAATCCCTACTACTATTATAAATATTCGTTTTTTTTTTCCATATTTATTCGATATACTACATAAACAGAGCATGTGTTTTACATATATGCGATTTTGCATTTAATATGATTTTTTTTTCTCTCGTGTATATTGAAAAATGAAGGAAATTCTACAAACTCTTAATTTAAATTTTTTTTTTTCAGATAACTATAAACATAAATAATAAATCCATGCACAAAAGTGTTAAGTACACTATGAATAACAAGTAAAAAAAATTTCAAACCTCCATCTAAATTACCAAAAAAGCCTTAATATTAATCGAACAAGCAAGTTATAAAAATATGAGCAGGGAGAAAAATCAGTTCAAAGTTTTTATTTGTATGGGTAATTGTGCTGCATCTATTAACAAAATTTACAATATCTCTTTTGTATAAATGTCGTACAGGTAAAAAAGATGCTGTCACAATTGAAGAAGTTTTCAGTTAATATTCAAAAAAGAAAATCGATATTTTGACTAATTTCAAGGTACTGTGTCCCCTTAAATATTTTTAACTTCCTATTATAAAATCCTGAACCGGTACCAGCCTCCGCCATATTTGTTTGAATTAAGTTTATCAATATATATTGCTCGTTGTAAATTACTTTCAATTTATACGATTTTTTTTTTTTTTTTTTTTTTTTTTTTTTACGTTTTGAATTGTATTTTGAGACTAATTTAGTCTGAGATTGAAATAATTTATCACAGATCACCTTCCACTGTGAAATCAAAAAATTGCAATACATTTAAAAATTGACTTTTTACTCACAGCTACTCATATAAAGCGAATTGTAGCCATAACTAAATTTAAGAAAAACTCTGAGTTGATATTACATTAACGTCTGTTCCAATGTTGGCACAAAATTTATACCCTTCAAATTCATTAAATTATAAAACTCGATAAAAAAAAAAGTTCAGATAAAATCCCTGTTGAATGGTATTGTTTTTCCCCAAAATTCTTTAAACGAATTTATTCCAATGTTAACATAAATATTAATTTTCTATAAAAATTTAATGAGCGAATAGTTTCAAATAAAAATTAGATGCAATAATTTAGAAAACCTCGCAAAAGAAGAACTGATTGAAGACTGTAACGAAATAACATAAACTTGTCATATGTGGCAATCCCAACGCTTACTTCTACGTCATATATCTTAATACTTCAAAATTCGCTACCACAGGGCCAAAATTAAATAAATGACAATCTATCCATCCATCATTAAAAGATGAAAATCCGTGCATTAGTTCTTGAAAAACAGGGGGAAAGACCGGGAAAAATGCGACATAAGAGTGCCACATGTAGGGCGATTTATATCAAAACATAAACAGTAATAACATTTAACAACCTATACCTGAATCTGAAATTTGAAGAAAAGTTGTGCATTAGTTCTGCAATAAAACTATTGCAAAAATCGAAAAAAAATCAGCATAGCAGCGCCACCTAATGAGCGATTGACTCCAAAACATAAACAAAACTACTATATATCACGGATTTACTGAATACGAAGTTAGATGAAAATCCGTGCATTAATTCTTGAGATAAAGCTCTTTCAAAAATCGAGAAAAATGCAGCATAGCAGAGCCACGTGTTGAGCGATTTACACCCAACGCTAATAATCATCAATCTATATTAGGGAAAACTAGAATATAAGATGTTATTAAATTCCTTGCATTAGTTATTGAAATATAGAGTTTTGCAAAAATCGTGAAAAATGCAGCATAGCAGCACCACCTGTTGAGCGATTTGCACCAAAATATAAATAACATCAATTCAGGTTAAGGATTAACTGAATCTGAAATTTGATGAAAATTCGCGCATTAGTTATTGAGATAGAGCTGTTGCGTAAATCGTAAAAAAATGAAACATAGCAGGGTCACCTGTTGTGCGATTTACACCAAAAACTAATCAGCATCAATCTATGTCAAAGACTACCTGAATATACAATTTTATCAAAATTCTGTGCATTAATTCTTGAGATAGAGCTCACACAAAGTTTATGTCAGATATAGACACACTGTTAAAAATCTGCAGCATTTTATCCAGTCATTTGACCGTTTTCTACCAAAAAAGTAAAACAACCGTCTTTTTACGTTATTCTGAACATATTATTACCAATTTTATGGTCAGAATAGAGTTAAATTACGGTTATGTTACTGTTTTTTTCAGAAAACGGTGAAATGACTGTACAAAATGCTGCAAGATTTTTAACAGTGCAGATTCACAGTCATTTTGTAAAAATATGTTTTTTGGAATTTCTGAGCAATTCACTCTTAAAATGAAAGAGTGGATTTGGCTTCTCAGGAAAGAGCTGCAATTTAATTGATCGCGAATAAGGTGATTTTAAAACGTTTTACTCATCTCGATTTAAAGTGCTTATTTAAATTACGCATCTCGATTTAAATTGCTTAAAAACAAATCGTTTACTAGAGTTGTATCAACTTTTTACGAGAAGCTGACTTTTAAATCGTGAGATGAGCGGATTTAGGCTTAATATGAATTGTTTTGTGGCTGAGGTTTTGAGAGAATAAAACGTGTAAATCCGTTGAAAATTTACTCCAATCCAATACAGTCGGCTCTCGTTAATTCGAACTCGTCGGGACCACAAGGAATTTTCGAATTATGGAAAATATGAAATGAAAACATTCTTAATATGGTGCTATTACAAAGGTATTAATGTTATAGTGTTTTTTTTAATTTATTTCGTCTGTTACCATTAGAATATGACTTAATATTAAATTAGAATGGATAAATACATGAACTAATTAAAAGATTACAAACAAGCACAATGGAAGAAAAATTTAAAGTGTCACTAATGGACAGACGGGACACTAAGAAAGTGGATACCAAATGCATTGTATTATATGTATACTCGTGCGGAACAATTTTCACAAAAATCAAAGAAAGAAAGTTATTCAAATGATCTGAAATCCGCGAGAAAGAAAAGAAAAATGAAAAATCTCTTGTAGAAAAATGAGCTCTTGTTTTAGAACAGGTTCCCTCTAAAGTATGCAGTATTAAAAATATTTTAATTACATGTTTAAAAAAATTACCATTATATTATCAGAAGCAAAAAATTATATATAGTAAATTCTAAGCTCTAGTTAGTTCGAATTAAACGAAGTCAAGTGAAAATGAGTTCGAATTAATGAAAATTTTTAACGTTATTCTACCATTGAAAATTTCGGGACTTCATGTTTAGTTCGAATTAAGCGAAGATTCGAATTATCCGATTTCGAATTAACGAGAGTCGACAGTACTTTATTTTTGTAAAAATAGAAAAAAGTAAAAAGGAAATATAAGGCATGCATTTATTTTTTTAAAAATATTCAATTTTCAATGTTGAAATTAGTTAGTCACCTAAGGAAGGCGACTATATTCACACATTTTGAAGACATTTTTGAAATTTTAACCGAGAGAACTCATAGTGAGAATTTCTCTCACGGTGCCCAACTGCTTTTCTTTTACTTTACATTCACTTAATATCAACTTTTTTGTTTGGCTTAGTACTTTTATTCACAAAAAAGGCAAAGTAATCTAAATCGCATTTTGAAATTTTATTAACAAGGGGACCACCAAACATGGTGCTCACAGATTTTGATGATTTCAAAGTATGTTGTAGGGGTCACACCACTAATTATTCAGCTAGAAGGGTTCTTTCAAATGGGCCTTAGTTTTTGAGAAATTGGGGTTCAAAGTTTAGCGCTCATTTCGAATAGCCTTTAGTATTGCAAACAGGTTGTGGCTCGGTGGCGCTGCGGTAACGAGCGAGACTCCGGGCTCGGACTTGGCGGGTTCAACTCCAAGTTAGAACTTTTTTTTTCTTTATACACTTTTTACACTTTGCATATTTTAAGCAGAATTGGGAATTCTACAGCTTTGAACTTTTTGATATTTTCTTATGGGGATAGTTTATTTTTTCAATTTTTACTTTTTCGATTTTTTCGGAATGAAATGTAACGTATAAATACACACACACACACACACACACACACATATATATATATATATATATATATATATATATATATATATATATATATATACAGGGTGATTCAGCTCGTCGGTGACAAACTTTAAGGATCGATAGAGCACACCTAGACGAACATTTTTGAATAGGGAATGTAGGGTCCCTGACGCGATGGTAAGGCGCTAGGCGCTTTCGAAAATTTGGGTGCCGAAATTCGAAACGTCATAAAAACTAGGGAAATGGTTAGATTTTCTTGCTTGTTGCGTCGAAATGATTCTGTTTAGACTTTCTTCAGTACCAATTTGATAAGCGTATCTCTTAAAACATGGATAGGGGGCGCTGCAGACTTTGGAGAGCTAGACAACAACTTTAAGCCCGTTATTTTGATAATTTAACACATGCTCGCCAAAGTTTATACTCTAACTTAAAGTTTGAACCCAAAAGTAGAGCCCTGCAAAAAGCATAAGAGCCGGAATAAAATGTCATAGTACAGGGTGGTCGAAACTCGAAGGCTCCTAAGAGATAAACAAACAGATTTCTTGACTTATGGCATGCATTTTCATGATTCTGTTTGCTGGGGCTCTCTGAAACTCAGTTGAACGGTACAAAAAGAAACATCGATAGGGGGCGCTTTGGGCAAAAAACATAATTCGTTGACATTTCGGACGCTAACTGGAAACGGGGCGCTACGATCAGTTAGTAATAATGAAAACACATTTTCTACCTCTGCTCAACACTTCTGAATAAATTTAGACCAAAAACATCAATGATACTGGAAATTTATTTACAAAAAATAACACTACAGAAGATGCTCGAAATTTCGACCTTGGGCCATGATGCAGGCTTCGCACCTCCGTCGCATTGAGGAGTGTGTGTTTCCAACAATGCCAGGAGTATCTCTGATCTGCCCTGCAGCTGCCACAATGCGCGCCACAAGTTCTTCAGCACTGCTGACAGGTGTATGGTATACCTCGGCCTTCAGGTAACCCCAAAGGAAGAAATCCAAGCAGGTGAGGTCTGGTGATCGGGCAGGCCAGTGAACTGGACCCCCACGCCCGATCCACCGCTGGCCATACCTTGCGTTTAGATGGAGACGCACGTCGTTCGTGTAATGGGCCGGAGCTCCATCGTGCTGGAACCACATCTGGCGACGCGAACCTTCGGGTACGTGCGCCTCCTCCAGAAGCTGCGGCAGCACTTGATCCAGGAAAATCAGGTAATTTCCACCTGTCAGCCGTTCAGGTAACAAATAAGGGCCAATGAGGCAATCCCCCAGAATGCCGGCCCACACATTTACTGAGAAACGCTCCTGGGCTGCTCGGCTTCTGGTTTCATGTGGATTTTCATCACACCACACATGACTGTTGTGGGCGTTCCACATTCCCTCCCGGCTGAAGGTGGACTCGTCCGTAAACAAAATGCTGTTTACAAAACGGGGATCCCTGGATCTCATCGCCAAGTACCATCTTGAGAATTCCACTCGAGGGCCAAAATCCTGCTCTCTGAGCAACTGCACCCGCTGGATGTGGTAGGGGTGCAGATTCCGGGAACGTAAGATGCGCCACGCAGTTACTTGCGAAATGCCAACATGTCTGGCGATATCTCTCGTGCTAAGACCTGGGTTGTCCTCAACCAGGTTAAGCACAGCCTCTTCGTTGTCGGGGGTGCTCACTGATCGCTCCCGTTCAGGCCTGCCTCCGTCGAAAGATCCCGTTGTGGACAACCTCTGGTGTACTCGAGCGAAGAAGGCATGGCAGGGGATTTGCCTGTTGGGGTAACGCTCGGCGTACAACCGCTGAGCGGCTCGTCCATTACAACCAGCAGCGCCATACGCCAAATGCATGTCAGCCAATTCAGAGTTTGTGTACCGTTCCATCCTACTACCGATCTGCAGACAAGTAACCCGAAGCTTAAGTAGGTACCGCACGTTCAAAAGACGTGTCTGCGCATACAACTACGTCATCTCGCGTTGTCGTCTACGCATTACGTATCTTTTGCATATCGATATGGTACGATATCTTTTGCATAAATCAGCAAAAAGCACCTTATGTAAATTTTATTGCGCGCATTGTGCATGATTGAAACCAGCTATGTTTGTTAAAAAAAAAAAAAAAACTGCAGTTTTAATAGCTTCTTATGATAAGTAAATTACTCTCTTGTTTTGTTTCTAACTGATCGTAGCGCCCCGTTTCCAGTTAGCGTCCGAAATGTCAACGAATTATGTTTTTTGCCCAAAGCGCCCCCTATCGATGTTTCTTTTTGTACCGTTCAACTGAGTTTCAGAGAGCCCCAGCAAACAGAATCATGAAAATGCATGCCATAAGTCAAGAAATCTGTTTGTTTATCTCTTAGGAGCCTTCGAGTTTCGACCACCCTGTACTTTGACATTTTATTCCGGCTCTTACGCTTTTTGCAGGGCTCTACTTTTGGGTTCAAACTTTAAGTTAGAGTATAAACTTTGGCGAGCATGTGTTAAATTATCAAAATAACGGGCTTAAAGTTGTTGTCTAGCTCTCCAAAGTCTGCAGCGCCCCCTATCCATGTTTTAAGAGATACGCTTATCAAATTGGTACTGAAGAAAGTCTAAACAAACAGAATCATTTCGACGCAACAAGCAAGAAAATCTAACCATTTCCCTAGTTTTTATGACGTTTCGAATTTCGGCACCCAAATTTTCGAAAGCGCCTAGCGCCTTACCATCGCGTCAGGGACCCTACATTCCCTATTCAAAAATGTTCGTCTAGGTGTGCTCTATCGATCCTTAAAGTTTGTCACCGACGAGCTGAATCACCCTGTATATATATATATATATATATATATATATATATATATATATTGCTAAGTAAAAAAATTAATACCTTTGTAAATTCCTTTAATTCATATTCTTCATTCAATATCATTTCATCTGCCTCAATAATTTCTCGATCATCTAATATTTTTAATATTGAATTATGACATTCTTCAGCCATAGCAATAGAAGCACAGGAAATATCATCTGTTGGAGAATTTGTTAGCAGATTATCATTTTGTAACAACGTTTCGCAATATTTTAATACATTCGTAATTTCGCCTTTTTGTTCCTTTTCCAAACGAGAACTTTCTATACTGGTGCTGGTTCCTTTCATTACAGTATTTTTAGCATTTTAATCCTACATATACATACCAATATTGCAAGTCTTTTATTTGTCTGCAAAAGAAGCTACAGTGTCTCACAAAAGTGATGGGACATTTGTGCTTTATAAAAAGAAACTGCAATAAAATAAATAAACAAACATGTGTAAAAATTTTTTGGGTGTGTTTCATAGTTAAAGTTAGTAACAATTATTACATAACATACATTTTGTCAAAATATTAAAATATTAATTTAGTAAAAATACAATTGTTCAGAACGGAGCAAAAAATGGCTCACATAAGTGATGGGACACTTACTTTTTCATCAAATATTTATCCAAAAATTTTACTTTTTAAAAGGTTTTAATATTTTGTTGGATTTCCTTTTACTTTTAAAACACGACTTAATCTTTTTGGGATGGATTCGACTAATTTTTTTGTGATTTCTGGAGTGATTTTACCCCATTCTTCTTGAAGCACCGAATTTAGTTGTTGTTTTGAAGAAATGGTGTGTTTGCGAATTCTTGATTCCAATTCTTGCCAAATATTCTCTATGGGATTTAAGTCTGGAGATTGTGGTGGTGTTTTTATTATTTCAGGACAGTTATATAGCAGCGAGAGTCTAACGTTCAAAGCAGTGTGCTTGTGGTCATTGTCCTGGTAGAATTTAAAATCATTATGAAGGTTCAATTTTCGTGCTGAAGATTTCAAATTTTGCTTTAAAATATCAATATACTTGTACTGATCCATTATACTGTCAATAAAAACAAGATTACCAACTCCAGCGGACGACATACACCCCCATACCATAACTCCTCATCCACCATGTTTTACTGTTGGTACCAAGTTCTGTTTGCGAAATTCTTCCCTGGATTTTCTCCACACCAAGATTCTACCGTCAGAACCAAATATATTAAATTTACTCTCATCAGCAAATATAACTTTATTCCAGTAATCAGAATTCTTATTTATGTTGGATTTTGCGAAAGCTAGTCTGAGTTTTCTATTCTTTTCACTTACGAAGAATTTTTTCCTGGCTACTCTACCGTGATATCCAGCAGATGGAATTACCCTTCTAATAGTCTCAGGATTAACAATTATTGCATATAATGCTTGTAAATCAGCAGCAACTTTTGAAGCACTATTTCTTGGATTTTTTTTTTAATATTTCGAACGATAATTCGCTTGATTCCATTGGATAGCTTTGATGGTCGGCCAGGTCTTCTTTTATCCTGAATCATATGATTCTTTTTATATCGTTTAATGATATTGAAAACGGTTGAACGACTCAAGTTAGCTGTTTCAGCAGTTTTTCTAATAGATTTTCCACGTTCAATATGCAAATTAATAACTAATTTTCGAATTTCAGGCGAAGTTTCTTTTCGTTTAGCATTCATGGCTACACAGAGCTAAAAAACACAAAAATTCCAAAACAAACTGGAGAGAAATATTGCAGACGATTTTATAAATTATTGCCAATTGCTTTTAAGTAAAAATAAAACCCCAAAAAATATTTTTATTGCTTATTTCAGACGATTTTTTTTTTTTTTTTTTTTTTTTTTTTTGCATATATAATGGTGTCCCATCACTTATATGAGCTATTTTTTGCTCCGTTCTAAACATTTGTATTTTTTATTAAATTAATATTTTAATATTTCGACAAAATGTATGTTATGGAATAATCTTTGCTAAATTTAAGTATGAAACACACTCACAAAAAAAATGTGTACATGTTTTTTTAATTTATTTGATTAGTTTCCTTTTGTAAAGCACAAGTGTCCCATCACTTATGTGAGACACTGTAAATGACATTAGTAAAAAGAATATCTATTTTTGCGTGATTTTACCGAGAAAATAAAAGCAGACGAATAAAATTAATACATACATATTTTTTATGTATCGTAAATTTTATCCGTTTGAAATCATTAGCAGACGACTTTTCCAATCTAGTTTATTTTTTTGTTAATAGTGTTTTAATTTGTTAAAATAAAATTTCTTATTTGTGCAAACGATAACTAATGTTTAGGTTGAACTTTAGAGATGAATGTGTTTAAAGATTAGTAAAAATTTGGATAATATTTTAGCACTACTGCATTAATATTTATTACACTTTCGAAGATATGCATTATTTGAATTAACTAATCCTATAAGTGTTTGAGAAATTGCTCCTGAAAATTATTTTATATTATTTATACAAAAAAGGATAAATTTTCATTTAAAAAATTCCACAAAAAAGGCGATAGAAAAAAGAAAAATTATTATTCCAGAATTGTGTTTAATAAAAAAAAGAAATTACATAATAATTAATAAAAAAAGAGTTCTAGGCATAAATTAGTTTTGCAGTTTTGTCAATAAAAATATTAGTTTAAAAATTACACAAAAAATAAATTTTCATGAAATAAATTCGAAAATATAAATTTAATTTATTAAGAAAATATCAAAATGTTCAAAGTTGTAGAATTCCCAATTCTGCTTAAAATATGCAAAGTGTAAAAAGTATATAAAGAAAAAAAAAGTTCTAACTTGGAGTTGAACCCGCCAAGTCCGAGGTCTCGCTCGTTACCGCAGCGCCACCGAGTCACAATCATCTTGCAATGCTAACGGCTATTTGAAATGAGCGCTAAACTTTGACTCCCAATTCCTCAAAAACTAAGGCCCATTTGAAAGAACCCTTCCAGCTGAATAATTAGTGGTATAACCCCTACAACGTACTTTGAAATCATCAAAATCTGTGAGCACCATGTTTGGTGGTCCCCTTGTAAGATGAAAAATATTTTAAATGAGAGTCTTAAAAAAGGTACGATGGAGAAAGAAAATCTCATGCAGCGAGTTCGCCCGGGTTAATCGAGCCGATCACAAATTTCATTTCGCATCATTTGACGTTATTTCCATTGTTACAACAAAGCAAGTACAAATGCACTTAGAGTTTTTCCTTTGCACGCAACCGTGGGTAAACATGACAATTGTCCATGCAAGTACGAAAAGTGAAGAAGAAAACAATGTGACGGAAGTGCGTGGCAATCTTAATTTATTCACTTTTCTACAAAAAACTAGTTTTCTGTTCGTATCTGATGTCGAAGTAGAATTTCATATTTTATATGCTTGGATTTGAAACAGATAATTGGAATACGCGAAAAAACAATAAAAATCTAATTCAAAAGGCATATAGCTATTAAATAATACAGTGCTCAGCAAAAGTTTAGACACTGGTGTTTTTTAACCTTTAAATAAAAAATACGAAAACGTGAGTTGTACAAATGGCTATATTTATTTTCAAATACAGTGAAACTCGTTTAAGATACGCCCGCTTAAAATACGATCCCGCTTAATATACGAATTATCTTCGGTCCCTTGAAAACTGCCTATTAAACCTGTGTAAAATTACCCGCTTAATATACGTACGCATAAGATACGATCCCGCTTAATATACGAAGAAAAATTGGTTCCTTGATGTCAAAAAACTAACTTAATATACAAAATGGTGCTTATGTAATGCATTTATTATGAGTCTTTAGGACAGAATATGTAAAATCTTATTTATTTTTCATAAGATGCTATCTTTTTATCTGGGTGATTCTCAAAATAGGGGACAATTTATGTCTTTCAGCATACAAAAAAAAAATTGAGAGGTTTTCTGTCATGTTTTTATACTTACAAGGAAGGTCTCCATTAGGGGCATACTCAGAATTTTTTGAAAAAAATACGAATTAAACTGCTCATGTAGGTAATAAAGGATCAGTGAAAATTAGCGGCGGAATTACATTATTAGATATGTAAAAAAATAAAATAGTTTGGAATAATTGGCGTGAAAAGCTGAAAGCGACGCGGAATTTGGCGAGCAGTGCATTTCCTCTCCAAAAGCAGACGATTTTAACGAATCTGAAAATTGATTTTAATTGACTTCACTGTTAAAAATCTGCAGCATTTACTGCAACGTCACTCCACTACTTTTATAGAATATCTCTCTTCTGGCCGATGAGAATGCTCCATAGCACTGTGAATTGACCATGTCATACACTGTTAAAAATCTGCTGCATTTTGTTGCAACGCACGCCACCACTTGTATATAATATCTCTATTCCAACCAATAAGAAAGCTCCATTTCACGGTCAAGTAACCGTTTTCTATACAAGCAAGGGAGTGCGTTGCGACAAAATGCAGCAGATTTTTAACAGTGTATTTTTCAATTTGGAACAATTTTAATCAATTTAAATTGTGTTTTAAATGATAAAATATATTAATTTCATTTTGTTATAAGTACATATAAACGTATATGACAAAATTACACTTAAAGTAAAGTAAAAATGCAAAACTAAAATTACTTAAACTAAACTTATTTAAATAAATTGAACATAGAAAGATTTTTCTTTAAAAAGTATTCGAAGCGTAGAAGCGTATTTTTCAAAATTTCGTTTTTTCGCCAACCGGAGATTAATCGCCAAATAAACGAATTTTTTATTAATTTTTTACGGACGTTATAAGGAGATTCCGCCGAAATTTTTTTTATAAACATATATAACTATAGGAGAAGAACATTCTGTAATTTTTTCAGATTTTTCTGAGTATGCCCGTATGGAGACCTTCCTTGTTAGAAATGTTTGTCTTAATATTATTCATTATTTGCACTCAAGAATTACTCACTTTTTAGTTAAAAACACCTTAAAATAACAGAATAAATGTTCAAAATGTCATTAGCATGGATGTCCACAGCAGCTGTGCCTTGTATATACTAGCTTTTTCAAGAGTTAATATCATGTTTATAAAATAAAACAAATGTTATTCTTTCTTTAAATTAATCAAGGAGAGGATTTATGCAATAAATTTCTTTTTAAAAATAAAATTATAGTATATAAAAAGAGAATTAAAGTTTGTCCTCCATATTCTGTTTTCAAAACAAGGTCATACTATAACAGCTGTTTATTAATCAAAATTTCATTTTCACATATGACAATACTTTGAAAATATAAAGTTTCTCCATGGCAACAAGTAGCCATTTTATTCCAGCCTGAAAATAGAAGCATGTATTGTATTTTAAGAATAGAAGTTGAATATTAGGCGAGTACATCAATTGTATGTCATTAGAATGGATAATAATTTTCATGTTTATTTTATAGTTAAAATTTTTATTTTACTTATTTGCATAGAACTTTTGTGTTTTAAAAAGCCCCAGAAAGGACTATTGCATTGTGATTACATTATGGCTGATAATCTTATTTAAATTAAAATTTGTCATTAGCATGGACAAATATCAGTGTCATTAGCATGGTTTTTCTGTCCATGCTAAAGACTCCTATGTGCATAAATGTAACCAGTACTTATATTGTATCCTTTTTAAAGTTTAATTTTACATATAAATTTAGGTATTACATTTATTATCCCTATAATATGCATTAAATCTGTCAGAAAATCACTAAGACAGCTTCTTACACTGTTAGTGTCAGAATGTTGTTCATATAAACAAAGTTTTTGCTAACAGTAATTTTTTTAAGATTTCATTTTTGAAATTGTCCCCTATTTTGAGAATCACCCATCTATTTTCTCTCTAAAACATGTTCTTTTCCAGTGATTTTGCACGCTGAATTCTGATTGGCTTCCTGTTTTTCAACAAAATGCAACAACAACTACCTCTTTTATTTCTTTTACCATCACATTTCTCCTTACGGAGCAGTGGATGGATCCGAAATGTCATTGGTTGCTCTCTCTCCTGATTGGATGAGAAAGTTGTTGGTGAAATCCGTCTGTATTTTTATGATTTTATTTTTTGTGCCGTTTATCTAGTTGCTTTTCATTATTATATCATTTGCTTTTGCGCAGCGCTTTACAAAACGTTAAGATCACAGAATAAGAACAGTATTAAGAGGAATGCAAAGATTGGGACTTACTTGTTAAAATTAACGATCATGTTGTGAGTTGTGATAAGTAAAATTCGTTCTATCGCGGATATAATTGCGAACGTCAAATGTTCCGATGAACTTATATCTTCAGATGGAGTAGAAGACGACGCGGATGAAGAAACAGATGTACCAACCATACCATCATTCATATCTGTTATGAGCTTGTTCAGCTTACTTTGACTGTCTCTTCGATGGATGCTGGTCCATCCGTCGAAGATTTTTTCTACCACATCAACAAGGCAGAAAACTTCCAATTAAAATTTCGCCTTAAGGGTGTTCTAAAATCAAAAATGGCAACTTTGTGACACATGCTTTAATTTATTTTTGTTCGAAAATGCATGAAAATAGCAGGTGTTGTCATTCAGAAACGGTTCAATTGCACTCAATTTTTTGTTTTTTAAAAAACACAATAGATTTTTCATAACAAGCCTTCAAAGTTGACACTTTTGAGCATATTTCCCGATGAAAGCAGAACAGCTGGTCGAAAAGCAGGAGAAAAACGGGTGATCATGTGATCGAAATAGCTTAGAACTGAATAGGTAATTTAATTATTATAAAATGGAAAAATAAGTTCGATTCGAAATCGCTTCCATAGTCAGGCATTCAAATTTTATATATTTCTGTTAAAAAATGAATTTGTAACTGTGTCAAAACGTTTTGCGCTTATTGAGCAGAGCAGTTAAGAACACCCTTAAGTTGCACTAAATCAAATTAAACGACTTTTTCTCAAGAAACTGAAACTACATCATGATTTTCATAATGTATCGAATAACTATTGATCCTTGCATACATTTATTTTGTCTTTCAAAAAATTATTATGAAAATTTATTGCTCTTCCCCTTTAAGTATGTAAAGTATTTTAGTTACTTTTTTTTTCAAAATTAACAAAATTTTTGTTTTATTGTCTTATTTTTAAATTTGGCAGAGAATAACTATATAAAGACATTTTAATTTCTTTACTGTATTAACAGATATTCAGTAAAATTTTGGAATAAAAGAAAATTATTCTTACTTAACACCTTAAACTCAAATTTTCTAGAATATCTAAAAAGGTGTTAGAAATGGGTAAAATAAAAGTCATAAATGGCTAAAATTTTACGGTAATAACAATGTGCACTGTTTTTATGTGCACTATTATTCGAGAATCTGTGAAATCCGGATAAGATACGATCCCGCTTAAGATACGAAATGCTTTCTGTCCCTTGATTCGTATCTTAAACGAGTTTCACTGTATATTTTAAACAATGTAGAATAAAAATACTGGTTATAATATAAGATAATATTTAATTTAACTGAAAAAAGTAAAATTTGCATATTGCAAAAGTTTAGACACTTTTTTTTATTTTTAGCTAACTGTTCATGGAAAATGCAAATTTTCAAGTTATGATGTCACATGTCTGAAGTATTTAATTATACCTCGATGTAGCATCAGTTAGTGAAGATGACGCGAGCTAAAAATATTCAGTTAGATGAGGTAATTGAAGTAGGAAAGCTAAAATGTAAAGGGAAGACTGTTGCAGAAATTTCAGCAGCATTGAATTGTCCAAAGTGGTCTGTCTATGAAGTATAGTCTAAGGGTGACTCCTTCAAAACAAAACATAATCTGGAAGACCTTGTGTGACGAGAAAATGAAATGACAAAAGGATCCAGAAACTGACATTTACACAAATAATGATTGCTAATCACATTAAAAGTAAGTCGGGACTTTCTGTGTCGACGGACATGATTCGTAGATGAATTAAAGAAACAGGTAAATCAATTTACATGAAAATAATAAAACAATCAGCTTTAAATTCTCGCTAGAATTTGGCGAGAATGCAATGAACTTGCAAACGTATGTCATATGGACCCAAATGGTACCCTATGATATTCAGTAACGAAAAAAAGTGGAATTTGAATGGCCAAAACGGGTGGGCATACTATTGACACGACTTGCGTAAAGAGCCTGGGATTTTTTCAAGTCGACAACAAGGAGGTGACTTTTTAATAATTTGGTCCTCACTTTGCTTTAATGCTGGAGTATCTGTAAAGTTATTCATTGGTTGCCAAGCAACACAAGACTACGTACATACGTTGGAGATTAATTTTTTGTCATTTGGGGAACATTTAGCTGATCTAAAGTATGGATTTTAGCAAGATAATGTGTCTATTCATGTTGCATACAAAAGAAGAACTTCGTTTAACTCTGCAAATACTACTGATCTGAACTGGCCGGGGTGTAGTTCTGTCCGGACCCATTCGAAAACCTTTGTAACATCATATGTCGTAATGTTTATGGAAATTTTTGCTATACTTTTCTTTTAATGAGCTTCGAGCTGCTGTTGAACACGTTTGGTACAAAATAGACCCCCAAGTGACGCAGCATTTAGTTTCTTCGATGAAAAGTCACATTCTTACACTAACTGCAAACAATGTAGCTGCAACTCGATTTTAATTTGTAGTTATTTTTCCTTAAATATACAAATTGTCTCTACTTTTGCCACAATGTTAATTTCATTTTTTTGTCATTATATTTTATGCAAAAGGTAAAATTCAAAATTTATTGTTTGTAACTATTGTTTGTAAATTAAAAATATCTTCCGGTTCCACTTTGGAGTTTAAATATGGAAAATTTATCGAAAATGATGCAATTTTTCACATTTAGTGATTTTTTTTAGTTTTAGATTTTCTATTCCCGCTGGCACGGATAAGTTGGATAAGTCACAAGTAATGTATGACCGATGAATTACAAACATTCGGTACATAGTTCTGAATATAGAAGCGTAATCGATCATAGTCTAAACTTTTTGCTGAGCACTGTACATAATCAGAGCTTATTTAAACATTTCGTAAACTAAAAATGACATTTCAAGTAAAGTTAGTTAAAATAAATTTAATTTAACATTTTTAAATTTTTTGCTAAAAATGTTCAAAAGTCAGCATTTGAGCAAAACTTCAAGCCATTTACGGCAGGGTAAAGAATTGTCGAAAGAATCTCAATTTTTTTTTGTGCGAACTGAGTGCCATCAGTAGCAAATTTGCGCACAACTCTACCCATCCTCGAGAGTTGAAAAAAAGTTTTTTTCGGCTCTCCCTATTCCATACTACCCTAAACACCATCTTGAAAAAACATTTCTCACTCGTCAACAAGTTGACAAATGGAAAACTAACACAGCAATAAACTTTATGCCCGAGTGGAATTCAGACACTTTTCTCAGGGAGGGATGAAGGGGGGATTTATAGAGTTCCGGGGGGACAGTATTTTTTACCACTGAAAACACAAAATCTCAAATCTTCCCGGGAGAGACATCATCTCATTGCTCCGGGGTTCGATGCCTCCCCCGAGCCACCCCGTAAAATCTACACTGCTTTTTGCTTTACTTGGTTTAGATCACTAACAATTCGCCTATTTCTTCATAACCTTCTCTATCCCGGCGAATTGGGTGCTTGATCCTTAAAAGATGAGAATATAATGACATCATCTGAGCGCATTGAAAGATTTTATTTCATTTTTTAAGTACCCCCCCCCACACACACACACACACTACTACCACCAGAAAAAAAAAAATGCCAGAGAAGAATACAAACGACAGTTCTTATAAAAAAGAAATAAAGGAAGGAGAAGAAAAAATATATACATAACTGTTTGTTTTTTATTTATCAGTATATATTTTTATCACTTTAATATTTATTTGAAAATATTTCAGATATTGATCTTATCGAGAGATAAATAAATAGATAAATAAAATAAATGTGTTAAAACAACATACTGATAGTAATATAAACAGAGATAAGTGTCACAAGTCAAGCCTTAAAAAAATAACAATAATGATACAGTTTGTGACAATTTTATTCAATGTTCATTTTATGATAACTGTTATCTTTACACATAGTTATTTAACTGTTTGTAAAAGAAAATATCGTGAAATTTTCCGAAATAATCTAATTTATCGAAGTTTAAAGCCAGATTTATATGTATATTTTATACCCAAGCAATTGCTTAACGTTTTCAAGGGCAGTGACACATCATATATACTTTTTAATTTTAACTAGTTGCACCCGTCGAAACTCGACGGAAAAGAATATATATTAGGTATGATATATACCAATCTTATATAGACATTAAAATACTGAGCGAAATAAACAATTGCCACCTCTTAAAATAGGGATAACATAGCTTTTCATGATGAAGATGCGCAAACTTCAGAAAATAACAAAAAATAAGGAAAACAACTCATAAATTATTCAGCTACAAATCTTTTTTTAATGCGGTTTCTAAACCTTAAATATTATTTAAATGCCAAATTATTTAGGAAGTTAATATTATACCCCGGAAGACGAATTCAAAAATATCTGCATAGTTTATTTTTTCTCCGTTTAAATATCGCTTGATATCTGTACAATAATTATAATATCAATGAAACATTTTAATTATAATAGAAACAGGGACTTACTAAACTGCCTAACCAATCCACTACATATTTACAGCACTTGCAATAAATTTAATTTATTTATTGGTTTGTATCCTCCATGAACTTGCAAAAAATAATTTTATTGTTATGGCAACGAAAAAAAAAAAAAAAAAAAAAAAACGATATCTCTGTTATTAAAAAGAATAAAATTTTTGTATTTGTTGCTGAAATGCAGATTTTTTTTTAAACAATAACTTAATACAATGAAATGATTTTAATTATTTTTTGATATTATGTAAGATAGAAATATAGTAATACCGGCATATCACAGGTTTTATTCTTTTTTTTAAATATGACATCATTTACACCTTCAGAAATACTCATCTTTTCTTAAATAAAAGCGTGATTTATGCAGTTATTTAAAAATTCTTTAGTTTCATAAAATATTCATTATAATTAAATAGAAATGGCGCTGTTTATAGAAATATTTTCATTTGTGCCCACCACGGACCTTTAAATTAATAGAAGTTCACTTTATTTAGATGCAGGAATTAAAGTCTGTGAATATGACATCATCACTGACACAGCTATAACAATATATATTATATTCATGGAATAAATTTATCTAGATCAGCTCCTGATTGGTGGAAAATAATGAAACAAAATAAATTTTGAGAAAAGCTTAACCTGTTGCCACTGTTTTGAAGAAATGTCTGAAAAAGCTTTTAAAATTGAAAATAAAATATAAAAATTGAAAAAAATTAAAAATTAGCCAGAATGGGCACATCTACACATAGACAGCTTTCACTTAAAAAAATAATTATCAAAATCGGGCCAGTAGAAAGCTCAGGGCTGATGACCAAAAAAACAGCCAGGTGTTTTAAATATATAGATTCTCATTTGCCAAAAGGTACCTAGAATGCATTATAAAAAAGCTTTGCTTTTAAGCAGGGTCTTCGCTGCCGCTCATCATTGCGCAAAATTGCGAAAAAATGCTCCATTTGACGAGTAAAAGAATAATCAGACTCGCCAAATTGCGAGTGCTCAATTTCTACTCACTTTTTTGTGTGTGTATGCATATACCCAAACAGTGGAGATTTTAAACCGTGTTGGTGAGCGATTTAATGTCACTTTGCATATTTAATCGCACCGCTCTATTTACATCGCTTTATTTATAGAGCTACAGACTCAACACCAATTTAATTTAGAAAGAGCAAACAGAGAAGTGATACAATGATACATATTTTTCTATTGGAGTTAATCACTATCTGGTGTACTGGCGTCGTGCCGATAAAGACACAAACAAAGTTACCGGCATCCAGCGCCAAATAAAGAAAAGTTTTGTTTCAATGTAGCGCTGAAATTAGCCATTTACCATAATATTTAATAGTTGTATGCAAAGTAATCATTGGCAGGTCAAATTTTATGTATTGATTCAAAATATTCTAACAATTTTTAGCATATATTTTCACAACGGTAAATCAACAATAGCTATTTTTAATTTTTATTTAAACTACTAAAAAAATATTTGAAACATTCATCCGTTTCGAGCTAGGAGACATTTAGAATGTTTTTATTTGTAATAGCTTCTGTAGAAGACAGTCAGATTTCTATTTTATAAGCAGTTACAAAAAAAAAAAAAAAAAAAAAAAAAAAAAAAAGGGTTTTTTTAGACCATATAGAAGAAAAGGATATAATAAGTGGTTAAATATACATTTTTTAAAGTTACACGTCGAATCTTTTTTGTTAACATTTCTTTTCATTTGGCAACTGTTTTTTATTTCTCTATTATTCGCCAAAACACTAATTTTGATCAAAAGCTAGAGAGAACCCTGTTTTTATGTACTTGAAGAAAAAAACTTATTTATGGTTAATAGATTAACTTATTATTATTTACTTATAGTTATCACATAGTGTTATTAGTTATTGTTGCAGCAGGCAACTGAATTAATTCCTCAATTCTAGTGAAAATCTATCTTTTCAAAATTTTAGCAACAGATTTACTTTACTCTTGAAAAGAAATGATTGATATGAGGATGGATCCGATACAAAGGAAACTTTTTTCTAATTTCAATAGAATTTTTTCATGCTTGTTGTTGCATTCTTTCTTGGTCCACACAACTTCGAAGAATGCTTTTTTATTTTAGTATGCTGCTACCATTGATATGTTGCTACGTGATATCGGGCACGTTGCGAAAAGGATGATCAAAAGAATGTTAAACTTATTCAGTTAATATTAACGAAAAATTTATTTACACATCATTTATACATAACAAAACAATATTTAGAATTAAGAAGTCGGAAATAGACGGTCCGGTCCGATATTAAGTTACATATAGCAAATACTGTATGCGCACTCGGACTTATTATGCTGCATTGAGCAAGTAATTATGAATGTAAGTCCATTTTAATATTTCATATTTTGTTATCTTTTATTTTTGAATGAAATATTCGTTATGAATTATTTTCCTATTATTGGTATCTTATCTTTATATATAAAAATCTTCTGTGCGTGTGTATGTAATTGAACTCTTCCTAAACGACTGGATTGATTTTGATGAAATTTTGTGTGTGCGTTCCATTAGATTCGAGAATGGTTTAGATTCACATTTCGTCGAAATTGATTTAGTACTTTTTTAGTAATTAGGCAAAAACTAATAGTTAGTAATTTTTCGCTAAATAAAATTGCTATATATAATAAAGAAAGTCCGGATTTCGTATTAATCATAGCACAAAAAAACCTACCGAACCAAAAATCTTGAAAATGGGGTAAAAATACTTCTTATAACATCGAGTGCCGCTAAAAATGGATTTTCGAAAATTCTATCCCTAAGATGAGTAGAAAAAAGAACGAACTTTTAAAAAATTCAATAAAAATCGGATTTTGTAGTTATTTTTCAACTGATAGCATATTTTAGTGTATTTTTTCATTCTGAATCGAATGGTACTAAGCAAATTCGTTTAAATCCAGTAGTTCGTGAGATAATTTACATTTTCCTAATTTGGCAATGTCTTCGGCGCAAAAACCTGAAATTTTCAATGCTTATCTATATATATAAAAGAAAGTCTGGATTTCGTATTAATCACAGCACGAAAAAGTATACCGAACCAAAAATCTTGAAAATTGGGGTAAAAATACTTCTTATAACATCGAGTACTGCTAAAAAGGGATTTTCGAAAATTCCTCCCTAAGGAGGGTAAAAAAAGAACGAACTTTAAAAAAATTCCTTTAAAATCGGCATTTGTAGATATTTTTCAACTGATAACATATTTTAGTGTATTTTTTCATTCTGAATCGAATGGTACAAAGCAAATTCGTTTAAATCCAGTAGTTCGTGAGATAATTTACATTTTCCTAATTTGGCGATTTCTTCGGCGCAAAAACCTGAAATTTTCAATGCTTATCTATATATATAAAAGAAAGTCAGAAATTCGTATTAATCACAGCACAAAAAAATATACCGAACCAAAAATCTTGAAAATTGGGGTAAAAATACTTTTTATAACATCGAGTGCCGCAAAAAAGGGATTTTCGAAAATTCCACCCCTAAGATGAGTAGAAAAAAGAACGAACTTTTAAAAAATTCCTTAAAAATCGGCTTTTGTAGTTATTTTTCAACTGATAACGTATTTTAGTGCATTTTTTCATTCTGAATCGAAGAGTGCGGACGGAATGTCCGAGCGGTCTAAGGCGCCAGATTTAAGCTCAGCTTCTTGAAGAAAGAGATCGCGTGTTCGAACCCCACTCCTGACAAACGTGTATGCTTTACAATAATATTTCCTGTATCATAATTTTGATTAACCGGCTTCAGACAGTCGTTAACTTTTAACTAAAAAGAGAAAAATAAACTTTTCTACGAAAAATTGAACCGACTTCAAAAAATACTGAAGAGTGAAAAATAATTTCCTTACATAATTGCAATAAGAAATTAAATTAAGAGGGTAGTGTTTATCGTGCGTATTACCATATTTAGGTACATTTATTTGATTTTCTGGAGTCGGTGCCAAGAAGAACAACGTCTGTCGGTGACAGGACAACGTCTGTCGGGTCCGCTAGTATATATGTAATAAAAATAAAAAAAAAATTCGCCATTTTGCTCTTTCTGAGTTTTTAATTCTGAAATTGTGGATCATATTTTTAATCTTAATTTCGTAATATATTGATCTTTTAACAGCTAAAGTCCTTTTCTTTTTTTTTATTTAACTTATTAATAATCTATTGCTTGTTTCTTAAAAAAAGCGGGAAAATACTTCGTAACCTTTTTACTTTTTGGAATAATCTCGGGATTTTAATATTTTTTTAACATCGCGTGATCTGTGTTAATGCGCGTATGTTAAAAGGCTTGTTTTTTGCGAGGCAAAATATAGTCCTTGCCTAAGGCCACGCCTGCTAGACCAATCAGAGCTGATCATTTTTTGACGTTTAGACTCGAGTTAGTCCTGGTTGGATTTTAAAAATGATTGACGCGGAGTAGGAGGGGCTAGTTTGTCGTGAAAATGTGGATTTCTCATTTGGTTTTTTAGGAGCGTCAGAATGCGATTGATTTTTCAAATATTCGGATGCTGTTTCTGTTTCCCCGAAAAATTCTAATATCTTGGGATGCAGCTTAATCAGGACGTTTTGGAATATTTGATGACAGTGTCTAGGTGATTGCGGGGAATAGCTTATTGATTTTATGAGTTCATAAATAAAGAAATTGAAGACTGATGGTTTTGTTTTTATAATGGGGAAATACCCCAATGAAACTCTTCCACTGCTCGCCAACTGCCGGAGCAACTGCTCTGCTCGTGCTGCTGCGGACTCCTTGAGTTTATGGAACATAGCATTTCGTCGATAAGTATTATTACATTTAAAGCCGGCAGGATTTTTGAAATGAGCCGGCGTGCATCTCTGGAGAAATATTAAACTATTATGCCTTGCCAACTGAAAACTGAACCTTTTTAGAGAAACCTATTCGTCGCAATGATGCTTGTGCGCGCGCCATTTTCGTCGAGCTTGAAACTAATTGCTGGAATTTCTGCCTTTGTTTATTTTCCTCTTAAACAATCATGAATTTGGCTAAGAGATGTGCAACAGGAATTTGCCTCAGAGAAAGAAAATTGAAGGTGCACCTTCTCTTGCATACGTATGGGAGATCTTTTACTTGTGAAATATGCGTCGCTATAGAACGATAAAACGTTCAGTTGTGAGATATGCTAGAAAAAAAAATTTCTTATAAAAAGTAATCTGAGACCAACATCTTCCTGTGCATATAATGCGAAACCTGTTAGCCGTGAGATATGCAAAACAAAAAATTACAAAAGATCGCCTGCATGAAATCAATTCACCATCATTTGCTTTTATTTATTTATTTATGTATTTTCTAGGTAACAGTGCTGAAATATTTTGATCAATTTTCATTTCATAATAAATGAACACCTGCAGCATGATTGCGAAACTACGACGGTAGATTCCATCGGTAATACAAGATCATTGAAATTTACACCTGTGAGTCGTATCTACGAAGTGCTTTATTTTTGTTTCTTTTATAAAATTTAGGTATTTGAACAAGTCCATAACGAGGTGATTGTAAGTTATTTATTATTTATCTTATTTTGTTATTGTTTACAAAATTTTAATAATGATTCCTTATTTAAATTGCTGATTTTAACATGATATTACAGATATTTAAAAATATTCTGTTTGTTCTTAAAAAGTTCACTGTTGCTAAATTTATTATTAATACGTAAAAGAAAAATATTTTTGTTCTTAAAATTATTTGTTGTGTATTTTCTATGTATTGAAATTGGGATATTTATTTATTATTTACTTATTTATTTGTTACCTATTTGTTTATTATTTATTTATTCCACACGAATTTAAAGCAAGAGTTCATTTATTTATTTATTTATTTTAATAGTTATTATCGTATTGAAGTGTAGCATTTAAATATTTTTCGTATGAATTATCCCTCTTTTATGCTACTAAGATCAGGATTAGTAAAGGAAGAAAAAAATGTCAGAAAATAAACTTGATATTGTACCTTTTGACTTTGAGTCAGGCATGGATATTTTTAAATGGTTTAAACACGATGATGGTGATAACGAATGTTCTGGAGGAAAAAAAAGATAATGAGTGGAAAAAACATAATATCTCGAAATATTTAAAGGGGGAAGCGCTAAAAGCTTTTATAAATGGTTGTTTGGATTGTGCTACTTATGAGGAAATTGTTGAGATTTTAACAGAAAAATTTATTCAGATTAGAGTTCCAAAATTTTCTGAGTTTACCTCTTTAAAGTTAAATGATCTAAGCGATTTAGATTCTTATTTTAGAAAGAAAATGTGTGTGGTTCAAATTATATTAATGAAAATGGACTATATATAGTTAAAAGAAAAGGTTTTCGTAAAGTAGTAGTTCCCATTGTCCTTAAAAAAAAAAAAAAAAAAAAAAAAAAAAAAAAAAAAAAAAAAATACTTAATGTTGTTTATGAACAGTTTGGTCACCCTGGTATTCAAAAAATGCAAAATTTAATTTCTCCGAATTATTATTGGCCGGATATGACACAAGACAACCAAATGAGAAATCCACATTTTCACGACAAACTAGCCCCTCCTACTCCGCGTCAATCATTTTAAAAATCCAACCAGGATTAACTCGAGTCTAAAAGTCAAAAAATGATCAGCTCTGGTCTAGCAGGCGTGGCCTCGGGCAAGAACTATATTTTGCCTCGCAAAAACAAGTCTTTTAACATACGCGCATTAACACAGATCACAAGCATCAACAAAACATTTTATTCTCTTATTCCAAAGGTATCGTTTTATTGTCTGCGGTCATAACAACATGATAAATTAAATTTCATAAAAAAAAAAAAAAAAAAAAAAAAAAAATGCATAGTAGTCGAAAAGCTTTTTTCTTATTCGAATCTCCGTGCTACGCATCTCTCGTGCATAGAACGGATTAAACAGCTAGTAAAAGAATTAAATTGACTTAATGTCAGGAATAATAGAAGCGTTGTTTTGTATCATAAGGTAAATGAAATCTATTAATCACTTAAATATAAATGAATATGTAGAGGGAGATACAAAGAGAAAAATAAGTATTCATGTTTTTTCCTAAAAATGAAAAATTTTGATAGAAAAACCAAAATTAATCAATCACCCGTCCTCCAGCAGCGAAATCTCATATTTTCTGGCATGCTGGTGTACCTCGGTTTTTTACGGCAAGTCTGCTAATAGGGGAGGGGGGGAATACAGTAAAACAGATTGCAAAGACTGTTTCTCAATTCCAAAGGAACTTTTTTCCGACACATTTCTAAATTCATTTTTTTTTTTCGGAAACGCATAAAATGGGTAGGTGTTCCTGTTCATAAATTATGTTTTCGAATGATGTTTTCCATTTTTTAGTAAAATTAAAGCAGAGATATTTTAGAAAATAATGTCAAAGTTAACGTTTTTAACCGAAATTTCGCAGAAAGTTGCGCGCTATTGAGCAGAAAATTTGATAACCTCTTTACAATAAATAAAAACTAAATTAAAATATTTGCAATGGATATGAAATTTCAAACGATGAGATAAAATGTTTTTATCAATTGAATAAAATCAGAAAATTCTAATCGAATACATACTTGTTTTCAGCTAAAAGTAACGAAATACCGAAACACACACGCACAAAAAATAAAGGAATATTTCGAAAATCAGAATGTTTATATTTAGATCCCCTTTTCATCTGATAGTCATATTTGCAGATTTTAAAGGAATGACTAGCATATTCCGTATACACTCTACATTTTTTAAAATGTTTCATATACCTACTGTTTCTCAAGGAAAAATTTATAGCATATACACTAGGGTGGAGCGAAAAAAATTTTTTTTGAAAATCAAAAACGGGTAGGTGCCAAAAGTTGCCTTTATACTCTCTTAAAACGAAAGAGTGGATTTGGCTGCTCAAGAAAGAGTTCTAATTTATTGGATCGTGAATGAGTTGATTTTTAACCGATTCAGTCATCTTGGTTTGATTTTTTCTCTTTTTAATCCACTCATACAGCTTTAAAACTAAACAACTCAACTCAATAATGAAACAGCTCTTCTCCCGCGCTGATTTTTGCCGCTGACTCGTGACGTGACCTTGCAAGATAAGATGGAGACTTCCGCGTTCGCCGTTCGCTAAACAATTTGCTGAAAATGCCTTTTTTACGAAGTAAGTTTTATATAAGTATTTTATTTTAATTATGCTTTCTTTTAATAAATTTCCCTTCTCTTTTTAACAGACTAAAATTCATAACAGTATCATACCTTGAAATTAAAATGTCGTGTCACGCGGTAATATTGAGGATGTGTTTAATGCATTTCTATATTAATAAATGGTGTTACAGTGCTGCTACAAAACTTTCGTGCTTTAATAAAATAAATTAGTATATTTAATCAGAGTAAAAATTGTTAATGCAATGTAAATATCTCGTTATTTAATTGCCTTGTATTAAAGTTTTGTAATTATTATATCTTTATTCATAGAAATTTATCAAAACATTGTATTTACTTCTTATTTGCAGTGTCTTGGTAAAAACGTGCTCCGGATTACATATATATTTATATATAGAGGCTACATATATGGCATAATATGTAGTTTTTGTACACATTTCTAAGATTTTTTTTTTTCATTCTTAATGTTGAACTTGTGTTACTGTTTTGTTTGGCAATGTTTCATACTGTTATTGGGCAAAATTATTGCATGCATGGTCTGTATTATAATAATCTGCTTAATATTTATAAATTGTTACATAATGCATGCAGAAATAATAGTTTTCTTGTGCCTGCCTCCCAGGTAGCTTTAAATGAGAATTTATAAATAAAACGAAAACAGTGGACAAAAGTTTGTCTTTCTATACTGGTAAATGCAAGTATTTCCTAAATATTATGCAACGATACCAAAAAGCAAATCCTCTTTCTCTTTAGAAAATACCTTGTAATATCATTGCTTTCCCTTTCCCTTAACATTTTTTATGCATAGCCCAGTGGTAGAATTGATTTTTAAAAAAGTTACTGGTTCCAAAGACCAGTAAGCATGAGAGTTTACTGGTCAGAAATAGTCATCAGTAGCCCGCTACATAAAATTCTATAAAATACTTTTAACCGCCCCCCCCCCTCTTCACACACACACTCCTACTAGAATGTAAAATAAACCAAACTTCCTTTGCAGTTATACAAAATTTTTGGCATAATAAAATGGAAAATTACTATTTTATAAAAAAAAGTATGCAGTATGTAAACTAAAACTATAAAATTGTGTATTTTATTTCCGATCATTTATTTAACAGATAGTAAGGATTAATGCAATATTTTCTTATAATTATCTTTTCAAGTAATATTTTATGGTTTGTGTTTGGTACGGTTTTCTCAGGCAGGAAAATTTATTTACTTGTCAGAGATGAAGTGGATGTGCAGTGGTGTAGCTAGGATGGGTGACATCCCAGGACAGATGTAAAAGGTGTCAAGCCCCCCCCCCCTCCTCCTCTGTTCCAATCTGTCATATTTTTTCAATCTCAATTCTACATTCTTATAAAAAATAACCTTACCATTCCTTATTTACCTTTTGTCCTGCATAAAAAACCGCAGAAGTGAATCATCACTCGACCCATAGTCTGCATAAGTCAATGCCGTGTCTATACGTAGAAGAAAATTCTTTCTTTTAAAGTTTGCTTTTGTTACCCACTCGTTGAATAGGTGGGTTTTTGTTCCCTGGTGCATATCTTATTTAGACACACCATTCTGTATAAAACTCCACTTTAGCAAAGAAAAGAAAACTAGCTGTATTGCATCGTGAGTTAAAAATCTCATTTTATTTCCTAATTAGTCTCCAAAATCTTATAAAATTGTATTTTTTATTTGCAAATAAAGATTTGGTGTCACCCTTTAGAGGATGACACCCGGGTAATTTCCCTAATCAAGAAGAATTTCTTTTACAGCTTGACTAAAATCTTAAAGATCAATGAGTTATGTGTCTCTCTTCAGAATCACCATGCATATTATGACAGATTACTTAAATAATTTGCTTTTTTAAAAAATATTTTACACTAAATATTATCAAATGTTTTTAATCTATTTTAAGTTTGATAAATTCACATGTTTAAGCTTTTTCTTTAGAACAATAGGTATGTTCATCAGCACAATTTTAAACCTATCAGTACAAACGCAGGAATAGTGTTAAAAATAGAAATTATTTATATCCAATAATTTGAAACATTTAAATTAAATATAAAAAGAGAGAATGTCATTATGTTTTTATTAAAAAAGAAAAATTTTTGAAGGAAAAAAACAGTTGGTTTAAACTAGGGGTGCACAATCTTTTCAAGAAAAGGGCCACTTACAAATATGCCTGGAAAAAAACCTATCTTTTTTTTTCATAAAAAACCAAAAAAGTTTTTTTTTTTTTGGTTTAAACCGGGGTTTTTTAACATCCCTTCTTATTACATTACATGCATATTTATTGATAAAAATGGACATTGGATTATAAACTGTAACTTCATTTTAAAATGATTTAAATTAAATATTTACAATGTATTTATCTAAAAAATAAAAGAAATTAAATTTAAACAGTATTAGCAAACTGTCTTATGTTCTAAGAATAAAGTGCTGTATACAGTGAAGCATTGATACTCTGAAAATCTTTATAACTAATCTTTTAATTACTAATAGTAAACATTTGAAAGTAGTCTGATAGATAAAATATTCTTCTCCATAGCTATCCAAATAATAAATTTCAAATACTTCTTGAGATTTTGTTTCTTGAATGACAATTTGAAGTCAACATTTTTGTCATAGATTCAGCAGATAACTAACAGGGGGGGGGGGGATCACTATTATTAAAATGCTATAAGTAGCATCCAATCTTTGTAAACTCTCTTATTCGACTTTGTATTTTGATTTTAATGCTTAAGATAACCTCCCCAATTAAGATTGGGGATTTCTTTTACAGCTTGAAATCTTATGGATTGTGTTATATTATTGCGTTAAATAATCTGCAGTTTTCAAAAAATTAAGATATTTTCTATTAAATATTGAATATTTTTATCTATTTTATATTAGATCAATTCACATGTTCGAAGCTTTTTCTAAAGAGAAATAAATATATTCACCAATGCAGACTGATTTTAATCCTATACCCAAAAAATGATCTAAACCTGCTACATCCAATGCTTATTACTGATATAAAGTGTTAAAAATAGAAGTTATTTATATTCAATAATCTGACATACATAAATTAAGAAAAAGAGAAAATGTCATTAGATTTCTTCTGAAAAAAACATTTTTTTTTTAAACCAATTGGTTAAACTAAACCGTTGTTTAAACCAAAAGGAGTAAACAGTTGTTTAAACCATAGTTAAAACCAATTGGTTTAAACCGTGCCAACCCTGGTCTAATTGTTGTAGGTTCTATCTTGTATTATATAAATATGCAAATATATAGAAAAACAACTAAAAATCCACAAAAACCTGTATTGGTTGGGTATTTGCCAGCGCTGATACATTTTGAAAGTAGCAACAAAGGTGAATTTTCAACAAATGTTGCTTTAAGAACTTTCATTTTAAATTTGTTTTTAAAATGGTGATTTATTTTAAGATTGTATCAGAAGTAACACCATGATTTAAACAAGCAGATAAGTGTAATCGCACAGGATTTATTTATTCTATTTCCATTTTATTCATGATTGGCCGAATTTTCAGTAGTGTAATATTTATAAAGCTAAAATTTTTAGTGTATGGTTCATTTTTTGTTTAGACTATGTATGGGAAATTTTATAAAACATTTAATCTGAAAGCTGCAAAATATTTTAATATGTTCATAATCATTCCTTAACATTATATTTATTGCTATTTAACTTAATTTCAATATTTTCTTTTAACACAGGAAGATGGTGATTTCATGGAGGAGTAAAATTCTACTGTGGGGAGTCAAATTCAACAATCTTATTTAATCTCAAGGATCTTCAAGAAAGTGTCTATTTTGCCTCAGATTTTAAAAGTTGGACAAACCAGTGGACGAATTACAATATGCTCTTTATGTATTTAATGTTTAATGCAAATGGACTGTTATACTTATAAAGGTCCTGTTAAAGATGTTATTGAAACTTGTTTATCTGATGTTGGAAAGAATTGTTATCAATTAATGTTAGGTTTATTTTGTTCTTGCTAAATAAAATGTTTTTGTTGTTAAATAAAATTAGTTTTTTTTCTTTCTTGCAACATTCTAAATTGCACATTTGGCTCTAACTTTTGACATAAAATGCTGCAGTCTTATGCTTTTATATTTATTTAAAAGTTAGTTGATTTAAGAAACATTGAATAAAAGCAAAAATTAAAAGATTAGTTAAGAAGAAATAAGTTATTTTTGAATATAAATTCAAGTTTTAACAAATGTTTTAAATGATATAAAGAATAATTGCACATGGTCAATAAATCCATTTCTCAGTTATTTCTGTATTTAACTTTTGTACTACAATATTTAGTGGAAGGTTCTTCAT
Source organism: Maratus speculifer (assembly GCA_964019185.1). Taxonomy (NCBI): domain Eukaryota; kingdom Metazoa; phylum Arthropoda; class Arachnida; order Araneae; family Salticidae; genus Maratus; species Maratus speculifer. The sequence continues at coordinate 245,838,307 of OZ025289.1, forward strand.
ACAATAAAATAATTGTCCATAATCAAAATTTTAGCTATACAAGTTTTTTAATGGCATTCCTCCACATTTCCCAATTGCAATGTGCTTATATAAATGCTATGGGTAACAATTATTTTATCTAAGATTTCAAAGCCATTTCAGATTTCAAACTAAACAATTAAAATATTTTTTTAAATTTTAGTCAGTTTAAGAAATATAAGATTTTGAGTGAGATTTAAACCGAGGAATAATTACAACAAGGTATCATGGGTTGATGTTTGTCCATTTAAAATATTTTCAATTTCATTTATTTAAACCCTGCACTGTCCATGTGTGTGTGTGTGTGGGGGGGGGGGGAATACTTTTTTAAATTTAGGTTTTATGTTTTTTAATACTTTCTTTTTCAAAACTGGTTCTGAAACTCCTATTAATATTTAAAAAAAAAAAAAAAACTAACCAAAATTGCAAAAGTAAAAACTAACCCACTTACAGATCATCCTCAAATATTTTATGCCACCCCCATCCCCCCCCCCCCAAAAAAAAGGTAAACATTTTAAAATTCAAACAAGATATTTGAAAATAACTTCTGCATAGGATTATCTAAACTCTTAAGGGGAACAATCAGCTTCTGATATAGTGGTGCTGAAGTTGAGTCGGGCTGATATCAAGTTTATTTTTTCAATATTTTTTTAGTAAGATGCCTGAGATTGGTTTATTTAATTGAAATCGTAAATTTTTAATAAAAAAATAATTGTTATTTACAATTAAATCAGAAGCTAATGAAAAAATTAAAATTGTATATAAGCATATCTGAAGCTATAAGTATCATTGGAAAATATGTAAACTTGAAATTGCCCAAGAAAAGAAAGGAAAAATCCCATTAGCACCACAGCATCAGAAGCTGATATTCTGTTTAATGTTGTTCGGGTGCTGTTGTACAGTTATGCAAATTTAGGCAGTTTGCATGAATAAGTGTTTTCAAATTTGCAATTTTGAGATCACCAGTATTTTTAATTTAATGAATATATGTACTTTTAAATTTAACAAAAGAAAATACTGATGTTAAAAATTTCTGATTTGACAGAATAATAAAAAATTCATGTAAGCTCTATTTAATTTTGTATAACGATTCAATTACCTTTTCCCCTAAATTGACATAGGGAACAGTTTCATTGATTTAGAAAGAAAAAAAAATGTTTTTATGATTCATTAGAGAACTTTCAGTCATGTAAATTAGAATTTTTTAAGTCTTGTTAATTAAAGACTTGGAAGAAATATTGGAGAATCCATGTTACAGTTTTCCAATCTCTCTCTCTCTATATATATATATATATACCCTTGTAATGTCAATAAACAGAAATTTAAATCCAACACTTGAAAATGTGGCAATAATTCCATGTTATATTGAATTTCATTGATAAAAATTAATCGAGGATTACTGAATTTAGTTTTAAATGATGCGATTTTATTTAGACGATTTAGAAATCACTTGAAGATTTTTGTAATTTTAAGCAATTTTGCTTTTCTTAGGAGTGAATTTATTCAATTCTACAAATTCAAGGAATTTTGGATTAACTCTTAAATGAGTTGATTTCATTCATGTATGAATTGGTTACAAATCGCCTAAGTGCTACTGGATTAAATCAAAAATGACAACATTTCACTCCAACTTGAATTGATAACAAATCACTCAAGTGCTTCTGGATTTGCCTTAAATTATTTCACTTCACTCAAATACGAGTTGGCTGCAGCTAACTCAAGTGCTACTCGATTTAATCCTAAAGACTTCATTTCACTCAAGTATGATTTGGTTACAAATCGCTCAAGTGCTACGAGATTCAGTCTTAAATGACTTCATTTCACTCAAGTATGACTTGATTACAAATCACTCAAGTACTACTGAATTTAACCTTTATTGATTTGATTTCACTCAAGTATGAGTAAAATAGAGATCACTCAATCATGAGTTGATTAAAAACAACTCATTCACTTGAGTTATTTCAGCTCTTCTTGAGAAGGTTCCTTTCAACATGGGAAAAGAGTGGATTTCAGCTCAACTTGAGTTATTTCAGCTTTTTCGTTTTAAGAGAGTACTAGTACATCAACTGTGTGAAATTTTACCGCTGAAAAAAAATGGCTTGAGTCTGCGCTTTTGCTCCAAAAATCGAAATTTTGGGTAAAATTTGTCATTTTTTGACATTTTTTCAAAAAAATTAAAAAATTCCTACAGAGCTGGTTAGTATTTAAAAGTGTTGCTTAGACCTTTATATTTATCTGCTTAACATATTTAAACTATAAAACAATATGTTTATTCCCTATAGCTGGAGCAAAACAGACAACTTTTAGTAAGAAAACAGCATTACCACTCTATTGGGTCATACAACGAATTATTGTTTTTAATACAGCTTTTCTTTTCAAAACTACCTTGGACATGCGTCGTGGAGGTGGCTATATTTCCTATATCACCTGGCCCAACTATTCGATCATCTTAGTACAGTGTTTTATTTATACATTGATTTGTGGTTTTTTTTTATAAAAATTTGGCATGTTTTCGATGCTTCCACCTTGTTTATCTGTTCTTTGCATCCACATACTGCTGCAACTATCTTCATGTATATTTTTACAGTTTATACAAAAAAATGACAAGCAGAGTAATGCATGGGAATATCATTAAAGGGATCTATTCGACCATCTATTATATTTATCAAACTTACATTCAGTTGATGAATAGTGATTGGAAGTTCTGTTACCACAACATTTTTTCAGACAATTGTATTTTTTTTTACGTAATGATTTGCTTCAAAGATGATTTCAGATATTTCATTTATAAGTATGCCATTATTTATTCTACTTTTGCATTTTTTATATGTTGAGTAGCGAGCTGTTTCATGTGATGGTGGTCGTCAGAGAGAATTGCAATGAAAATTTGTTCTCCATGTGTAAAGCAACCGCTGTTGCAAATAACCTTTTTTTTGCATTAGTTTTATGCCGTTTTCTAAGTGTTTTAGTATCTAGGTAATTTCCTATTAACTTTTAGATCCCCTTTTTATGAGCGGACAACATTTGATGGTGAAATGTCCTGGGCATAAACTTATAATGCATAGTACTTTATGAGGGAATGTACGGATTCTAATCGACTATAAGTGCTCATTTAAAATTAGGAGAATTTTATTTGTCACTGTGAACCATTTTGCATGGGGTAAGCTTAGAATTGTATATAATATTGAATCATTCGCTACTTCAACTCCAGTGAATTTCCTCTGCGTCAATTATTTGAGAAGTCGATATAAAACGTTTTAAGCTACATGGATTCACCGGATCAATAAGGAAAATCTTTATCTGCGTACTATTCACTTCCTATTGCAATTTTTTTTTTTTTTTTTTTTTTTTTTTTTTTTTTTTTTTTTTTTACAAAATAGAGAATAATTTTGAAAAATTATTTTCTCAAATTGAGAAAAAGATACTCAGAACAGACTAGAAATTTCTGTCGGAGATTGCAAAGCTAATTCATAAGGAAAGCTATTTCTCAGAAAGAATGGAGAATAGGAATTTAGAAAACATCTCACACAAAAGACAGCTCATAAAGTTAATAAAATTTTCCGCCTTATATAAGCACAGATTGTCAATCAGCGTTTATATGTTCACTCACAAAATGTATAATCCAAGTTTATACCGCGGGATGTTTTATACCAAATGTACTACACACCTAAATAATAGGTCTAAAATCTTATTAGAAATTACTAGACTACGGAACAACACAGGAAACGACATAAAGCATACTAAAACTTCTTTAGAAATATTGTTGTTTTACAACAAGTAGTTTTTGCAAATTTTGTGTGCAATCCTCTGTGACAATCGTTATAATATTAAACAGCTAGCTTCTCAGCATATATTCAATGTAATAGGTTCAATAAATGATGACATACTAGAAATTAAATTCATACAATCAATTTTTAGGCAAATCATTGCATATAAAATGTAATTGATTGAAAGAATGCTGTGATAACAAAACTTCTAATCATAATGTACTAATTGCATGAAATTTTAATGAAGATAATAGACTGCTGAATAGGTTCAATTAAGAACATACCCAAGACATTGCTCAGCTTCTCTTCTGTTATACATGGTATAAAAATATAGATGCAGCAAGTCACACCAGCATGATCCAAATCATCCAAAGTCAGTGAATATGATGAAGAGATAAATTACTTTGATAAATAGAAAACTTATACTCGTCTTCGGGGAAAAAACAACAATTCAATACATAAATAAAACACTGGGCCTAGATGATTGGATGGTTGAGACGGGTGGGATAATACAACCATCTCTATGAGTTATATACACAGTAGTTTTGAAAGCAACTAGGTAAGAAACGCATTCAAAACAGCCTTTCTTTGTATGCTCCAATAGAGAAGTTAACGCTGATTTTTCACAAAAAGTTGTCAGATTTGCTCCAATTATACAGACTACAGATATTGTTTTATTGTTTAAGGGGGTAGTAAGGTTAATTCGAGGGAAAAAAAGCATATTTTCTATGATTTTTTGTAAGGATACAATTAATATTTATTTATTTGCATAGTTATAGTATAATTATATGTCATTTAAAGAGTATTCTGTGAAATTTTCATTAAGAAATATTAAAAAATAAGCCAATGACAGCGAATCTTCGAAGACGTCCCAAAAAAAAGTTGATTCGCGGTGAACCGCATAACTCATGACTGGATCAACTGAAATTAAAAAACCAAATTGATTTAATTAGTTAATAAGTTTCCTCAGGGAACGCCGTCGAGGTTTTTTTTTTATTATTGATTTTTCAATTTTTTACAAGGCTCGGAAATCAAAATACCGATTTTTCATTAAAAAAATCTGATATTTTGTTTTTTTAAAGTAAGTTAAAATAAAAAAAAATAAATAAACTCGACAGTGTTACCTCGTAATTTATATAAAGAAAGAGTGTGTAAAATTTTAAAAAGATCGGTTCAGTAGATGTTGAGCTACAGAGTTCACCGGCTTTGAAAAAGCGAAGTGTTAGAAAAACACGTTTAAAGTTTCACAGACTTTTTTTTTGGCATTTTGCGCTTAAAAAACTCAAAATCACAACACAAAATTACGGCACACGTGTACGTGTACCTTCGGAAAGGTCCATTATTTTGGCAGTATGCCAGGACAGGTCTTTGAAACCTGGTCAAGCAGTAGCAGCTACTTTGTAGCTGATTGTTGCGGCCACATTCCTCAGTGTGAAATCGGAGGGCGGAGACTTACAAGTGTATATCTCCGTCAGTTTTACTTCAATTGCTTTCAAATTTTCACAGAATAATCTTAAGATGTTGTACATTAATATAAAAAAAAAAAAAAAAATGCCAAAAAAAAAAAAAAAAAAAAAAAAAAAAACCTTACTACCCCCTTAAATATGTTAAGCAGATAAATATAAAGATCTAAGCAACACTTTTAAATACTATCCAGCTCTGTAGGAATTTTATAATTTTTTTGAAAAAATGTCAAAAAATGACAAATTTTACTCAAAATTTCGATTTTTGGAGCAAAAGCGCAGACTCAAGCCATTTTTTTTCAGCGGTAAAATTTCACGCAGTTGATGTACTAGTATAAAGGCAACTTTTGGCACCTACCCGTTTTTGATTTTCAAAAAAAAAATTTTTTTCGCTCCACCCTAATATACACAGTCTATATATTCGATTTTTTGACGACAACGTCACAATATTGCATATTTGTTTGATAATTTGATACTGATTCAATTTTTTGAAATTTGGCAAACTTTTTCCCATATCTCAGTTCATATAGTCAGAGCCGGACCAACACTCCGTCAGTCCGTGCCCCGGCATGGAGTAAAAAAAATACAGGAGCCCAAAACTGCCAAAAAACATAACAAGAAGAAAATAGTAGAAAATAGAAAATAATTTAAAAATTAATTAAGAACTATGTGTGAATAATATTGCCACAAATAGGACTCTCGTACCTAATTATTGTAAGAATTTAATACAAACTCAGCAACAATCAAAACCAGATTTAAGGCAGGGCATTCGGAGCACAGATCCAAGGCCCCTGCGTTTCAGGGGCTCCAAAATGCTTCTGAAGGTTTTTCAATTATTGTCCTAAATCTGATCTAGTTTTAATATCCAATGAAATTTTACATTCCATTCTACATTCTATTCTGTTCATGTTGTATTTTATAAAGTATATTTTACCTGAAACATCCATATTTAATTACTTTATTATAGTGAATATTTTCTTTTATCACTTAAAAAATATATTGTATTATTTATTCTTGTTTAATTCAATTCCTGTTCTCGACAGATCATTATGGGATTGGTGAGCGCAACTTGCAGGATGCCTCTTAATATTTTAAATAATTGCAGCTTAGTGTTCTCGAAAATTTATTATTTCAGATATATAGCCTTGCATGCGAAAAGGTAAATAGCACCACAGTTTATACAGTACATCTATTCATTTAAATTCCATAATTGTGAAATAATTATTTAAAAGTAAGTTTTCATATTTAATTTTTAATGGATATTTTCAAGTTAACAAATGTTACTTTACTAATACCTTTTTTTCATTGTATTTAGTCAAACTCTCTGTAAATATCGGTGTAAGCCCCCCCCCCCCAACCCGTAAGCATCTGTGCCCAGGGCCCCAAATTTGTAAATCGGTCCCTGGCAACAATTCAGAGTTCAGATGTTTTTGAATGAATTAATGAATTCCTCAAACTAAAAGTTTATGAAAAACATTCTTCCGTTATCCAGTTAACTATTTTCTAAACGAAGAAAAGTATTTTAAGTAAAAAGATATTGTAAGTGTTTGTGTACTAACTTACACCTTTTTTTTCGAGGTTTGCTGAAAAAAAATCTAAAAAAGACAATGTACTTCTATTAGCTCGGTATTTATGCTTATTGTTTGAGGACACAATATTTTACTTTTCCACGGACTGGTGTAAAGGCTAAATCCGGCCCTGATATAGTCTAAGTTGATTGAAGAAAAGAAAAAACGTTTCGCTTCGCTATTTTATGTCTGTCAATATGTCACTCGAAAGAAAAAAAATCACTGTTTTCCAAAACTACCAAACTTCCAGAACTTCTAGGTTTTAGCCTGAAAGTTCTGTGATTGCGATGCGACTATCATGATGCTTCGTAGGCTACGAAATTTCTTTTAATGTTTAATGGTGTCGCCATCTGTTACTTTTTGTTAGTACTAAACAAATTTCGTTCGCTAAACTTCATGACTGGTTTCTAATATAACTTCACAATACATTTTTTATGCACTTTATAAAATTTATTTATAATACTATTTGTTCTACTTCTAGTATTAAATATTATGTTAGTTTATTCTTTTTTATATCAATTACCTTCATAATTTTCGTCATATCAATATTAATAATTGTTTAAAACAATGATGTTATCAATACAATTTTATTGTAGTATTTTAATAGCCTAGAAGTAAAGTCCTTTGAAGATGAAAGCAATAACATAGCTTACTTTTAAGAAAGTTGACATCTTGATGATAGTAAAAATTGTGTTAGTTAAAAGTTTATTTTAATCATAGATAATTTTAGTATAGCTTGGGTCATTTCTTTCATTGACCTTATGAAGAACTATTTATTGAATGTATTTTAATTCTAGATGGCAGCACTAACTTTCCTTTTCTTCTGTCTACTTATTTTAAAAATCTTGTCTCTATGTTTCTTTTTTATTCACTGATAATTGATAAATAATAATAATAAATAAATAAATAAATATACGAGTGCATTCTACGTCCATTAGCGAGGGGCTACATTACTAGGTACCTTAGCGACGGGAAATCGGAAGTTGGCTGATTAACATCTTTGATTGTTTAAGAAGCACTATATTTAAGCGGAACTACATTTAACCTTTAATCTACTGACGGTACTTATAAGTACCATTAAAATAACTTATCATAAAATTTATCTAAAATACATCAATTAATCACAATAAAGTTTATAATGAGTTATAGATAAATTATTTTATCTTGTTCCAAAAGTATTATTAGTTACACAAAACAAAAATATGTTTAAAGAATGATTTATTTTATCTTTGCATCTTTTAAATTTTCTTGGCGTTGTGAGGAGGAAGGAAAATTTTTCAATTCGAAAATATTTTTCTATTTATATTGTAAGAATATCATATTTGTGCATTTCCTACAAAATACTAAAAAAAAAAATTAATTTAAAATTTGAGTGGTTTATAAATATTGCACAAAATCTCTATAAATTCGAATTTAGTTAATCCTTCTAAATTCTTCAATCCGTCTAAAATTTATTAAATGATTATGCAAATCTTCTAATATAGTTTAAGCATTCACGAAAAATGCTTTAGAAGACGAAACTTTTATGAATTCGACATGCCATTTTTTCACGGAAAGGGAAAAAGGAATATAATATAGATTACCCCCAAATAGATAAATAAAACCCGAAACCTGATAGGAGCTAGGTGGGTTGAGCAGCCCCCCCCCCCCCCCCGTTAGCTTCCTTTACAGCCCTCCTTCCTTACCATCTCATTATTTAATTTTTTTTTTCAAAAATACATATTTTAACTAATTTAAGAAAAAATAGCTGTAAGAAAAATAATTAGATTTTATAATTACATTCAATCGAATGTCAATCGTTAGTCAACGGTAAAATGTGATAATGAGAATGTTTATTGGCAGAAATTTCGGAGGAATAAGATTTTCAAGTTATAGAAATAATATTAAAATATATATATGTCCAACCTATTGTTTCAATCCAAGGATGTCGGCAGGGGTATATTAGAGAAACTCGGTTTTTGCAGTTTAACTTTTGTACTTTTACCCCCCCCCCCCTTTTTTTTTCAGTCATAACTATGAAGAAGTTCTTTTTAATTTATCATATTAAAAACATTAAGTGAAAAGGTGTGATTAACGTAAAGTGTAAAGTTAATTATAAGACACATGACAAAAATCTTTTCACTTAAACAGTGAATACTGTATTTAAAACTGCTTTCAAGCTTAAACCCTCTACTTCCTTGAAAATTTGTGTTATTGATAAATGTGTACTAAACTTTATGAATATGCTTATTCTGCCTCAAATATTCATAATGTATCTTACATAAATTGTGTTTAGAATTTTATAAAGCTGTTTTCGAATCTAAACCAACTACTTTCTGACATATTCGGGAAAAATATTTTGATGAAAGATTGTAGGTAATCGAGCTGAGGAATAGAATAGTACTTTGAACTTGCTTTGAGCTGCAGTGCTTTGAGGTGTGCTTTGAGGTCTATAGCTGCTATGGCTGTCGCCTCGATTGATCCATTATACGCAGAAACGGAGACAATACTGAACCAGGGTTGGCAAGGTTTTGGACACAATGGTTTAAACCACGGTAAAATCCATGGTTTAAACCGTACTGTCCAAAACCCTGCTGTCCAAAACTGTCTTAAACTGTCCAAAACTATATTTTATAGTAAAATTGTATTTTTTAGAACAATGCTTAAAGTTTGTGCAATTGGCAAAATGATTATAATACAAAAATATTAACAACATAATTACCCTATGTAACAATGTAATTGCATAAAAACTGTACTAAATTTAATTAAATATAATAATTTCTGTTATTGAAATTCCCAAGAATTATTACTGAAAATAACTGTTAAATAAAAAGTCACGTTCATCATACTGATTAAATCAGCTCACTGCTGACAATATGTGCATGTTAAGAAATAAATAGTATAAATAAAAATAATTGATTTAGTTTGATTATGAGATATTTAGATATTGACTATTATTATGACACTATATTATATAAGGGTTATTCTCTGCAATAGTGCAAAAAGTGGTTCCCAGCCATATAAATGCTCTAAATTTCATTTCATTTTTATTTATTTATACTTTTATTAGAAGGTCTAAAGTTTGTTTATTAGGGGCAGGGTGTAAAATTAAAAAATAAACAAATTTAATATCTAAAAATGTAAGATATATCATGCAAATATCATTCCCTCACCTCTCCCCTACCCATACTACCATACTTTACTGCCTGATTTTTTCCATTCAGAAATAAAAATAATTAAAAACACCCTAATCAAAATAAAGTTCTTAATGGGTATCTTACAAAAAATAATAAAAATATTTTTTACTATAATTATGTAATCTACTCAATCAATTATATGTCTCCCCATGTTTGACCATCATTCCCTCACACCTTGCTATTATCGCAAGTATCCTATCACTAAAGATGAGCAGCGGTCTAGCATTCTTCACAGAGAGGAAGCTAATTTGAGTACTTGTCAGTCCAGCAACATAAATTGGTGGTATAAGTTTTTGTTAATTTTCTAGAATTTTTTTTCTATCAGAAAATCGGGGAGTATTTTTATTAGCAGTCATTCCCTCACGCAGAATGCTAAATTCTTAGCAATTTTCAAAATTTTTAATTTTATCATACATTATATATTATGTATTCTTCTTTAAGGAATCAGTTCAGTTTTTTCCATAATTTTGCATTTTTCATGACAATTAGTAAAAACATCTTAATTTCATCATTCCCTCACATTTATTGTTATGAATTAATGATAAAGTGAATGGGGAATATGTACTTTTGTTTAAAATTTTATAACGATTTCTGCTGCTATTAAAATCTTCAACACTTGACCAATTACTAGCAATTTATCCAATTTTTATGAAATTTACCTATGTAACATTCAAGTCAGACTGCTTGGTCAAATTTGCAGTATTGTAGAGAATAACCCATAACAATATTATTGTAACAATACTATTTAACTCAAGAAATAGAATCTTCACAAGAATTAGATTAAATCAAAATGAAATTCAATTTAATAAAAATGCTACATTATTCATATGTTTAATAAGTGTGCAGTGATGAAATGTGGATTTTTTTTTTTTTTTTTTTTTTAAGGTTTTGGACACTTTAGTACACTTTAGTACAGTTTTGGACACTTTAGTACAGTTTTGGACAGTAAAACCCACGTGTCCTGTCCAAAACCGGTTTTGGGCGTCCAAAACCCCAACCCTGTACTGAACACTCTTTATTACAGACATCCATTACATATATTTATTACACTTCAAAGGAACAACACTCCATCCATGACCGTACCCGGATTCGAACCGGGACGCTTTCCTACAACAGTAAACATTCTAACAGAATATGGTGGCATATTTGGCCAGCCATACTCAACCTGCGGTTTAGCGACCTTTTATATGCAGTCCGAGACACATAACCATTCATTCATATTTATAAAATTTATTGAGATATGCATAAAAATATTTAAGGTGCGTACTTTATATATATATTTTATAATGGAAATCCACAATCTATCCTGTTATGTATAATTAGCTTAAAATTATGTCAAAACATCTTAGAAGCAGCCTTCTTATTCAAAAGTTTTTCTTATGCATGATGTCCTATTTGTTCTATTGTGGTGAATATGTATTTTAACCATCAAACTTTATTACAAATTATTTAAATTTGCGCTATATTTCTACAATTAAAAAAAAAGTTTTCCATTGACAAAAAGATTGATTTATTATTGAGACGTGGAAATTTTGCATGTTTATATTATTTCAATTTATACTTATATAGTTAATACGGCTTTTTAGAACTATTTATCGTAGAAAAAATGACACCCAAAATAATTTTAAACCACTATTTCCAAATAACAAAATCTGGGGCATACTTCTAAAAAAATTGCTATAGAAATACCACGAAGTTTATTGTTTGGAAATAATAGCGTTAAAATTTTTGGTAACATGTTTCTCTGCGGCAAACGTTAAAACCTATTGATAATATTAACTATGTTACCTTGCTCAGTTATGCTACTTACGTTATTTTGCTATTTTTGTCACCAGTTTTTAAGAGTATTACGGCCCGGTAAACATTGCAAGTACTTGTTTGCGGCCCGCAAGGAAAAAGGGTTGAGCTTACTTAGGCTGCTTTAGGCTGATTTTTATGACATGGCACTAACGAAATGGCACACATCCTATATTAATTGGCTTAACTCATGGTATGCGGAATTTATGGGAAAACATAGAACGCTGTTCGATTCATACGCGTATTTTTGTAATGTACTGAAATTTTTTAGACAAGTAGGAAAAAACGTTTTTGAATGTTCGGAAAATTTGCAATGTTGCGTGACATAAAACATACTTTTTTAGATTTTTATAACTGAAGAAAAAGTGGATAATAGTCGTCTACATTTAATGAAAACTGTTGATTAGTTTCGAAAATGAGTGGCGTTCGTATTAAAAATTTTTTGATATGTGCTCCTTTTTAGGTGCGTTCGTATTTACGTTAAATACGTAGCACCTATAGTCATCGTTTAGCCCGTCCGTCTGTCCACATATAACAGAGCAAAAACTACCCGAAATTTAAAATATATAATTAATGCATAATTTTGTCGAGTCATTTCAAATTTTATGAAAATCGGATGCATAGTTTAATGAAAAGGACAATCAAAATTATTCCGTTACATGATGGCCAATGGGAAAAAATTGTTTCAAGTGCATTTTAATGGTGTTACACTCTTTCGAACATAATAAAATTGATGTACATCGATGAAATATATACTAAAATATACATTCTGTACAATCTGTGCGGACAAAGAATATGTGTTATTAATTTACAATGCCACACAAAAGTATTCCATTACAAAATGGTATATGGAGAAACATTGTTTGGGTCGTGTTATAATAATATTAAATAATTTCACATTTTATGAAGTTGATATACATTGCTGAGGTTTACTACAAGTTACTCACTGTATAATAGAAAGCAGATAGTATTTACAGGGACACACAAAAGATTTCACGTACTCTACTGTATCCGAAGTACTGTATATTACACCAAGATCTAAATATTTTTAAAACTTCGTTATTGTACGCAGGCACGTAGCCAGGGAGGGGGCTAAGGGGGCTGAAGCCCCTCCCGAAAGTTAAAAAATTAATTTTCAAAGTTATCGTTAATGATTGTGAAAATTGACAATGTTTTTCTTGTTTCTATCTTCATTTAAAGTATGCATGCATGTTTAGTTATAAAAATATAAATTTAGATAGTTACTGTAATCTCCCGTTATATATTATTTAGATATATTGTTCTTTATTCGTATCTACCAATAAAAATATAAGTTCTTCTTAAAGTGCAAATTTAACTATCTTTATGTACAGTAAAATTTGATAAGTGTAATTCTATATCATAATTTGATCAAGGAAAAGTAAGTGGAATACGAGTATGGCGTATGTTAACTTTAGAAGTAAAATATAAAATACTTACATGCACGTTATGATGACTCTTACTTTTCTCTATCTTTAATTTACATCACGCATGCAATGAAAACTTAAGAGTTACCCACTGTTAAAATGCTTTGTAAAGAAAGAAGCTAGAGGGGCGACAGAATATATTTTATCCCAGCTAATTTAAACGAGATTTTCTCCAGAAACTTTTAAAGAAATTTTATTTTTATTTTCTTACTTTGGCGGCAAAATGTTGAAAAATTGCCTTTTGTTACTTTAAAACAAAATGTTTAAATTTTTTCGATGAGAATTCAATATTAGACAGACATTACAGCTTGTCCATCAAGGAATAATTATCCACCTATAATGTAATATCATGTGAAAATTACATTTAAAAAACATATATATTTTTCAAAATGACGTTGTAAGTGTAAAAGGCTTTTTATAAAAATTAAAAAAAAAACTAGTAGCAGAAAATTCTGAAAAGGAATGTTATAAAGAAAAAAGATAGGATATTGAAAAATCAAGACCTTCCGTTGACGAACCCCGTACTTTTCATTGGAGAACTTTGCTTTTAAATAGTTTGCATATGAATGTTTAATAGAAAAAATATGTCACAGAAAGTCGTGTAGTCGTAAAAACAACAGAGGGTATGCAGTCTAAGCGGAGAGTATACGCTCAAGACAGAGGGTATAACCCTATAGTATGTATACTTACAGCTTTCTTGGGAAACAGAGGGTATACAGTGTTCCTCAAAAAAATTCAGAGAATATACGACGTATACCCTCGTATATCTTCCTCTACATCTCTGGTGACAGAGTAGTCTAGCTAAAAAAGTTTCGTTGTCTTTAGATGAATTATCAATTTTAGGGTTGGTTACCCCTATGTAGGGTTTCGTGCAGAAGCATATGACGGTTCAGACAATCTTTTTGCTAATGTTAGTGAAGTCCAATCTAGAATTCATCAAAAGAATCCAAAAATTAGAAAGATCCATTATGCAAGCCACAGGTTAAATTTGCATTGTTCAACAGCATGTTGATTCCTGCCATCCAAAACTGTATAGGAACGAACGATGTGAAATGTGGAATGAAGTGACAAATGTTTTATAAAATCAATCAATCGTAAATTTATTCCTTCAAAAAGCAATTTCATCATCTGTTCCAGGAAAAAAAAATCTATTTTTGCAATAGAAGATTTGTCGAAAGGCATGAAAACATATTAATTTTCGTTGAGCTGTTACAATGTATACAATGTTACAATGTTAAATGTATTTGCATTCGCTTAGAAAATATTTCAGGAAAACACATGAAAATACATTTCCAATAGCTAGAATTTCCTTGGCAGTTATCGAGTGTTTTTTAAATAAGCTTGGTTATTTGTGACAAGCTTTTCACAAGCAGTTTGACAAAGTTGTCATTTCTTCCAGAAAAATTTCGTGATATGATATTGGCTATAAATTATGCTAAAGGTGTCCCTATTATTTTACAAAAGCATAAAGAAAATATAATGGAAAGCTTTTATGAGATAATTAATTCTGCTTCAAAATTTCGGGAAGGCTTCATTAAAAATGAAATAAAAATACCGAGATTAATATTTAGGCATGCAACACGTGCAAGTCCTCGAATGGCCTATGCTGAAGAGTATTACAGGATTATGTTAATCCCTAAGTAGAAAGTCTTATTAAAAATTTGAATGAAAGCTTCATTTCAAATGAAGACATTATAATAGATTTCCAAGCATTTCTTCCAGGATTTGCTTCCTGTAAAAAGCAAATAAATTTGATAATCTCCCTCATATATTGGGAGGCGGCAGCATAGGCAGTCACCTCATTGAGTTCACGGATAAAAATCTAGGATTAATGAAATTTCGATTCGTATATTAAAACGCAAATGGTCTGCGAAGACATATATTGGTGGAAAACATCTAAAAACCCGATTTTAGCGATTGACTTGTTGGTTTACCATTGTGCTTTCCTGCACCCAAAACCAAAAGTATGAAAACATGGCAGACTAGAAGCAAGAAAACATAATGGTAAACCTGTGAGTCAACCGCTAAATTCGATTTTTTAGGTGTTCTCTACCAAGATATGACTTGGCAGACCGATTTCGTTTTAATATGAGAATCGAAATTTAACTAATTCTAGATTTTCGGCCGTGAACGCAATGAGGTGATTGTCTGTGCTGTCGCCTCCCGGTCTATCAATATTTTGACGATATGGTGACAAAGTTTTAAGTGAAAACTGAATATGAGTTATGATATGAGAAATCATATCCAAATCATATCCAATGATATCCAAATTGATTTGGAAACTGGAAGAGCTTCTGAAAACCGAAAATTTTAACAGAAATTGAAACAATACGAAAGAATTTTTAACAGAAACATCAAGCATCAGGTTCCTTAGGTTTATCCTGATTTATATTTTTACACTTTAAATAAGGGAGATTATTACTTTCAGGTTAGAAAAAAATTCTAGATTTGAGCCCCTCCCGAAAGAAAATCCTGGCTACAGGCCTGATTGTATGAACGCTGTAAAAAAAAAGTGTCGATCTAGTAAAAAAACTTTAGTGATCCTTGTAATTACTAAAAAAATTTCAGTAATCTTAGTCGGTTATAAGAAAATCTGTAAGAATTACTAGAAAAAAGTTAGCAACGAATAAGAGTTAATAATTTTATATTTTTAATAGCTATTACTAACACTCACTTGGTGAGGCCTTGACAGCATAGTGGTTATAGTAACGGACTCCAGGCTAAAAGGTCCCGGGTTCGATACTGGCCACTGCCAAATACGCCCCGAATGTATGCAGTGTAAGTACTCGTTAATAAAGGGATTATGAATATCCTGACGGAGCAGTAGCAATGTTTGGTGCTGCCATCTATTGCGGTTTTGTCGAACACCTTCCGCTCCAGAAGTCTGGATGCAGCTCGACGGGAGCTCCTGCCCTTCGAGCCCACGTAATGGTTATTAAAAATAATTTTGGAGCTATTACTAAAATTTGCTTGGTGGCTCATACTAAAAATTTTTAAGTTAGTTATACAAAAAATTATTTTGTTCAGTTTACAAAAGAAATGCTTGTTTCGCTTGCAAAAAAAAGTTTGTATTGGTTACTGAAAAATTCTGTAGAATACAAATTTACTAAAAAATTTTTAGTAACCTCTTGAATTTTTTTTTACAGTGAACGCACTTCATTTGCTACACTTGACGTGCAATTTCTAACTTGTTCTAAATGGAGTTGTTTCATCGAATTTATGCTTGTAATTTATTGGTAAAAGTATTCTCAAACATTTCTTTATTTATATTTTTGTTTAGTCACTAACTAAAAATCAAAGTTTTTACTCCTGATAAAAGTAATTAAAAAAATTGGATATTAGATTTAAAATAAGTTTTTCTAAATAAATTTTTCAAATATGTTTTGAAAATATGTAATTAATAAATACGTATAACTAGCTGACATGCCTGCCGTTGCCCAGTGTCAACAACAACAACAAAAAAAAATCCCTGTCGGCTTGGCCTATAGGCGGAGGTAGATTTCGAAGGGTGTTCATTTGAACAACAAAAAATAAAGTATTATTAGAGATAAACCCAGTTTAATAATTTCATTTGGCCGCTTATGAAAAATTCTTAATTTCATTTTTCTACAAGGACCGGTTTCATCAGAATCATCTTAAGCGAAATTCAGCTCAAATGCCCATTTCGACAACATATTTTGAAATATATTCTGAACTTATTTAAAAATCAACCAAAACAGTATATAGTTCCTAAATAACCAAAAACTGTCTATTGAATGCGTTAGAGAGCAAAATTGAATTTAAAAATGAGTCATAAAATAACCGATTTTGTGCGAAATGCCCACTTCGACAGCATTTTTAAAAATATATTCTATCTTTATCAAAACACTGGCCAATGCATCACATCATATAGTACCTAAATAAGAGGATCTGTAAATTGGATGCGTTTGAGAGCGAAAATGGATTTAAAAACGAGTCAGATAAAACGCAATTTGTTATTTGAATACTTCCTTAAATTTTCAGTCTCGATGACTTCGAGAAGTTCTGTTCAAAGTACCCTTTTTGGTAGTCTTTTTTAAAATACATTCTGTCTTTATACAGTTTCTAAGTAAGAGGATCTAGTATTTGGATGCGTTTAAAATCAAAAATGAATTTAAAAATGAGTCAGAATATAAGCAGTTTGGATTTGAGGTTTTTTCTTTAACTCCTATTTTTATTTAATTTATTTTTGGTATACGAATTGGTCCTATCAAAAACTTTTCAGTAAAAAAGTTGTAGATATTATTGAGAAGATGTAAAATAAATTTAATTAGATTTGATAGCTTAAAAATTGACGGAGTTATGGATTTTTTTCTTTTTTCACCCCCCTTTTTTTTCGTTTTTAATTTTTTTTCATCGGTAAAAAATGGTCCTATCAAACACTTGTAAATACAAAAGTTTTAGATAATTTTGAGAACATTTATAAAAAAATTAGTTGGACTTAATATCTTGAGAATTGACGAAGTTATAAATTTTTTTTCTCCCAAAAACCCTGTTTTTTTCGCCCTTTAGCCCATTTCTAAATTTATCAAAAACCTGTCACGCATAAACTTTTGGCCCATTTTTAAGAAGTAATATAAACTTTAAACCGATTCGATATCTATTTTATTTAAGAAGTTATGGCGTTTTTTCGATTTTCACAAAAACCCTCCCTATTTCCTCCCCCTTGGACCGATTTTGCCCATTGACGAACTTAGCCGAGATTTTATACCCCTTGATTTTATGTTTCAATTTGGAAGAGTTTGGAGCAAAACTATAGAAGTTATCGTGTCCATAAGAAAGTGATATACAGGGTGATTCCAAATTTTTTTTACAATAAAAGAGGGGTGATAGTACACATCAAGACAAACAATATTAAATAGGAGACCAAGGGTCCAAAACGTTTTCCAAAGGAGATAGCCACCATTAAAGTTTAGGGACCAAAATTTCAAATAAACATAAAAAACGGAAAAATCGGTCAAATGATTTGCGGTTTTCACTAAATTTATTCTTTATGTCGGCATTTTCTTGAAATTAATTTATAAAGATAAATTTCAAAAAATGCCGATAGAGAGCGCTTTGGACTTTGGAGTAACGAACAACTATTTTTTGCCGGTATTTTTGGTATCTCATTAAATGTTTTCGTAAGCTTAGTCTCAAACTTAAATTTTGAACTCAAAATCTGAAAGTGGGAGTGGTTAAGTAGCACAAACTGAACTGTGTTCAGAAGGTTCAAATTTCAAATAATTATAAAAAACGGAAAAATTGGTTCTTTGATTTGCGGTTTTCACTAAAACTATTCTTTATGTCGGTATTTTCTTAAAAATAAATTATAAAAATAAATTTCAAAAAATGTCGTTAGAGGGCGCTTTAGACTTTGGAGTAACGAACAACTATTTTTTGCCGTTATTTTTTGCATATCATTAAATGTTTTAGGAAGCTTAGACTTAAACTTAAGTTTTGAGCTCAAAATCTGAATAGTAGGGCGTAGTTAAGCAGCACAAACTGAACTATGTTTAAGGGGGGGGGGGGGGTTCAAATTTAAAATAATTATAGAAAATGGAAAAAAATTGTCGATTCGTTTGCGGTTTAAAATAAAACTATTCTTTAAGTCAGTATCTTCTTCAAAAAATATTTTAAAGATAAATTAAAAAAAATTCCATTAGAGGGCGCCTTAAACTTCAAAGTAACCAACAATTAATTTTAACCATTATTTTTTTGTTCTAATTAAAAGCTTGCAAAAACTTATTAAATGTTTTCGGAAGCTTAGATTTAAACTTAAATTTTGAGCTCAAAATCTGAATAACTAGGAGTAGTAAAGTAGCGCAAATTGAAGTGTCCTCAGGAGTTGAAATTTAACACTCCCCCCTCCTCGAATACAATTCAATTTTTCGCTATTTAAACACTCCCAACGGTTCAGAATTTGAGCCTAAAATTAAAGTTTATGCATTTGAAAGCATTTAATGAAATTAAAAAAGTAACAGTTAAAAATAGTTGTACGCTACTCCAAAGTCTAAGGCGCCCTCTATCGGCATTTTGTGAAATTTATCTTTAAAATTTATTTTGAAGAAAATGCTCATTTAAAAATTAGTTTTAGCAAAAACCGCAAACGAATCGACCAATTTTTCCGTTTTTTTATAATCATTTGAAATTTGAACTCTCTGAACACAGTTCAGTTTGTCTACTTAACTATTCCCAACTATTCAGATTTTGAGCTCAAAATTTAAGTTTAAGTCTAAGCTCACGAAAGCATTTAATAAAATGCAAAAAATAACGCCAAAAAGAGTTGTTCGTTACTCCAAAGTCTAAAGCGCCCTCTATCGGCATTTTTTGAAAATTATCTTTATAATTTATTTTTAAGAAAATACCGACATAAATAATAGTTTAAGTGAAAACCGCAAATCAATGAACCAATTTTTCCGTTTTTTATAATTATTTGAAATTTGAACCTTCTGAACACAGTTCAGTTTGTGCTACTTAACCACTCCCACTTTCAGATTTTGAGTTCAAAATTTAAGTTTGAGTCTAAGCTTACGAAAACATTTAATGAGATGCAAAAAATACCGGCAAAAAATAGTTGTTCGTTACTCCAAAGTCTAAAGCGCCCTCTATCGGCATTTTTTGAAATTTATCTTTATAATTTAATTTCAAGAAAAAGACATAAAGAATAATTTTAGTGAAAACCGCAAATCAATCGACTGATTTTTCCGTTTTTTATATTTATTTGAAATTTTGGTCCCTAAACTTTAATGGCGGCTATCTCCTTTGGAAAACGTTTTGGACCCTTGGTTTTCTATTTAATATTGTTTGTCTTGATGTGTACTATCACCCCTCCTTTATTATAAAAAAAATTTGGAATCACCCTGTATATATATATATATATACAGGGTGTCCCAAAAGGTCGTTTACAAACTTAACATGCTGGTCTGTCATATCATGATGAACAGTATTAAATAGGAAACTAAGGGTCCCAAACGTGTTCCAAAGGAGATATGCGCCATTAAAATTTAGGGTCCAAAAATTCAAATGATTATAAAAAACAGAAAAATTGGTCGATTCGTTTTCGGTTTTCACTAAAACTATTCTTTATGTCAGTATTTTCTTGAAAATAAATTATAAAGATATTTTTTAAAAAATGTCGATAGAGGACGCTTTAGACTTTGGAGTAACGATAAACTAGTTTTTACCATTATTTTTTGCATCTCATTAAACTTTTTTAGAAGCTTAGACATAAACTTAAATTTTGAGCTCAAAATGTAAATCGTTGGAAGTGGCTAAGTAGCGCAAACTGAATTGCGGGGGGAGGTTCAAATTTCAAATGATTATAAAAAACGGAAAAAATGGTCAATTGATTTGCGATTTTCACTTAAATTATTCTTTATGTCAGTATTATCTTGAAAATGATTTATAAAGATAAAATTCAAAAAATCCCGAAAGAGGGCGCTTTAGACTTTGGAGTAACGTACAACTATTTTTTTCCGTTTATTTTCTGCATAATTTTTTTTTAGAAGCTTAGAAATAAGCTTAAATTTTGAGATGAAATCTGAATCGTTGGGAGTAATAAAGTAGCGCAAACTGAACTGTATTCAATGGGGGCGGGGAGGTTCAAATTTCAAATGATTATAAAAAACGGGAAAATTGGTCGGTTTTCGCTAAAATTATTCATTATGTCAATATTGCCTTGAAAATAAATTTTAAAGATAAATTAAAAAAAAAAATCCGTTAAAGGGCGCCTTAAACTTTAGAATAACCAACAATTATTTTTAAACCTTTTTTTTTTTTTTTTTTTTTTTTTTTTTTGTAATCCAATTAAATGCTTGCAAAAGTTTAGACTTAAATTTTGTGCTCAAAATCTAAATCGATAGGAGGGTTTAAGAAGCGCAAACTGAACTGTGTTCAGGAGTTGAAATGTTCCCTTCCCCACCCCTCGAACGCAGCTCAATTTTTGCCCGCTTAATTGCTCACAACGATGCAGATTTTGAGCACAAAATTTAAGTTTGAACTTTTACAAGCATTTTATTAGATACAAAAAATAACGGTTAAAAATAGTTGTTGGTTACTAAAAAGTTTAAGGCGCCCTCTGACGGAATTTTTTGAAAGATATCTGTAAAATTTATTTTCAAGAAAATATTGATATAAAGAATAGTTTTAGCGATAACTGACAAATTTTTCCGTTTTTTATAATCATTTGAAATTTGAACCTCCCCACCCCCATTGAACACAGTTCAGTTTGCTCTACTTAACCAATTCAGATTTTTATCTCAAAATTTAAGTTTATGTCTAAGCTTCTAAAAAAATTTTATGAGATGCAAGAAATAACGAAAAAAAATAGTTGTACGTTACTCCAAAGTCTAAAGCGCCCTCTATCGGCATTTTTTGAATTTTATCTTTATAAAATATTTTCACGATAATACTGACATAAAGAACAATTTTAATGAAAATCGCAAATCAATTGACCCATTTTTCCGTTTTTTATAATCATTTGAAATTTGAACCTCCCCCCGCAATTCAGTTTGAGCTACTTAGCCACTTCCAACAATTTAGATTTTGAACTTAAAATTTAAGTTTATGTCTAAGCTTCTAAAAAAATTTAATGAGATGCAAAAAAATATTATAAAAACTAGTTTATCGTTACTCCAAAGTCTAAAGCGCCCTCTATCGACATTTTTTGAAATTTATCTTTATAATTTATTTTCAAGAAAATACTGACATAAAGAATAGTTTTAGTGAAAACCGCAAACGAGTCGGCCAATTTTTCTGTTTTTTATAATCATTTGAATTTTTGAACCCTAAACTTTAATGGCGCATATCTCCTTTGGAAGACGTTTGGGACCCTTAGTTTCCTATTTAATATTGTTCATCATGATATGACAGACCAGCATGTTAAGTTTGTAAACGACCTTTTGGGACACTCTCTCTCTCTATATATATATATAAACTTTTTTACTGGTGATAGTTTTGGGGTTTGATCATGATCGGCGTAGATCTGCAAAAAAATTTCAGAAATTCCAACATTGGTGCGATCGCAATAGGTAGTATTTCATACGAAATCTACCTAAAAGTACATTACGCGAAAAATTTCTAAAAATCGCAAAAAGATTAAAAAATCGTTGCACGAATTCCGAGTAACTTTTATTGAAAAGAAAAGCAAATTTACTGTATCCTACGAAAAGAAAGAAACCGGATAATGTTGAAAAATGAGAATGATTCGCGAAAAGTTGCATTAAAAATAGTTAAAATTTCAATAGTTGCAGAGGACAAAATTTAGTACATTGGGCTAAAATATTAAAAGAGGAGCTCTTTTACGAATGTCAATAAATTGCCGCAAACATAAAAAAACACAAGAAATTTCAATGAAAAACCATGAAAAATTCAAAAATTTTTGTATGCACTGTAAAAAAAAAAAAAAAAAAAAAAAAAATCTGTAAAGTTACTAAAATTTTTCTAGTTTTTTTTTACAGTGTGGATTCCGAATAAACTTTACAGAAATGAGGGCGTAATTTAATATATTGGGCTAAAAGATTAAAACAATTTACTAAAAAACGCGAATTAGCCAAAAAGTTTTTTTTTTTTTTTTTTTTTTTTTTTTTTTAAAGGCCAAATTTAGTACAATGGACTGAAATACTATAACTAGAAATCTTTCACAAATGTTAAGAAAAAAAATCGGCGTAAAATGCGAAAAAACGCATTGCGGAAGGCAAAAACGTACTACACTAATCCTAAATGTTTAAAACGGATTTTTTTTTTTTTTTTTTTTTTTTTTTTGCCAACGTCATAAAATTGTCTAAAAAAATAAAAGAATTGTTAAAAATTGCAAAAAAAACTGCAAAAATCGCGGAGTAAAATATTTACTGTATTAGGGTTAAAATTTTGAAAGTGATTTTTTCAAATAATTATTTTAAACCTCGGTGTTTCAAAATTAAAATTTTACTGGAACAACAGTTAAAAGGTTAGTTTAAAGCGTTAAAATTTGTCGGATTGAAGAAGACACTAGTTTGAAGCGAGTGTTTTTTATCTTCTCGCATTTTGAATGGTTGAATGGATGCGGAAAATGAGGAAGGTGAATACAAATAAAATAAAATAAAATAAAATAATACAGCTTTAAATAAATCTTTTGCAATAATTCACCAGAACGTCTACAAAAGCGTACATTGTTGATATATTTGCTTACAATTTGCGTAATCCGTCAACCACTTTGACAACCGACTAGATCGTGTCCCATGGATAATGTATCAACATGCAAAGTTAGTAAGTTTTATGGCAAAGTTTGACGTTAATGCATTGACGCAAACTTTCTCATAACAAATAATTTATTATTTGGCATAAACAAAAGAAAAAAAAAGATGTAATTTAACACGACAAATCACACGACCATTTGGAAAATGATAAACTTTTCTCCACGAAAATAATCTAAATTGATAAGAAAAAGAAAAAATATCGTAAAAAATTACCTCTTTTTTGAAAGACTAACTATTTTCGGACGAATCAAAATGCACCATAAACATTTATGTGGTATTCTTATTTGTCAGAAAATTGATAGTCTTTAAAATCAGAGCTATTTTTTATGACATGTTTAACAGTGTACCAATTCTTGACACAAAAAGAAACCAATTTTCAATCACATGTAACTCGTCCCTCAATAAATTATGTTATTTCAATTATTCGGGTACATTCAGTCTATAAAAAAAATCTGTAAAATAAAATAAAATAAAATGCGGACATCCATTGGCTAAAGAAAATGTCTGAATGTTTCCTATTGAGTTTTAAAAAAATCAGTAAAACATCCTTTTAATGATGATCAAAACGTAGTTTATGCAATAACACAGTCATATAGTATCGCGTATGTCATGGATTAAACATTAATATTCCTGGACTAAATACGGGCATAAAAAATGCAGACACCACATGGATTCAGATATGTCTCAGATATACCATTATTTTAACACAATCAAACTGATTGGCAAATTTATCATACGAATTAAATACTTCCAACTGAGGGAAAAATTGCCCAGGCTGGGAATCGAACCCAGATACTTGGCTAACAAGGCCAACGCTTTACCTGTTTAAGCTAACTGGGCAATAGCCGGCTGGGATTTTTCGCTCAGCTCGAAATATTATATTCGTATGTCTCAGATATATCTATTGTACACTAAAAACAACAACCGTTTTTCAATTGGTTGAAAAAAAGACGTTTTGAAAAGAATTTTCTTGAAAGGGTTAATATTAATAATTTTTAAACCGAATCCATCGTTTTCAAAGATTGAAAAAAAATATGGCGTCATGTATTTTTTTCCCCATTTTCATTTATCTATGTGATGCAGGCCTAGATAAACAAAACAAAACAACTACAAAAAAAAAAAAAAAAAAAAAATCAAGATTAATCCGTTCTTTTTTGCTTTGAAAGCTTTAAAATGGAATTTCAGCCACCGCGCTGCGAATTTTGCACCATTTTGTGATGTTTATTAATTAATATGCGGAATGAAAAAGTTGAATGCCAGGTTCATTAGGACTTGCTACTTGCTATGAACTATCCTCACCCAGATCACTTTTCATTTTCGATAAATATTACGTGTAGTAGTAATTACAAACCATCACGTAAGCACATTAACTTTCTTTACTAAATAACAAACTAAGGGAGCGAATTTATATTTTTTAATATTATGATAGTTTCAATTTCAGAACCGATTGGAACCGGTTCTGAAAGTTAAAGTAATTAAAAAAAAAATCCGAAACCAAAATCAAAAAAGTAAAAACTAGTCCGGTTGTAGATCGTCCTCAGCTAATCTATGCAAAAAAAAAAAAAAAAAAAAATCATATAAAAATATTAAAATTTGAGCGAAGTATTTGAAAATAACGCCCCCATAAACTTAACATTATAATCCGGGTCTTTTTCAGCGAGTTGAATGGCCTCTTAATTGGAATATTTTTCTACATTTAAAAAAATCATCAATTAATCCTTTTAAGAAAAATCGAAAAACATTATAATTCAAAGTTAAATTAAAAATATAAGAACATTTTATAAAAATATAAATGTGATACCATAAAAAAGCACAACCTTTCTACTTTCGAAAAATATAAAATACTTAGCAGCAGGGCTGACTAACGCGGCACCCACGGGCTCCATGGCGCCCCTTGCAGTTTTTCTTGGCGCCCTTTTAAAGGTTTCCAGTTACTAAATCTTTTTTTTTTTATTATTTAAACTTCCCTTGTAAAGGATTCTTTATTTAAAATCCTTGATACTCTCTTGCGAGATGTTTTAAAAATTTGTACAGGTGCATTTCATGCCTCAACAATTATAAAGTACCCAATGTATTAAAATGAAGTCAATAGCACATAATTAGTTTTTCAAGAAACAAATCATGCGCTGTCTTGTTTTTTTTACTAATTTCTAGTTATACTTTTTGTGTATCTTTATGAAAATTATGCCAATAGAAATTAATAAATGTCGGCAGTATATTTTTTAATGTATTAAGAAATAAAATGAAAAAAAAAATAATAATAAACGATCCTCCCCCTCCTTCATGAATGGAAATTCAGCATGTTTGTTGTCGTTATTGACGTTGTTTCATTGGCCATTTGGCTGTTTTATAAGACAGATAAAGGCTGTCTTTTTCTGTCCCAGACCTTTGATACTTGAGGTAGTTTTGATGACTTTGTTTTTTAAAAAAATTCTAAAAAATCATGCGAAAAGATTTCCACAAATGAAAACTTTTTCAGGCTCTCTCTTTCGAATCAACCCTGACTTCGTTACTGTACTTTTTATAATGGGAAATTTATACCTCAAAAAGAAAAAAATGCAGTTATTACACAGTATTTAATTATTACAGAATAACAATATATCTAATTATATTTTATTTTAATAATAGTTGATATTTCATTTTCTGACTCCTTCCAATTCAAAAATGTTTAATATAATCCCTCGCAGAAAAATGTATTATTCGAAATTTATTACAATTTACAGTAATTTTGAATTTTTTTTCTTTTTTTTTTGCATGTCACTTTAGATCCATACATTATGTCTCTACAACATTATGCATTTGCCTATATGTACTGCTGCTAATATTAAAAGATGATTTTCTTGCATGTTTTGAGCCAATTTAATAATGGCGCCCTTCATTGCTTGCCAAAAGCTGAGATGCGCCCTTGCTTAGTCAAAGGTTGGACAGCCCTGCTTAGCAGTATAATGATAACAGTCTTTTGACATAATTTATGAAAAAATATTACTCTCAATGTTACCCTATGGGAAAATGAAAGTGGGTAAAATGTTTTGAACGATTTTTTACACATATAAGAAAACAAGTTAAAATAAAATGAATGATATTGGAACAAAAAATAAAGCTTTAATTATTAATAAAAGTATATAGAACTTCAAAAATACTTAGAGATGTATTTTAATTACTTTATTAAAAATGTAAGTATCAGTCAAAATTTCCATGTATTCCTAAGGCCAAGGGTTAATTCAGAAAAGCAAAAAGGACACTTTTTAAATTGAATCATTTTAACACTTAATAAAAGCAAAACTGCAAAAAATGATATCTACAGATAGCTAAACCTTTAAGGAAGCTCGAAGTAATAGTAGTTTTGCATTAAGATGTATTAAAGTAACTTTTAATTAACAACAAAATGTTTATTTTCTCCATGTTATTTCAATAAGAAATCATGGAAGAAAATACTAAAACCGATGATTTTTAGAACACTTATATCAAAATTCGTCTTAAACTTAATAAATATTGTACCAAAATGAATTGTACACTTCAAATATATTAATCATTGAACACTTTTTAAGTGATCAAACCGAAAAAGATATATACAAAGCGCATAAAAAGTGCAAAATTTTGAAACTTCTTCTTTGAAACACGATCTTCGAATAGTTACAGCTTTTATATAAAAACAGATGACACAATAATTTATACATCCAGAGAGAGCTTAGAGTTTATAGAATAAAAAATAATCAGTTACATGCAATTATATTTATAGACGAATGCACAAGAAATAAAGGAATAGGCGTCTAAAGCCTGGTACGATGGAGATAGGAAAATGAAAGAAGAAAATTTGATGAATCATATTTCCGGAACCCTTGAACCAAATCACACATGTTATATACCAAAATGAAGATCATAAAATAGACAAGTTAGAAATTGCACGTGAATCGTAGCAAATAAGGTGCGTTCGTACGATAACGAAGTTTTAAAATATTCAGATCTTGCTGATATAGTAGAGCGTACTTTGGATACAGTATAGTGGTCGAAATCTTTATGTTCCTGTAAATATGCAGGGAGTAAATTTTATTATACTTCATTAACGTATATCTTATTCATAAAATATGAAGTAGTTTAATATAATTAAAGCCCGCCCAAACAATGTTTCCACGTATAACATTATTTAGTGGAATACATTTGCGTGGCCCTGTAATTTAATAATAAATATTCTTTGCATCACAAATTGTACAGAATGCATATTTTAGTACATACTTCATAGATTCATGTCAATTTTATTATGTTCAAATGAGTGTAACACCATTAAAATGAATTTGAAACTTTTTCCCATTGATCGTATGTAACGGAATACTTTTGATTGTCCCTGTAATTGATCTATGCATCCGATTTTCATAAAATTTGAAATGACTCGACAAAATTATTCAATAAATATACGTTTTAAATTTCAAACGATTAAAATGCATTTGAAACTTTTTTCAACATTGACCGTAATGTAACGGAATGCTTTTGATTGTCCCTGTAATTGATCTATCCATCCGATTTTCATAAAATTTGAAATGACTCGACAAAATTATGTAATAATTATGTATTTCAAATTTCAAACGATTCGGTTAGGTAGTTTTTACGTTGTTATATGCGGACAGACAGACGGACAGAAGGACCGACGGACAGACAGATGGACAGACAGACGGACGGACTGAGCGACAACAATAGGTGCTACGTATTTACATAATTACGAACGCACCTAAAAATGAATGACGTGTGGTAAAAGAATGTAACTTTCCCTATTCTGGAGAAAATTAATCTTCCTTTTGGAGCAAAATTGCAACGATGCTCCATGAGTAAAGGCCGTGTTAGTAACTTCTGTTTGCAACATCAGGATGGTCGGATTCTAGTTTGGACACATTGTGGTGATAAACTGCTGAGTGCTGAGCTGTTGCGTTATGCATCGCCACACTGGTCCTGCACTTGCTATCATTGTTTGGGGGTGGTATTGGATTTCACGACTGCACCCCTCTAGTACATATTGCCAGTCCATTGAACAGCCATCGCTACATCTCTGGAGGTGGAATCAGTGGTCCTCCCATACATTCAGTGCCTGTCATCAGCCATATTCCAACAGGATAATGCGCCACCACACGTGGAAAGCAATGTTCATGGGTTTTTCTTTATCCACCAGATTGAATTGCATCCTTGGCCGGCTTGTTCTTCCGATTTATCGCCAATCGGGAACGTGTGGTCGACTGGAGCGGGATACACCACCCGCTGCTACACCAGATCAACTTTGGCAATATGTGGAAGCCGCATGGACTGCTGTATCCAGAGGAGACATCCAAAGCCTCTTTGATTCTATGCCGAGGAATGTGGAAGGGGTTATAGAAAACAATAACGGCTACACTAACTACTGATTTTGTCATCATCCACACGTCATAACAGGCTGTAATTTTGATTTTGATCATTTGATCTTTGTACAGCATGTAATCTGCTAAATAAATTTCGCTGTGGTATCTGATCATTCTTGAAGTTACATTTTGTGTGGCCAGCAGTGTATATTTTGCAACTTCCAAATGATTGCGATATAAACATGGTACTAAGTTCTATTCTACATTAAACTTTCTGCTTTTGTATATTTCTTAACTGAATTAGAAAAACAAAAATATGAAAATGCATTTTAATAATAGAAATAACTGTTTCTGTAGTTGCACAAATTTTGTCATAGCAATTTTCAATTGTAAGTCATATTTTGCTCGCTAAAACGAATCCATGGCTGCCAAGATTTTTTAGAAATTCTCCGTCTCTGTCTGTGTATATATATATCAATTTGGTTCTTAAAATTATAATTTGATACTAACATTAAAACAAACTTTATACTTCATTTCTTCAACTTCATTAACGCTCAGTTTCCTTTTATTGATGTTTTTAAATGTATTATCTTTATAACACGTTTGAAACATTGTTGAAACATTTTTACGCTTTCGTTTTATCCGCCACCTGGCGGTGCTTTTATCATCATGCAAAAGCTCTGATTATTATATAATTATGTAAGAGTTATGTTACTCAAGTTCAAGCATGTTTTCTAGTGAAAATTCGGATATATATGTTACCGTTAAAGCATATAATTCAGTTATTTAATAAAATACCTAGTTATTTCATGAAATAACTGACCAAGTCCGTTAAAGCGTGTAAAATTATTGGATTCCATGTTTTAACTAGTTATTTTATAAAATAACGATTGATTAACCGTAAAAATTTTAAATAAATATTTGACGTTTAAAAAAATCGTCTTTCTATAAATTAGCTGAGGATAAATAGCTACAATCATTTGAAAAATACATTTAAAGCTATTAATGGGTGATTTGAAAAATAATATATAAAAACAGAATATATATTATATTGCTGTTTTTACTTTCTTCTATCTTTACTAGAAGAAAATATTGGATTCGTGAAAATTTTTTGACTTCCGGTTTTCGACGGGTTGACAGGTTTTAAGTTTCAAAGATAAAAAAAAAAAAAAAAAAAAAAAATTACAAGATGTGTGTTTGTGAGTTTGTCAGTCTGTCTGTATGTATGTGACGCAAATTTTGTGCGCGCTCAGTCTTAAGAACTAACGTACGGAATTTAATAAAAATTTATATTCCTTTATTCCCTGATATAAACTGGTGCTAATTAGATTTTGTTGTAAATTGCTGAACAGATGGTGCTGCCATGCACCGTTTTTCATAATTTTTGCAATCGTTCGATCTCCAGAACTAATATCGGATTTTCATCAACTTCAAACACAGTTAGACCTTGACATAAATTGACTTTTTTTTTTTTTTTTTTTTTTTTTTTTTTTTTTTTTTTTTTTACATTTTGGTATAAATAGCTCAACAGCTGGTGATGCTATGCTGCATTTTTTACAATTTCCGCAACAAATCTACCTAGAGAACTAATGTATGGAATTTAATAAAAATTTATATTCATGTGGTCTCGCATATTGATTGATGGTTATTTGTGTTTGGTATAAATCGCTCAATAAAATATTGCTTCTATGTCGCTCTTTTTTCCTTACGATTTACGCAACAGCTCTATCTCAATAACTAATGGACGGATTTCTACCAAACTTCAGATTTATTTAGTCCTTGACATGAATTGGCGTTTTTTACATTTTTGTGTAAATCGCTTAACAGATGATGCTGATATGCTGTATTTTGTGTAATTACTGCAATCGCTTTATCAACAGAATTAATGTATGGAATTTCGCCAAACTTCAGGTTCAGTTAATTCTTTATATGAAATTATTCTTTTTGTTACATTTTTATGCAAATCGCTTAATAGGTGGCACAGCTATGCTGCATTTTTAAAGATTTTTACAACAGCTCTATCTCAAAAACTAATGCACGGATTTTCATCAAACTTCAGATTCGATTAATTCTTGACAAAAATTATTTTTGCTTACGTTTTGGTATCAATCGCCCAATAAGTGACTCTGCTATGCTGAATCTTATAGGATTTATGCGATTTTAGCGATCTCAAGAGATAATGTACGGAATTTCGTAACTTTAGAATCTTCATAATGGGTATAGATTGGCCAACTAGGTATATTAGTTATACACTATGAAAAAATAACAGAAAGTAGTATGGCAGTAGTTTTATTTATATGTTTACTTTCTTCTGAAGAAAGTATTGGATTCGTGAAAAAGTTCAACTTTCGGTTTTCGATGGATTTGTACGTTTTAGAAGGTCCTGAAAACGGTTTGATGATTCTTAGAAAATGTCTGTCTTTAAGTCTATCTGTCACTCTGTGAATCTGTATGCGACAAAAATTTCGTCAGCGCTCCATCTCGAGAATTAATGCACGGAATTTCACAAAATTCTAGATTCAGTTAGAACTTTGTTTAAACTGAAGATGATTACTTTTTGGATTATATCGTGTTGCAGGTAATAATGATATAGATAATATACAGAGCTGCACAAAATAGTTTGTCACTGTGTATGGGCATGAATTGTAAGGATGGCTTTAGTTAGTCATGCATTTTCTTGCTCAACTATATTTAATATCCTATGAGACGTTTGTAGAATGTAAATAAATTCATGTATAGATTTTAGATGAATGAAACTTTAGATTAATACATATTGTGTATAAAAATTTGTACATAATACTCAGAGTTGTACGAACGTACAAAAGAATTCAAATACGTTTTCGTCTATTGGTTAAAATCTCTAAAAGTGTTTTTTCATCGATCATATGAGTTTTCTAACAAGGAAGGTCTTTATAGTGGGCATACTCAGAATTTTTTGGAAAAAAAATACTAATTAAACTAATCATGTAGGTAATAAAGGATTAGTCAAAATTAGCGGCGAAATTACAGAAGAAAACCTATAATAAAATAAAATACTTTCAAATATTTGGCGTGAAAACACAAAAGTGTCACGCGATTAGGCGAGCAGCACTATTGCCCCGCCAACAGCAAACGATTTTATTGCAACTGAAAACTTTTGGATTTTTAGAATGAGTGTAAATGGTATTTAATGAATTTAAAAATAAACAATGAGAGAGTTTAATATATTAAATACATATACATACATATTGTATTGTATATATATATTATCTGTAGCTGTAGTTATTTAATTTACCTCTGGAAAAAATATTTTCAGACATAAAAAATTCTTATTCAGAAAAATTATTTTCATGCATTTAAGTGCATTCAAAAATGAAAGCCAGATGCTTCCATAGCAACAAAATCGAACAATTTTAATTAATTTTAATTTCATATTAAATCTCAAATTTTGATGGTTAAATTTGAATATAAATACACATAAATATCGATATAACGAAATTATACTTAAAACAAACTAAAACTGACATCTAAACAAGTTAAACATGAAACTTATTTTCTTTAAAATGTATTTGACATAAAAAAGTAATTTTTGAAATTGCTTTTCATCGCCAACCAATGATACATCGCCAAAATTTTCATTATTTTTTTACTGACAGGGTACGGAGGTTCCGCCGAAATTTTTTTTATAAACGTATATATCCTCATGAGAAGAACATTCTGTAATTTTTTCAGATTTTTCGGAGTATGCCGTATGGAGACTTTCCTTGTAAGTGAATTAAATTTTAATATACTATGGAGCATAGATACAAATCTATAGATCCTATATGAGGTTCCACAAAAGAATTCGACTATTTTTCCGATTCTGAACGATAATTGCTGAAAGTAGGTTCTCAAATGTGCTGTGCATTTTCATATTGTTTACTTGCATATCTTTTTTTACCTGATAAAATGGCGAAGGTGCAGAAGATCACAGTATACTGGATGGATTGGAAAGTGTTTCATAGTCAATGCTTGGTGTATAATTATTTTTTTCATGCATTTTTTTTTTTAAAGAGAAACATCAATTAGAACGCCAGAACAAGTCAGAAATTGCACGTGAGACATAGTAAATGAGGTGCGTTCGTACGATAATGCATTTTAAAAATATCACTCTCATATATCAATCTCATAAAACTGTAAATAGTTAATTACAATTAAAATGCGCACCAAACAATGTTCTCCCTATATCATTAAGTAATAGAATACTTTTGTGTGGCCTTGTAAATCAATAACAAATGTTCTTTGCACCACAGATTATGCAAAATGTATATTATGCGTAATTTATAGAAACGTATCAATTTTATTATATTCGAATGAGTGTAACACTATTAAAATGCATTTGAAACATTTTTCTTCATTAGCTGTAATGTAACGGAATGCTTTTGATTGTCCCTGTAATTGATCTATGCATCCAATTTTCATAAAATTTGAAATGACTCAACAAAATTATGTAATAATTACGTATTTTAAATTTCAAACTATTAAAATGCATTTGAAACTTTTTTCCCCATTGACCGTAATGAAACGGAGTCCTTTTGATTGTCCCTGTAATTGATCTATCCATCCGATTTTCATAAAACTTGAAATTACTCGACACAATTATGTAATAATTATATATTTTAAATTTCAAACGATTCGGTTGGGTAGTTTTTTGCGTTATTATATGCGGATAGACGGACGGACTGAACGACAACTATAGGTGCAACGTATTTACATAATTATGAACGCACATAAATAGTCGTCTTTGAAAAAAAAAAAAAAAAAAAAAAAAAAAAAAAGGAGTTTCAGCAACAACGTAAACTGTCACAGATTTTTTTTTAATATTATAAGGTAGGTTTGGAAAATGTTTTGGCAAATTTTTATTAAAAATTTTTCATACTTCGTCCTTTGTATCTGCGGTATCCCAAAAATGCAGTTCAGCTGGTCCCTTTTTCCGAAAATGTTTAGGGGCACATTGAACATCTCAACAAGTAAAATGAAGCAGTTTTTGTGAAATATTTAGCATCATGTATTTTATTCAAAAACAGAGATAGAAATGTTTTTTTTTTCTTTTTTTAAGAGTAAAAAAAACACTTGATATGTCATATATAAATCAAAAGAAAATAATTTCATGCATAAATTAGTTTTATAAGAACTAATTAATTTTTTACATATATATATATTTTAACAATACGTTTGTTCCGTAGACATTCCTAAGTAAACTGTTGAATCTCAAAAAAAAAAAATTGTGATGTCAGAAAATATAGTATAGGATAATAATAAGAAGCAGGTATGATTTTGACTTAAACGAAATAAAATTAACAACATTTTGCTAAAAAAACTTTTAAAATTCTAAAAATTTTACGAATATATTTTTCATAATTTAAAAAAAAATCCCTTAGACCTATAATGTTAGATATTTTTAAAGAAACTGTTACACAATATCGGAAAGTTTCAATTTTTTACGAAATATAGATTTTTTAACTATTTGGAAAATAGTTGTTGTCTTAGGTAGATTTTTGGAAAATCTGAAGTATGTCTGAATCTTTTTATTGGTTGAATTCTGCAACTTATTTTTTGTTCTCTGATTGTTGCCACAATGATAAAAAAATAATAAAAACTTAAAAAAAAGTAATAATTTAAAAACAAATTCTGATAAATATTTCAAACAAATTTAATTTAAAAGTGCATTTTTTTTCCTCTACGTAACGGTGTAAAAATTAAAAATGTGCGATGTTTAGAAAATTAAAAATTTGCAGTTTCGAAAATTCTAAAACTGAAATTTCATTTAAAATTTGTTTATGATAATATTTGTCCAGGAATACGTCGTATGTAATAGGAGGCGTTCAGAAGTCAGTCTGATTAACTCCATCCAATAAAAATCCACATTTGAAACAGTTAAAGTTGTATATCTTATAAACTACTGTTTTTTTTTTTCCACAATATTTTGATTATACTCGTTGTCTTATAATCTAGGGTAATTCACAAGTTTTGTATAGATATATAGGCAAATTTCACCACAATCATGTCATTACCTGAGTTTCTAAAAAAATGGAGTTAGTCGGATTGATTTCTGAAAGCGTCGTCTATAACACTGTTAAAGTAAGTCATGTTTTTGATCATATCTTTTTTTGCTGCAGTTTCTCCCTAACAACGAAAAAAAAAATGTAGTTAAAATACGTGTTATTTTGAAAAAATATAAATGAATGATTTCCGACAAAACTCGGAATTATTATAAACTTATTTAATTTTAAGTATTTGTAATTTTGTTACAAATAAATTAAGGTATATAAATCATTAGATAGCCGAATTATCGAGTTTCTTGATAGTGACGTCATCCGCATACTTAAGATGTTTAAGACTTATAAATGCTCTATTCTCCAGTGAATGTGAATGACGTCATTTTATATAAGGTGGTCTGGTGTAATAACGCCAAGTGCTAATATTTTGCATAATTATGAAATAATCTGGTAAATGACACCCATGTGCTCTGCGCAGAAGGGTTTTGAGTCATATAAATCGCAAAAAACAGCTTCAAGTTCATTTGTTTCATTTTTAAGTCTTATTGTTTTTACAAGCAACTAAAATTAACGCTTGATCTAAAATTTGCGAGATACGTTTTGTGATGTGAAGACTACTTTTTTATCCGGAAATACTTTGTTAATTACATAAATTTGTAGTACATTTCATGGACTTTCAAAATGATGTTGAAGGTTTTGGATATCTTCTCGAGATAATTTGTAATTTAAAATGTACAGCGCAAAAACTATAACGGGGTAATAACGCCAATCCTTGGCATTAATACCCCGGTTGATTCCCTACAATGGCCGAGCTACATCCTAAATACTGATTCAAATAAGCACAGTTAAAACTGTGCAGTGTTTCTAATAATTCTATTTAAGCGGTCCTTTTTAAGCAAAAAGGAGCTCACGGTCTGATATTGTTTTGCCTCATCCCCCCCCCCCCCACACCACCCCTTTATTTTTCTTACACTTTCACAAAAAATTGAACATTTTCAATAGCTTAGAATACAATTTGTCAATTTCTAAGTTTGTAGAGTTTGTATTTTTAGAATTGGGCAATCTACATGCAATTATTCCATCTTATTTCATAGTTTTGTTTGCATGGCGTTATTACCCATATAAGTGGGTAATAACGCCAAATAGCATTGGACAAGAAATCACGCCATTGCATTTTATGAGTACATATCTGTTAAATTATTTTTTTTAATATAGATAGTCAATGAGTTGCTGTATCAAATCATATATTTGTTTGAAAAATAAAAACTAAAACTGAGCCGTGAAAATTGGTAGAACCTTAACGTGGCGTTATTACCCCAGGGTACCTTATATAAAAAAAGCGTGTCTTATAAATCTTAATATTGAATTATGTTTTGCATCATCTATAGTTAATTTATATATATATATATATATATATATATATATATATATATATATATATATTTGTTTATTATTGACAAAATTCTTTACCTTTTTATTTGAATAGAAAATGGAAATGTATAAAATCTTTGTTAATAAAGAAAAAAGTAAACATATTGTGAGAAAAAAAAAAAACCTCACGGGACCGCTTTATTATTATTATTATTACTATTTTAAGTATGGAATTTGTTAATAAATCTAAAGTTTTAATACTTGAAAATTTCATTTTGCAAATAGTCGTTGTAATTTGTTAAATTGCATTTTTTAAAAAAATATATTATTAACATTAAAGTACCAAAGCGTAAAAAAAAACGCTTTTCGAAAAAAAGGCAAAAAACTATATACACATCCGAAGTGCTTAAAATATATTGTTTTATAATTTTCTAACACAATAATATTTTATATCAATAATCATTTAGTACTGTTATCTTTTAGCTCTGTGCTTTAAATCGATATTTAAAAACACCGAAAATTTGTCTCATTTTATGCTCAATATGCCCTTAATACATAAAAAAATATATTGCAATTAATTTTCAGCTTATTGGTTCCAAAGTATTAAAAAAAAAAAAAAATCAAAATTTAAATATTTGTTAAAAAAAAGCATCATTTTACAAATTCCAATTTTATTTCGATAGCATTAATAATCAAATTAAGTGATTAATTACAATAATAAATATTTTACTAATTATGAATAATTCTAATTGAACAATGATTATTTGAGCCTCTTCCATGTTTTTTTAAATTAATATGCCACTGATAACGGAATTTTAGTGGAGGAGTGTGTGCTGTTTTATTTTCTTTTTCTTTTACTTACCTATCATACGTAGTATAGGATAAATCTCGCAATTATTTTGAAAAAAAAAAATGACAGATTTACACGTTTTAGATATAACATATTCTTAGAAAAAACATTGCCATCCGTCCGTCTATGTGTCTGCCAGTCTGTGAGTATATCTGTAAGCGCTCTAGCTCCCGAACAAATTGAGATAGAGACTTGAAATTTTGTGTGTACTTAGAATGTATTAATGGATAGAAGCCTTATTTAAAATCAATAGCCGCTATTAGTCGGAACTATTTTTCTTTTAATCTTGAAATATTTGTTTTGATGAAAAGTATATAAAAATTTTCGATTTTTTTTATTTTAAAGAGTGGAATTAAAAGACAATAAAAGAATGCAAATTTTTCAGAAAGAATGAAGTCGATCGGATAATTAGCTGCTGGGCTATTTGTAATCCTATTTTCCACACTCTTCGATTTTTCATGACTCTGTGTTTCATTCAAATTTCAATTCAAAGATATATTTTAACTCGATATGTGACGCTTAATCCAACGCAGTAAACTGTTAGTTATATCTATATCATTATTATTTTTGGAGCTATAAGAATGTTTCTTTTACGCAATTCGGTACTACTTGAGTTGTTTGTCATTTTATATAGTTTGTCGATATTGGTTCATCAGTAAGTCATTAACAGAGTATAATCGTGTATTAAAAATCTTTTAAATATACGTTTGGATTTTATTTTGGAATTGCGAAGCATTTTATAAAAAATTTACACACGCTTTATTTTTATATTTTATGTTATGCATATCCATGATGGGTCAGTATTACGATGCCCCCCCCCCCACGACTAGTTATTTACCCATCATACGTAGTATAGGATAAATCTTGCAATCATTTTGAAAATCGGAAAAAAAAAATTTGACGGAATTACACGTTTCAGATAGTGGAGAGTCCGAGAAACATATTTTTAGAAAAAAAAAAATTGCCGTCCGTCTGTCTGTCTGTGTGTGTGTCTGTAAACGCTCTATCTGACGAACAAATTGAGATAGAGACTTGAAATTTTGTATGTATTTAGTATGTAAGAATGGGACGAAGCCTATTTTATAATAGTGACCTTGATTATCCGGAAATATTTTTTTCGGACTCTCGAAAAATCCGTTCTGATGAAAGGTATATAAAAATTTTCGAATTTTTTTATTTTAAGGAATGGGCATAAAAGGCAATAAAATAACACAAATTTGGTACTAGTTGAGTAGTTTGGAGTTTTATATAATTTGTTAAAATTGGTACATCAGCAATCCATTAATAGATCATTGCTATGTATACTAACAATATTTAAATTTTGTTTTGGAATTGCAATGCATTGTATAAATAGTTTTTACATGTTTTATTTACATATGCATAGCCATGATGGGTAAGTATTACGGTGGCCCCCAAGGACTATGTTTTACAAGGACTTTATAATTTCAAAAGAAACTTTCTCGAGGTAATGAAACAGCTGATCTATCAAAAAACATTATAACGTAAGGCCGCTTCGTGACAAATAACTAATTCAGCAGCACAGCTGATTAACCAATTTCTCTTTCAGCACGGGCGCACCTCTCCCAATAATTTTCACGAGATCACTGCCGCTCCAAAAGATTTGGAATGAATCAAATTGTCACTCCTAACATTTTAGTCTCATTCATCTTCGAAGTTGTCTCTCCTAGGGTTGCATCATGATGTGACGTCACTGTCACATCATCCTGAATCCTTTTTTACTCGCTTTTATATGTCAGTAAAGATACGAACATGGAGAGTGCGAGTGCGATGTTTCCGATTCTCATTTTCATCCTCACAGTAGCATTTTCCATCGGAGCAACAGGTTAGTGTTATCCGGAAACATTCTAATACTCAAGCTGCAGGTCGTATATAAGCCCATGGATTTTATGTGTGCATCTCAAGATACACAATCATTATCAATACTGATAATTTTTTTTAGATCAGCATGAAAAGCTGTAAAGTGTGCTTTGGTTAAAATGTCTAACTTTATGTTAAAAACTTTCGAATTTTTGCCTTTTATAACCCTTTCGGGTCCGATTTTTTTTTCAGCTTTTAGAAAAAATTACTTTTACATTAATAACTTTAACACTAGCTATCCATATAGATTAATTAGTGTTTAACGAATATTTTATTGTCTGAAAGATAACGTATGTTGTTGTTTTGCGTACTATTTAATTAGTATTCACATGACAATAGGCTAAGGAAGAATTTTTGGAGATGTTTAGAAAATATTGTATTACAAAAAGGTTTAACTTATATTACTACTTTCTAATACTTTTTGCGCTTTATTACACA
The DNA here is from genome assembly GCA_964019185.1 of Maratus speculifer. Classification (NCBI taxonomy): domain Eukaryota; kingdom Metazoa; phylum Arthropoda; class Arachnida; order Araneae; family Salticidae; genus Maratus; species Maratus speculifer. Next base: position 245,877,651 of record OZ025289.1, read on the forward strand.
TGATTCTTTCAAAAAGTAACTTTTATTTTAAATCTAAAGAGTGAAATATATATTTAAAATAAAAGAATCGCAAATGTTGCAGAAAGAATTGAAAAAAAATATATATATATTATTATTATTACTAGATGCAGTCACACAAATGCAGTCATTTAGTAAATGCATAGACATGTACTAACATTACTACATGTTAATAGTAGCAAAAGTATTTCTTAGAACAAAATAATACTCCATTAAAAGACATGAACTATTAATGGTACACCAGACCCGAAAGGATTAAATCATTATTTTTATGTTGTTGTTTTTTAACCCTCTCGGGTCTGATGTACTTTTAATAGTACAATTCTTTCCAGCGAGTATCAATTTGTTTTAAAAATTACTTTTGTTACTTCCTCATGTAGAAATCATAATATATGGCTATGCCTTTCTTATAAAGACTCCATTTATATTTTGACATTTAATAATAGCAATAATAGTAAATGTTTCCTTAATTTCCTTTGCACCGTCGGCGATTTCTTTATTTAACACATAATTTACTCTTTTTAAATTTAAAATATAAGTCAATTTTCTGAAACAGTCATGTGTCATAAAACGTAAAAATATTTAAAAGTTCGATATATCTGTTAAACCATTTGTTATACTATATTTTCCAAACGTCTCCAAAAGTTCTTCCTTAATCTATTATCATATAAATATGAATTGAATAGTACATTGAATAAGTCCATTCATTAGATTTCAGACAAAGAGATAATCTTTAAACTTCATTAATTCTATTTGGATGGATACATTTAACATTAGTAAAGTAAAAGTAATTTTGTTCTCAAAATAGAAAAAAATTCGAACCCGAAAAGGTTAAAATTCTCATGAAAATCTATGAAATGTGCTCCGGTTAACCCTTGTAATTTTATGTCGAAAAACTTTTAAATTCTTAACATTTTTATTTAAATCAGTATTTATATATTTTTAAAAAGTGCGCTTGAAAATTGATAAAGAGTGCTTTAGTAAAATTTTCTAATTTTATGTTAAAAACTTTTAAATTTTTGACATATTTTAATCAATATTTATATATTTTTTATGAAAATTGGTTTAAAATGATCTGAATAAATTTTTTACTTTATGTTAAAAAAGTTTAATTTTTGACTTATTTATTTTTAATCAGTATATATATATATACATATAACCATTAATTGTAATACAAATATATATATAGACATATATATCTATGGCTTCCGGTAATAACCAGGTAAGGCACATTTTTGAAAAAAAAAAAAAAGAGATAATTTGGGAAAAAGAGTAAAGTTAAAAGAGTAAAGTTTTTTAAAAGAGTACTTTCATCTGCCACAGTACTGAAAAATGAAAATCGAATACTTCCCGTCATAGGAAGACAATAAATTTCCATTTAAAAATGAAAAAAAAATTTAATTGGTTCTTGATTAATAAAAACCATTTTTATATAACTATTTTGGCAAAAAAATGTGGTTCTTATATATCCTAATTGAATGTAGTGAAAATTATTAAGTTCTAATCTATTTTATAAAAGTAATGATAAAAAGACATTTGAAAACTTTAAACATTAATTACTCAAAATATTAAAAATGTGCCTTACCTGGTTATTACTGGAAGCTACACATATAATCCGCATGAAAATTGGTTAAGTGGGATCTGGTTACATTTTTTAACTTTGTGTTAAAAAAATTTAAATTCTTGACTTTTATTTTATTTAAATCAATATTTATGATCTTTTAAAATCCGCATGAAAATTTTGTGAAGTGTGATCCAGTTAAAAGTTTCTAACTTTATCTTAAAAACTTTTTTAATCAATGTTTATAGTTGTTTTAAAATTCGCTTGAAATTTAGTTAAGTGTAAAATTTTCTAACTTTATGTAAAAAATTTTAAATTCTTGACTTCAATTTTTTTTAATTAATATTTATATATTTTTTAAGTCTGCATGAAAATTGGTTAAGTGGGATCCGGTTAAACTTTCTAACTTTATCTTAAAAACTTTTTTTAATCAATGTTTATAATTGTTTTAAAATTCATTTGAAAGTTAGTTAAGTGTGAAATTTTCTAACTTTATGTAAAAATTTTTAAATTCTTGACTTCAATTTTTTGAAATCAATATTTATACATATTTTAAATCTGCATGAAAATTGTTTAAATGTGATCCGGTTAAACTTTCGAACTTTATGTTAAAAACTTCTATATTCTTGACTTTTTTTTTTTTTAATCAATTTTTAGAATTTTTTAAAAACCGCATGAAAATTTTGCTGAGATGAGCCGGTTAAACTTTCTAACTTTTTGTTAAAAACTTTTACATTTTTGACGTTTATTAATCAAATTTAAATTTTTTTATCCACTTGAAAATCGGTTAAGTGTGCTCCGGTTAAACTTTCTAACTTTATGTTGGAAACTTTTAAATTCTTAAGATTCATTATTAATAATAATATAATTTTTATAATGTTTTTTTAATCCACTTGAAAATCGATAAGTTGTGTTTTGGTTAAATTTTCTAATTTTATGTTAAAAACTTCTTTGCATTTTTAAATCAATGCTTATATATTTTTAACCGGCTTGAAAATTGATTTAAAATAATCCGGTTAAATTTTCTAACTTTGTTTTAAAATTTTTTGAAATTCTTGACTTTTATTTTACTTGAATCAATATTTATAATAATTTAAAATCCACATGAAATTTTTGTTAAGTATGATCCGGTTAAACCTTTTAACTTCGTGTTAAAAACTTTAAAATTTTTGACATTTTTTAAACAATGTTAATATTTTTTTAAGAATCAATTTTAAAGTCAATTAAGTGTGATCCGGTTAAAATTTCTAACTTAATGTAAAAACTTTTAAATTCTTGACTTCTATTTTTTCAATCAATATTTAAATATTTTTCAAATCGACATGAAAATTTGTTAAATGTGATCTGGTTAAACTTTGTACTTATTTTCAAAAATTTTTAAATACTTGACTTCTTTCTTTTTAATCAATATTTATGTATACTTTTTAATCCGTATGAAAATTTGATAAGTGTGCTCCGGCTAAACTTTCTATCTTTATGTTGGAAACTTTTAAATTCTTAAGATTTAATAATATAATTTTTATAATTTTTTTAATCCACGTAAAAATCGATAAGGTGTGTTTTGGTTAAATTTTCTAATTTTATGTTAAAAACTTCTTTGCATTTTTAAATCAATGCTTATATATTTTTAACCGGCTTGAAAATTGGTTAAAAATAATCCGTTTAAATTTTCTAACTTTGTTTTAAAATTTTTTGAAATTCTTGACTTTTATTTTACTTGAATCAATATTTATAATCATTTAAAATCCACATGAAATTTTTGTTAAGAATTATCCGGTTAAACCTTGTAACTTCGTGTTAAAAACTTTAAAATTTTTGACATTTTTTAAACAATGTTAATATTTTTTTAAGAATCAATTTTAAAGTCAATTAAGTGTGATCCGGTTAAAATTTCTAACTTAATGTAAAAACTTTTAAATTCTTGACTTCTATTTTTTCAATCAATATTTAAATATTTTTCAAATCGACATGAAAATTTGTTAAATGTGATCTGGTTAAACTTTGCTCTTATTTTCAAAAAATTTTAAATACTTGACTTCTTTCTTTTTAATCAATATTTATGTATATTTTTTAATCCGTATGAAAATTTGTTAAGTGTGCTCCGATTAAACTTTCTAACTTTATGTTGGAAACTTTTAAATTCTTAAGATTTAATAATATAATTTTACTTACCCATCATACGTAGTATAGGGTAAGTCTTGCAATCGTTTTGAAAATCGAAAAAAATTTTTTGACGGATGTACACGTTTTAGATAGTGGAGATTCCGAAAAACATATTTTGTGAAAAAAAATTTTGCCGTCCGTCTGTCTGTCTGTCTGTAAACGCTCTATCTCCCAAACAAATTGAGATAGAGACTTAAAATTTTGTATGTAGTTAGTATGTAAGAATGGGACGAAGCCTATTTAATATCAGCAACCTCGATTATCCGGAACTATTTTTTTCGGACCCTCGAAAAATTCGTTCTGATGAAAGGTATATAAAAATTTTCGAATTTTTTTATTTTAAGAAATGGACGTAAAAGGCAATAAAATAACACACATTTTGCATATAGAACGAAGTCGATCGGATTATTAGTTGCCGAGATATTTGTAATCCTATTTTCCACATTCTTCGATTTTTCATGACCCTGTATTTCATTCAAATTTCAATTCAGATATATATTTTAATTGGAAATGAGACGCTTAAACCGACACAGTTAATTGTTAGTTAATAGAATTATTATTTTTGGAGTTATAAGGATGTTTCTTTTACGCAGTTCGGTACTACTTGAGTAGTTTGGCGTTTTATATAATTTGTCGAAATTTGTGCATCAGCAGTTCTTTAATAAAGCATTACTATGTATATTAACAATATTTAAATTTTGTTTATGAATTGCAATGCATTGTATAAATAGTTTTCACATGTTTTATTATCATATACATATCCATGATGGGTAAGTATTACGGTGGCCCCCAACGACTAGTTTATAATTTTTTTAATCCACTTGAAAATCGATAAGGTGTGTTTTGGTTAAATTTTCTAATTTTATGTTAAAAACTTCTTTGCATTTTTAAATCAATGCTTATATATTTTTAACCGGCTTGAAAATTGGTTAAAAATAATCCGGTTAAATTTTCTAACTTTGTTTTAAAAATTTTTGAAATTCTTGACTTTTATTTTACTTGAATCAATATTTATAATCATTTAAAATCCACATGAAATTTTTGTTAAGTATGATCCGGTTAAACCTTGTAACTTCGTGTTAAAAACTTTAAAATTTTTGACATTTTTTAAACAATGTTAATATTTTTTAAGAATCAATTTTAAAGTCAATTAAGTGTGATCCAGTTAAAATTTCTAACTTAATGTAAAAACTTTTAAATTCTTGACTTCTATTTTTTCAATCAATATTTAAATATTTTTCAAATCGACATGAAAATTTGTTAAATGTGATCTGGTTAAACTTTGTACTTATTTTCAAAAAAATTTAAATACTAGACTTCTTTCTTTTTAATCAATATTTATGTATATTTTTTAATCCGTATGAAAATTTGTTAAGTGGGATCCGGCTGAACTTTCTATTTATGTTAAAAACTTTTAAATTCTTGACTTCTTTTTTTTAATCAATATTTATAATATTTCAAAATCAGCATGAAATTTTTGTTAAGGTGATCCGGTAAAACTTTTTAACTTCCTGTTAAAACTTTTTTAAATTTTTTAAATTTTAAAATCAATATTTATTATTTTTTATGCGCATGAAAATGGGTTAAGTGTACTCCGGTTTTTAACTTTCTATTTTTAACTTTTTAACTTTCTATTAAAATTTTTAAATTCTTGGTTTTTTTTCTAAATTATATATATATATATATATATATATAATTGTAGATGTTAAATAGTAGTATTATATAATGGTTATACATACATACATACATACATATATATATATAACCACACACTCCATTTGTAGTTCCAAAGTATTTGGGACCTGATGATTCTGCTTTGGTTCTACAAATTCCATTTGATGCGATTCACGTGTTTAAAATGTCATTAAGTTATTTTTATTTCGATTTTTTATTAATATTTTTATTAATATTCTACTAATTATTTGTCTTTTCGTTATTTAAAATAAAAATTATGTTAACATGTATAATTTGGCTATTAGTTTGGCGATTTGTATAATTTGGCGAAATTGGTCGACGGGATAACCTAGAAGTACCATTTTTTTCTTTCATATTCAGTGTGATACAAGTTATTAAATTCAATGGTTAATTTCAAATGGTTAATATTGTTTACTACTAATGGTCTTATATATATATTAATTCGCACGAAAATCGGTTAAAATTTCCATCTGTATGGAAAAAAAATAGAATCTTGACATTTTTTTAAATGTAATATTTGGTCCTGATTTTTTTACATTGTAATATTTATAGAAATAAAAATATTTTAGAAAGTAAAAATAAAAATAATGCGATTAAATGCGATTTCTATTGTTCATCTTGGATGAAAAAACAACATCAGATATTCATTTAACAGAATGCAAGCTGAACTGGTTATCTGAAAAGTGGTTTATATTTGAGCTTTAATATTATTCCATTGTGAAAAAAGTTATACGCAGTCGGAATTTTTTTTAATGACAAATCCCAGTTTCTTAAAATAACTCATGAATCGATTTCAATTTACTAATTTTATCACCAGCTTTGTTTATTTATATTAATTATGTACTTATGCTATGTTTTATAATCTCTTCATTATTTACCATATCTTGCCTTTGCTTGAAAATTTTTTTTATGAAATATGATATAAATTTTCAATATGATGAAAATTTTCATGTTTAATAAAATTACCATATTCAGCTAGATTGAAATTTAATAATCTGCAATTTAAATTCTACATTGTCTAAATAATCAAATGTAAACAAGCTCAATATATCTATATCCGTATATTTTGTGTACATCACTGTATCTTGAATTAAAACCTCAATCAATGTCATGCCAAAAATTTTTTTTTTCGTATGTCGCTTTTAGTACGCGTGCTATAGGTTCGTACGCCTTGAATAATATGTATATTTAATGATTCCACTTTTAGTCCAAATGTAGGAAATATGCGCTTGCGGGCCGCGAAAAAAAGTTTAAAGTGGCTGTTCTAGGTATCGTAATTGTTTGTAATTTTTGCCTGATGTCATATATGTTGATACTATCTGACACATAACAAGATAACCTTACGGATTTTTTTTCTCTATTTTTTTTTCAATCTTTTGAAGCCATAATTTTTATACAAACTGAAAAAAAATAGTAACAGATTCACTAAATATTTTTTATTCTTGTACATCTGTAGTGTCACACAAATACTCATCCACAGGGAATATAGTTTCTTTTCAACAAGGTATCCAACTCAAAGCATCAATGATTTACTTGTTTTTTAACACGCTTTTATTAGCTTCATCTGTATGTATCTATGTAAAGGAATCTCTGAACATTATTTTCACCCACTTTAGAACATCAGATTAAATTGAAACTTTGCACACTTATTGAGAACCGATGACAATTCAGCAATTTAAAAAGTCGCCGCTTAAAAGTATCAAAATAAAAAACACTGGATAAACGGATCAAAAGCAATTTGAAAAATTAACAGTCACCTAACACCTTTCTAAACTTTTTAATTCGACCTGCTATAAAAGCGTGTTTTTTGGCTTTTTTAAATATTCAATTATTTATTTTATTCTATTCTGTTTCGGGGAAGGGGGAATGGCCCGAAAAAGAAAAAGATGGCAGTCATGTTTTTATAAAAAGAAATAGAAATGCAGTAGTCCCCCCCCCCCTCCTCTCCCACTGTATTATCGTTCGTTGTTTTTTACACTGCTCAAAAATAAGTTGCATCTTAATCGAAATTTGTAATTTATTTTTTTATTTCAACTAAAATTTATTTTATTTTAAAGCTTGAATTAATTTAAATAGAAATTGTAATATTCATATTAAATCAGAAAAAAGTAACACATTTACATGAAAGTGGTAACTTTGTTTTGTTTAAGTTAATTCCTTTGCTTATATAACTTTTTTTTATTCGGATATACGTTATAAAACTATTTTAATCGATTTTATTAGTCGATTTTTCATTTCCATTAAAATTTATTTCATGTTTAAATTAATTCAAAGGGAAGTTAAAATATACGAATAGAATGTCGTTTTAGAGGCAAAAGTGATGTATTTACATGAAAGTTATGATTTTCCTTTAGTTTTTGTTAATTTCTCTGGTTATAAGATGCATTTTTTTTATTCTTCCGGCATGCTCAATAAAATTACCTTAATCGAAATTTTTCAGCTATCGTTTATTAAAAGTAAAATTTATTTCAATGTAAAGTTTGAATCAGTTTAAAGTAAAATTATAATACATATATAAAATGTCATTTTTAAGAAAGATGTAACCTATTTACATGAAAGTGGCAATTTTTTTAACTTTTGTTAATTCTTTTATGGTTATATGGTTATTTTTTCTTTACTTCCGGCATACTCAGTAAAGCTATCTTAATCGAAATTTTTTAGCTATTGTTTTATTTAAAGTAAAATTCAATTCAATGTAATTGTTGAACTCAGAGACGCCAACTTTTGAAAAATATTGGGTTGGCTCAAATATATTGAGTAGGCTTAAAGATATTTTGGTAATATAGTACAACCAGTTTGTTTTTCTTTGAAAGGTGGACAGCTGTTGAAAGATGAGACTTTTAAGTTAAGCTATCATGCTTTAAGATAGTTGAAATTTTTTTAAATCATATTCTCATGCGTTTTTCCTTATAAAGACACTAATTTTTATTGTAATACCATTATATCATGAACATGATTACAAATTGAAACAGCTAAAACTTAAGCATTTACATTTTAGTCATTTTGGATTTATAAGTGTGAATCGGAGAATTAAAACGCGCGGTCATTGGCAAAGTAAATTTTGTTCTAGAAAGAAAAATGAATAATAAAATAATAATGAAATAAATAACGAAATGGAACAATGAAAATTGGGCACGCTAGAATTCAGAATTATTGGGTGGGCTCAGGCCCCTCGGGCCCAAGTTGGCGCCATTCCTTGAATTAATTTAAAGTGAAATTATATTGTAAGTATGAAACTAAAGTGCCATTTTAGAAACCTATTTAACATATTTACACGAAAGCGGCTATTTTACATAGATTGTTTTAATTTCTCTGGTTGTATACCACATTTTTTTTCTATAACCAGTAAAAAAAACGAGGGGTACTTTTTATTTTGGTATAAGATGGTACGAGATACGAAAATTTCGAACAGAAAAAACATCCTTTTTTACACTATTTTATTCAATCTGTCTTTTGTATATAAAGGTTGAATTTAGCAAATGATTTTCTACTCACTTTCTGATATGCAAGAATTATAGAAAATATGGGCATAATTTTTTTTACGATGGCAATGCAGCATTTCCGCATTTTTAAAGCTTAACTATAAATAATAATTTGAAGGTAATTTTTTGAAAAGTATTCCACAGGTATTGAATCATCAGGAGTTACAACTGTTTATGCATTTCATAAACATTGGAGTTAGAACTGTTTATGCATTACGTAAACAATGGAGTTAATTATGCGCTTAATCACTCTTCCAAAAAATGCCAACGGAATGAGAAACTGCAACAAAAATATTTTAAACATTAAAAAGTAGAAAATGTAAATAAAGAAAATAAGGAGTGTAAAAATTTTTAAAAAGAAATTGTTTCTTTATGATTTAATAGTTTTATAGTGAAAACCCTCTTAAAAACCATCCCTAGAAAAGACTATCTATCATTCCACGGATTTTAAATCCATAGATTTAATGCAAAATCCGCCCTCCTATTAAGTGGTTAATCCCTCTTAACAATCCGCATACGTGGATCCTTTTCCGTGCATATCCCTACTTTTTCATAGAAACTTTTGCATATCCTGAGTGGAGATGAATCTGTCACAAGAAAAAAATGAAAAACATAATAATGAAGCTAAATTTACTAAAATCTTAAACAAAGACATACAAAAAGAAGTGAGAAAAATATTTTTAAGCTTTAATTATGATTGTTTTGAAGGTGAAAAAAAAATGTTTTATAATTTAAAAAAAAGGCCTTACTAACAAGTGTTGTAAAGACTCATTTATAAAAATAAGAACAAACAAAGATTGACAATTTTGTAAATAAAATGTAAATAAAAATGTATACATATAATTATTTATTCAAAATCTCATATTTTTCTTCAAAACTTAACCACTTCCTATTAAGCAACCACTCCTCTTAACGACCATCTTCACATGCAACCGACAGTGGTCGCTTTAGAGGTCGCTTTAGCCATAAAATTCTTGTTATTGAAAAAAACGAAATATTATGATTTTTTTTTAATAAATTCACTTTGTATAAATCAAAATGATGAAATCAATTGAAATGAGAGAAATGATGAATTGAAATGAGAGAAAATGTTGTAGCCTGAATGAATAAGAATGAATGAGCCTAATGAGAGAAATTGTTGGCTGCAATAACATGTTGCAGCCGAATTTTTTAAATCTAAATAAATTACAGTCATGAATTAGATCGCTATTTTTAAGATAAACGTTTAATGCTTAAAGAGATGTTAAAAGGAAAACCTAATTTAACTTATCATTTTTGATCCAGCTAAAAGTTGAATTTTAAAATAAAATTATGTTAACAATATTAAAAGACAATATTAAAAGTATTTTTAGTATGTAAATATGTTCTGAATTATAATGTATTGTTGTTTCAAAAATGATCAAAATTTTGTGAAAATTTCTCATTATAAATATTTTGCCAATTTATATTATTTCGATATAAAAATAGAATATTTTCATAGCCCAAACAAACGGCATTTTTATTTTATTTTATTTTTTTATTTTTATTTATTTATTTATTTATTTATTTTTTTTTTGGCATGTTTAAAGTAGCTTTTTAATAATGATTAATATTTGAGAGGTAACAATTCAAAATATTACCTTGAAAACTTTATTTAATTGGTCGGATGTGGCAATTTCAAAACTTTCTTCTATCTCATACATGTTGATACTTCAAAATTTACTATCACAGGGCCAAAATTAAGTATAAATGTAGGCCCATCACGGGAATTCTAATGATACGAATTTCCGTGCATTTGTTTTTGAGATATTACTTTCACTAAAATCACATAAATCATGCATAATGCAACAAAGCAGCAACATTTGTAGCGTAATTTACACCGAAATTTAATTTGCAACAATTTAAGCTTTTTTTTTTAACTGTATGTTAACGTTAAAAATGTACGAAATACATTTAAAGAGTTATTAAAACATCACATATATATTTATTTATTTATTATGGGTAATCCATAGCTTTGAACACCTCTGACCTGTTTCCCTTGACATCTGACACGTATCGTTTACCAAATCTTCTCCGACTTTTGATTGAAAATCAATGTGTATCATATTATTTATTTTCTTTGGAGGATGTATTGTATATGTTACATGAACTGGTATGCGAATCATTTAAGAATCAGTCAAATTTCCCTATCTAACTGCAACTTTCACTTACTTATCAACAACATTTTTTCTAGATGCTTATAAAACTCAAGTTAAATTGCCTTCCCAGTAAAAAATAAAATGTAAACACATTTTATATCATTTCATCTTAGATATTTCTTAAGACATAATTTAGTTTAAAATGTTTTTGTCTATTGCGAACGTAACTCGATTTTGAAAAACGTTAAAATTAATCTTTTCGGATCTGGTATTCTATTAATAGTACATGTCTTTTAATGAAGTATTATTTTGTTTTAAGAAATATTTTTGCTACTATTTACATATAGTAATGTTAGTATATGTCTATGCATTTACTATATGACTGCATTTATGTTTAGGCATTTAGTAAGAGTAATAATAAGTATTAATTGCTTAATTCTCTCTGCGCCGCTTTCGATGCTTTTATTTTAAACATATATTTCACTCATTAAATTTAAAATAAAAGTTGCTTTCCTGAAAGAATTATGCAGGGGTCGCAGCGTCCCTAAAATTTTCGCACTTTTCTACAAGTATTTTAAATCAAAAATTTTCGAGTCAGATTCTTTTAACATCTAAACTGAAATTTTACGATAAATATTATCGTTTTAAAATTGTGGTAGGAAAGTGTGAAAATTTTGGGGAAGCTGCGATCCCTGATTATGTGTAATAAAGCGCGAAAAGTATTAGAAACTTGTAATATATTGTAATAAAATATTTTCTAAGCATCTCCAAAAAAATTTCTTTAGACTATTTTCATATGAATATGAATTTAATAGTACGCAAAACAACAACATTCGTTATGTTGCAGACAATCAAATGTTCGTTAAAGGTAATTAATCAATATGGATAGCTAATGTTAATGTTATTAAAGTAAACGTAATTTTTTCTAAAAATTGTAAAAAAAAAAAAAAAAAAAAAAAAAAATTGAACCTGAAAGGATTAAAGCAGTTTGGAGATAAAATACTTTATATATCCCTTCTTCATTGATATTTCTTAAGCTGCATTCAAATTTAAAATATTTTTGTTCATACTTATACGTAAGTTGATTTCCAGAAACGAAAAAATACAATACAGACGCCTACAGGATTAATTGAAGAGGAAACTGCCTGTTCACGATATTTTTGATGCATTTAATCTAGAATTGTATTTAATCTCATGCTTAATCTATAGAAGGACTATTTGTGGATTGTTCTCATTTTATTCTATGTATATATACTAGGGGGCTCTTCCCGCTACGAGCTACGCTCGTCAGCCCCCTTCCCACCCTTAAAAATCAAATAATTTGGTCGGCTTTAAAAAATTACGGAAGATTGAATTGTAATTAAAAACAATAAATGAACAAACAAACAGAAAACAGTGGTAATTGCTCTATAAGCGGGTATTCATACTTTTCCGTTTTATGTAGGGAGTTTCAGGCCTATTAATCGACTCCTATTAATGGCTGTTTTCGCGTTTGATCAAATAAGATTATTCAAACATTTTATAATCAGCTAATATAAAATGAACTTAGTCAAGAGACTCTTAGCTTCCGGATACTTTTTAACAATGCTATAAGGTATTAAATATGTGATTCTTACATGTAACGTTTTAAATCTGACGTAATTGCTGTACTTTTTTTTTCGTTTTGTAATATTCATGAAAAAATATTTTTATCCTTAGAAATGAAATATTATTTGTACTGTTTTATTTTGTTTTTTAAATCTGAAGTATTTTTTTTATTATTATTTACGACTTTTAACGCATATTAATGATTTTATTATTTTACAATTTTCTTTCTATTTTATATAATTTACATGTAAACATAGTTTTTTTACCATATTTTTTAATATTTTTCAGCATTTAATACGTAATATTCATTTAATTTTAATTTTAAAGTTTTTTCTATTTGTAATAGTCACATATCAATAAATTTTTAATTTGAAGGAACTTTTATTCTTTGCGCTATTTCAATAATTGGCAATAATTTTCTTTTCTAAAATAAGTAAAATGTATCTCGCAAAGTGCTGAAAATTTGAATCTAAAATGAAAATAAAATCTCATATGAGTAAAAAAAAATAAATGCAATCTGCACACTGGGAATTTCTAATTTATAAAATGATCTAAAAGTGATTAAATTCCTATGTATAATTTTTGTGGGGTTTTTTTATTTATTTATTCGATAATGCTTTTAATAATGCATTAGTGCACTGCCATTTTAAGAACAATGGCGACATGTTCGAATTTAACGAGAAGTATGCCTTTAGTATAACAGCTGTAATCAACTTTTTTTTTATATACAGCTTTGTTTATTTGATAGCTGGCATAGTTAATCATTTTTTTTTATATTATACATTAAATTGTATAGTTGTGAGGTAATTTAATATCATATGCAGCTTATGTTTGTTATTTTCTAAAGAAAACTAGAAACTCCGAATTAAACTTATAGTGATCCTTACGAATAATTATAATTTTCATTACAAAAATATTTTATAACGCATGACTATAGCGTTTGCCCGATCTCTAACAAAAAATATTTTCATAAGAAAATTCACAATTGTAATGTTTTTTAACTTACTGTACGCATTATTAACCTATGAAAAAGATATTTTTAAGCATGTAAATACAGGAAATTTCGTTGCTTACCAACTAGTAATATGCCTAAAATGAATGTTATAATAAATTGCCTCCATTAAAAGGAAGTTTCGCTGCCTCTTTGCGTCAAATTATTTATTTTAATTTATGGCTGTGTTAAATTTTAAATGTAATCTCTAAATTATTTTTATTTTGCTTTGAAAGTATTAATATATCGGAAATTCCGTTGTTTACCAACGAGTAATATGTTTAAAATGTACGTTAAAAAAATTGTTTTAAATAAAAGAAAGTTTAACAGCCACTTTGCGTAAAACTATTTATTTTAAATTATGACTGTAATTTAAAATGTAATCTTTATTTTTTATTTTGCTGTTGAAATCATATAAATATTTCGTTGTTTATCAACTCACACTATCATTTATTTAGTGTACTTAAACAGAAAAATAAAAAAAATTTAAAAATTACATTTTAAAATTTTAAAATTGTATTTTTAATTTAATACAGCCATAATTTAAAATAAATAGCTTAACGAAAAGAAGCTGCTGAACTTCCTTTTAATTGAAACAATTTATTATAACGTACATTTTAAATATATTACTTATTTTACACTAAAAATGGTGTTTGTTTACATCAGTCGATTACTGGTAGCTTATTACACCACTTTAATGAGGCGTTTTCTTACACTACTTTTGGTGGCTTATTACACCAGTTTAATGAGGCGTTTTTTTACAATACTTTTGGTGGCAATTTAATTGCCACCATTTTTGGTGTAAAGTCACAGGAATATTTTTTACAGTGTATGTACTAAACTATACAATCTGTATAATTTATAGTTCAAAGAATATATTTTTTTAAATTACAGGACCACAAAAAATTATTCCAATACATAATGATATAGATGGGAAACACACCGTTTGGGAGGGGGGGGGGGTGGTAATTATATTAAACCATTTTACATTTTATAAAATAGATATACGTTTCTGAGGTTTGCTACAATTTACTTTCTGTATAATAGAAAGCAGATAGTACTTACAAGGACACCCAAAAGATTTCGGTTACTATACTGTATCCGAAGTACTATATATTTTTATCCAAAGATCTGAGTATTTTTAAAACTTTGATATAGTACGAACGTACCTCATTTGCTACGTTTGATGTGCAATTTACGATTTATTTTATTTTATTCAGGAAGTTTTTAAATCCATTCTTAAGAAGAAATCCCAAATTTTTAATAACACCGCCCCTCCCTTGCGGAGGCTTTAAAACCGTCCTTGAATACATGCCAGAAATTTCTAAATAGTAACTTATGCTTATTTTAGTCGCCAATTTCATTTCATAAAGTAAAAAAACTATACATTTTAGTAAAAATTCGGAATTCCCGAAAAAAAAATGCCATATTTGTCAACATTTATGGTAGTTACTGATAAGATTTAAGTACTCGCTAACAACAGTTTCAAATCTAAAAGAGTAAAAAAAAAAAAAAAAAAAAAAAAAAAAAAAAAAACTGAAAACGTACAAAATTTTGATTAATATATGGAATCATTAGAAATAGAAAATTGAAATTTGGCATGGCTAAAACTTAACCACTTCATCATTTATTTACCATTTCATCATTTCATTACTAATCAAAACCAAATAATTTTAATGATAAATTTAAATTTCTGTGAACACGCCAACAACGGTTTCAAATATAAAAATGTGAACAAAGCTGAAAATGTTCAAAATTTTGATTTATTTTAATCATTAGAAATAGAAACTTAAAATTAGACAAGTCTGTTACTTACAGCGATCGTCTTTTACAAAATTTTTAATCAATTATCACAGCTTTCCAAAACAGACAGTTGTGACTAATTAAATTGAGAGAATGACCAGATTAAATAAAACAAAATTTGCAATGCAATTAATAGTACATGTATTTTAGTGGAATATTATATTATTTTATGAGATACTTTTATTACTATTTGCATGTAGTAATATTAGCATATGTCTATGCATTTACTGTATGACTTCATTTATGTTTATACATTTGGTAATAATAATAATTATTATTATTTGCTTAATTCTCTTTGCGCCTTTAACAATTCTTTTATTTTAAACATATATTTTACTCTTTAATTTTAAAATAAAAGATGCTTTCCTGAAAAAAAAAATCATGCGTAATAAAGCGCAAAAGTATTAGAAAGTTGTAATGTAAATTAAATCTTGTTTTAACACAATATTTTCCAAACATCTTCAAAAATTCTTCCTTAACCTATTGTCATATGAATATAAATTGAAAAATACACAAAATAACAACATTCGTTATGTTTCAGACAATGAAATATTCGTTAACACTAATTAATCTACTTGGATTGTTAAAGTTATTAACGTAAAAGTAATTTTTTCTAAACACGGAAAAAAATAGGGTCCGAAAGGGTAAATCAAGATTCAATGATTAAATAGTTTTAATGCGAAATTTAAATTTCTATAAAAGAAACAGTGCATTTTCTCTTTTTGAAATATGTGCTTTCTTAAGAAATTTTTTTATGACTGTTTTCTCTATTCCTAAATAGTATAAAATTACAACTTTATAATTTTCGATATAAGTATATTACATGACAAAAATTAGCGTATACGTAGAAGCCAATTACCTATAATTCATTTTTTTAAGTGAAAGATATAGTTCGTACTGTTTTGTAATACAGTATTTTTTAATGTTGCAATATTTTAATTAAGTTACATTAGTTTTAAAATCAGACGTAATTATTCCTTTATTGATTAATTAATTTATCAATGAATTCATTTTTTAAAACGAGATAAATACTCCTAATATTTCCTTCAAATTCGCTGTTACTTATACTTTTGCAGTAACTCTACAGCTGAAACAGTTGTTGAACCTAAGACATTTCTATTTTTGAAATTCGAAGAAAATATATTTGATAATCGCCGACTTAGTTTGACAGTGTCATTTGAGATTTCTGAAACTTTAATTTCCAAACGTTGTGAATAATCTGTTCTGATCTCTAAAAATGATTAGGTATTGGCAATGATGGATGCAAAAGTATATCGAACCACTTTTTTTTAAATCATCGCATATAATCAGCCGACGAACAATGACAGTGGCGGATAGTCTAAAAGATAGTCAAAAGGAGTCAAATTTCTTTTTTATTTCGATTACATGTCCATGATACGATTTTGGATGCTAAGATCGAATATTCGTTTCAGTCTTCATGCAAGAATCAGCAGCTCTGAAAGATTTTTAGATAGATTTTGTAAGAAATACTACCTATTACATTCTCTCTTACTTTGAAATTTCTGAAAAATGTTTGCAGATCTACTACGATCTTGACTCCCAGAAACCAAAATCACTTCCAGTTCACAACTTTATATATATATATATATATATATATATATGCAGTGTGATTCATAAATATCGAAACAATAAGCTATATCTTTAAATATTGGTCCTAACCAAATGCTTCCAGTTACAAACTTTCATAAAAAAAGGTAAAAAATCTGAAGAGACCAGTTGAAATTTCATGACGGACTATTTCACAAAATACAAAAATTAAACTTTTATAGGACCCCCCCCTCCCCCCCCCCCAGATTTAACTTTCCAATTAAGATATTTAACCTTATCCATTCCTGAATTAAATACACACACACTCAAAAGAACAGTTTCGATAGCTTCAAAATTCGCAAAGATTTTAATATCCAAAATTTGTGAATTACACCATTTATTATGCCTCTGAGTGACGAATTATTGACTCATTTTAAATGCAAGATAGAGATCATCCACAAATTGTATGGTATTAAAAGTCGATTTAAGACAGTGCCTCTACTTTGGGCATAAAATTGCAGCATATAGCTTTTACGTTAAACCTGTTTTCAAAATATGCTTATGGTCTGCACTAGAGGTCTACACGGGTCGAAATATCTAGGTCCGGTTCAAAACGACCCATAGAAAAAACATTTGTCTCAGCCTGGGAAAAAAGTTAAAATCTTAGTCCGAGTGATTTTCTACAAAATATAGATTTTTAACTATATATGATTAAAAATTGTTTCGTATGGACGATTTCTAATCAAAAATATTTATTATAGGTTTTCTTTTCATATTCATAATTTTCATTTTTAACCTTCCTACCCTGAATGGGTCTAATTGACCCATAACTATAATTTGTTTTATACGATTCAAACCAGAAATTTTTTCTTAAAGAAAGTTAAATAAAAGATTCAAAGAAATAAGTCGATTAAATATATTAAAATGTTTTAAATAACAATTCTGGTGTGAAATGTTTTTATCAAGATTGAGTAAAATTTGAGCAGGATAGGAAGGTTAAGGAAGCGCCAAAGCTGTGATATTATTATTTTTAACGAATCTCTATTTATACATAAATGTTTCACTTATTCTTTAATATCGTTAATCCATATTCTATGTGTTGAAGACATAGAAAAATGTTATGTAGTAAATTTCTTTAAGGCAAAATCGTATAAGAAAGAATAAAAATGCGTTGTAGACAAATTGCCTTCTTTGGATGTGTAAACGTAGTCTATTACTTTCTTACGTATTATTATATTCATTTTGCAAGAATCAACACATTTTTTCCGTTTAAAACTCGATTCTGTTTTATATAGGTTCTTTTTGAGTAGTTTTACAGCATTTTTTTCCCCTTTAAACCTACTATCCTTTGAAGAAATGAGTTTTAAGGTCTAATTGTCAAATGAGGACGATTTAGAAATACTTGTATTTTTGTAAAAATGTTTGTGTTGAACCAAATTTTACTTATTTTTGCTCAGATTAGGCCAGTGTCAGTCAGAGATAATGATTTTAAAATGCGTTATGTCGACACCGTGGACGAAAATTCCGCCCCGTACAGATATAGGAAAAAAGAATCTAGTCTTGGTTCGGTATTAAAAAATACGCCCGGCCTGGCCGAACTTCAGAAGATAGTAAGGCCTGGGCACAGAATACAGACTTTTTTAACGGACTAGCCGGTATAAGACTTGAAGTTTTGAGAACTAAATTCATAAAAACACTATCGACATGCTAGTAAAAGTGTTACAGTACAGAAAGGAGGTGGAAACGGCAAAAGTTAAACTGAATCGGAAGTTTAAGCAACAGGAAGAAGTTGCTTTTGCACCTGTAATTTCTTGAAAAGTATTTAAATGTTATTAGGATAATTTTATTTATTAAACATTTTATAGGAGCCAATCTCTTTACAATTTTAAATGCGGTTTCCTTGATGAATTTTTATCCACATAACTTATCTTTAAATTATTATATGTTAAGAATTGTTAAAGATAAAAAGATACAAAATTAGAGCACGTCTTTTTTCAATACTATACATTAATTTTGTTTCGGTAAATTTGAAAAAATATTTATTTTTGAAAATATGATTTTAAAAAAGTATTACCTAAAATTTTTAAATTAATATTTTTAATATTTTTTAAATTAATATTTTAAAAAATCTTTAAAAAGTTACATTATATATTTTTTATTTAATTAAATAAGAAAAGTTTGAAATTCGATAAATAACGTTTCGAGTTACAACGATTTAAAATTATACAATTGAAAAAATAATAAGTAATTTTTAAAGTTTTTTAAAAACTTTATAAAAAATTTTAGGATGTGATTTTATTTCCAAATTATGCGGTTAAGCATCACCAAAACGGAGAAAAAAAAATCAAAATTCTAACCCTATAACTATATTTTATACCTCTTTCCTGGAGCTCTTATAGTAATTGTTTCTTAAATTTCACGCATTTCAATTTGTGTCGAATTTCTTTCTTACTTTCTAACCGATAACCAGACCCCAACCTGCCGGATTTTCCCAGCTAAATGGGTTTGACACTTGGTATTGGGGTGGATGACCGCCTAATCGCCGCGTCGCGGCAATAAATCTAACGGTCGTCCAGATATTTAATCTAACGGCATTGCCTACTGCTTAGTTGTGAACTTTATTAATCCGGCTGCTTAACATATTGCTATTGTTGTTTGGTACCTGCGCTTTTCTACTCGAGTTGATCTCTTTATTTAGAACCTTGATCAGGTGACGAGACCTCCATCTGCCAAAACATCTCTAGGGGTATAATTCAAAGGTAACTTGGGGGACTTTACACTCACAACGGATTTTACCACCACCAGGCCATTGCACCATTGCACCAGGCGCCATTAGGTGCCTAATCCCTTCAGAAGAATGAGCTGAAATGGAGAGGGTTTTTGTGAAAACAAGAAAACGCATAACTCGATTAGTACACGTCGAATCAGTTTAAAGTTATTATTACTTCTAGAAAAAAATGGCGAAAACTGTATATATGACAGATTTTTTATATTAAAAATGGTTTCAAGGAGTGAAAAATGCAGAGTTTTAAGAAGAAAATATTTCATAACTTCGTCAATTCACAAAAGATGAAATCCTCATAAATTTATCATATATCGTCTGAATAGAATCTACAACTATTATATTTATATAAGTTTTGGTAAGGCCAATTCTTACGGAAAAAAGTTAAAAGCGAAAGGGAGAGAGAGGCAGGGGAGAGGGGGTGAAACACGAAAATGTTCATAACTTCGTCAGTTATCAAAACATTAAACTAATTTAAATTTATTAAAAACCGTCTTAATATATTTACAATTTTTTTATAGACAAGTTTTTGATAGGACAAAGTTTTAGACTTACTTAGATAAAATAAGACAAAAAAAATAATAATAAATAAATATATAAGAGAGGGGGTTTAACACTAGAACGCCGGGATATTTTACGTAAATTTTATAAAATATACTTAAAACCAGGAAAGTAATTTAGAATTATTTAATTTATTTGTTTAACTCATTTCATCGCAACTTATACATAATTTATTTCTTGGAGATTTTTCTGGTTCGAATGTACAGTTAGGGTATTGATCGGTGTCGAATTGACACCTGTCCGGCGTTCTAGTGTTAAAAGAAAATAAATCAAATCTCTGTTAATCCGCCAGTAAGGCGATAAAAGTGTTGGAATCGGTTTCGAAAGTGGAAGTGCTTTTATTTAAAAAAAATCTACAACCGAAATCGAAAAAATACAAAATAGCCCTATTAAAGATCAAGCTCAACTATCGAATTTAAACGAAAATTTTGAAAACAACCTGCCTGTAGGTAAACATTATCCAGCGGCATACATACAGCTTCTATAAATCGATTTCTATTAAATTTTCCTTGATTACAACGCATATTTAATTTCATTATTGTCCAAATTTATTAACTATTAAATATGGTATCCCAAGGTAAAATTTCCGAAAACTCTAAATATGATGTCCAAATTACGTGTTCTTGTTGAAAATTTCAATGTTTGTTATAGTTTCTATATGGAAAAGGCAATCTAAAATTATTTTTATGAGATAATTTAAAACAAGACATTACTTTTAATCAAATGGCTATTTTCGTTTGGTTTTTGGTTTATTTAATTGTTTTTGTTTCCTATGACAATTTGACGATTAAAATTTGTGGGATATTCTTTTTTACGTTTTGCCTGCTGTACATAAAATAGTGAAAGCATTTACGATTAGCTTGAGAATTCAATTCTATGCTTTTCAGTATCATATTTCTTCTCTTTGAATTCAACTTTTTTCTTTCTATTTTCCTTTGACACGTAATGCTTTATATATACTTAGAAGAATTTTTTTTCTTTCTTCCTATTGCTTTAAAGTCTTAATCTCCTTTCTAAAGCTGTTAACCGTCTGGAAAGAGAAAAAAAAAAGAGGGAAAAGTTTTTATAATAGATTTGTAGGTTTCTGTTTGTGATATTACTAAGATTTACGTAAAATCTCTGTAATAATGTTTACGAAAAATGATATAATTTTATGCGTTACCATTCTGTTGTATTATGCAATAATGTCCACGAGTCCGGGCTTATCTCGAACTTCGAGTTCGATTAAATTTTCTTTCCTTACGTTCGGCGAGGACTTAATTTTTAACTGAAGAATCGGGTGACAGCTGGGATTAAATTTTATTTTTTGCAATGTTGGACCAAAAATATGTATTAAAATATTTATTGCTAAAAAAGGACGTCAAATATTAATAAAAACATTAAAAGATATTAATAATTTGACTTGTTTCGATTGAATTTACTCAATCATCATCAGAAAAACAAAATACAAATAAACACAAAGGTGGAAAATGACAATAAACTATTACAAATTTGTAATAGTTTATTGTCATTTTCCATCTTTGTGTTTATTTGAATTTTGTTTTTCTGATGATGATTGAGTAAATTCAATCGAAACATGTCAAATTATTAAGATCTTTTAATGTTTTTATTAGTATTTGACGTCCTTTTTTAGCAATAAATATTTTAATACATATTTTTGAAATGTTTTTAATGGACGTATAAGAAAACTTCTATTTATAATTAATGTTGGACCAAGTAGGAATTTAATTCTTCCAGGAACAAGTCTGTATTTTTATTATTATTATTATTTATTTAGGCTTGACCGGAACTGTATTTTATTCTTCCAAGACCGTATTTGATGAGAATTTTTTTCCCACGACTAATGTCCTGGTAACCTTCCGCTTTTATTAGTCGAAAAAATAACGATAAAGATACATATCTTTTACTGTTTTTCTCTTTTTTTGTGTGTGTATGCATGTTTTTTAAATAAAAGGCCCCTTAGCCAAAAAAGAAAAAAAAAGCAAGCAGGAAGAGGTCGGCATGATTTTTGCTTGTTTTTATAAGGATAAATGCACAAGTAGTTTAGCTTTATAACAGGAAGGGCGAACAGCATTTTTTAGCTTGATACTATATGTTAAATTGAATAATAATATGCAAAACTCTCTTTGTTTACTCATTCATTTTAAAAAATACTCGGCAAATACTTTTAGAAAAGTTGAAGTAAGCAGATATTTTTGCATGTCTTATCTCTTTTTTGCACCTTATTTCGTAGGCACATAAAGAATGCGGTCAGTATAGAATAACAGAATTGCAGAAGAGTTCAAGATAAAATATAAGGTAATCGGTAACATTAAGTCGTTGTGATGGCTTAATACCGACGACTTGTGGTTGAATTCTTTCGCCTCAAACTAAAAAATAA
This sequence comes from Maratus speculifer, assembly GCA_964019185.1. Lineage (NCBI taxonomy): Eukaryota > Metazoa > Arthropoda > Arachnida > Araneae > Salticidae > Maratus > Maratus speculifer. The sequence goes on from OZ025289.1 coordinate 245,900,339, forward strand.
AATTTTAATTTAAACTAAACTCGTAAAAATTAGATGTAATGTGTATATTGTAGAAAATCGAAACATTTGGCGTATTTCATATAGAAGTTCGCGGGATAGATCTCGGAATTCCTGAAAATTGGGATATCCCACATAAATCGGAACATCTGGCTATATTAAGTTTGCTCTACAATAATGTTTATGGTGTTCATAGGCATTTTACAATTCGGATTGCCGGAATTTTCACAAAAAGTTTTATCTCAAGTATGTATCAGATGAAAATAAATACGTTTTTGAATATGAATTGATATATATATTCCATTACTGCATGGTAAGTAAAACAGTAATCTACTGGATGAGAAATAACACGATAAGAAGTGTGATAATAGATTATTATCATTTCTTTAAGAAACATTTTTTTTCTTTCGAAATATGAAAAACCTCAAACGCTTACATGTATGTAGATTGAGCACCCACTATTCAAAGATGCATAAAAGAACAAATATATGAGTTTTGGGAACTGAAAAAGTATTCACTAATTAGAGATGACCATTTTTCGGAATTTCCTTTATTGAGTTCTTATTGTACATAGATTTTTAATGTAAAAAATATTTTGGACATTCTTTTGAATTATTCAACCAACCAGAACTCGATCTGCAAGAATAAAAACCTAACTTGAAACCGAAACAAAGTCAATCCGATCCGCAGCAAAAAAATATAAGTCAACATAGAAAAAGTATAAGTCACGAAGTATAAGTTGGGTTCTAGTCCAACCAGCAACAAAAATGTGTCTCCCACTTAACCCGAACCGGGGAATCTCGTAGATGCCTGCATGGACCGAAATTTCTAGGCCCGAAACCAGCTCGAAATGACGAAATATCTCTGTGATAAGAGATTTTTCTCTTATTTTAAGAAATTTCTTTTGATCAAAGAAATTTAGGGAGTTTTAGAATTAGATTCGTGATTTTTACATATTTTTAGATAAAAAAGGGTTTATAAATTCTGTTTCTAATACGAAACATATAAAACCCATGTTATTTGATAAATATATACTGCTTTAGGGGTGAATAGTTCAGATAATTATTGTGTTTTTTGTACTGGTTCGAGAAAAGTATGGGTAAATCAAAGTGGAAATTTTTAAGTTTTAATGAAATATAATCAAGAGAAAAGTTACGGTTCAATTCACGGATTACTTTAAGAACATAGAATTCTGTGCCTGAATGGATTATACTCGACCCGAATTTGGAAATTAAATATCCATTCAGTCCGAACCAGTTTATAAAAATTGATTCTAACCCGAAAAACCTCGACCCAAAAACCAACAGGCTTCAATCCGAACTCAACCGCTAAAAATCCATATTGTAAAGGAATAATGGAAAAGTAGTCTACAATTATATCTCTAGTATCAATTATATACATATATATATAATTTTTTTTTTTTTTTTTTTTTTTTTGTAGAAAAATCAGTATATCTGTATACGTACCTGTTGATACTCAATTAATATAGTTTTTCATTTTAATTTTGGAGAATCTTTTGAGAAATCAGGTAATTTCAAATCCGCCAGAAACAGTTAAAATCAACCCAACTCGAAAAATAGAATCCCACCCGAAAAATTCTAAAAAAACATTCGCTTTAGCTAAATCTTCAAACCACCAGTCGGGTTGGGTTTAGTTTGTTCAAACTGATGCAGGTCTTTGCCAAACATGCTATCTGAATACAATAATAAAAAAAATCCATCCTCCATGTTTTGACCTAAACCCAAAATACTTCAACCTCACCCAAATCGCACCCCGAAATGATGGGGGAAAACATATACATGTAAAATATTGTAATACAACTGTGTAAAAATAGCGTGTATTTAATAAATAGTATCAATTTTTATTTTTAAGTGAAAAATCCAACATACACGTACTTGTGAACATCCAAATATGTAGTTTTTCATCTTAGAAGGAATTTCATAACTTTTTTTGAAAAATAGATTAATCTCGAATCAAGAATCTTAAGTATCAGCATCCAACACGAACCTGAAATAATTAAAGTTAATCCGACACGAATCCAACTCGCAACGACAAAAGATTTGGTCCAACTCGATCCGCGCTAGATCATGATTCGAATCACGTTCAGTTTGTTCGACCCAATGCAGCACTCTACTTTCCTTCCAACCTGACCCCAACAAAATAATTTTCGTTCTCATTTTTCTCAATTTAACCCGAAATGCTTTCAAACAAAGCCGACCATGAGTCCACAATCGCGAAAAATTAATCTACACTTTCATGTAGTTATTAAAAAAATAGCACATGTGAATATAATTTCAATAAAAATTTTATTTTTAATGTTAAAAAATAAACATATAATCATCCATGTATTAAATATGTATAGTTTTATCTAAAGAAAATGCCTTTTTTTTTTTTTTTCCTTTTAGATGTGTTTATCTGAAGTCAACCTGCAAAAAAAAAATAAATAAACAAACAATTAAATAAATAAAAATCAAAAACTGATTAATACCCAGAAAAATTAATTTAATCAATCCACCTTGCTCCAAGAAAAATGAGCTCCAAGCCGACCTGGCCGAAATTCAAAAATCAAAATATTTTCCCCGACGCCTACAAAATATAGCAAAACCGTAAAGCATTCATAAGCCTCCGTAAAGCATTCCAACAACTTGTCTAACTTTTCAGAATTTCGCCCAATCGAGTCTGATCGCGAAATACCATGTTAACCTGTGGGAAATTTTTGAAGTATTATGACTCATTAACTAATATAATTATTAAAATACCGTCTTCACTGTGAAAAAGTAGATGTCAGATGCAGATGATGTGCGTTTTTAAAAATTATCTACAGAAATTTTAAGTATTTTTAACAAGATGGTAAACTTTAACAAATGGCGATTTCGAAGTTTATAGAAAGTTTTTATGCACTTAAAATTTTTGGAGAAAATCTTTATAAACGTCCATGATCGGCATCTGACGTCTACTTTCTGATAGTTAAAACGGTATTTTAATAATTATATTAGGTAATGAGGAATCGTACTTCAAAATTTTCCCATAGACTAATATGGAATTTTGCGATCGGGAAGTTCCATTGCAGAGGAGCTTTAGCTGTGAAATGTTATGTTAAAGGCTGAAAAACATAACATCCAGAAATTGATCAATCGAATCAAATACTGTCTTAAAATTGTGAACCTAAATTTTGCATAACGTGTTTCAAATACCACCAAAAGTGAAATCGATAATGACCGATGAAACAGTTTAATTCAAATTCCATAACAGTTTTACCGAGTAATATGGTTCTTAAAATCACCTTACCACTGTTGAATTCAGGGGTAGTCGAGAGGGACATTCATCCCTGGAGTATTGAGTTGTTCCTTCTAGAGGATTTCAAATTTCGATGGTCAAAATGTGCGATCTCCCCTCCTCCCTTCCGGAGCCATAAAGTCCCTTTCGGCAAAAAATATCTGAATTCAACACTGTACCTTACAGTGCCCATGACATTCGTGTTTTTTCATCGTTTTTCCACTCTAGAAAAGCTTGTACGGATTTCTAGTAAACAGTGCTTATGACTTTTTACTATTGTCTTACATAAAAAAAAAAAAAAAAAAAAAAAAAAAAAAAAATCAATTTTGCGATCAAGAATCTTTTGATGTCACCGACTTCCGGACAAGGAGACTCGGATGTAAGTGGAGGTAATATATCAAAATCTTAAAAATTCATTCCTCATTTTGCTTGTCCAGGGACAAATAATATAAGTACTGATACTCAAATTCAAACTAAAGAAATTTAGTAAAATCCTCTAGTTAATATTGACAATTTTTTTTTCTTCTTTAACCTTGTAATGCATCAATTTTTCTTCAATTCCAACAGAAATTCTTCCTTTAACGGACTGTTGCTGGGAACCAAAGTTGCGAGACCATCGATACCTCTATAGTTCATTGCGGTAGATATCTCCTAAAGGGAGTTGCATTCTGTAAGGGTTTAAATTTGTTTTCTTCAGCTGCGAACAAAGTTTTAGCAAAGTCTGCCTTAAGGCGGTCAAATACATTAGAGGGTTAACATTTCACAAACGATAGTTCTACTTGAACGCCTTTAAAACGAAATTTTTGATCAAAATATCAATTTTCCTTTTTGCAATAATATTAAAACTGAATCCTTTATCTATTGAAATCTGCGTAAATTTTGTCTGTATCTAAAATAAAACTCGAGTTTCAGCCATTTTAAATTTAATCTATTAGTAGCTTTTGAATTGTGTTTTAAAATTATTTTTATGCTTTTTCTCAAAATGAAGTTTTTCAGATTTTTACTACGTGTAAAAAAACCTAAAACAAAAAATTGTGCAGGAAATGCCATAAAAATTTCTGTACTTCCTTCACAATTGTCTTTTGAAGGGTTAACACTACACTCATGATAATATATTAAATAGTTTTATATTTACACTGGTATAAATTAGAAACTTGAGTCAAATTTTGCGAAATTTTCATTACATTAGTACTTTAACTGCCCTATCACCTGAGGTAGAGATTAGTTATTCTGTTTATTATGCAATTTACAAAATGTCAATACATTGTTTTCTTTTTCAGTTATATCATGTTTTGCGGAAAGTCAATTTTTGACATAATTTTGACTACTTTTCTTTTTTAAAAAAAAATCTGTAATTGCTAAAGAAAAAAAAAATGAAAGTTTTAAAGTAAGTGTCATTATAAAAAAATGGATAACAAGAGAAAATTCCAAAATTTTAAAAAAATCACATCCGAAGGTGTGCAGATTCCTTAACGGCGGAATAATTCAACAAAAACCTACCTAATCCATTTTCATGTTATTTCTACTTCACAAAAATTTCATCAAATAGCAATTTTCACAGGTAGGCCTCAACCCCTACACTCCATCGTTACGTAAACAATCTGATAGGAACACTTTTTCCAGGAATTTGCGTTCAAAGGGGAACAACCCGGTGAATCCATCCGTCCCCCTCCCTTGGCAAGAACTCTTCTTATTTCTGTTGCAGAAACAGAAATGAAAGCGAGGCCAAAAAACAAAAAAACTGTCTCTATTTTTTTTTTTTTTTTCCTTTTTTCCACCACGCAACACTCTAAAGATAGGTACCGGTACGAGCAAGTGTCACTTCTTCCTTTTTATCACGCTTTTCTTTCTATCTCGACATCTGCCGTGTAGCCACTGACGCACTGGAAAAAAAAAAAAAAAAGTAGTAGTCAAAAATGAGTAAATCGATGTGCAATCGGCTTTCGTTAATTCGTAATCGAATAAATCGAATCTTCGCTTAATTCGAACTAAACATGAAGTCCCGATATTTTCACCGGCAGAATAACATTAAAAACTTTCATTTATTCGAACTCATTTTCTCTGACTTCGAAATCGGATAAATCGAATCTTCGCTTAATTCGAATTAAACATGAAGTCCCTAAATTTTGAATTGTAGAATAACGTTAAAAATTTTCATTTATTCGAACTCATTTTCTCCTGATTTCGTTTAATTCGAAATCGGATAAATCAAATCTTCGCTTAATTCGATCTAAACATGAAATCCCGAAATTTTCAATGACAGAATAACATTAAAAATCTTCATTTATTCGAACTCATTTTCTCTTGACTTCGAAATCGGATAAATCAAATCTTCGCTTAATTCGATCTAAACATGAAATCCCGAAATTTTCAATGACAGAATAACATTAAAAAATTTCATTTATTCGAACTCATTTTCTCTTGACTTCGTTTAATTCGAAATCAGATGAATCGAATCTTCGCTTAGTTAGAACAAAACATGAAGTCCCGAAATTTTCAATGGTAGAATAACATTAAAAATTTTCATTTATTTGAACTCATTTTCTCTTGACTTCGTTTTGTTCGAACTAACGAGAAGTCCGATTTTTCATTTTTCCTTTCTTTCTCATGGATTTTAAATCCTTTGAATAACTTTCTTTGATTTTTGGAAGAATTGTTCTGAACGAGTATATATGCAATTCCATGCATTTGATATCCACTTTCTTAGTGCCTCGTCTGTCCATTAGATATCTCAATTTTTTCTTTTATTGTGCCTGTTCCTTATACCTAATTTAGTTTATGTATTTATATATTTTAATTTAAAATTAAGTCATATTCTAATGATAACGGTCGAAACAAATTTTAAAAACACTATAACATTAATTCCTTTGGAACAGTACACCTTTGAGCATGTTTTTCTCTCATACTTTCGATAATTTGAAACATTTCTTGTGGTCCCGACGAGTTCGAATTAACGCGAGCCGATTGCACACTCATATCGAATTTAATATGTTTGGATAAAAAATGAACACATTGCTTTCTCAATTTTGAAGCATCACATGTTATCAAATCCAAACAAACGATAATTTTGTACCCTGAAATGGATCATTTCATTCATGGCAGGATACAAGATAATGTAAATATTAAATTATGCACAGGGCTTGAATTTCAGGGCGGGATGGCGGGATTCGCGCCCAAAATTTTGAAATCCCGCCCAAAAGAATAACGTGGACGGGAGGCTCCCGCCGAAACAATTTTGCATTTTGAAACTATGATCAACTCCCATGACCGTTTTGGGAATTTTATGATATTTTTGTGCGAGTAATCGACACATTTTGCGAGTTTTTTTAGAGCGAAATATCTTGAAAATCACGATTTTTTCCGCGACTGATTGACAAATTTCGCAATATTTTTCCTGCAATCTGACGAGTTTTGTTCTATTTTCCGCGGCGAAATAGAGGCGATTCTGTTCGGAATTTCCCCCCCCCCCCCCACACACAAAATAACGCATTCAATTCCAAAAATTATGGAACAGTGATGCCACAGACGCGCTATTGCGCGTAAATTACGCAAAAGATCGGAGATGACACACAAAAGAAACAGCTATTACACGTTTCACAAAATTCTCGAAAGAATGCCTAATTTCGTGACAGAATTTTGTAAAACAGAAGTTTTCGTCAAAAAGGTCGCGAAAAAACGTCAAATTTCGTCCAAAAATCGCGACAAACGGCAATTTTCGTTAAAAAAATCGCGATAAAACATCAGATTTCATCAAAAGATCGCGAAAAAAACGGCAAATTTTCTCAGAAAATTCACGAAAAAACGTCAAATTTCGTCCAAAAATTGCGAAAAACGACAAATTTCGACAAAAAATTCCCTATAAACAACAAATTTCCCAAAAATATCGCGAAAAACGGCAATTTTCGTAAAACAATCTCTATAAAACATCAGATTTCATCAAAAGATCGCGAAAAAACGGCAAATTTCCTCATAAAATTTACGAAAAAAATGGCAGATTTCGTGAAAAGATCGTAAAAAAAGACAGATTTCATCAAAAGATAGCGAAAAAATGCAACTTTCGTCAAAGGGAACCTCTCTTCCCTTCCTCCCCTTAAAAATAATATTACGGGTAGTTCATTTTTCTGTTCAACAAACTAATTTTCCTGCTTCAATATATATTTTTTTCTTTGCTGCTCTAAAATTAGTTTGACAGCTCCAAATCTTTCTGAGCGAGTGCAATTCCTGAAAGCAGCCATTCATTAAACAAAAAGTATCCTTTACTCAACAAAGTATTCATTTTTTAAGAAAGTCTCTTTCGATGAATTTGACTTGCCCCTTTTTTAAAGAAATGCAAACAATAGTGATACTTCTTATTTTCTACACTCAGATGAGTATTATTTTATGATTAAATTTGTATCTTGCACATTTAATATACAGTAAAATAATATTGGTTATAACAATTAATTATAAATTATAAATATAAATTTATTAAATTAATTAGAAGTTTTATTATTAAAATAATAATTAGACCTGTGACAACAATAATTAGCACCGGGAGGAAATTTACCGCCAGTAAAAACTAGACAAAGTTTTTTTTTTTTTTTTTTTTTTTTTTTTACACATTTCACATAATTATTCTGAATTGTTGATAAAAATTGCTTCAGTGATATTTTTTTTATATCTGTATTTTGGTAATTCTTTAAATAGAACATAAAATAATGGCAGGTTTTAAACATTTTTTCTCCTTCCCAAACAGCCAAAATCCCCTCCATTTATAAATGTTGGTAGGGAGACTCCCATCCTTCGAAAAATTGAATTTCAAGCCCTGATGCACAGTATTTTAAAATAATTTAAAAGTAAATATATATAAAGTATATGACGGAATGAAAATTTCGCCTTGCTTTTAACATAAAATGTATAATATGAATTTAAAAATATTCAGGTTTACTTAAAAGGCGATTAAAATAATCAACTATAGATGTTAATAGTTAATTTTATTTAAAAGCATCTAAGTACTTTCAACCTTTAATCAAGTTCTTCCTCAGAGAATATTTTCTTTTATAAATACAAATAGTAACCTAAAATACTACTAATTCAATCTTCAAGCCACGAGTCTCGTTCATTTTCAAAGCGAAATTTTATATTTGTATTTATATAAGAAAATATTCTCTGAGGAAAAACCTGATTAAAGGTTTGAAAGTACTAAGATGCTTTTAAATAAAATTAACAATTAACCTCTATAGTTGATTATTTTAATCGTCTTTTAAGTAAACCTGAATATTTTAAAGTTCATATTATGCGTTTTAATTTAAAAAAAATGTTTGAAAATAATGTCCTTGTTATAAAAATATTCGATTTGGGTATAATGCTAATAATTTTATTTTTCTTAATAAATAATCAATTAAGTGTTTATTGTTAATAATTTTAAGCGATAAATAAATACTAGTACATTTTTACTTTAATTTGTAATTTCAAGTGGCATTTCATAGCAATTTACATTTAAAAACAATCTTGGAATCAAAAAGGAGTACAAGTGTTTCTCAGTTATGAGTAATCGGAGCTAGTTTGAGTATGAGAAGTACTTAAAATTGAATACATTTTACTTAATCTGGAGAACCCCCCCCCCCCTTTTTTTTTCAATGCGGGCACTTTGCTAATTCGGAAAAAAAAAAAATATGTATTAGAGAGAGTAGAAAAAAACCAAGAACTGTTTACGGAAAAGGCTCGTGAAGCCCGTGCTTACCCACTAAATACAAAGGGCCCACAATTTTACTTTTCAAAACTAATTTTTAATTGTGCTGTATGATATTAATGATTTGTAATTGTTTCCCTATTTATGGAACGCTGTATATAATGCATAATTTAAACTAAACCTAAAAGCAGCATTTCTGTTTATACAAACAGTTTAATACAAAACAAGGAAGTAGGGAAGAATGGGACATGTGCGATTCATTTTTTTAATGTAAATTGCTAACATACAAATATTTTTAGAGGTTAATACATTCACTATTGCATTGATAATAAATTCATTTCCTTTAAAATGTAAATAAATTGAATTGATGATTTTTTAATGATACATATAACTGACGATTCTGAATTTTAATTTCATTCATAAAGATACTGAAATTTTATATTGTGGTACAAATATTATCAACCTACAATTTTTGTCTGATTATATATCTAGCTGACACTAGAATGTTTGCGCCTTATTGCTTTTTGTTATTGCGGTCCGATACCTCCCTGTTAGTGAGTAGGTATGGGACACATTTTTAAACTTACAATTTCTACAATTATAAAATAGCTTTAGCATATTATGTTTTATATTTTTCAGGGAGATTAAAAAGTGTTTCACCTTTCACTCTATGAACTGAAATTTTTATTTTTGTGTCAAATTTTCATATTTTTGTAAAAAGTGGTCCACACGACCCCCATTCTCCCCTCATATTTTAATTATTTTATACAGCACTTTACACGCTTTCTGTATTTTATTGCACGTCACGTAATTCAACAAAATTTACAAAAATTTCAAAATTAAGAAAAAAATATCGGAAATTGTACATCAAACGTGGCAAATGAGTTGCGTTCGTACTATAACTAGTTTTATAAATATTCAGATTTTAGTGCAATGCTGCTGTACTCTTATGTAACAATACATCAATAAAATAAATGTATTACTATTCTATATGTTACAGTAAAACTGAAATAATATGACTCCATCTTAAGTAGAACGTAATAACTAAGACAACCTTGAATCATTATCTATCATAGGATATCAATGAAATTACCAAGAAAACTTTTATCAACGCCCTTTTAAGTTTTGATTTGATTTTCATAAAATTTGAAATGATAAGACAAAATATTGCAATGATTATATATGAGGACTCCAGAAGTCAAGGGGTACAAGTGACAAAATTTCGATTTGGAGTAAATTGAGTTTAAAGATAATTGATGTTAAATTGGAACATCAATAACAATTGAATGAATTGAAATAGGAAATTTCTGCTTGTTGCATTCTGGTCTTTGAACTCTTATTTCAATAACTGTTAAAAAATAAAGTACAAATTTCTTTAAATGTATAATTAATCAATATTTTTTGTTTTTCGAAAAAAGTGGTTTGCCTCTGTAACTCAGCAAATAATAAGAAAATCACTTATATTTCTTTACCTGAAATGAAAAAAGTATATTTTTAGGTCGTCTGTGTACTTAGTTTATTTTTTTCAATTTTGTCACTTACACCCCTTGGCTTCTGGGGTCCTCATATATTATGTTTCAAACCATTCGACTGAGTAGTTTTTGCACTGTTATGTGCGAAAAGCGTTATGGACAGATGGATGGACAAGATGATTACTATGTGCTATGTATTTATGTAATCACGATATTTCTACGTAAGTCATAATGTAACAGAATTCTTTTGAGTGTCTCTGTAAATAATCTTTAAACGCTACATACCGTTATTTTCTATAAAAAACACGGCAATCAATAACATATCATTTATAGAACAATTCGACTATATTGATCCAAATTTGAATTCCAACAGTGGAAACCGAATCCATAAACATTATAACTATGTTGGAAAGTGTTAGAAACGCATAAATAGGTTGATATTTGATTTTCAGAAATTTTAACAATAGACGGAAGCACACTTGAATACTTATGTACAGCCCTGTATTTTACCAGCTATCTTCACACACGTGCCACCAGAAATAAATATCTGAAATAAATGCTAAAATTTTATTAAAACTGAAACTAGCTTAAAACTAGTGAAATGACACTTACTTACATTGTCATCCATACTATGTTTCTAACTATTTGTGTGGTATAGTAAAACTTGGCATAGTAATGTGGTATAATAAACGCGGTATAGTAAACGCAAATAGTTTCGAACTATTTGGGTTTTCATGTATATCATTTTATCTATATTGTATAAACATATCTTAATATACTAAATGTAATTCAGTGTAAAAATGCATAGCTCATTTAAAAACCATCTTTAAATTGTTTTCATTCATACTCATTAACACATTCGATATCTTTTGTGTAGCCCTGTATACGATCTGCAGCATTTATACACATGACGATACATGCTTAAATTTAGTAAAAAAAATAAAACTCATATCACAGCAAAAAATGCACTTTCAGCAACCATCGCTATACAGGATATGTATCTATGATTATGGAAGTAAGGTACCCTGGGGTAATAACGCCACGTTAAGGTTCTACAAATTTTCACGGCTTAGTTTTAGATTGTATTTTTCTAACAAATATAGGATCTGATACAGCAACTCATTGACTATCTATATAAAATAAAATAATTTAACAGATATGTATTCATAAAATGTAATAGCGTTTTTTCTTGACCAATGCTATTTGGCGTTATTACCCACCTATATGTGTAATAACGCCCTGCAAACAAAACTATGAAATAAGATGAAATAATTGCATGTAGATAGCCCAATTCTAAAAGTACAAACTCTAGAAACTTAGAAATCGACAAATTGCATTCTAAGCTATTGAAAATGTTCAATTTTTTGTGAAAGTGTAAGAAAAATAAAGGTGTGGCGTGGGAGGTGGGATGAGGCAAAAGAATATCAGACCGTGAGCTTATTTTTGCTTAAAAAGGACCGCTTAAATAGAAATATGAGGAACATTGCACAGTTTTAACTGTGTTTTTTTGAATCAGTATTTAGGATGTAGCTCGGCCACTGTAGGGAATCAACCGGGGTATTAATGTCAAGGATTGACGTTATTACCCCGATATAATTATTGCGCAGTACATTTTAAATTACAAATTATCTCGAGAAGATATCCAAAATCTTCAACAACATTTTAAAAGTACATGAAATGCACTACAAATTTATGTAATTAACAAAGCATTTCCGGATAAAAAGATAGTCTTCACATCACAAAACGTATCTCGCAAATTTTGGATCAAGCGTTAATTTTAGTTGTTTGTAAAAACAATAAGACCTAAAAATGAAACAAATTAGCTTGAAGCTGTTTTTTGCGATTTATATGACTCAAAACCCTTTTGCGCAGAGCACGTGGGTCTCATTTACCTGATTATTTCATAATTATGTAAAATATAAGCACTTGGCGTTATTACCCCGCCTGGCGTTATTACCCCAGGGTACCTTATATAAGGTAGTATATGAAATCTTTTGCATGTCCCTATAAGTACTGTACACTTTTTATTATACAAAGCGTAACTCGTAGTAAACATCAGCAACCTAAATCAATTTCAGTATATGTAAAATGGTTTAACTTAATAAAAGTTCGCTATAAACATTATGCTGCCTTTACCTTAATGCATGTACTCTGTATAGAAATAACTAAAAAAATTATAAATTTCTAATTTCGATTCACTTGTCAATAAAATTGAAACAAGTTGGAAATTGCAAGACAAATGTGGCAAATGTACTATAATTAATTTTACAAATAATCAAGGCTTCATGCATTAGCTGTTAAAATCTTATGCAAAAGTGCATGGATACAAAATTTGATGCGATTATATATCTTCAATTCAGTAACACGAAAATAATAGGACTTCATCTTCAATAGGACGTAATCAATATGACAAACCTAGAATCATCACCTAATGGGATATCGTAAAATGCGTAACTCATTCGAAAACCACTTTTAAGCTATTTCCATTCATATTCTTCAAAGATTCTGTTGTGTTACCCTGTATATGATCTACAGCATCATTTATACGCACAACACGTAATAGCAAAAATGTAGTTACCTGTAGATACTTTTAGTACTTTCTATTATACAAGAAGTAACTTGTAATAAATCCCATCAACGTATATAAATTTCATTACTTCATTTCAGTGTTTTTCCCTATACCATTATGTAACGATAACTCTTGCGTAGCTCTGTAAATGAACAATAAGCATTATTTTTGCAGCACATATTATGCAGAATGTATACTTTTGTATACACTTCAATAAATGCATATCACTTTTATGCTGTTTGAAAGACTGTAACACCATTAAAATTAAATGAACTAGAAACAATTTTTTCCCATTGGCCGTAATGTAACAGAATACTTTAGATTGTCCCTGTAATCAAACTATACATCCTATTTCCATAAAATTTGAAATGACACGACGAAATTATGAAACAATTATATATTTCAAATTTCAAATGATTCGGTTGGGTAGTTTTTGCTGTGTTATATGGGGACAGACATATATGGGTGATTCTCAAAATAGGGAACAATTTCAAAAGTGAAATCTTAAAAAAATTACTGTTAGCAAAATTTCTGAAAAAAATAGGTGTTGTTAATATAGTATTAGGTATACTTTACATGTAGTCAGCAGAGCTAAATATTTAAAAATTAACTTTAAAAAAATAATTAGTATTTTTTAAGCCATGCTAATGACAAAACAAATTGCATGGAATAAATATATTAAGAAATTTTTATTTTCTTCCTATTTAAATATTTTTTTCTATATTTATTAGCCTTCCTTTTCAGCAAATGGTTTCCATTTTTTATTATATACATATACGGAGAATAAAAACATTACCAAAGAGCAAACTTTGTTTACATGAGCAACATTCTGACACTAACAATGTAAGAAGCTGTCTTAGTGATTTTCTGACAGATTTAATGCATATTTTAGGGATAATAAATGTAATACCTAAATTTATATGTAAAATTAAACTTTATAAAAGATACAATATAAGCAATAATTACATTTATGCACATAGGAATCTTTAGCATTGACAGAAAAACCATGCTAATGACACTGATATTTGTCCATGCTAATGACAAATTTTAATTTAAATAAGATTATGAGCCATAATATTATCACAATGCAATAGTCCTTTCTGGGGCTTTTTAAAACCTAAAAGTGCTATGCATTTAAGCAAAATAAAAATTTTAATTATAAAATAAACATGAAAATTATTATCCATTCTAATGACATGCAATTGATGTACGCCCCTAATATCCAACTTCTATTCTTAAAATACAATACACGCTTCTATTTTCAGGCTGGGATAAAATGGCTACTTGTTGCCATAGAGAAATTTTATATTTTCAAACTATTGTCATATGTGAAAATGAAATTTTGATTAATAACCAGCTGTTATAGTATGACCTTGTTTTGAAAATAGAATATGGAGGACAAACTTAAATTCTTTTTTTATATACTATAATTTTATTTTTAAAAAGAAATTTATTGGATAAATCCTCTCCTTGATTAATTTAAAGAAAGAATAAAATTTGTTTTATTTTATAAACATGATATTAATTCTTGAAAAAGCTAGTATATACAAGGCACAGCTGCTGTGGACATCCATGCTAATGACATTTTGAACATTTATTCTGTTATTTTAAGGTGTTTTTAACTAAAAAGTGAGTAATTCTTGAGTGCAAATAATGAATAATATTAAGACAAACATATCTAAATATAAAAACATGACAGAAAAGCTCTCGATTTTTTTTGTATGCCGAAAGACATAAATTGTCCCCTATTTTGAGAATCACCCATATACGAATTGAACGATGACTATAGGTGCTACGTATTTACATAATTACAAACACACCTAAAAAGGTTCGAGAACATTAAAAAAGTTTAGATCTTTTCTTTTGTTTTTTTACAACAAATTTTAATTGCTTTACATTGGGTATCATTATTTCTAAGCTGAAATACCAGTTTTTTTTTTTTTTTTTTTTTTTTTTTTTTTTTTTATATAGAAATATGTAGTTCAAATATGCGTAGTTCAAATATGTGTAGTTCAAATGTAGTTCAAATATGCGAAATTTTCCCTTATTTAAGAAGAGATTTTCTATTTTAAAAAAAATATTGGTACCGAAAAATTACTTGGTATTGAAATTTCCGCACCCATACGAACCATGTTTTATCTGCTTGGGTCTTCATTGAAAATCTTTTCTACAAAATGCACCGCTTAAAATCAGAAATACAACATTAAACTTACTTATGTATTTTATTTTAGATATTTTGATCGAAGTAAATTTTTAGAATAATTTGTGTTTGAATCCAATTAAAACTCTAGAATTGGCTTATTAACTGACAGAGATAATAGATGACATGTCAGACACAAATACACCTGCATCACTTCTACAAATACACCAACTACGTTCTTAAAGCAAAGAACGAGATTTTTTTTAAAAAGTGAGAAACACTACTAAGATTAATGTAAAATTCCCGTTCATCAACCTTAATTGTCTCACATTCTCGACATGGAACTTTGTTTTCTGGAAATTTCTTTCTAAAGAAAGGTGCGAAAATTATATCAGTAAATATAATATTATACGCTGGTGTCCAAAAGTTAAGGATAATTGGTAATTAAATAAGTAATGAAAGAAATATAAATCGAAATGTGGTGAAACTCCAGGTGTGTAAACAAAATAGTACGCGTCATATATTTTCGCGAAGAGTTTTCCCCGAAATCGAACAGGGAACCGTCAACAAATTGAAAAAGAACGAAGATCTTTTGGAAAACCCTGTCAAAACTAATGTAGCAAAAGCATTCAAACTGCATATTGTGATTAAGTGGCTTATTGTAATGTACTGTGTTAATTTTTATAAGGATAGAATGTATACTCGTAGAGTAATTAAGGTTTTTATAAAAACAGTCCTAAATTTTTCCAAGTTTTTTGCTTATAATTTGCAGAGTTCTTAATATAAAATAATGTTATTCTCTGAAAATATGACAAACATCATTGTACACAATACCCTGTCATCAGAATTAAAAAATAATAAAAATTTTATGACAAATGAGCTGGTTTACTAAATAATTTTTTACTGCGCATGCGTGAACGCTATTAAAATTTCATTTGCATATTATGTTAGTTAAATGTATAGAGCAACTTTTGTGAAAGTCTCAAAAACATAGCTTAAAAATTCTGAAAATTATCGTTGATAGAATGAGATCAAAATCCTTTATTCCCTAAATGAAGCAAAAAGATGGGGGGCTGTATCCATATTCCATTGTTTAGTGCCTACACAATGTTGCACGTACAACTGTATTTGGATAAAACCCCTGATTTTTTTGCTTCCTTTTAGGAATAACGGATTTTGAGTTGATTCTATAAAAGACCATTTTCAGAATTTTCAAGCTATGTTTTTGAAATTTTTACAGAAGTTGCTCTATACATTTAGCTAACACAATATGCAAATGAAATTTTGATATCGTTGACGCATGCACAATGAAAAATTATTTACTAAACCTACTCATTTTTCATACAATTTTTATTATTTTTAAATTCTGATGACAAGGTATTGTGTACAATGACGTTTGCCAAATTTTCAGAAAAAAACATTTTTTTATATTAAGAACGCTGCAAATTATAAGCAAAAAACTTGGAAAAATTTATGACTGTTTTTATAAAAACCTTAATTTCTCTACGAGTATACATGCTATCCTTGTAAAAATAAACACAGTACATTACAATAAGCCACTTAATCATAATGTGCAGTTTGAACGCTTTTGATACATTAGTTTTGACAGGGTTATCCAAAAGATCTTCGTTCTTTTTCAATTTGTTGACGGTCCCCTGTTTT
Source organism: Maratus speculifer (assembly GCA_964019185.1). NCBI lineage: Eukaryota > Metazoa > Arthropoda > Arachnida > Araneae > Salticidae > Maratus > Maratus speculifer. The sequence continues at coordinate 245,917,126 of OZ025289.1, forward strand.
ATTTCGGGGAAAACTCTTCGCGAAAATATGACGCGTACAATTTTGTTTACACACCTGGAGTTTCACCACATTTCGATTTATATTTCTTTCATTACTTACTTAATTACCAATTATGCTTAACTTTTGAACACCAATGTATATTACAAAAATGTGTTTCTAACAACAATTTGTTTGTTGTAAATTATACTGCAGTTTTACATTTTGCTATTTATAATGATATCTTAAAGTATTGGCATGTTCAGAACTTAATGATAACATAAGATTAAGAAGTCGGAAATTGCACGCCAGATGTAACAAATGAGGTGCGTTCGTAACGAAGTTTTTAAAATTACAGTACCTCGGATACAATACAGTATCCCAAATCTTTTGTGTGACCCTGTAAATACTAAATGTTTTCGATTATCCAGGAATCAACTTTTAGTAAATATCAGCAACGTATATCAATTTCATAAAACTATGAAATAGTTTGATATAATTAAAACGTAACCCAAGCAATGTTTTCCCCTACACCATTATGAAATAGAATACTTGTGTGTGGCCCTATACATTAATTTAAAAAAAAAATTGGCCCCATAGATTGTACAGAATGTATATTTTAGTATTTATTTCACAGATTATATGAATTGTATTATGTCCGAAAGAGTGTAACATCATATTTGATATAATGTATATATATCATATTTGATATCATCATATTATTTATATAATACACTTGAAACAATTTTTTTCCATTGCCCGTAATGTAACGGAATACTTTTAATTGTCCCTGTAAATGGACTATATCCATCCGATTTTAATAAAATTTTAAATAACTGGATAAAATTATGATATAATAATGTATTTTAAATTTCAAACGATTCAGTAGGGTAATTTTTGCAAGTTTTATGCGGACAGACGGACGTATTGAACGACGACTATAGGTGCTACGTATTTTACGTAATTACGAACGCACCTAATAATGATTCTATTATTTATGGAAACGTTACACATTTTGAAAATGCTATGGCACCGTATAATAACAAAGATGATTTCCTATTTTTATTATTTAATATTTGCAAGCTTGTTTAGAATCAATTCGACTGAAACGAGTTTATGGATTTCTACTTGTTTAAGTTACCGTCAAAATTTCTTTACCGTTAGTTTCTGGGGCATCTTTGAGTGTAAAATAGTACTGAAATAAAATTAATAAAAATTTGTCAAATCCATGCACTTTCAAAATTTTTTTTATTTTATTGTGATGATTTCAAAGGGGATTAAGATGAATATGTTTAAAGCCTTTTTCAGGATGGCAACGAACGACAGAAGTTTTAAGAAACTTTTCAGATTGCTTCTGATTGGAATGACTCGGAAATATTTCTATGGTGCATTTTACGGTAGACGGAATAATTTTATCTCAAGAGATTAAAAATTGATGTTGCCCTTAAATTTTGAAATTTTTAGTTTTAAGTTACTTTATTTAGACTTTTGCTTATGTTTCTTCGTATATTTGTGTTAGATTTTCAAAGCCAATACTTGTGCGTTTGTCATACATGAAAGTAATTTGGCATTTTTACAGTGCATGATCTAAGCCAAACATGTTTTAAAGCAGAAAGTGTATTTTAGGAAATATATGTATCTCGTTTTTATGTGGTTACTTATTAGATTTTATATTTTCTGAGTTATTCCTTGACCGGTTCAAAATTCTCCCTTTTTTCTCTGCTTAAAATGCATTTTTATACACGAAAATCCTGTTTTATTATTTAGAAATCGATTTCGAAAGTGAAAAGCAATTTTAGAAATTCAGAAATTGAGTAAACAGTAATAAAAAGGGTAATCGCAGTTTTTGTTTCTCCCCCCCCCCCCAGGAACAACATCTTGAAAATCAGTAGACACTTAACCCCGATAGTTTCAATCGATTAACTTATTTTTTTATGCATAATTTTAAAATGGCTACGCATTTTTTAACGACCAGCGATTTGACTAAAAAAAAATTGGTTTTGTTTCATTGTTTTAAATTGAGTCTATGATGAGTTATCATGTCACCGCTTGATTTCTTTTTTCCTATGCACTCGCTTCCATCATTTGTCAAGCCGCCATTTTTTTAAAAATATATCCTCTTGAAGAAAAATGCAATTTTCTACCATCTTGTGATGCGATTGCACCTTACCAACATTTGAGAGTGAAGGGTGCCATGCTAGGTGTCTCGTTTCAGGTGACTGAAGTGGAAGAGCGTTTCCCTTCTGTGATGCGATTGCAGCCTTATAAACATGAGAAAGGTATTACGTGACTCAGATGGAAGAACATTGGTCCGCTGAACCAAAGACACGGGTTCGAACCTTGTCCTGAACTTTTTTTTCACTCTGTTGATTATACACCTTGATAGCTAAGGAATAAAAATTTACGTAATTAAATTTAAAAGAAAAAAAATAAATTTTCAGCTTGTGGTGGAGTTAAACTTAAATTATGTTTTATGCTCCCAATCCTCCATGCTTTCAAACTTTTGGGTGCAGGAAAGCACAATGGTAAACCTACAAGTCAATCGTGAAAATCGAATATCCAGGTGCTTTCCACAAAGATATGACTTGGAAGACCAATTGCATTTTAATATGCGAATGGAGATTTAACTAATCCTATATTTCATCTGCATACTCTATGAAGTGATTGTCTGTGCTGCTGCCTACCGGTCTATTAGATTCCTCAACTCGAGATGAGAGAGATGGGGGAGAGAAAATAACCCAGGAACTCAGCGTGCTGAGACCTTTGACATGTACAGTACAGTTCTTCGTGAGTAGTTTTCCACATGCTGCCGTAACTAAGATGAGCCGCTTTTATAACCATTCTATAGTTAATGTTCGGTCTAAAGTCCTCAATTTCTTCACAGCGGTCTTCCACATCTTGGATCGTCTGTGCGGGATTTCTAGCCTGTTTGAAAATTCTTTTCCCACCTAATAGCACCTGTGTAACCTTTCAAATGCAGAAACTGCGAGCTTCTGTCTTCTCCATACTGCGGATTACTTCGATTTTTACCTTCCTGAAAACAAACGAATCGACATTAATAGCTGTAATTTATGAAATTAAGTGCACAAGGATCAATTAATGTGTAGAGAATATTTTTATCCAGATATCTCAATTATTTCCTAGTGATAATTAGAACTTTACAAACCGGAATCTACTTACGAACGAACTTCAAAACCTGTTTATTTATTTTAGGAGAATCAATGTAAACTAAATTATTAAAAATTAAGAAAGTTAAATAAAACTTTTTCAGGTCAACCAAAAAAAGACATTACAGAATATTCTTCTTATGTTCTTGGTTTATTTACTTTTTTCCGTTTGAAAAACGGTTATATATATAAATCACGCTAAATTAATTCGAACATTTGTTAAACAGGTGAGAATGTTTCTAAGACTATAATAAACAATTGCTCTTTCAAGAAATTTTTTCTTCTTGTTTATCTGTCATCTCTTTGTTTTTCTAACCCTCTTCCGGAACTTAAATAAGTTTCCCAAATTTTTCTTTCAGTCCTGATGTCAGGTTAAATGATGAGTGAAGACTTTCTTTAAAAGCACATTTCATTCAATTCATAAAGTTGCTTTTTATAGGTTGTATATATTAGTGCTAAAAAAAAACAAGTTGGAAATTGCACGTAATGCGTAGGAAATGAGGTGCGTTAGAACGATAACGAAATTTAAAAAAAATCACTCTCATATATCAATCACATAAAATTGTAAATAGTTAATTACAATTAAATGCGCACCAAACAATGTTCTCCCTATACTAATATGTAATGGAATACTTTTGTGTGGCGTTGTAAATCATAAACAAATGTTCTTTGCACCACAGATTATACAAAATGTATATTATAATGTGTACTTTAAAGATGCATATCAATTTTATTATGTTCGAATAAGTGTAACACCATTAAAATGCATTTGAAACATTTTTCCCCATTGACCGTAATGTAACCGAATACATTTGATTGTCCCTGTAATTGAACTATTCATCCGATTTGATAAAATTTTAAATAATTCAACAAAATTATGTAATAATTATGTGTATTAAATTTCAAACAATTAAAATGCATTTGAAACTTTTTTCAACATTGACCGTAATGTAATGGAATACTTTCAATTGTCCCTGTGATTGATCTATGCATCCGATTTTCATAAAATTTGAAATGACTTGTCAAAATTATGTAATAATTATATATTTTAAATTTCAAACGATTTGATGCGGTAATTTTTGCGTTGTTATATGCGAACGGACTGAACGACAACTATGGGTGCTACGTATTTACATAATTACGAACGCACCCAAAAAGGGATGATTAAGAAAGTTCTATTAGTTCGGGAGGTAACGACATATTTTTTTGCAACCAATTTTTAACACAGTTGTTTTTCTTATGTTATAATAAAATTAAGGGCCATCCATAAATGATGTCAGGCTTAAAAGGGGGGAGGAGGGTTCATGAAATGGTGACAAATTGTGACAAGGGGTGGAAGGAGGTAAGAAGAAATGTGACATCACACAATTTGGTTATAATAAAAGCAATAAAATTCAACAGATTAAATTATGAAGTATGAAGTTATTTTAAAATTAAAATATTTTGTGTTCATAAAAATAATATTAAAGGCCATTTCAAATTCCAAAATACTACACTTTTCAATTGCTCTTTCATATTAATACTTTATTACTACTCTATATAATTTTTTTTTTGGTGTTGTAAACTTCATTTTAAACAAAATATGAATCACTTTTATTGCTGAGCTCACAAATGTCACTGTGTGACGTGGCTTGAGGTGTCGACGGTGACGTGTCGGTCAAATGAGAACATAGTTTAAGTAAAGTTAAAATTCAACACTTTTATTTACTGTCTTTGGGGAATGGGGAGTGGAGCCAAAGTTCAATACTTCTGACAACTAAACACAATACTATGAGATTAAACTGTAACTCATACTCACATTTACGGCTAAGTCCGTCTCAGAATACTAACCCCGGCTTTTCTTTTTCAGGTCGCGGTCTAATCTTACTTTAACCTGTAAGAAAACAGCCCGTGGCTGCACAAAAATCTTTTATTCTCAAACACTCACAGTGCTAATTAACTCTTACCCGACTTGATTGCTGAGACTCTACCACATTCAACTCTTAAGCAACTCTTAACTTAAAGACTCTTAGGCTATCTCGGCTCACCTCTCCACACTACACTTTGCCGGCTCACCTTGCCACACAACACTTTGCTGGCTCGCCTCGCCACACAACACAAGCTATCTCAGTTCGCCACATAGCGCCTTGCTGGTTCACCTCGCCATACAACAAACACACATACTCCAACTCACAGCTTTTATACCATGGTAATACAATTATATCTCCCTGTTTTATACATTAGAAACTGAAGACGGAGCTAGAAATTTGCATAAAACTCATAACCGCAGTTAACTGTAGATTCGAGGGTGCCACACACACTCCAGAAAGTTAAAGTTGCATAAAGGACAGATGTCGCTTTTGTGCCCCACATGTTAGAACATTGACGTCACGATCTCACTCAAAATACTAGGGTGCCTTTATTGCAAAGGGACACTCCCTCACAATCAAAGCACATTGTTAAAGTTTTAAAATAAAATTTGAAAGATGATCTAAAACGTAGTGCTTTGCTTCTGAACTACAAGTAAATGTTTACGTAATATAGCGTGACATGTGACAAGAGGGGAAGAGCGAGTAAAGTGATGTGTGACACTTTGTGACAAATGGGGGGAGGGGTGTCAGAAATATGGAAAAAACGCCTGACATTATTTATGGACGGCCCCTGAAGTGATATAGATTACGAAGGTACAAGTCAGATGAAAATTAGCAGGAGGTGTTGCCACTCCAAAGGTTTTCCTTGCGATATTTTTCTCGATTTCAATGAAAGTTCGTGCGTATTTTTCATTTTCTTTTTAAAATTAAAATTGTTAATTTTAATGAATAAATATATATGAGTTTTCTAACAAATTTAGCATGTATTTATCGAATAGTAATTCGTACAAAAAAAAACCCCTAAAGTTTTTTTACGCATGCATATTTACTCGCATTAAGGCTCCGTCAAGCGATAAATATGCAAATAAACGCGCTAGTTATTTATTTTATGCCACAAAGTTTTCAGTTTTATGTCACATGAATATTGTCTTTAACCTTTCGCCGGGCGCGCAAATTTTTATTACATGAGCTGGCGCGCATTGTAAATTATACAACAGGCGAAAAAAAATAAATCACTGCTTTTTAAAAGAAATTTTACAAATACTTTAACATACAAATATCATATAATTTATCTCTGTTCACAATTTATGAAGGTATTTAGCTATACACTTATTTTGTTATAGCATACTAAAGCAGAAGTTTAGATATATATAAAGCTACTTACTATTACAATCACTAAGAATAAAAACTAATAATTAATTATTAAACAAGAATTAAGTCATTTCGGATTTACGCAATTAGTCCTATATTTTATCTATATTAGTCGTTTCAGCAATCAAGCATAAGATTTGCTTTCTTGAGGGCTGTTTGCAGATAAACCATGCACATTCCATGCACTGTTAACATATTAAAATGGCAGGTGCAGCTAATTGTGCAATCTGAAATACAAAAAGCTTTCAGAAACTGGGCAAAGAGATCCAATAAACGAATACAAATGGTTATTAACACCTTCTGCTGCTTGACTTTTGTTTTAAAGAAAAAAGAAAGTGAGTATTGTACTTTTTACAACGGCGCGCCCAACGGAGGGCGTCTGGCAGGTACTTTAACATAAATTTTAAACAAAAGCATATGATTAAACTTTTCATATTTTTTTATTCAAAATTTATTTAAAAAATAGGGTAATTTAAGACCATTATAACTCGTAATATTATTTGTAGTATTTTTTTTTTTTTCATTTAAATAAGCAGAAATTTATAACCTTTAATTTTGACTCAGCCCTTTTTAAAATTATTGATTTGAATAAAAATTCAAAATGTTTAAAGTAGAAATTTGATTAAAAAAAATAATGTAACTTTAAAATAAAATCATATTTAGAAAGTAAATATTTTTGTTTAATTTGCTGAATGAAAATTAAAGAAAACCAATTGAAAAAGACATGTTCCAAGTTCTCTCTCTCTCTCATCTCATGTCTTCTCATGAGATAGTGTTGTGGTGTATATGGCGCGTAGCGCCATTTATACCAACTTGATGTTCCAAGTTTGAATAAGTTATCTTTAACGGTTCTTGAGTTATAACAATTTAAATACAAATTTAAAAAATGGGGGGATAATTGGATATTGCACCCCCACAATCTTGTCAGTTATGTGTCTGCAAAATATGGTTGAATTGCTATGCATAGATTACGATTTTGATCAATTGCAAAATTAAATAGAGCTTAAAATAATTATTCGTTTTTGAAACTGTTGCTTCAACGGATTTATCATATATCCTTATATATATTATAAATGTGAAAGTGTGTCCGAAAATTGGAATGAACTTGGCTTCAAAACGGATGGATTAATGTCTTTGAATCTTTGCTTATGTATCCTTATATATATTATAAATGTGAAAGTGTGTCCGAAAATTGGAATGAACTTGGCTTCAAAACGGATGGATTAATGTCTTTGAATCTTTGCTTATGTATAGATTATAGGAGTGGAATGAACATAGGCTAATTTTTATATTTTTTATTCAAATATTTTCCTTAATAATTGAAAATTTAATTATTTTTCATAGAAAATCAATAGGCATTTTAAAGATAAAATTTAACCATTTTCCTTTCCTGTTGCCAAGAAAATAAAAAATTGGAATAATAATTTTTCAGCGGCAATGAACTTTTAATAAAAAACTTCCACGCGAAAAACTATAATAAAATAATTTAAATGAAAATAAATATGACGTCATGTTTGAAATAAAAATAAAAGGTGTATTTTTTATAATATATTTAACAAGGATATTTGTTTAGTTAATGGGAATTTTTGTGTAAAATATGGCGACATAAATTAAAAGTAAAAAGAATGAAAAAGAATTATATTTTTTATAAAATGGTTCACTTATGAAAATGTGACGTCATAATTGAAATAAAACAGGTACTTTATAGCAATCGTTAAAAATATAAGGGGTATGAATATCAGTAGCTAATGGAGCGAGATAAATAATGACGTCATATTTAAAATGAATCAGGAATATTTTTTACTATTAATAAGTTACATACAAATGAATATTTTTATTCAAAACTCATAATTATTAATGGAAGATATTTTTTGTGGGGAAAAGGTGGAAAATGAAACTACTGATTAATATATTTTTGGCTCGATTTTTTAACACTTTCGAACAAAGTTGAAAAGTTATTATGATTTCGGTTTGTCTGTCTGTCTGGTCGCTTTCTAACTTTCGTAAATATACTCCGATTTCCATGAAATTTTTGGACGTTCTTAACGTTTACCTAGCACGAATACCTACTGAAAATAAAGTTTCTACCATGATTAGTTTATTTACAAGGAATGTCAAAAAATTTCCTTACATTACGGCATTATGGGGAAAATCGTTTTAATTAAATTTAACGATGTTACACTCTGTGAAACATATTCAAATTTACATGCATTTACAAAGTGCACTAAAATATGCTTTTGTAAAGTATGTAGTTAAAAGGAGACTTATTATTCATTTACAGGGTTACACAGAAGAATTCCATTGCATAAGAATAAAAAGAGGAACAATTTCCGACATATTTTAATTATGGTAAACGATTTCATGTATAATCAAATTTATATACGTTGCTGAGGCTTAATGTGAGTTATTTCATGCATAATGTGAAGTGCATAGCATTTACAGGGACACACAAACGATTTCAAATACACTGCTCAAAACAATTAAAGGATATTTGAAGTTTTATATAAAAAAAGATATAAACGAAGTCTTTTTTGCCGAAAATAGAAGAAGAGAATCACAAATGCAAATTTTTCTGGTTTTCAAACTGTGGAGTATGCAAATTTTGAGTTCGACGTCAAAAACGTCGCTTCAGCGGCAGCGAATGAAATTTGACTTTCAACTGGATAAAAGAGAATGAAGAGAAGGATGATCGGCATTCAGTCATTGCTTTGTTTCGATGAGTACGATGTCTCAGCGAAGTCATTTGACAGATTCAAAAGCTTGGAGAATTGTTGGTAGGTTAGAAGGGAGCCAAACTCAAGCCGAAGTAGCGCAAGCCATTGGAGTGTCACAAAGTGTCATTTCCAGGATCTGGAACCGTTTTTTGGAGAGTGGATGTGCAGGCCGAAGACCAGGGCAAGGTTGTAGACGGGCAACAACGCCCAATGAAGATCGGTATTTAGCGTTAACAGCTCGGAGACACCGAAGCATGAACACTACTCTTCTCCAACAACACCTTCGCTCGGCTACAGGCACCACGATTTCAACTCAGACTGTCCGAAACCGGCTCCATGCTGTAGGTCTGTATGCTCGCCGACCGATGGTATGTGTTAGATTAACATCAAGGCATCGTTGGGACTGCAGGGAGTGGGCAACCGAGCATGTCAACTGGAGGAGAAATGAATGGAGCAATATTCTGTTTTCTAACGAGTCCCGTTTTTCTGTGCATCCGGATAATAGGCGTATTTTCATCTGGAGGGACCGTGGCAGTAGGAACAATCCTGCGTTCGTGCACGAAAGTGTTAGATTTGGCGGTGGAGGAGTGTTGGTGTATGGTGGCATCTCCATTGATGGGCGAACTGACCTCTACATCATTCGAGATGGAGCTCTGACTGGTCGCCGATATAGGGATGAGATCCTCAGACCTATTGTAGTCCCTTACGCTGCAGCAATCGGAGATAACTTCGTTTTAATGGACGATAACTGCAGGCCACATCGTGCAAACCTGGTGGAGGATTTCCTTTTCGAGGAAGGAATCGTTCGAATGGAATGGCCAGCGTGTTCTCCAGACATGAATACAATCGAGCACGTTTGGGACGTTCTAGGAAGACGAGTTTCTGGCCGCCAACAACCCCCACAAACTCTCCAAGAACTGGAATGAGCTCTTTTGGAAGAGTGGGGCAGAATACCCCAACTCGTCATTAATAGCCTCATTGAGTCCATGCCTCAAAGGTGTTAAACGTTGCTGGCCGTCCGTGGAAACCATACCCTCACTGAAAATGATTTTCTTGAAGAAAACACCTTTTCTTATTCTTTTTTTCTCATATGCACAAATTTTTTTTTTCCTTTTGTACACAAATGCGCAATAAAATGCATTTTTTTCTGCCAAACATGTGTAATTTATTCTCATATAACCTACTATGTCTGTCGACCATGTATCAATCAGCTAAAAAGTTTCCCCGATACAAAATCCACCTAAAACTGCAATATCCTTTAATTGTTTTGAGCAGTGTATTATATATTCTTTTCGAAGTACTGTATATGATGGATGATGACTGTTGCATGGATGAAATGCATTTTGAATTATGATATGTGCTTTTAAGTTTCGCTAAATGTATGCATATTAAATGGCGAGTATAAAGGGTAATAGTATAAATAGTTAAATTTAGATATACAGGGTTACACAAAAGATCTCGGAAAGGTTACTGAAAATGAGCGTAATTTACTTAAAAGTGGTTTTTAAATAAAACCTGCATTTTTATTTTGAACTGCATTTAGTAAACTAAGAAATGTTTGTAGTATATATATAAAATGATATACAGAGTCCCGCAAAGAACTGGATACAAGGTTGTCTTCGGATGATAATTTCTGAAAATGTAATTTATGTGGTAATAAGAAATTTTTTTGTTTGAACTAAATTCTAGAAAGGTACTTTCGTGTATTAAAGGCACTTGGAAAACTACAGGACTGAACAAAAGAATTCAAGAATGTTTTTATCTATTAGTATTAATCTCTGAAAGGAAAATTTTAACCAGCAAACAAATTAGCAAATAGGGATTATCAGAAGTTTTTTACCATAAATTCGCGATAAAAAGTTAATTACACACGCTTTGCATCATCGGAATTTTTTGCTTGATTGATCAATTATTTCTTCTTTAAATGTTATGTGAACGAAGTCACGGGTAACTGCTAGTTTTTCTATAAAACAAAAGGTTTATTATTATTATTATTATTATAATAAATTTTAAAATTCAAAAATAGCAAAAATCTGACACTATAAAATAGATGTGACGATTGTGTTTTTTTAGCTTCTGATAATTTATTCTTTTGTATTTTGTAGTGTAAAATCCGAAAATGACTTTCCTTTTTTACCATCACTTTAGAATTTTTCGCAGATCGGAAATTTTTAAACTTTTAACAGCTCAAAATACTTCGTAAATCTGTTACTAAAAAATAGATGCAAAACTTTTTTCCATACTTTCTATTTTTACAGCTAAATGTGTAAAATGTCGCGTATTTAAAATCTTTACAATTTTAACCGCGCATATTCTGCCTCGCGTTTTTTTTTTTTTTTTTTTTTTTTTTTTTTCCAATTTTTATAGAATCTATCTCTTATCCTCTTTTTATTTTGACGATTGATAATGTTATAACTTTGTCGCAGAGGCATTTAAACATTTTCCTTCTTTGGTAAAACTTTGGCAAATTGTTTTCACAGATGTTCGCTATTTTTAGATTTTTTAACGTTGAAATTTACGATTTGCAAAAAAATCCTTACCATGATGGCTAAAAAGGATAGTCATTTTTGTATTCAAACTAAAAGAACACAGAAACCAATTGACAAAAAAAAAAAAAAAAAAAAGTTAAATATTTTTTATAGTATCAGATTTTTCTTTTTTTAGCGTTTCGTTCAGCTGACGAAACTCTATTCGTCTCTGTCCTCTGTCTGTCTGTCCTTCTGTCACAGAGTCTGTATACAAAAAATATACATGCCAGAGAGTTCAAGTTTTGTGCACTTACAGCTCAATACCTCTTGTCACACGACAAATTATAAAATTTTGAAAAAGATTATTATTTTAATTTAAATGTTATTTTTTAAACCATCGGTTCATTTTGTTGTAGTTTTTTCTCTTCTAATTGTTTGAATAGATATAAAAATTATTTCATTTTTTACCCTTTACTTTTAAAAGAGATGGAATACTTTTAAACACATTGCATTTAAAAGTACATTTTTTTCCATATACGATGGTGTAAAAATTAAAAATGTGCGAGAATTTAGAAGCTTAAAAATTTGCAATAGCGTAAATTTGAAAAATAAAATTTCATTTCTTCTAATTGTTGCACGCAAGTTTAAATAAAATTATTATGTGTGTAACATAAATTAATGGATTAAATATATCACGAAATACGTGCTTATTTGTTTTTAATTCACCATATTAAATCATATTTATCATCTATTTTGACACGCGAAATGAAATATTTTTTATATTTATTAAATTATTATTCATTTAAATTAAGAGTCGCCTCTGGTGACCAGTTTGGCCTCCCTTAAGTTTAAGCTAAGCTTTGCAATATTTTACTTTTATTCATAATTTTATTTACTTGAGTACCTTCACTAAATGTGCAGATTCTGATAGAGAAATCAATAAATCTATGCGATCGGCAACATTTAGGGGAAGATTCTGTAATATTCTGTTCTGGTTGGCGCGACTGGCGAAGAAATCCCAAAATAGCGCCGAAAAACCTTTTTTCATTTGTTAATTTAATGAAAAAAATTTTGAAGGAGATGTTGAACGAAACCCTCTGTGAGATCTCCGATAATACTTACTCACATGTTTAGCGTTTCGTTCAGCTGACAAAACTCTATTCATCTCTGTCCTCTGTCTGTCCGTCCGTCACAAGGTCCGTATACAAAAACCATTTAAGTCAGATACAGTCGGCTCTCGTTAATTCGAACTCGTCGGAACCACAAGAAATGTTCGAATTATCCGAAGTTCGAATTATGGAAAATATGAAATGAAAACATGCTTTATATGGCACTATTACAAAGGAATTAATGTTATAGTGTTTTTTAAATTTATTTCGTCTGTTATCATTAGAGTATGACTAAATATTAAATCAGAATGCATAAATACATAAATTAATTAAAAGATTAGAAACAAGCACGATGGAAGAAAAAATTAAAGCGTTACTGATGGACAGACGGGGCACTAAGAAAGTGAATATCAAATGCATTGAATTATATGTATACTCGTTCGGAACAATTTTCACTAAAATCAAAGAAAGAAAGCTATTCAAATGATCTTAAATCCGTGAGAAAGAAAAGAAAAATGAAAAATCGGAATTCTCGTTAGTTCGAATTAAACGAAGTCAAGACAAAATGAGTTCGAATTAATGAAAATTTTTAAAGTTGTTCTGCAATTGAAAATTTCAGGACTTCATGTTTAGTTCAAATTAAGCGAAGATTCGAATTATCCGATTTCGAAATAACGAGAGTTGACTGTACGTTGTTTTTTTAGATGTGAAAAAGTTTTTCCAAAGGTTTTCCGAAGCGTTGTTGAGTGAATAATTACTTGGAAGACGCATGAGAAAGACAAGATTCTCCACCCTTTCCTCAATTCACGATTCACCAAACTTAAATACAGCTAAGCACATTCGCGATCACTTCGACCAATATAAAAAATAATTGGCCTACTGCACTCACAACGAATTTTTTTTTTTTTTTTAATTTTAATAAGAGCTTCGGATTCACTAAAGGAAAAATTGCTAAAGTAGATTATTGCATATGTTGGTGGTAAATAGCACAATGGTAAATATTTTTTTCCACAAAATCACAAATAACCTGATCTTTTATTAAAAAATATTACAATTTTATGTGTTGAAATTAGAACAGATTTTGTCTTTAAATTACTGCAACATGCCTATGGTGTTAAAAGATATGTGCTGGATTATATGTATAACTCGTTCGGAACAATTTTCACTAAAATCAAAGAAAGAAAGTAATTCAAATGATATGAAATCCGTGAGAAAGAAAAGAAAAATGAAAAATCGGAATTCTCGTTAGTTCGAATTAAACGAAGTCAAGACAAAATGAGTTCGAATTAATCAAAAACTATAATTCTGCCATCACGCCATTGAAAATTCTGCCATTGAAAATTTTGGGACTTCGTGTTTAGTTCGAATTATGCGAAGATTCGAATTATCCGATTTCGAATTAACGAGAGTCAACTGTACTTCAATTTTTGCTTACTTATAGCTCAATATCTCTTGTCACACGACAAATTATAAAATTTTGAAAAGTGTATCATTTAAATTAAATTACCGTCCATTTTTGAGATTTAATTTTGAAAACAGAACCTTAATTTGAACGATTATCCTCATAGACATTATAATTTGGAGGTAAAGCGTCTTGTTATTAAACAGATGGTTCTTAGTTCGAACCGCGGTCCTGGAAGTTGAAATTTTCATATAAAGATGGATTTAATTTAAAGGAATTTCGTAATTTTTGACAATTTACGGGCTTATATTATTAAGGTTTCGTTATCTGGCATTCATAATAATTTTTGGGTTTGAATTTTCTTTCTATTTTAAAAACTATTGCGATTTATTAATGATTCTGCATTTAAAATTTCGTTTAAACAATTTTTTTCGTTTTTAGAAATTTAAAATTTTATTTATATCTCCGCTAGTTTTTTTTTATTTCAAATTTTCAAAAATCTTAGGATTTTGGATTTTATTTAAATAATTTGTTTAAAATAAATAGCTTTTTATTTATTTATTTATTTACAATTATTTTAAAAAATTAAATTTATTTGTGCTACCATCTATGTAAGAATTTAATAACTATAAATTAACAATTTGAATTTATTAATTAAAGGATAAGTTGTTTAGAAAGGAATATTAAGGCCCTACATCAGTAACGCTCCGAGATAGAACGGCTAATGTTATCTCAATGGAAGAAATTTATCGCTTTCATTCCTCTGCATTTTGCTCAAATTTAATAATTTTTGTTGTTTTGCAAACCTGTAGGTTTAAAGTATGCACGTCATTCTGAAATTTTATTTCTTTTTTGAATTTTAAGGCGATACAAGTGCGTTATTTTATAGTCTTTAAAATTCACCTTTAATGTCTTATTACGAAAAATCTGTTTGACATTTTAAAATTTGGTAAAACAGCATGCAGAGTTTAATTATTTAGCTTTCAGAAAATGTTTTTTATTTTGATTTTTAAAAAAATTTAATCTATGCTATTTGTATAAAAAGTTGAAGCACTTTGATTTAAAAGAGTCGAAAATGGTGTTTAACTCCGCCTTTAAAAGGGAGACGCCTTAAGAGTAATTAGGGTGAAAGACGATATGGGTTTACCCTGTAGGGAGTCTTACAGGGACGAAGGTGTAAAATCTTGCCTGTGGCTATCAGTAAAATGTTGTTTGCTGCTTTAGGATGAAAAAATAAAAACATCCTTTTCTGAATGCATGATATCTCACGCAAGAAGTTCGATCAGAAATGAATTTCAGAAATGATGTAAATACATGTTGATTTCAAAAAGTTTGTTTAATTAGGCATCTAATCTCAAATGTACTTTAAAAGCATTATTGATTTCGAATAAAAACAGATTTACCATTTTTATTATTTTTCTTCCATATATTTGAAGTTTAATTTCTAAAAAAGATTCTTTAATTGCGTACAACATCAAAGTGATATATTCGTTAATTCATAAAGCATAACAGAATTAACTTTTTGTCATCTGCAGTCGACAAAGGGAAAAGAAGAAAGGGCAGAAAGAAAATAACAATGGTTCTGACATTAAAAATGAATAGATATATTCGCGAATAAATACATTTGTATTAAATTTTTCTGTCTTTTTTTTTTTTTTTTTTTTTTTTTGTATCATTCTTTTAGACAATTCTTAATGAATTAGTTTAAATGTTCCTTTTCATAAATATTTCATAAATATTTCTATTTTAATCAATAAAAGTTTGCAGTATACCCACTCTAAAATACAAAGTAATTATTATGCAATTTATGATTAAATTGGATAACACTAATTTAAAAGATAGAAATATATTTATTTTGACACTTCTATCGAAAATTATGACTAATTTACAATACTTTAGCAAATATATTCTGTTGCGGTAAAATTCACATCCGTAAATGATACATTTATGCTTTATTGTATATAAATTGTCTTTCCTGTCTTTTTCCCTTTCAGAAAGATAAACGAATGATTTTTAAAGTTCTTATACTATTTTAACTAAATAATACGTATATATTCCAAAGCCTGTCATAGTCTAACTGATCTAAATTTTAGAATAACGGTTTTTTCAGTCACGCGAAAAGACAAACTCAATTATACTAAACCTACGGAAGATTTTTATAAAGATGCCATATTTTCATTCCAATTTTTAATTATTTTTTTTTCTGCATAGTATAGGTGACGATGGTTAGTATAGAGGCCGATTTTTACTTTTTTCGATACTGATTGTAAATTTTAAATATGAGGATAATATCACTTTTGAAAACGGTTCCGAAAATGAAACTGTCCTGTAAAGAAAATTAAAAAAGTAGAAAAAGGCCTTTGAAGAGATCGCTCTGAACTATTAAAGGGGGAAAAAAATATTAAAATGCAGACGAGATTTATTTATAAATTTCGACCGTTGGATTATCGTCGAAAGAATTATTATAAGCTAGTAAATTGTTTAGCTTGATTAAAGTTTTTTTTTTTTTTTTTTTTTTTTTTTTTTTTTTTTTTAATACCCGTAAAATAAATCGAAAAATAGAAAATGGCCTTTGTGCAAATCGATATCAACTAGGCAAAGTAAGAAAAAAAAAATACTTAAAACTATTAAAACACAGACGATAAACTTTTATAAATTTCTTTCATAGCATTAGCTTTAAAGCGAAGACATTGTTTCGTTTAACTGCAGTAGCCTCTTTAAAATAAATGAAATCGTAAAGGCTATTCAATGTAAGAAAAAAAAAATAATTTTTTTAAATGTAGGCGAGATATTTTTATAAATTTCTACAATGAGATTTCGCTTGACTGAAGTAAGTCACTTTAAAATACCTGTATCGAAATCAAAAATTGTAATACGGTCTTTGTACAGAAAGATCTCAGCTGTTCAATAATAAAAAAATTATTAAAATATAGACGAGATATTTCTATAAATTTCTGTCATAGGATTTCACTTCATTGAAGTAAACACCTTTAAAATACCCGTAAAAAAATCGAAAAAAATATAAAGAGGTATTTGTACAGAAATATCTCAGAAATTCAATGCTAAAAAAATCATTTAAAAAATTAAAATGTTGACGAGATATCTTTATAAATTTCTATAATGGGATTTCTCTCTATTCAAGTAAGACACTTTAAAATACCCGTAAAAAATCTAAAAAATGTAAAAAGATCTTTGTACAGAGAAATCTCCGATATCTAATGCCCCCTCCCCCCCCCCCGAAAAAAAGTTTAAAGACAATTAAAATACAAACGAGATATCTTTAAAAATTTCTAAAATGTGATTTAAATCTATTGAAGTAAGTAATCATAAAATATCCGTGACAAAGTCGAAAAGATATAAAACGTTCTTTGTAAAGAAAGATATCAGTTATATAATGAAACAAAAATTACAAGTATTAAAATGATCTATAGAAATGACTTTTAAATGATCTTAAAGATATCTTTATAAATTTCTACCATGGGATTTTACTTGATTGAGGTAATCATCAGTTTATATTTACTTGTAGACGAGATATCTTTATAAATTTCTAACATTCAATGCTAAAAAAATCATTTAAAAATATTAAAATGTAGAAGAGAAAAATATATATTTATATGAACTTCAAAACTTCATAGGATTTCGCTTGATTGAAGTAAGCCCCTTTAAAACCCCCATAGCAAACTCGAAAAAATATAAAACGGTCTTTGTACCGCAAGCTCTCAGATATCCAATGCCAAAAAATCATTTAAAAAAATTTAAATGTAGAAAAGATACATTTATAAATTTCTACTACAGGATTTCGCTTGACTGAAGTAGCCTCTTTAAACACCTGTAAACAACACCAAAAAAGTACTAAACGGTCTTCACACAGAAAGATCTCAGCTATCCAATGAGAGAAAAATTATTTAAAAATATTAAAATGTAGAAGAGATATTTTTATATATTTCTACCATTGGATTTCACTTGACAGAAGTAGCTTTTTTAAAATGCCACTAATAAAAGTCTAAAAAGTACAAAACGGTCTTTGTACTGAAAGATCTTTGCTATCCCATGACAAAAAAATCATATAAAAATATTAAAATGTAGACGAGATATTTTTATAAATTTCTACCATTGGAATTCACTTGACTGAAGTAGCCTCTTTAAAACACCTGTAAACAAAGTCGAAAAATAACAAAACGGTCTTTGTACCGACAGATCTTAGCTATCCCATGACAACAGAACCATTTAAAAATATTAAAATGTAGACGAGATATTTTTATAAATTTCTACCATTGTAATTCACTTGATTGAAGTAGCTTTTTTAAAATTCCCCTAAATAATGTCGTAAAAGTACAAAACGGTCTTTGTAACGAAAGATCTTAGCTATCCAATGACAAAAAAATCATTTAAAAATATTAAAATGTAGAAGAGATATTTTAATAAATTTCTACCAATGGATTTAACTTGACTGAAGTAGCCTCTTTAAAACACCTGTAAACAAAATCGAAAAAAGTAGAAAACGGTCTTTGTACCGAAAGATCTCAACTATCAAATGAGAAAAAATCATTTAAAAATATTAAAATGTAGAAGAGATATTTTTATAAATTTCTACCATTAGATTTCACTTGACTGAAGTAGCTTTTTTAAAATTCCCCTAATAAAAGTCTAAAAAGTACAGAATGGTCTTTGTACCGAAAGATCTTAGCTATCCCATGACAGAAGAATCATTTAAAAATATTAAAATGTAGACGAGATATTTTTATAAATTTCTACCATTGGAATTCACTTGGCTGAAGTAGCCTCTTTAAAACACCTGTAAACAAAATTAAAAAAAAGTACAAAACGGTCTTTGTACCGAAAGATCTCAGCTATCCAATGACAACAGAATCATTTAAAAATATTAAAATGTAGACGAGATATTTTTATAAATTTCTACTATTGGAATTCTCTTGACTGAAGTAGCTTTATTAAAATTCCCCTAAACAAAGTCGTACAAGTACAAAACGGTCTTTGTACCGGAAGATCTTAGTTGTCCAATGACAAAACAATCAATTAAAAATATTAAAATGTAGAAGAGATATTTTTATAAATTTCTACCATTGGATTTCACTTGACAGAAGTAGCTTTTTTAAAATTCCCCTAATAAAAGTCTAAAAAGTACAAAACGGTCTTTGTACCGAAAGAACTCAGCTATCCCATGACAAAAAATATTTTAAAAATATTAAAATGTAGAAGAGATATTTTTATAAATTTCTACCATTGGATTTCACTTGACAGAAGTAGCTTTTTTAAAATTCCCCTAATAAAAGTCTAAAAAGTACAAAACGGTGTTTGTACCGAAAGAACTCAGCTATCCCATGACAAAAAAATATTTAAAAATATTAAAATGTACAAGTGATATTTTTATAAATTTCTACCAATGGAATTCACTTGACTGAAGTAGCCTCTTTAAAACACCTGTAAACAAAATCAAAAAAGCAAAAACGGTCTTTGTACCGAAACATCTCAGCTATCCAATGACAAAAAATCCCTTAAAAATATTAAAATGTAGAAGAAAGAATTTTATAAATTTCTACCATTTGATTTCATATTACTGAAGTAGCTTTTTAAAAATTCTCATAAACAAAGTCGAAAAAGTACAAAACGGTCTTTGTACCGAAAGATCTCAAATATCAAATGAGATGAAAACATTTAAAAATATTAAAATGTAGAAGAGATACTTTTATAAATTTCTACCATTGGATTTCACTTGACAGAAGTAGCTTTTTTAAAATTCCCCTAATGAAAGTCTAAAAAGTACTAAACGGTCTTTGTACCGAAAGATCTTAGCTATCCCATGACAAAAGAATCATTTAAAAATATTAAAGTGTAGACGAGATATTTTTATAAATTTCTACCATTGGAATTCACTTGGCTGAAGTAGCCTCTTTAAAACACCTGTAAACAAAATTTAAAAAAAGTACAAAACGGTCCTTGTACCGAAAGTTCTCAGCTATCCAATGACAAAAAAATCATTTAAAAATATTAAAATGTAGAAGAGATATTTTTATAAATTTCTACCAATGGATTTTACTTGACTGAAGTAGCCTCTTTAAAACATCTGTAAACAAAGTCGAAAAAGTACAAAACGTTCTTTGTACCGAAAGATCTTAGCTATCCTATGACAACAGAATCATTTAAAACTATTAAAATGTAGACGAGATATTTTTATAAATTTGTACTATTGGAATTCACTTGACTAAAGTAGCTTTTTTAAAATTCCCCTAAATAAAATCGTACAAGTACAAAACGGTCTTTGTACCGAAAGATCTTAGCTATCCAATGACAAAAAATCATTTAAAAATATTAAAATATAGAAGAGATATTTTTATAAATTTCTACCATTGGATTTCACTTGTAGGAAGTAAATTTTTTAAAATTCCCCTAATAAAAGTCAAAAAAGTACAAAACGGTGTTTGTACCGAATGAACTCAGCTATCCCATGACAAAAAATCATTTAAAAATATTAAAATGTACAACTGATATTTTTATAAATTTCTACCATTGGAATTCACTTGACTGAAGTAGCCTCTTTAAAACACCTGTAAACAAAATCAAAAAAGTAAAAACATTCTTCGTACAGAAATATCTCAACTATCAAATGAGAAAAAATCATTTAAAAATATTAAAATGTATACGAGATATTTTTATAAATTTCTACCAATGGATTTCACTTGACTGAAGTAGCCTCTTTTAAATACCTGTAAACAAAGTCGTACAAGTACAAAACGGTCTTTGTACCGGAAGATCTTAGTTGTCCAATGACAAAACAATCATTTAAAAATATTAAAATGTAGAAGAGATATTTTTATAAATTTCTACCATTGGATTTCACTTGACAGAAGTAGCTTTTTTAAAATTCCCCTAATAAAAGTCTAAAAAGTACAAAACGGTCTTTGTACCGAAAGATCTTAGCTATCACATGACAAAAGAATCATTTAAAAATATTAAAATATAGAAGAGATATTTTTAGAAATTTCTAGCATTGGATTTCACTTGACTGAAGTAGCTTTTTTAAAATTCCCCTAGAGAAAGTCGAAAATATAAAAAACGGTCTTTGTACAGAAAGATCTCAGCCATCCCATGACATAAAAATCATTTAAAAATATTAAAATGTAGAAGACATATTTTTATAAATTCCTACCATTGGATTTCACTTGACTGAAGTAGCTTTTTTAAAATTCCCCTAAACAAAGTCGAAAAAGTACAAAACGGTCTTTGTAGAGAAAGATCTAAGCTATCCAATGACAAAAAAATCATTTAAAAATATTAAAATGTAGAAGAGATATTTTTATAAATTTCTACCATTGGATTTCACTTGACTGAAATAGCTTTTTTAAAGTTCCCCTAAACAAAGTCGAAAAAGTACAAAACGGTCTTTGTACCGAAAGATCTGAGATATCGAATGCCAAAAAATAATTTAAAAATATTAAAATGTAGAAGAGATATTTTTATAAATTCCTACCACTGGATTTCACTTGACTGAAGTAGATTTTTTAAAATTCCCCTAAACAAAGTCGAAAAAGTTCTGTAAACGGTCTTTGTACCGATAGATCTGAGATATCGAATGCTAAAAAATAATTTAAAAATATTAAAATGCAGAAGAGATATTTTTATAAAATTCTACCACTGGATTTCACTTGACTGAAGTAGATTTTTTAAAATTTCCCTAAACAAAGTCGAAAAAGTACAAAACGATCTTAGTACCGAAAGATCTCAGCTATCCAATGACAAAAATTCATTTAAAAATATTAAAATGTAGAAGAGATATTTTTATAAATTTCTTCCATTGGATTTCATTTGACTGAAGTAGCTTTTTAAAATTCCCCTAAAGAAGGTCGAAAAAGTACAAAATGGTCTTTGTACCGAAATATCTGAGATATCGAATGCCAAAAAATAATTTAAAAATATAAAAATGTAGAAGAGATATTTTTATAAATTTCTTCCATTGGATTTCACTTGACTGAAGTAGCCTCTTTAAAACACCTGAAACAAAATCAAAAAGTACAAAACGGTCTTTATACCGAAAAATCTCAGCTGTTCAATGCTAAAAAAATCATTTTAAAATATTAAAATACAAACGAGATATCTTAAAAATTTCTATCTTGGGATTTCGCTTTATTGATGTAAGCCACTATAAAATACTCGTAACAAAATCGAAAAAATATAAAACGGTCTTTGTACAGTTCAATGATCTCAGCTATTCAATGCTAAAAAAATCATTTAAAAATATTAAAATGTAGAGGAGATTCTTTGGAAAATGTTTAATGTGCAATCTCTGACATAATAATCACGATCTGTATGTTGTCTTTTAAAATTACATATAAATGATTCAATTTCACTTGAAACTATCTAACAAAAAAGGTCAATGTCGACTTGTTTTAAAACGGATCCGAGTGTTTTGGTAAGAAATTATCTCGAAGAAACTATCCAAATGCACATATCCCTCGGGCTATCAGTATTGAAAAGGTGCGAGAGTTTTTAGCATTTGCTAATGACTTTTTTCTTCCTGGGGTATCTTATCCCCTTTTAATCGCCTAGAGGTAAAGGGTGGCGTGAGATGACCATTTTCTTATTAATTACAAGCTTGGAAAATATCATTGGTCTTTTAAAGTGTCAATCTTTGGGTTCGGGATACGCCTTCCTGGTGGCAACACGCATAGGTTTGTGATAGGATTTTCAATTTCGGTTTGACTGATGCAGGCTCTTAAACCCTCTGTGCAACCTGCGATCGCATCACTTACCCACTTGTTTTACATTTTTAGCAATTTCCAACGAAGTTGAAAAGTGCTTATGCATTCGGTTCGTCTGTCTGCGTTCTAACTCACGTAAATATACTCGGATTGCCATGAAATTTTAGGATGTTATTGACGTTTACCCTAGCATGAATCCTATTGAAAATGAAGTTTCTACCATGATTAGTTTATCTACAGGGAAAATTAAGTTTCCCATTACATTACGACCTATGGGGAAAAATTGTTTCAAAGGAATTTTAAAGATGTTATACCCTGTCAAACATATTAAAATTTATATGCTTTTACGAGGTGCATTAAAATATGCATTCTATAAAATATAAGGTGAAAATGTACCTATTACTCATTTACAGGGCCACACAAAAGAATTCCATTAGATAATGGTAAAAGGGGGAATTGTGTGTGACATACTTTAAATATATTAAGCTGTTTCATGTATAATAAAATTGATATATGTCAATGAGGCTTAGTATAAATTATACAATACTGTCTTCCCCAATATAAAGTACATAGTATTTACAGGGACACACAAAAGATTTCAAATAGTACATTATTTCCGAAGTACTGTATATGTATCCGATGACAGCTGATGGATGGATGAAATGCATTTTAATTATGATATGCTCCTATAAATTTTACTAAATTTATGCGTATTATATAGTGTGTATAAATGCTATAGTTAATATACAGGGATACCCAAAAGAGCTCGCCAACGTTACTGAATATGAGCACAGATTTTAATAAAAGGTGATTCTTAAATAAATTATGCATTTTTACGCTGAACTGCATTTAATTTACTAAGAAATGTTTGCAGAATATAGATAAAATGATATACAGGTTCACGCAAAGAATTGGGTACATGGAGCCTATAAATGATAATTTATGAGAAAGTGATTTTAGTTGTTTTAAGAATGTTTTAGTTTAAAATAAATTTTATCTTAACACTGATGTGTAATAAAGGTACCAGGCAAACCACAAGGCTGAACAAAGTATTCAAGTATTTTTCCACCTATTAGTATTAAACTGCTGAAAGAGAAATTTCAAGCTACTAGGTATTTTTTGTTAAACTAAATTTTCCCATTATATGCAGTCTGTATATTAGCTGACAGATCAAATACAGGGCTGTTCAATAGTAGTGGAATACATATTTGGCTTTATATCCTTATTTATCTATGTAACGAAATTTTGTTAAAGCTTACATGAAGCGTTGGAAAGTGCTTTATAAATCTATACTTAACGCATGATTTTTCTTACTTGTTTTATATGTACGATTTGCGAAAGTGTAGATCATATTCGGATTCTCAAGAGCCAGTTCTCAAAAGTTAAAAAACACAACCACTGTAATGCTTGTATAGTATGTTATTTTGAAAGGCCGAAAAGTTAAACCAAAATTTTAAATTATGGTTATTTTTCTCAATTTTTGTCTCAATACGAAAAATCCCTCCAGAAAAAAGCAAATGAAAAAATCTTGTAAAAAAGTCATAACAGTTAAAGCACCAGGCTTTCTAAACGTGAAATAAAAAAATTGTCTTTCTCACGGCTTATATAAAGAATATCCCCTAGAATAAAGAATCCCCTTAAATAAGAATATGCCCTGATTAGGAAATAATGAAAAAATAAAATCGCCATGTCTATTATTACTTGTGTGTGCAGGTGCCTAAATAATTACTTTTGTCGCGTTTTTAGCTCACAGGCTATCATAGCCTGAGAGCTTATGTGACCGTCCGTTCTGTATGTACGTTCGTACGTACGTTCGTGAGTAACGCGATAACTCATGATAAAAATATTCGATCCACTTGAAATTTTGTATGTAGGTATATCCTGACAAGGCGCTTCCCTGATTAGTTTTTGGAGTTCATTCGATAAGTATAAGAGGGGGAGCGGGTGGCTCATGCCCCTCCCCTTAGTTGATATAAATGGGATTTTCATGCAGAATTAAGTTTTCGTTCATAATTTAGATTAGGATCATTCTGATGAGGTGATTCCGTGACTGTTATTAGGTGTTCATTGAATAAGTATAAATAGGGGGAACAGGGGTTCTAATGCCCCCCCCCCTTAATTTATATAAACGGGTTTTTCAAGCAGAATTTTCAGATTTCGTTCAAATCTCTGAATAGTTTTGGAAGTTTAATGGTTAAGTATAAAAGAGGGGGATAACTCCTTTTAAATTATATAAATGCTAAATGGGTTTTTGTTAAGAATTATCTCATTTGCTCTGAATTTTGGATATAGATTTTTTATATGATAAAGCATGTCTTTGATAGTATAGGAGGTTCAATGATTAAGTAAAAAAAAAGAGGAAAGGGGAGAGCTGTTTCCCCTTCTTAATTTTTTTTCGGACGGAATTAACCCTTGAAAATATAAGGCTTTAATGTACAATTAGTATTTGTAGCCTGTGAGCTCAATGCCATCAGTTTAACTGGGCAGTATTCTTTTTATTATCAGTTATTTAATTTATATTTTTTAATAAATGTCTGCATTTTTTATTGTTTGCAAAATAAAATGTATTCTTTTTTTTTCTTTTCTTTTCTTTTTTTTAGTAATAAAAAAAAACCTTCTCTATTACTACAAAAAAAAATTTCTCAATTAAATAAGTGCATAGTTCCTATGTTTTATTTTACTTACTTATTTATTCATTTATTTACTTTTTTACGATTATAACCATTTTTCTCTTTAACTTAAACAAACATTTAAGTTTTTTCCGCGATAATTAAATTGAAAGCAAACAACTAATCTAAAAACATCAACTGTAAACATCTAATCTAAATAGACGAAATGACGAGGAATCTATAATCTCTTGTTTTCTATGTGATAAAACGATATTGAATCATTTTAGTAACGAGGAATTATTGTTTGATTTCTGGAATGATGTCATAAACGAGAATTATGGTCACTAAAACTTTTTTACGATTATAACCATTTTTCTTTTTAATTTAAACAAACATTTAAGTTTTTTTCCTGGATAATTAAATTGAAAGCAAACAACTAATCTAAAGACAACAACTTTAAACAACTAATCTAAATAGACGAAATGACGAAGAATTTCTAACATCTTGTTTTCTAGGTAATAAAACGATAATGAATCATTTCAATAACGAGAAATTATTGTTTGATTTCTGGAATGATTTCATAAACGAGAATTATGGATACTTAAACTAATTTCTTGTGTTTTCTTCTACTTGCAGAGATTTTTAAATAAGTGTGTTCACGAGAGTATAGGAAAATGCTCTTGTAAGAGACTTTAGAACTCTCTTGCAAAGAGAACAAGAATTTAAAAGAATATCATAGAACCTTTTTCCTAGAGCCACAATTTAAATTCTAGATGCCAGAACAATATTTTTTTTCTCAGTGTAAGAGAAAATAAAAGTACAATTTTTTCTCCCTTCATTCTCATTATGTTTTTTTTATTATTATTAAACTATTTTAATTCCTTGTATTGAAAAACCTTTCTAAACCTGGTATTTGATTTTTTCTTTCATAATTTTAACTAGTCTAAACATGGTTTTGATAAATTTAAATAAATACATTTTAAATATATTTTGGAAAGTCTAAGCGTATTTCCATAAGATGAAACACCTGCTTTTTCTAAATACATTCTGACATGTTTTGAAAGGGGAAAGAAACATGACAAAATTCGTTTTGAAAAGCCAGTTTTTTTTTTCTTTCTTTCTTTTTTTTTAACAAAGTATTCCGAGCGAAAAAAAATGTATTCCTTTTTATTGTTTTTTAAAAGTAAAGACGTTCTCTGAAACGCAAAAAAATTCATGCGTTCATACTCTTGTCAAAAGACCGTATTAGAGCAAAACTAAGAGAGAAAAACGTATCAGTTATAACGAACAATACTCATGCATCTATAATTTTAATTAATATTTAGCCTAAACATGTTTATAAGATAGAAACTGACAGTGAAACCTGATTTCGGTAACCTTCCTAGTTTCAGCCGAAAACAAAAATGAATTGCCCTCCCCCCCCCCAAAAAAAAAATAATAATTAATACATACATCAATGTATATATATTAATTATTTGCACTTATATAGAAACAATCAGGGATGCAGTGGAGGGCATACGCAGGTATACGCCGTATACCTTCTGGATTTTTTTAAGGAACTCCGTATACCCTCTGTTTCTCAAAAAAGTTATAGTATATACACTCTAGGGTATACCCTCTGCTTAGATCGTATACCCTCTGTTTTTTCTACGACTACCACCAATGAGAAACATATTTTTAACAAACAAACGTACACATAAATATATATATATATATATATATATAATACCATTAAAAGTAGACAAGATTCACCAATGGGTTTTATCAATAAAACAATAAACCAAAACGAAGAATTAGAATTGAATTGAATTATAATATAATAAAAAAATAGTGTAACGAGTAAATCTGAAAAAATAAATAAATAAAATGAATGCAAATGGAATTTGTAGCCCCAAAAGCAGAATCATCAGGCCCCAAATGCTCTGGAACTACAAATGAAGTGTGCGGTTTCATCCACGTATTAGCCATGAAATAGCAAAATAATACGTATTTGGGGCTACCAGCACTCAAAAACCAAATTATTAAACAAGGAACAAATATATTTTACAAAAAAGGAGTTGAAAGTAAGTAAAAATAATAGTTATCCATAACAAACAAAAAAGATAAAGCTGAATGGAAATATAATTGAACCGGAGAAAATAATTAATAATCGATATTAACATAAAAGTAAATTAATAAAATAATTAAAATTAGAATTAAGAGATAACATTCATATTAACATATAACTTAAAATACCATTTTGTTACTTTAATCAGTAACATTTATTAGCTATTTAACTATAGATATAACTAGACAAATATCCATATATTGGTGTCAATTAAACAGTTTAAAAATTATGTTAAAATAAATAACCCACTCTCAATTATATATATATATATATATATATATATATATATATATTTAAATAATTAACCTTTGCCTTTTTATCCAGACAACACCACCCTCCTCCGTACTCTAACATCTACCCACCCAACCAACCTATATTATATACATGTGTGTGTGTGTGTTTAATTTTCAAACAAAAACAAAACATAAATATTAATACAACATTTACATTCTATTACTATATGACAGCCAAATTATAGGCATTAATCAATAGTTA
Source organism: Maratus speculifer (assembly GCA_964019185.1). Classification (NCBI taxonomy): domain Eukaryota; kingdom Metazoa; phylum Arthropoda; class Arachnida; order Araneae; family Salticidae; genus Maratus; species Maratus speculifer. Next base: position 245,945,108 of record OZ025289.1, read on the forward strand.
ACTAACAATGTAGTTCAAAAATAGCGAATGAAATATTTAATTGAGTTGTTACAAACATATAAGATGATTAAAAAATAGAATTTAAAATAATAAAATTTAAAGTTAATTAATGTAATCAATATTATTAATTTTAATATCTTTTAATTCAGACAATACTTTAAGCCTAGAAATTATCAATTTTGTTTTTTCATTTCACATTCTCAAAATGATAGATTGAGAGGCGACTGCACAGACAATCATCTCATCGAGTTGGCGGCTGAAATTACAAGATTAGTTGTAACTCGATTCGCATACTTAAATGCAACTGATCTGCCAAGTCATATCTTGTTCGAAAACACCTGCAAACCCGATTTAGTAGTTTACTGGTAAGGAGTGGTGTAATCGTAAAAAGAAAAAAAAACAGAAAGATTCGCTCTAAGCAGAAGGTATACGCTCAAGGCAGAGAGTATACCCTAGAGTGTATATACTATAGCTTTCTTGAGAAACTGGGGGTATACAATGTTCCTTAAAAAATCCAGAAGGTATACGGTGTATACCCTGGTATACCCTCCACTACATCTCTGCTGGTAAGTTTACCATTGTGTTTTCCTGCACCCAAATGTCTGCAAACTTGCACGATTGGAAAAAAAAAACAATGGTGAACTAGCCATGTAATCACTAAAAACGTTTTTGCGAGTGTTCACCACCAAGATATGATTTAGCAGATTAATTACTTTTTAATATACGAATCCAGTTTTAACTAATTCTGGAATTTCAGTCGTCAACTCGACGAGGTGATAGTTTGTGCAGGCGTCTCCCGGTCTATGAGACATATTAAACGTAAAAGTATTTAACAATAGTAAGTAATTTAATTAATTAAAAAATGGATATGTAACAATAAAAATGCGTCTTTTTTCTCAGATGTGCGCAAAAAAATCAAGCTATATATATCTACTCATCCATTCGAGACTACTTTACCATTTTACTTTAATCATATAAAGTAATACATAGCATATAACTAACGCTATCATATAGTCATATATAGTCATAAGTAGCATTGCTTCCTTTATAATTTGCACTCTTATCATACCTGGAGCTAGTCATGGCTAATAATAATAAACAATTAAGTTCAGAGAAATAACTAAAAAGTGTCTTATTCATATAGCTCAAACAAATGAATAATTTACAAAGTTTCCGAAGGAAAAAACGAGATTTTTGGAGTACAGGTGGTTTTGACCGAGTTTTCGCAGAATTCTCGCCGAAAACAAATGTTCGGCGAAACACAGATTTTGCGTCAAAGCGAAAATGGAGCCGAATTTTCGGTTGATCTTTAATAATTTCGCAAAGAAATATTTTAATGTAAACGAAATCTTATTTAATAAATAGTTTCTTGATAAATATTTATATATACATATATTCATTCATACAGATTTATGTATTCATATTTTACAGAATATCTCTTTATCTATCTATCTATCTATATTATATAAAGGCCAAACGCATCTGTGCGTAACGCATACGTCATTTTACGAATAGCAACAATTTGAAAATAAAGTCGAAACGTATCTGTGCTTAACACATACGTCATTTTGCGAATGGCAACACTTTGAAATTTGAAATGAAATTTCGGATTTTCAATTTTTGCTACTGTAAATTTTTAAATTTCTAAACATTGCACATTTTAAATTTTTACACCGTCGTATAGAGAAAAAAATGCACTTTTAAATACAATTTATTTGAAAACTGTTTGTTTGTATTTATGTCGGCTAATTATCTACACTGAGGGATATAGACCCTAAGGGGTGGGATGCCCTCCGTGGGGGTCTTTCTAAGATAACCTAACCCGTATTTACGCCAGGAAATCCAAGGTTCGAAGAAAACCACGGAAAACTTCGAACGATTAGGCCACCGGTCGCGACTTGGGTTCGAACCCAACACCTACCGTCTACCAATTTGGATGTCAGAACTTCTCGGCCACTGGTGGGACAATTTATTTCTGAAGTATTAAATTTTTGTGGTTTTTAATACCAATTTTATGGTTGTGGCAACGAAAGTTCTCCATTTCTATTAAAAACAAAGGGGGAAAAAAGGCCTAAAAAAGGAGATTACTGTATCTTTATGTTGCCATTATCTTATTAAAAATGAAAAAAAATGAAATTAAAATACGTGTTGTGTCTAGAATATAGTCTATTATAAATCCGGTGAATTTTGGTTTCATTTACATTTAAAGGAATATAAATAGTTTAGTATCTGTTTCAGCTAATAGCATCCAAGCTTCAAGTTTTCAACTAAAATGATTTCAAAATGATCAAATTAAAATACCATTTTTTTTCTTTTTTTTTTTTTTAAATGAATGCAGATATGAAAGGTGCATATAGAATTTTTGATATGGTGAAAATGATGTCGGATTTAGATTTCACGGGGGAAAAAATCAATCGTTGAATCAAAGTGGAATAAATTTTTGCTTTTTTTCATTTTGTAATGCTAGCATTGGAGCCCTAATTGATAATTTAAATTACACGATTAAAGTTTAGTTAGTTACTTATTTCTACAATTGAGATTTTTAGAAGTAAGTATTTTGTTAACTTTAGGTTAAACATTATTTGTTGAAGTGTTAAATTTACCAATATAAGGTTCTTTTTTTATTGTAACTAATTTTATAAGTTTTTTATAAATCAATGAAACAAATTCTTCTTAAGCATTTCTTTCGTTGAAATTCGACGGGTTCTACCTTGTCTAAAATAAATTTCGAATAAGCTCTTTTTTTCTGGTACGATAATATTTATAAATTATAATTTGTTATCTTAAATTATAATTATATCTTTGATATAAATGTTTGCTCAACAATAATTAGTGCGTAAATATCTCCAAATTTAAAGTAAACAAGTCGAAATCCGTCGAATTCGACGAATAAAATTGCTTAAAAGAATTGGGGGAATTTATATTAAAAAAAATATTAACAAAAATAATTACAATGTATAATAAATATACTCTTAATAATTTAAATAAATTATCCATTTATTAATATCAATATAGCATTGGATACAACACCTCCTCCTTTTGCTCTATTTTGGGAATAATCGATTTCGAGCTTTTTTTTATCGGCAACTATTTTCAGAATTTTCAAGATATATATATATATATATATATATATATATATATATATATATATATATATATATATATATATATATATATATATATTTTTTTTTTTTTTTTTTTTTTTTTTTTTTGAGACTTTTACAGAAGTTGCTCTATACATTTAGCTAACACATTATGCAAATTACATTTTGATTGCGGTGACGCATGCGCAGTGAAACATTATTTAGTAAACCTGCTCATTTTTTTCTACAATTTTTATTAGTTTTTAATTCTGGTTATAGGATATTACGTACAATATTATTTGTCATATTTTCTGAAAAGAAAAATTTTTTATATTAAGAACTCTGCAAATGATAAGCAAAAAATTAAAAAAAAAACATTTGGGACTCTTTTAATAAAAAAAACCTTAATTTATCAACGAGTATACAAGATACCCTCATAAAAATGAACACAGTTTATTACAAGAAGTCACGTACTCATAATCTGCACTTTGAACGCTTTTGCTACGTTAGCTTTGACAGGGTTATGCAAAAGATATTCGTTCATTTTCAATTTGTTGGCGGTCTCCTGTAGGATTTCACGAAAAAAATCTTTACGGAAATACATGACCAGTATTATTCTGTTTAAACACTTGGAGTTTCAGAATAATTCCACATATATTTTTCTAGTTATTCAACAAATCGCAAGAGGCCGGTTACCTTTGGCCATATCGTGAATTTCCTAACTTGGTGTCAAACTTAACAGTTACAATTTTGCGTGTAAACATTCGCACTTTTTACTTAAAGTCCTAATCTGAGTCCTGGCAAAATAAAGAAATTTACTTTCAGATGCATTTGCAGTAAAATATTTAGTTTTATCAAAGAAAGTACTCATTTCATTTTCACTATGACATCATTTTCATTCACTGAAGCTGTCTGATGAGCATCTCAATCTGAGTGTTAGTAGAATGAAAAAAATATTAAAATGTAAAAGCATTATGAGTAAAAATGCGAAATTCTATATAGTAACGTCAATTTCTGCTTAAAAGTTAATATATATATATATATATATATATATTTTTTAATTTTAAAACGAAAAAGGTATCCGTAATGACATGGTAATTCAAGGAATTCCCATTGTTTGGGAGTCACTAATGTGAAGAAATTTCACAAAAGACTTTTAAAATAAAAAAACAAAAATAAAAAATGGGATTATTTTAAAAATTAGAGAGAGGAAGAGGGCATATCTGGAATTAAGTACTTTAGTTTTAGTTTTTGGATTCACTGATGAATTCGCACTTCTACTCTGGGCGGAATGTGATAAAGTAAAATAAAATTACATTATGGAGAGAAAAGTTTAACCTGTTTGTCACCATTTTGAAGAAATATCATAAAAAAGTTTTTTAAATTAAAAATAAAATACAAAAATAAGTTAACTAAGTTAAAAAATAGCTAGAATGGGCGCATCTACAAATGAACAACTTTCACTGAAAAAAGTAATTATCAAAATCGGTTCAGTAGAAAGCTCAGCGCTCATGACACAAAAAAAAAAAAAAAAAAAAAAAAAAAAAAAACGCTTTTTTTTTTTTTTTTTTTTTTTTTTTTTACAAATGCTCTAGAAGTTAGTATAAATAAATCAATGCGTCTAAATAACGACTATGTGAAAAAAGTTAAATAATAGATTTTTTTATTTTTATAGCATTTTCTGATTAGTTTAGTTATGTTCAAATAAAAAAATTTCAATTTATTTTACTTTATGATTTATAGAATAATTAAATATGATGTTTTTTCTTTATATATATTTCTTAATTTACTTTGTTTCTAAAGTAAACGCACTAAAATTGAGTAAGGCATTTTAAAAGCTTAAAACTGTCCAAAAAATAAACCCAGTATACAGAAAACTAATGAACTTTTACTCAAAATTCATTGAAAATTTGAATTTTTAAAAATGCATGCTTCTTTTTGAAAGGTAATTTTTTTAGTCGATATTTTGGCAATTATAACACGTCTGACCTCTCTTTTTGAGGTCAGTCTTTCTAAAGCTAAATTTTCATGTTTTACATTTTTTGCTATTTATAATGAAATCATTGTCTCATAATAATATTTCCCTTCTACTTTTATTTGAACTTTAAGAAATTTAATACATCTAAAGCACGATGGAAGCATTTTGTCTCGATTAAGAATAGCAGTATGACTACATACATTAGAGAAATAAACTGGTGGAAAACTAACTAACTACAGGTAACTAACAATAGAAAAAAAAAAGAAAAAGAAAAATTGCAAATTTTTTCATTGAGTCCAATTTTTTAGTACTGTTACATCATATTTATTCATTATTCTTGATTTTTAACAAAAATAATTTTGGAGTAGCGGAAGTTTCATGCAGTAAAATTATTCTTTTAACTTTTGCAAGACAAAAAAGAACTTTTATTGAAATTCATATCTTTTACAATCCTTTACAGATACATGCTCAATAATAATTAAAAAGAAAACCATTGAATCTGTTTTATTGTCTCTTTTTCTTATAAAATCTTATAAAAATTTGTTTCAACCATAAAGAAGTAAGATCCATCTCGAAAGCTTTAGTACAGCTTAAAAATATATTGATACGCTTTGATCACTAAAATGAAATAAGAAAAATATATATAAAAATAGATACGTTTAATTAACTTCACGTAATTAATATTTTTTTCACTTTTAAACCACATCACTTTTTTATTATAATTATGTGTTTATTTTATAATCTGGCAATCAATCAAATTAATTAAAAAGCAGATAATAGAATTAAAGAACATAAGAAAATGAGGGCTTTTAAAAGACTCAATCCCTCCTCATTCAAAGTAAAGAAAATTTTTTAAGACACACAAGTTGTGAAAATATTTAACTTTCTGTCTTCCACTTTTAATTGTTCCTTTCTGAAAAAACAATGCTGTGCATGAAGGATAATATTCATTTATTTTCATTTGTAATTGTAATAAAACAAATCTACTGACCAGAGATTTCAATTTTCAGTTATGTAGTTTTATTTTGAAATTATTTTATTTGGTATTTAAATCATTCAACCCGATGTTTAAGCTATTTCACATTTGTGTTATTAATTATTAAGAATAACATAGCAAGTAGTTTCAGGAAGTTAAAATTTTAAAATTGTACCGGAAAATGTGATTGCATGCATTCATACCTTTTTTCTGAGTTTTTTGACAAATCCCTCCCTCCCCATTATTTCAATAATTTGAAAACGGTTATTATTTAAAAATTAATATTTTAAAATTTCTGTCCGAAATAATTAAAATATTGACCTTGTCATAATGAAAAGCATTAATTCGAGCAATTATTCTCCTAAATGTTTTATAAATAATTGATATCCACATTGTTAAATTAATTTGAAAAGGATTATTTCGTTTAAGGTAAGGTTTTTTGAAAAAAGCTTTTTTTTTTTATTGACTTAAAATGTTCTTTGAACCTTTCAGAATTTATTGGTATGCCTGTTACTTTTATTTATGCATGCTACATGTGTACATGCTATATTGATGAATATATATAATATGATGAATATATGATGAATATATTCACCAATTAATGAATATATGGATATGCATTTTTTAAAATATTTAATAAAACGTCTAAAATCGCAAGTGGCCGATCACCTTTGACCATACTGTATATATTTCCAAATAACCGATTTTTAAATTATCTTTTTTACAGACAAGGTTCCATCAAAATTATATATGTATATACCAAAACAGAATCTGTAGTATTTTTTCCCATTTTTTCTGAATATGCGCGCATGGAGAGCTTCCTTGTCATCATAGCGTCATATCAGTATCGCTATCTGTTAGAAATTCTATGAACAATTTATATTAACTATTGTGTTGTAAGATAGCTACAGTAAATTTAAACTTTTTTTAAAACTTACTATATAAGTAACACTGACTTTTGTGTCGGTTTCAGATGCGCATCGTGGTGATATATTAGGTTTTCACCATTATAAAAATAGCCACTATACAATTAAAACATATACATTACAATACGAAAATAACGAGAGCGCTTGATAGAAAAAAAAAATTTCTGAAATCATTATACGTGAACAACATGCATTAAATACTTCCTTGTTGTGTTATTTAATATTACCTTTAGCAATTTCTTTTCAGAAACATCGTATTTATTCCCGGTCATAGTACTCAGTCATCGTTTTCTATACACCAAACTTTCTTCTGATATTTTGCCAGGTGTCGAGTTTTTGTTATTTGCGAGGTAACAAGTTTTTATTCATCAGTTCTAACCTTGAAGATTTCATTCGTAGTTTCCCGGGAAGATGAGAGGTGCCAGACGAATATAATTAATATTAATTATTACATGGTTTTTTATTTGTGGAGCGAAAATATTACGCTGGTGGAAGCAGTGGCGTAATTAACGGGGGGGAGCGGAGAGGGCGATCCGTCCCGGGTGTTATCCTCTAAGGGGCCCTCTAACCCAATCTTTATTTGCAAATAGAAAATATATTCTTATAAGATCTTGGAAAGAAATTCTGAAATAAAATGAAATTTTTAGTGCATGACGCAATAGAGTTAGTTCTCTTTTATTTGAAAATGTGAAATTTTATTCAGAATGGTGTATTTAAATAAGACATGCACCAAGGAACAAAAACCTACCTATCCAACGAGTGAGTAGCAAAAGCAAACTTAAAAAAAAAAAATTCTTCAACATATAAACACCATATTGATTTACGCAGACTATGGGTTAAGTAATTCGCACCTGTGGTTTTCCTTTTTTTTTTCTTTTCTTTTTTTCTTTTTTCTTTTTTTTTTTTTTTTTTTTTAAGCAGGAGGACAAAAGGTAAATAAGGAATGGTATAATCATTTGTTATAATAACGTAGAATTGTGATTGAAAAAATATGACGGTTCGGAAGGGGGGGGGGGGACACCAGGATGTCTTGGATGACACCATTTACATCCGCCCCGGGTGTTGAACATGCTAGCTGGGTGGAAATGCTTTGAATTTCGAGAATTTCGAAAAAAAAATTCATTGATGAATTTCACATTATTTATTTCTTAAAATAACTAGACGATCCAACACGGGTTTTCTGGGTTACAGAACGTACTACTCTGTGAGTAAAATACAGGTGAACACCTGTTTATTTATTTATTCATTACGTAGATTTTGTTAGAAATACTATCTATTGCAGTAGTTATCATAGTGTGACTTTTGAAAAAATTCTTCTTAACTTTTCATTATATGACCTCAGGAACCCAAAACCACCGACATCTAAAAAGTTTATATATATATACAGGGTGTCCAGAGAATAAGAAACTGATTTCAAAATTAAATTTCTCAAAAACAAAGATCGATAGAATTATACGGTAAACAATTTGTTTATTAGATAACCTATAAAAGTGTTATACAAAAATTTCGAATGGTGAATATTTTTAAAAAATTGTGTTCTTATTGCAAAGAATACTAGACTTGACATTTTTCTTCTTTTAGATTGCTTGCAGAGAACGAATGTTTCGGTATACAGCGCCAAATTTTAACGATTTTCCAACTAATTTTTTGGAATTTTGAAATATTAGATTATTTACTAAGAAAATAAATAGCATTTTTGTATGAAAAGTATCAATTATAAAATTTAAAAAAATTCTAAAATTTATTAAAAGCGAAACTTTTTTATTAACCAAATGTCAGATGTTAAAAGCCGAAAAGATTTCGTTACTTACAGAAACCTTTTTCATTCTGATTATTTTTATGTTTAAGGCACTTAGTTCTCATACACATATGTTAAATTTGTGTTTAACTTATATTGTCTTATTTATCTATTTATTTATTGATGAAATGTTAATTTCATTATGAAATATTAACTGAAAACAAACACTAAATTTTTATAATTTTTTACGTGTGCCAATGGGTTATTCTTTTGCAATTGAGCTGAAATAGACTGATTATATTATATAACGTCTTCGTTATTTTCAGACATATTTTTCCTTCATAATATACACAATGCCGCAAAGTTTCAGTGAGTATAAAACCTTGTTTGTATGTCTCATAGCAGCCCCAATTTTGGGGCGCCTTTTATTAGCCCTGATTGACCCAACATTCATTAATTCTCTTAACAGTTTTTGACAAACACCGCTTGCACAAAAAGTTTTTTTTTTTTTTTTTTTTTTTTTTTACGTTTTTTCTAAAAGCTTTTGAATAGCTCTAATTTTTTATTTTGTATTTTTTTTTCTCTGTAAAAGAGCTATAATTTAGCATTAATTTAAGATATACATTTTTCCTTGTTATTAAATCATATATATCTGTAAAAACAGCAAATAATCTAAATTGTTGGTCCAAAAGAAAAGAAAAAAACTAAAGCTTCATTATTTTAAATTACAACTTTTGGGGCGCCTTGTGCTAAAAACTCCAACGCTGATTCCGTTAGCTCGTTGTCATATCAAATTTTGATTGTAATTTCTATGTTCTGTTATAAACACTCTTCATGCATTATACATTTCAGAGATACCATATTTATTTCTAGTAGCCGAGGAGTTACAGGAGCTATTACGCCAGGGTTGAATGTTAGGATAATTATGCAATCATCCACCTAATGAATTCCATTGCTTAATGAGGGAAGCTACGTTACTCATCAGCCATTTCTTCGAGAATGTTGATGAGCAATTTAGTCACTGCTGTAGCTCCAATGGTTATGTCGCCTCAAGAAGTATTAAACCAGAGCTCATTCACTCCGGATGCCATTGTCTCAGACTATGTCAAAGGTCTTTCTAAACGCTTTTTGATTCACAGTGATACCTCGGCTAACGAATGCTTCTGGTAAACGATCATTCTTTTCTGATTCGGCTAAAGAACATCAACTCGGCATATAAACTTTCTTTTATGTATGTGTAATAACGTAATGCAACAGCGTTGCATTTTAATCGTATAAGAAATCAGTTTTGATTAACGAACATTTCAGTTAACGAATATAATTCAGAAACGAATTATGTGTATTAACCGAGGTATCGCTATTTTTGAAAAAGAAATTCATTTTGAACTGTTACCTTGAACATTTTTTTCACCTCCGCCCCCATTTCCCAAATTTTCAAACTACGTGTGTTGTGTTGTTGTTTTACTTTTTCGAACTATTCGTATGAAAACTTAAACTTTGTAAGTGTTAAAAAATAATAAATAAATCTATATTTGTTTAATTTGTTTTTGAAAATGTTAAAACAATAATTATGCTAGCAAAAAAAAAAAAAAAAAAAAAAAAAAAAAATGCAGTGGCAGAAGAATTTACGTTTGGGTATTCCACAGTTATGTTTTTCGGGATTTTGCCATAGTCTATGTTATCGTATTTGTTATAATGATTAAAGTGATATCTATATTTATTAGAACATAGTAAATACGGTAGAAGTCTGAATGGGCCAGAATTTCTAGGACCAAACCAGGTCCGGTCCGGTCAGTTCAAAAAAAAAAAAAAAGTCCAATCTAACTAAATTTTCACAAAAATTCCGAATTTTCTTAATATACAATTAATTTTTTTTTTTTAATCTGCATGTATTTATGGGAAAATTTAACAATAATTTTAGATTACAATATGTTTGCAGGTTAAATTATGCAGAATAACAACATTATTAATAACTTAGACTCATCAGACTCTTACATTTAAATAAAGATACCTAAATATACCGAAAATGAAAGAAAATAGATAGTTAAACATCATAGCTTTAAAAGCTGTTTAATAATAATAATAATAAAATTATGAAGAAGATTTAAAAAAATATTTCTCTGCAATTTATTAAGGCATGTGTCCAAATTTTCCTTTACCAAAAGTTCATTATTAGTATTGTTTATTTTTACAAAAGAAATTGCTTGCCTCACAAAACAACTTTAGCCACGCGAAAAGACCTAATCGCAATTGTTAATCCAATGGGAGAAATTTTTTATAAATATCTCTCTCTCTTTTTTTTTCCCTTCCCATTGCATAGTTGAGATTTATCTCTACAAAGGCTGTTTTTTACTTTTCCAAATTTGTGCTTTTTTTAATCTAGACTTTTTTATTGTGATGCTTTCACTTTTGAAACCGATTCCGAAAGTAAAGTTCCTCTGATTAAAAATAACTGAAAAAAAAAATTCTTTGTAGAGATAGAACTCAACTACCCAATGAAAAAAACTCATTTAACAGCATGAAAAACAAACGAGTTATGTTTTAAAATTTCCCCATTGGATTAACATTAACGCGTTTTCGAATGGCTGAAGTAGCCTCTTAAGTCTACTACTGGCTCGCCAGGTATATGTAACCTGATCCCGGCCCGAACCGAATCTGCTAAAAAGTTAAAACCCTGTTTCATACACAATGTAACTACCCGCTACTTAAAATACGGATATCTGGCGTATATATGATGGAAAACCCATGTCTGCCATCGGATTTTTTAAATTAATTAAAATTAAAAATTTTAATTTTTTAAATTTTTTGTGTGCGTGCATGTGTTTCTTTTTTGCGTTATCAATTCAAAATAAATGAATTACTATTTATAAATATACATTTATTAGCTTAACCCATTATGCCCCAAATGAGTAATGATACTTTACTTTATGTTTATCTTATTCAAAAAGCATTTTTGGTTGCAGAAAAGAAAAAAATGCATAAATAGTTTATTTCTTTTTCATTTGTATTTTTTCAACATTTCTTAATGCTTAAATATTGCTTGGAAAAAATTTCAATTAGGAAATATTTCTATGTAAGAGCATTGTTTTTGTACGTTTCCAAATTCTATAAAATACTAAAAAAAGATTTCATACAAAAGATTTAAGTAAAATTATAAATATTGTACAACATCCCTATGAATTCAGATTTAATTAATTAATTTTAATTAGCAAAATCCTTTTAAAATTTATTAAGTGATTGTATAAATCCTCTAATGTTTCAAGAATACACAAAAAAAGCTTTAGAAGATGAAATTTTAATTCATCCATTCATAAAGGATTAACAGTTGAGGTGAAGCATAGTACATTTGAAAATTCGTGTCCTCCATTTTTAAAATTTCACATTTGTTTTATTTCCCCGTTAATTTTTTCTATCATTGATAATTTTGAAAAAATAAAATAGTATAATTCATTTATCCTGAAATATCTCTATTATCCTATCTCATTTATCCTAAAATATCTCTATCGATCAAAATGTTTCTTCTTGTCCTGTATTAAAACAAATTAACTTTCTCTGTTATTTTCAGGGCTGTGGAGTCGGAGTCGGGCCTATTTTTGAGTAAAAGAGTCAGAGAAGGCGTCACTAAAAAACAAGCCAACTCCAACACCGGTCTTTTTTTTTAGACAGTTTTAATTGAAATCAGTTTGAAGTAAATCAATTCTACACTGTTTGAAATTTTGCCTTAGTTTGAACCAAATTTTGGTACTCAACAGCTGCCACCGTAATATGGTGAAATCTTGAACCAATATTTGGAGCACCTGTTGAAGCATAGTTCCAATAAATGGAATGAAGTTGAAACAGGAAGCTCCAAATGTTGGCACACGATTTCACCATCTTATGGTGGCAACTATTGAGCTTTAAAATTTGGTTCAAACTAGGGCAAAATTTTTAACAGTGTATGTAATTTAAATCCATAAAAGGAATTATTATTGTTATTTTTAGATTATATCGGGTTACCCAACATAAAGATTTCCAATATACTACTCGGCGTACACAGTAGATAAAAAATGTTTTTAATTAAAAACCCTAGTAGATCCCGAATTACTTCCGAATAAGTAAAATTTTCATCTTTATTATTATTTTTCCCCTTTCCATCGAAACTTATCTGCTTTGGAGGGCACGAATTAACAACAAATTCTAAAGATTTCCTTTCTTCAAGTCCACGCATCCGAAATAGTAAAATTTCTGTTTTGTTTTCTCCTTTAAATTTCGGTAGTTGGATTTTTCGGGTTTGTGGGACGAGAAATTAAAAAATTAGTAAAACGGAAAATATTTTTTTTTCTTTCAAAACTTTAAGAACTGAATTAATAACGAAATAGTAAAATTTTCGCCTTGGTTTTTTTGGCGTTCCTTTATAATTTTAATCAACAGTTAGTATATTAGTCAACCTGGAATCGCAGTCGGATTCGAAGTCATTAAAATTTCCATAGTCGGAGTCAGCCATTTTACTCCTGACTCTGCAGCTGTGGTTATTATAATGAATTGACCGAAAGGAACTGAATCAATGTTTGGTAAAATATGCCTTATGATTTTAAAATCTAAATCTTTTGCTTATATTAAAATCAAATGTTAGACAAAAGTTGCCCCAAAACTTATTTCCTTTCTTCAATATTAAATAATTTACCACTGAAAACATTTTTCTACATAAAAATTGATTATGAATTTTGATTACATTTCTAAGAACTAAATCTACAGATCAAGGGCACAACATCAACTCTGCAAGAAGCATTTCTCTTCAAACTATCATTTAATATTGGAAAAATTTAAATCACAGTTCCATTGCTTTTATATTAGTATGAAAGTGTTTTTAGAAGACTTAACCCTTTAAATGTCCTGCAGAATTTTACATGTAAGTTTTAGAGATTCATGAAATAATAGCTATAAAAATTATTTCAACGATAACTTGTTTATGATAACCTTATATACTTATTTATCATATATACTGCACAAAAATAACATTAAAATATTTTTTTTTTTTAATTAGCCTTCAAATTCAATGGTTATGGGCCACAGAAACACAGTAAGGACGCTTAAAGGGTTAATTCCTGAGAATTGTAACGCGAAATATCGTTACATATACTGACATTCTAGAACTGTGTATTTTTCTGAAAAGGTTTTATTATACAAGGGAGGGTCTTCTTCCCTGAACCCTTTGTTGTCTTATTATTTTAATAAGCTCTGTGGATTTCAGTACCTAAAATCAGTACTTAATTTACACTTGAGTTCAACGAAGCTGAGCTCTGGCATTTCCTTTTCCTTAGGTAACATTTAATGATTTTTCGGAAATCACCGGAGCTCGTAAATATTTTACTCCGTATCCCAGCAGAACACTTTCGAAACATGCGCGTAGCCAGGGGGGGGGGTGCCCTGGGTGCCCGGGCACCCCCCCGCTCGCGCAGATCTAAGATTGATTTTTTTTAAATCAAAATTTATAAAAGAAAAAAGAAGAAAAATGTAAGCAAATTTTGTTCAATTAAATCAAAACTAACAGTCTATGTTTTGAAATGTGATAAAAGAAGAGACCTTGATTCTTTCTTAAAATTAGAATCTTTACTACAATCTGTATTAATCACAGTAAATCAAAAAAATTGGTTTTATAATCCCAATTTGATGTCGTTTCTTTATGGAATTTTTTAACACATTTCTATTGCATGCTTATTTCCTTAAAAAATTAGAGTAAATTCTCGACAAGGATAGAAACTACTATTTATATCTTTGCTTTTGTTATCTAAAGTCTAGATAGAAGCAAAAAAAAAAAAATTGAAAGGAAATACAGATGTGAAACGATAATTCCACCATGTGATTAACCTGGAGAACGTAGGGGGTGGAATGTTATACAAATTAGAGATGAGACAGGCTCAGCCCCAGCACGAAAGCCCGAGCCTAAACCCGGGTCCGAAGCGGGCGCGGGCTATTTTCATTTTAGTATTCGGGACCGGAAGGGGGGGGGGGGGGCTCGGGCTCATTCTTTCTGAGAATTAAAAAACATTTATGTGTAGAAGAGATTGAAAAACTACTATTTTTTTTTTAAATTATTTATTCTTTTTCAAGTCATTTCAGTGTTATTTTGATCAAAACGAAAGAAAAATAAAAATATTTTTTTTTACGTTTCAATAATTGATTGTTGTATCAAAAGAAAATTTGTGATGCATGGAGATTTATGTCTACTGCATTTCCGTCGACGATTAATTGATAAGGCGCCTATCAAAATAATCATAAATAATAAATTAGCTTCTGGTTGGATTTTCGTTTAAGGCAGAAGATATTTTTTAATTCGATCGTTTATTTATTTATTTTGTTAGAGAATGATTTCTTCGTTTTTGATGCAGATTAGAGGCTTTAGGTTTGCAAATTATTTGACTGTGCACGTATCATAATCGTTCTTCATATGACAACAGCATTGTGATTTTTTTTTTCTGTTTGTTATCATGAATTTTGCTTATGCTGAGGATTTCCCTTCGAAGGTAAACATATTTTACATGTTATTCCTATAGAAAACATTCGATTAATGTTTCTTCTTTTCCCATAAAAACAACGGAACTTTAAGATAATTGTATTAATGTTTTAATTTGCGTTGATTTTAAGGTTCCCGTCAGTCATGGGGAATTGTTAAGCGAAATGAATTGATTATAGGTAAATGTACAGAGGATGTAGTGAAAGGTATACTGGGGTATATCTTCTGGATTTTTTTTAAGGAACACCGTATAACCCTCTGTTTCTCATGAAACCCATAGGATGTACTCTCTAGAATATACTCTGTGCCTTGAGCATATACCCTCTGCGTCGATCGTGTAACCTGTGGTTTTTTTACGACTACACCCCTGAAGATGTACACTTTTTATAGGAAATTGAAAACGTTTTTTGATTCTTCAGCATACAAATAGTAATTTCTATAAACTCTATCCATTTATTCATTACACTTCTTTAATATGTCCATCAAATTTTCTTCTTAAAGAACAAGAAATATGGGAATCATTTTAGGTATGAAGAATATTTTTATTTGATAGCAAATTGCTCTTTTCATAAGCTTGAATTAAATTTTTTATTTAACAGTAAATTTTATAAGAAAATTTTAAAAATGGGATATCACATTTGAAACAATTTTAAAATACCATTAAATCTTTTATTTATTTATTTTTGTATACTTTTTGTATCGGGCTCGGATCAGTGGCGGATCTAAGGGGGGGGGGGGCGATGGGGCGATCGCCCCCCCCCCCTTGGGCCCATAAAGGTTTTCAAACCAACATGAGAGATCTTCATGGAATAGGACTTAGGCTGAAGGCCAAGGTCGGCACGGCGCGGATCGGCCCGGGCCGCGCCAATTCATGAATCAGGCAGTTGCGGATCTAAGGAGGGGGGGGGAGATGGAGAAGGGGCGATCACACACCCTAGGGTTGGGCTGGGTCAGGTTTTCTGACTTTTAGAGCCGGGCATTATCCTGATCTTTATTTTTTCTGATGATTTGGGTCGGGCCAGACTTGTTTTTCTTCCATGTCGAGCCCTGCCTGGAGTCATTCTTCCTAAATGTCTGTATTAGAGAAGAGACAGTGCTCGGACCCGGACTCATTTTTTTTCTGAAACCTATAAATTTTATTTATCAATGAATAGAAAATATTAAAAGAACTTGCCTCCCCCCCCCCCCCCTTAAACATTACTTGTTCCTTTTCAAATCACTATATTGACATTTTGATTAGAATGAAGGGGAAGTAGAAATTGTGTTTTTTCTATTGTAGCTTTAGAATGCTATTTTAAAAGTAAATTATTAGTCACTTTTACAAACCTATTTTAGCCATTTCCGACGATGTTCTGGCGTCAACAAAAAAGCGGGAATAATGAATTTGTCTGTAGTTTGGTTTTTGTCTGTAGCAGAGGTTATTTTGTAATAGGGTTGTTTATTATCATTATTATTTAGACATTTAATGCGAAAAGGATATTTTCTTCCAACTTTAGTTTGCTTTTGGCGCATAATTTAGATTACTATTGTACAAAGCGTACACAGGTCGTAATCGCTTTTCATATGGAAATAATTTTAGTGATTGTTGCTCTTTTGTGAATTCTGATGATGCTAAAGCTGTTACTCTGCAATTTACGAAGTCACTTTTGGTCGTAAGTAAATTTAATTTCCATATTATTCCGATAGAAAGCAATTGAGCAATGTTTCCTTTATTCCTGTAAAAGCATCGTAATTTAACTTTTAATTTAATGTTATTGTCTGGGTCACGCCTACCCATAAGATTGTTATGAGGAATGAAATGGTTATGGTTAAAAATGTGCACTTTTTATAGAAAATTGATAAATGTTCTATTTGACAATAATGGATAATAATTTCTACAAGTTCCATGCATTTATTCATGAAACTCACTTCATTAACATGTCCATAATATTTTCTTATTAAAGGAGACAAAATATGAGACATTTTTTATTTATAAAGTACAATTTTATTTTATACCAAACTTTATTTTATATACTATTTTTTACCAAACGATTCGTGCAATTCTTCACTCCGAGCCCGATTCGGGCTGGCATCTTATTTATTATTCGTAAAAAATATATTTATGTTGCACATTTGTTTATGTTGCACATTTATTTAGCGAAATCTTAAGAAATGCATTTTTTAAAATTTACTTTTCTTCGTATTGTACAGCTTTACTATTATGATTTATATTATAAGTAGAAGTTAACCCAACCCGCAGCAAAAAAGAAGTCATCCGGACCCAAACGCAACCCAGAGCAAAAGAGGTTAACCTGACCCACTGCAAAAAGTATAAGTCAAATGGACCCAAATACGAACCACAGAAAAAGTATTAGTTACAGCTTGGTGCGAAAGGATGGGGGCGGTCGCCCTGGGTCCGGAAATTTAAACGACGTCAAATTTATACTACCAACGTCATTTTTGCCTATCACAAGAAAATTAGTTTGGGAGGGGGGCAAGCTGAAATTTTGTCCAGGCGCAGTTTTCTGTTCACACGCCCCTGATTAGTTAACACGACCAGCAGAAAAAAGTAGAAATCAAATGGGCCCAAACCTGACCCGCTTGAAAAAAGTCGACCGGACCCAAACCCGACCCGACCGCTTGAAAATATTAGCCCTGACCCGCGCATAGGATGCGAGTCTCCCAATTTTTAAAATCGCCCCCCCCCCCCCTTGAGGACTCTCCAGATCCGCCTTTGGCTTGGATGGTCTCGTGCTCCAATGTACTAAAAATCTTTCGGACGCGGGTTTCAAAAATCGAGCCCGAACTCATCTCTAGTACAAATCTGTGCTTCCTCTGAAAATAAGAAATGATGCTACGCAAAATTCAAATTAATATGGAGGTTGGTTCGTTGGTTATCTAAATTTCGTTTTTTGGGATCATATTTTGTCATTCGTACGGGCTCATTTTTTTTTAACGGGAAAATTTTATTTATTCATGAGTAGAAAATATAAGAACTATTTTTCACTTTAAATTGCGTACTACATGTTATTTCAATGCTACTTTGATCAAAATGACGGGGGGAACTAAAGTCGTACTTATTTATTTTAGTATTTTATTGCTGTTTGAAATGAAAACTTGTGATAATTACAGATTTATGTTTACGGATATCTTATTTATATATCTATCACGTTTAATTTATGTTTATGTATCTTTTTCTTATCCATTAGCAGCGTCGTGCGAAAGGGGGAGCGTATGGGGCAGCTGCCCCGGCGTGGAATTTTATGGGGAGCCAAATTTATACTACCAACGTCATTTTTGGCTTTTACAAGAAAAAGTTGGGTGGAGGGGGCGCCAAATTGTAACTTTGCCCCGGGAGCAGTTTTCTCTTCGCACGCCCCTGTCCATTAGATTTAGTTTTAAGCAATTTCTCATGTTTCTTCACGCAATGAAAAATTGCATTTGGGTCCTTTTTAAAAGAAGTTCTACACAATTATACCTTCTGCAAAAAACCTGTCTAATACGGAAATTTGATAGGTTTTATGGGGTTCCGTTTTATTAGGTTTTATTAAATAAGATATTGTTTGTACCCAACATGTTCATGTTAAAAAATTTGGGCACCCCCCCCCCCCCCCCCCGTTCAAGAGGCTGGCTACGCCTATGCGAAAAGCTAATAGCTTAAATTAAATTTTCTTGTATGCCCCATCTCTAAACCCTTGTACTGATTCCTACCAAAGCGTGATCTAGCGCATCACACACTCGGAGCAGGATATGCATAATAACTTTTTATGGACATGGTAACTTTTAAAATTCTGCACAAATTTCTTCCAAACAGACACATAAAATCAAGGGGTAGAAAATCTCGATCAAGTTTGTTAACGAGCAAAATTGGACCAAGGTGGGGGAAATAAGGAGACACTTAGTGAAAATCGAAAAAAAAAAACTTAACTTTTTCATTATAATATCTATCGAATCTGTTTAAAATTGTTATTACTCCTAGAAAAAGTGCCAAAAATTTTCAACCGCAGATATTTGATAAAAATTAAAATGAGCGAAAAAATAGGGTTTTGGGGAGAAAAAAATCATATGTTCCCCAATTTTCAAGTTATCAGATTCACTTTAATTTATTATAAAGTTTCTTAATCTTATCTAAAAATTTTCATACTGACAAGTTTTTTATAGGACAAACTCTTACTGCATAAAAAAATGAAAAAAATAAAATAAAGAGAAATAACAAGGAAAAAAAAAAATTATAACTTCGTTATTTCAGAAGATGTGCAATACGTTTGAATTTATTATACATTTTTAAACTTTTTTTATCTGCAACTTTTATGCTAACACGCTTTTGATGGGACCTCTTCTAACAGAAAAACAAACAAAAGTAAACGTTGAAGAAAAAAATATCGTATTAAAGTTGTACTCGAATCCAAACTTTTTATTTTCTGTCTTATTTATAAATTCATTTTTACTCTCAAACGCTTTCAGTTGCAAGGTTATTTTATTCAGAAACTATATAATGTACCGTATTGGTCAATTTTCTGATAAGGACAGAATATATTTCAAAAAATGCTCTGTTAAAGTGAGCATTTTAAACCGAATTTCCCGACGCGAAGAGCGGAAACGAAAAAAATAATCGTACTGAGAAATTAATTGTTTCTAAATCGAATTCTAATTAATTGAACGTAAAATAAAAACACAGCTCACTTATAAATCTCTTCAAAAAATCGCGTCAGCAGTTTCATGTTTTTACTTTTAAAAATGAGTCTGGAAATGTGTCACAAAAATTTAGAGTTGTTGAGAGTGGAAAAATATTTTTTTTAATATTGTCTTATTATGATTCCGATAAAATCAAGTTTTATAGAAATATTAAATTAAAACTCATCAAAAGAGTCCAGATGAAATTGTTAAACTGGGTTTGTGTCTAATCTTGATTTAGTTTTACTTGTTAAATTAGTACTTAATTTCGAAACATACCTTCGCCTATAAGCGGGGCCGGCACTGTTTTTTTACGTTCATGTGATGCGTAATTTATACCAAAGTTCACAAAAACACAACCCCATTTGTATCATTATTTTTGATGAATCTTTAAATATCTGTTGGAACCCTTTAGAGCTTATAAAAACAGCCCAGAGAAATTCACTAGAACCATATGTTGTGTTTTGCTTCTGTATACAAAAAAAAAAAAAAAAAAAAAAAAAAAAAAAAAATGGCGAATAGGATTTTTTGAAAAATCGCCATTTCGAATTTTAATGTTTTGTATCTGTTCACTTATTAGATTTTATTTTCTATAAATGCATACAGCCAAAATGTATTGAAACTTGTCTTTTCCTGAAGACGAAATTGCGTTAAAAATTTCAAATGATACATGAAAAAGAAATATCTAGGTGGGTGGGACGGTTGAATTGCTGAAGAATATGAAAGTTCCAATAGGGGGAACTGGGGCACATTGATACAGTTTTTTTCCAAGAATTTTATTGGTGTCCAGAAAGCAGAAATTTCAAGTTATTTTTCCTTATGGTTTCAGAAAAACTTGTGTAGTGTGTTATAAAAATGTACAATCGTTGTTTTATATATATATTTTTTGCATGTAATTTTGAAAAAATCAAAAAAGTCATTTGTATCAATATGCCCCATCCCCGGGGCAGATTGAAACACCTCATGGTGCACTTTGGTATGTGTGGGAAAGATAGAGACAAAATAGCACCAGTGCATATTTTTCATAGAAAAATAGTTAGCAAACCATTTTATATTTATTTATAGAAATTCAAATCACCCACAATTTAATTGTAAACTATATTAAAGCAATTAAAATGAAATGTATAATGACTTGATGTTCTGGCTGTTCCTTGTCTGATTATTGGCTGTGGTAACTTTGTCATAACTGGCACTTCAACCCTAGTATTATCTTCTTTCTTAGAAAAGATGAAAAAATTACCAGGTATTCTGTTTATAAATCGGTGTATAAACCTAAAATATAGGATAACTATATTAAAAATTCTGTTTTTAATATAATTATCATATGCTGTTATGCAGCTTGTTTCGCTTACTTAACATTTCTCATGTCAAAAGTACTTTTTTCTATGGAGAATCGATATAAATTTGAGATTTTCCAGGCTGCCGTTCTTTTCTTTTGTTATTCTCTTAGCACCAGATGTTGGGTAAGTTCGTGCGTCTTCTGTTTGCAGAAATACCATAAAATGTTCTAATATAAAAAAAATTAGAGCTATTTCACTTCAATAAAAATTAATATTAGAAATTTTTGTCGAAAAATGGTTGGATTAAGGAGTGTATGGTAAAAAAATAATAAAAAGTAGTAAAAAAGTGAACTAGAAAAAGATATAGGTTGTATCAATACCCCCATACAGCCATTTTGAATAAAATGAGTTTCAAATCCAACACTTCATAATTTATCTAACAATAAAGAATGAGGAGCTGATAAAGAGCAGCTTTACTTGCCAGGGAGGGTATTCTTTTCGGTTGAAAATACTGTAACAGTTGTATAATACCATTTCAATTGTACAACTCAAATTTACTTTTGACTTACAAAAACAATAAATTGTCCGTCCCATTTCATCAAACTATTGAATCATTCCAAGACTTTCTGTATGTAGTTGAATGCACTAGCATAATCTTTTGGAGCTGTTGTGAAATTCCTGTAATGACTCTGTGAGCAGTAGAGGGGGTGTATCAATGTGCCCCAGTTCCCCCTACTTATTTATTTATTTTTAGAAAATAAACCTTCCCTAAAATCACTTTTCTGAAATAATTAAAATATCGATTTTATGTTAATGTAGGTCATTTATTTGAAATGGTATTTATTCTCACAAGAGACTGCGCATGCATAACATTATATTACTTTTGGTGCGACGAGAGGTCTGGCACATGATATTTGAGACACCTTTAGGGGGAGGGAGGATTTGCCTTTTGATATCGTTTTATTTTTATCGTTTTCTAATCAAAATTTTCTCTTTTTATCTCTAACATGTGCTTTATTTTAAAAAATCTGTTAATTTTTTTTTTTTTTTTTTTTTTTTTTTTAGCCTATTACCTATTTTTGAAAAAATCTTTGGCATTCCTATATTTCTGTCATATGAATATGCATTTATAATCGGCTGTTTGAGAAACTAGGTCCAAAGTGTGTTTCAAATACTACTTGTTGTATTTACTAGTAAAAAAATGAGAAAGAATTTGTCCACTGCTTTGTTGATGAGGTTTTCCACACCCAACCCCTCTTACGATAATTATTTTTAAATAATTATTATTAAATATTTTTAAATAGTAGCTATTTCTTTTTAAATGTTATTTAGTATAAAGCTATTTCATGTAAATACAGATACTTTATTGATTTATCTGCATTTGAATCAATAAAGTTTCGAATAAAAAAACATATAACTATACCTGTATACTATCAAAAAAAAAACTGCAAAAATTAAAATAATTTGGATACATTGATAACGATATCATTGGGGAATGGAGGGGTCTTGGGATGATAACGTATTATATCGTAAGAAGTGTGTGTGTATGGGGGGGGGGGTCCAAAATTAAAAAAATATATGTATTAGCGTTATGCATGTACTGTCCTAAATATTTTATTAATTATTAACGACGGTAACTGTTAATCCCATTTATTTAAAAATAGCTATCTGAGCCTTTTCCATAATTTTTTAAATGCCGCACCATAGTTCGTGCTGTTGATCAACGACTTCAATTAATTTGTCTCGCAAAAATTATGCATTTTTGTTTATCTCGCGAAATGAATTAGAGCAAGTCTCTCCGGAACGATTTGGCTTTGTTTGAGCGTCGGATCTTCTAGCAAGCATGTATAATATGTTATTGACATTCGCAGAACCATGGGGTTCATGTCGTCGCCATCCAGATGATAGAGAAGATCGCGATACGACAGGAGGGATGAGGGTCAATTAAGGTCAACTCGCCACCCACCCGCTCTCCCGCTTCTTTTTGCTTTCTTTCTTCCTGGCATCCTGACAAAAGAACCTATTCTCGGCTGAATGCCTCCGATTGCGTTCGAATGAACCAATCATGTGATTGTGCTCCAGTTTTGCATTGTAACGGGCAAAGCTGAAGGCGTGCTGAGTATTTTCAGTTTTTTTTATTTTTTTTTTATTTTTTTTTATTTTTTTTTTAACGCTTTATGAAGTTTTATAAAAGTTCTTTCACGGTTATCAAATAAAAATTTAAATGATAATGCACAGACTGTGTTTCGTATTCTAGTGCTTTCTGGTCAGATAGTCGTATTTAATATACAGTAGTTCACAAAAGTGGCTATTTAAATGGTCCAAAATTGTTGAATAATTGAAAAATTTAAAAATAATGAGTAGTTAATTTTTTTCTTTCATAACAATTAGATCACATTTTTGTTTTAAATTGTTTTTTTCTAGACTAAAAAAATATTTTATACTTAAAATTGATAATTTCTTTCAAATTGATACAAAATTTTCTCACAAGTCAGTGGTCAATTTTGAATTTTCAAGAAAAATTATTTGCTATGTACACAAATATGAAATATATGCAGTGTTCACGCCGACATTTGACCAATTTTAGTAATCTGGCTAATTAAAAATAAAAAACATTTGCCAAATGAAAAAAGTAGTAGCAAAATAGATTCGCTGTGTGTAGCACAGAAAAAATTATCTTTAATCCTTTAATGTACCCCTTTTTTCTCAACATGTTCTAAAATAATCTAAGTTTTTATAACTGCGACAATGATTGTTATTAATCTAAATTCAACTATCTGCTAAAAATATATTAAAAATGTGTATATTCTAAACATTTTGCGTAATCAAGAAAAATTCATTAAAATATTATGAAATAAAACTTTCTAAATTAATTCAGAATTTTAAGATCTTGCACACAATGAATCTGAAAAATCATAAATCTTATTCAAATAAACTTTTATTTTTCTAGAATTCTTCGGCTTTTCTTAGAAGCCCATACTTCGTTGTCGTTTTTGGTTGCGTACATATTTCATGTTCAATTTGGCTTTTGGATGCCGAAGGCAATCCCAGCCAACTATTCATAACGATGAAAGCAGATTCGTGTCGAGCAGCCAGATTTTGATACGAATTCAAATTTTTAAAAAATTAAAAAATCGCGATCTTTGATTTAAAGTTTTGAAAATATATACTACAAATTTCTATGAAATTTCGTAAACATGCAACCGACAGAAATAAATAACCGACCAATAACGCTTTTCATTTCACTAATAAATAGTTATGAACGAATTTGGCGCATGATGAGAGTAATTCTGTTTGTGTTTTTATTTCTACTGTCTCGACGCCTTTGTAATAAACATCTGTAAAATTAGCATTGGCACTTGTTTTTTTTTTTTTTTTTATTCCACCGGTTTTATAATACTTACTGTTGCTTTGGCCGATATTAAATCGAATTGGTGTTGCATCAATATCTTTGAAAATAAAGACTAATTCATGTGGTACGGTGCAATTGAACTTGATAAGCAACACACACACAAAAAAAAAAGAAAGAAAAAGAAAAGAAAGAAAAGGCAAAAATTGAGCACTACCAATTTGGCGAATTTAATCTCTTGTTTACTCGCCAAATGAAGAATTTAGTCGCAATTTGGCGCAATGGCGAGCGATAGTGAGAACACTGAATGTATGGTATCATAAACGAGGACAATGTCTTTGGCATATTCTGTATTAGTTATTGAAACAATTTATTTTTCAATAAGTAATCCTTTACACTTCGTTTTAACGAGTGCTTCTAGACAAAACATTTCGTTGAATTTTTCGAAAAATAATATTCAGTTTGTTTTTATATAAAAGAGCACCTATCAGAAAAATTGTTGAATTGTTGGATTTAAATAAATTTAATATTTGAAATAGTTAAGCACCTTTCAAAGCATTCTGTAATTCAAAATCTGAAAAAATCAAGCAAATTAAAATAAATAAATAAATAAAAAATAAACACTACTAAATAGGTCTTTTTTTTTTTTCATTTAACCTTTTTGGGGTCTAATTTTTTATTTATTTTTTATTTATTTATTTATTTATTTATTTATTTATTTTTAGAAAAAATTATTTTTACGTTAATAACATTAACACTAGCTATGCAAATTGATTAATTAGTATTTATCAAATATCTAATTGTCTGAAAGATAACGTATGTTCTTGTTTTGCGTACTATTCAATTCATATTCATATAACAATGGGCTAAGGAATAGTTTTCGGAGATGTTTAGAGAATATTGTATTACAATAAGGTTTAACTTATATTAAAACTTTCTAATACTTTTTGTGCATTATTACACATGATTCTTTGAGGAAAGTAACTTTCTTTTTTATTTGAAGAGAAAATATATGTATTTACCATAAAAGAATCGCATACGGTGCAAAAAGAATTAAACAAATAATAATTATTATTATTATTACTAAATGCCTAAACCTAAATGAAGTCATATTGTAAATGCATAAACATGTACTAACATCACTACATCTAAATAGTAGCAAAAATATATCTTAACACAAAATAACACATTAAAAGACATGTACTACACTGTAAAAAAAATCTGTAACCTTAGTAATCTAAATTAACCGAAATCTCTTATGCTTACTAAAATTTTATGTGTACACTGTACAAGAAAATGATGTCAATCTACAAAACTTGTAAGCAAAACTAAAACCATCTGTAACTTTACAAAAGAATTTACTAAAATTTTGGTAACTTTACTAACATTTTATCTATAATGCTCGTTATCGTCACTTAAAAAGTTCTTGGAATACGATTTCCCAAAGAAATTCTTAGTAACCTTAAAATTTGTTTGATTCAAAGTGCAAATCTGTATCTGTTACATGAATTTTTATTGTTGCCGTTACATAAAAAGTTCTTGGAATACAATTCTACTAGAAAAATTTTTGTAACTTTCCCAATTTTTTTTTACAGTGTACTACATGTCCGCAAAAACCCGATTTTTTTTTTTCTTTTAACCTAAACCATATGGGTTTTTTTCATGAAAAACCTAATTTTAGAAGGAATATTTTTTCAATAAAACTGGCTTTAATGTTGCTTAAATTATTTAATTCTTTAATTGGTGTAATGATAATCTCTGGAATATTATAAATAATACCCTTGTTGTTTGTACGTTTTCTTCTAATCAGATAACTTGTGGTTTTACTAAACGCTTTTTTTAAAAATCAAGCATAAACTGTTGATAGTCAGATACAAATATGCTCATGTTAGCATGAACTACTTACTCCATTTACTGAATCAAGACAAGTTATCTATTAACTGATACTCCGTATACCATTACCTTATGAATAATTAACATTTATGTAAATTTCGTCAATATTTAAATAGCAACAACTCTGATGATCATTCAAATAAGCAGTTAAACATGTAACGGATGAAAGATAAGAAAGACATTCATTGCCTTGGTTCCAGATATTATGTTTACATGTGCATAAACGAACTGTATAATAAATGAATGGGAACTGAGACTGTTGACTTTTGAAACAAAAATGCGTGTTCGCATTTTTTTCTGTCTTCAGGTGCAATAGAACTTCATTATCACAGGAAATGCAATCCTCTCAGATTATAAAATACCAAATAACATGGTACAAAGTATTTGTAAATATAAAATTAATTAAACGAATTTTTATGCCGATAATTCAAATATTTTTTTCACACACATGCCTTAGTTACTCTCGTTACGTTTTGGTAAAGAAGCTGAAGCCCTTCTATATTCATATATACATATATCATGACCTATAACAGAAACTGGTTGGATGTTTTGCTTTTGTATTATGGCTATGCGCCCCTGAAGAGAAGTCTAATACAAAAGCCTTCTACAGTCTATTTCTCCATTTACCTTTCTTAACTTTGATAATCTACTCTCTATATCACTCCAAATGATTTTATCAGGATTTCATTTTTTGTGTTAATTATACTTAAAGACAGTATAAATACTGGTTTCATTGGATTATTGTTATGGTAATATCTGAGTTACTTTGGTTTTATTTGTAAAAGTATATATATATATATATATATATATATATATATATATATACATATATATATATATACATATATATATATATATATATATATATATACATATATATATATATACATATATATATATATATATATATATATATATATATATAAAACAAATTTATTTTGGGTTACCGTTTAAAAAAAATGTCGCAAAAGTGTTGAAACTGTAGCACATAATTAGGAGGCTTCTTGTAATAAATTGTATTCATTTTTATGAAGCTATGCATAGTCGTGGAAAAATTAATGTTTTACAAAAACAATCTCAAATTTCACTAAGTATTTTGCTTAAAATTTGCAAAGAATCAAGAATTTGCAATCAATGAAAGATAAATTGCTTTAAATAGTTCCATGAAAGTACATTTTAAATAGTAAACTGTTGCATGAAAAAAAATTGAAACATTGTTAGTTTTTTCACATTGTTATTTAAATCCTTTAATGATAATTCTTATTTGTGTGTTTTTAATTATAAGTGCATAGCGTATAATACATCAGAAAGCAGTTTTCAACTCAAAGTTTTTATCAATTTACACAATGCTGTTTAATTTTTCGAAATTATGTAAAAAAGAAAGCTATGCTAAAGTGTAAAAAGTGCGTTTATTCTATAATTATCGTTTTCTACACTAATTGGGGAAGGGGGATTCTAACTGAGTTAAAAAGTGTGTAGGCTAGAAGTCGATTTCTAACCCAGGGCCTCTGACTTAAACTGCAAATGCTTTGCTGATTGACCAACCTGGACGACACAATTCACTCATAACTCTTTTATCAAACATCTGATCTCTCATATGGGACAGCGAGCCTAACAGCAAAAACCTCCGGAAAGGAGCTTTAATAAATTATAGATACTTAATTATGCTTCTTATTGTTTTAAATCAATCATACTAATCGGTAAAGAAGTCATACAAATTGGATTTTTTCAAGAAGTCTAGGCCAGAAGGACAGTTTCAAATTTACAATTTAAGTCAGAGATTTTTTTATTTGACTTCTGGCTAGCATACTTTTTTCACTCAATCAGAAAAGATTAAACAAATTGGATCATATGAGTTGCATACATTATGCAAGTTGGATTTTTTCCAACTGGATTAAACAAGTCAAGGCCAGTAGCTATGCTTTAAATTTTCAATTTAAGCCAGAGAGCCCGGATTCAAATCGTGGCTAGCATTTTTTTTTTTTTTTTTTTTTTTTTTTTTTTTTTTTTTTTTATTCAATTAAAAAAATTGAAAAAATCACCTCTTGATAATCTTTTTTTGTTGTTTCTGTGATTTAGTTAAAATAATAAAGCACTGTTTGAAACTCATACCTCAAAATAACATGAATTAGTTTCAGTTATCAATTTAAAGCATTAGCTCACGAGTGTCTTAGCCTGACGGGGACAGTACTGACAGTGCTTCAGGATTCAGGAAGAGCTCTCCTATTTGTATAGGTCTTGCTGCCAGAAGTCATTGCTGCCCTTTATTTGTTAAGATTTGTTACTGAATTGATTACTTTCACAGGAAAAATTCTATTTTTTTTTTCTTTTTTTTAAAAAGCCATCGTTTTGCATAAATATCTCGAACACGTCAACCATCTATATGTATATATATATATATATATAAATATATTTTATTTCATACCAATATTATGATAAAGTAGATATTTTTTACCTACATAATAGGGTCGCATTTATGTTATAACCTGATCTTGATCACTCATCTACCTTATAAATCCTCCTCTTCAGTGCTGATTTCACCGCATAGAATTTTTGTCATGTAATAGCCCTCGTATTTATGAATCATTTGGATGTGATTAGGTATATGCATAGGACTTATCAATATCTAGAGTGAGTTTATTGGCCAGCTTGATCCATCATCTTGTTTCAAAGTAGCAACAACTTAACCAAGGACAAGCAAGGCAACTTATGCAGGGGCATGCAGGGCAACTGCCCCGGAGCCAAAGTGAGAATAATTAGGATTTTCACCAAAATGTGCTAAACGATTAAAATTAGCCAAAAGGAATTAAAATTCATGTTTTTTGAAACATAGGAAGGTAAGAGTGGTCCTCCTTCCTCTCTTTGCTTCCTGTACCCCATTCATCTGAGCGAAAAAGAAATGACATTAGAAAATTAATAATTAAAGTTTTATTGTAACAACTTAAAATTCTAACATTTTCAAAAGAAATTCTTTATTGACATTTTTCTAGTAGTATCGCAAATTAAAACCATTAATTATGACCAATTTGCGTCATTTTCTTTTAGCTATCTTCTAACATCGATAGATAATCAAAAAATAAGTTTGCAAAAAGATACCAATCTACCAATTTTCTACTATCCTGTTAGTGCTTTTTCTTAAAGTTGTGACTATCTAATTGTGATACCCTGTATACAGATGTGAACTGCACCGATTACGAAACATCTACATACATAAATTATGTATGAAGTTTAGTACAAGCCACTTCACATTATTTAAAAAAAAATTCTATCAATAGGCTGAGGGCTCTCCCCCCCTCCCCAGAATGATACCTGTCCCGGGGCCGTTCCATAGCCATAGTCGGGTCCTAGACTTAACGAGCACAGAAAATAAAATAATAATCAGAATTTATTTTTTACTTGAGTGTTTGGCATTGATGCAAGAATTCAAAAGCATTTTCTTCTTTATATCTTTCTTTCTTTCTAACCGATGACCAGGCCCCTACCTGCCGAGTTTTCTCAGCTTAACGGGTTAGATACCTGGTATCGGGGCGGACGACCGCCTAATTGCCACGTAGTGGCAATAAACTTTGCTTCGCATGCCATCATTTCTGCAGTAATTGCTTGTCGTTGAGCATACTTTGTTTCGCTTGTTAATTAATGGTACATCCTGATGTTTGAACTGCAGTTGGCTTCGTAAGATGGTCTCGTAATTTAGAGCTTTGATCAGATGACGAGACTTTCACCTGGCAAGGCACCTCCAGAGGTATAATTCACAGGTAGCTTGGAGGACTTTGCACCCACGACGGATTTTACATGCACCAGGCGCCATTAGCGTACATGATGGAATTTTAGCCGGCAAAGTGGGGACGATCTACGCAGACAAGTGCCGAGGTCGGCTGATTGTGGCTAACAGTTACTGGACTGAGTGGTTTATTGCCTTTGTGAATGTACTGAGTTTGGCACCGCACATCTCTCCCACTCGCCGTGCCAAGTAAAATGGGCCTGGAGCTAAAAATTTTTTGAGCCGAGACGGTGGCATGTCCTTAGCAGACAACAGGAAGGACAATTTTGAGGGAGATTTAGAAAAAAAATAACCAAAACTAAAAAAGCCGAAATGCTAAATTGTGCCAGAGAAGGGAGAATTTTTGGGCCGAAATGCAAGGCAGTCGAATCGCTGCTGGTGATGGCTAGATCCCTCCTTTCTATCGTACCCAAAAAAAGAAAAAAAAAGTGCTCCATGGGCTGTCCCATTGGAGCGGGTCCGGTAGCTCGTGCGGACAGAGTCCAAATGCACCTAATAAAGAGGCGTACTGTCACTAGAAATAAACAAGGGAAAAAAATCGAAAAAGGAAAACCCCGAACACGTTTCGGACCGCACAGAGTCCCTTGAGTCTCTGCGTCGATGAGGTCAACGCGTGCGGATCGGGGTAAGTGGGCTAGTAGGTTGCTTCCCATTGCTCTTCGGACCGCACAGAGTCCCGTGGGTCCCTGCGTCAATGAGGTCAACTTGAAAGCCTGAGAGGCGTTAGCCCACTAGGGGGGATTCCAGAACGGTGTCGGACCGGACAGAGTCCCTTGAGTCTCTGCGTGTATGAGGTCAATCTGTACGGTTCTGGTGCAGTTGCAGTGGACTTGATTGGTGCTCCCGAATCTCTTCGGACCTCACAGGGTCCCTTGATTCCCTGCGTCGATTAGGTCAACTTGAAATTTTCGGGAGCCAAGTCCTAGGGGAGGGAATCCTGGAAGGTAAATGGGTTAGTAACATTGCTATTGTTAAAATTAACCAGATAGTTCACTTAACCCCAGCACACCCCGTGAATTCTCTTTTGATTTTTTTTTTTTTTTTTTTTTTTTAATATATATCTTATCTTGTTTACAACTGGACGGACAAGCAGTTAGGCGGGGGCGGATGAAGCTTTTTGATTTGTCGTAATGTGCAGCTTGCAGATCCGAGATGTCTTTCGACGTGCTTGCAATAGTATTATTGCGGGGCACCTGTTTCGGGCCGTGGATACTGCTGTTACTGCACGACTTCTCTATATCTTAAAAAGAGACTAAAATATACAAGTTTGAAATTCTAACATTGAAGCCATTTTAATACAAGACAGTGGATTAAAAATAAAGGATTTTTCTACAATCAGAAGTAATGTATGAGTTTTAGCAAACATGGTTTTTCCGTAAATTTATTTTTAATGATGTAGCCGTTGTTTCTATTTCCCTACATTTAAAGCTATATAGTCATGTAATAAATGACGTCATAATTGATTTAAATATCCATATATTTGTATTAATAAAATACCTGTACATGCTTGAAGTCACATGCTTGAACACACGCACGTGCATAACACGGTTCATCAACATCGAATTCTCGTTATGTTTGACGATATTTGACGAAATATCACTATCTTTGCAATAGCCGATATTTTTTTTCTTAATTCTCACCTAAATTTACTTTGGTGAAATCTAGGAATCATCTATAATCAGATTCCAAGCATTTTAGTTTCGTGTTTTTCAGCAAAATAGAGAACGTATCTCTTCCTTCTCAAACATACTGATTTTTTTTCTTTCTTTCTTTTTTTTCCTTTTTTTTCTTAATTATAGTTATCTTTTTTACGTAAAGCATCAATACTATGCGATCCATTAATCTCTTGCTCTATTTAAGCCATAGTATTAATATTTAAAAACATGCGTGCCGACATGGGAAGCAGAATTTCCTGTCGCTGAATTTTACAATTAAATTTTCCTTTATATGTAACAATTCATTAAAAAAGTAAAAGTTGTAAATCTCTGGCCCGATGACTTTAAACAATTAAACAAAAAGCAAGTAAAAGTTTATCGTAAAAATTTTGTTTCTCTGATCCCCCCCCCCCTCTCTTTCTCTCTCTTATGCTCCTTTATTTAAGGTAATTTTTAAACACATTAACGCAGAAGCGCAAAATTACGGATTATCTTGCATGGATGTTTATGAAAGCTCATTTCGTCAAATCAAAAAAAAAAAAAAAAAAAAAAAAAAAAAGAAAGAAAGAAAAAAGAAAAGAAAAGAAAAGAAAAAAATCTTGTAGAAATTTTTTTTTAAATATTTTAAATTCTGTACTGTTTTTTATGTTAATAGGCTTAAAAACAATTCTACCAGAGAATGTGTGTGCGTGAGGGGAATGGGAGTTGGTTGTCAAACATTCTTATTTCATGTTTATAATCTCTGTTTCAAAAACCTTCCCATGTTCGAGCCACAGGCATATCTGTTCGAATATCTTGTCTTTCTCTGAACTTTCTTCTATCTACGACCATATCCAAAAATATATTATAGTTGATAGAAAACGAATTTCTAAGAAATGTGTAGGCACTTGGTGGTGAATGGTAGCACTTCCGGTGAGAATTTACCCATACATAAAAGACACCTTACTGTACCTTTGAGTAAAAATGACGTGTTATACTTGTCATCAACTGGGTGTCAGGAGTTAAGCGTTACACTTCCTGCACTTCTGCTTAAAACAAACACCACCCATCCATCCATCGTTAAGTAATGCAGGCAGCTTTGAAACTCATCCAGAACAGATTTTTCCGCAAGGTGATATTTTGAATGCGAGCCAAGATATGAAATTGTCTCTTACAATCTTGAACATATCTCGTTTAGAATTGCTTCGTCCTGATTCTTTTTAAATATTTAGTTTTTACGTTCTTTTTTTCCTCCCCAATGTAATTCATTCTAGCGTGATTGCCTAAAATAGAATAAATTTGGAAATGGCAATGAGGTATGACTGATGAAAATTACTGTTATTATTATTATTTGACTGCATTGGTAAGTTCGAGCCGATTTTTATTAACATTTTTTTTAAATGTTCAATTTTTTTGCTGAAATGTTTACAGAAACATGATGTGAATTTATGATTAGTCTAAATTTCAGACATGGATTTATATTTTGATGTCATAATTGAGGGTTATATTTTTGGTAAGTGAAATTGAAAATGATTTGTTCTGAAAAAGTACGGCCGGTCGAATAAAATTTGTGTAACAGACGCCGGAGTCAAAAGGATTAAACTGGAAAAGACAAAATATTGTTAAAGTTAAAATTGCTGAATAAAATAAATAAATAAAACGAATCAATGTAAGGTGAAGCCTTCAGTTACTGATACCTAAGTATAAAAACTGACACTTCAGCAAAAATCTAATTCAAATAAGCATTTTCTTGTAAAATTAACAAAGTAATGCCATTTTGTGGTAATTTAGACACTTTTTTGTAGTCAATTTATTTACCTCTAATAGGCCAAAAACATATTCAATGAGTAAGAAATTTTTTAATTAGACAAAAAGTACCTTTTTGAGGCGATCTTATTTCGAAAATTAAGGTAATGCCTTTTTTAATCTTTTTGTAATGCAGCCATCGTAAACTTTTTCTTACAGTTACTCTTGTAAAAAAACTAGTTAAAAGATGCTTGTTATACATTAGAATCATGATTTCTGGTTCATAGTTATTGCTAATAAAAAATTAACTTAATGAAGGGTGCCAGTTATTGGTTCCAGCAATTTTATTTCTACTAATACAGCTTACTACAGCAACATTAATTATTGATAATATTAAAAGAATTAGAAATCTATTATTTAAAAATATAGAATAATAAATTAAATGTATCTTATAGTCAATATCATTAAAATTTAAATTGTTCTTGTAACGCCCGATACCGTTTGTCAGTTACTGTTTCATAAATATCGATTATTGGATTGCAAACAATTTAAAACATAAAAAAGGGAGCACATGCATCTTTAGTATGACATCTATATCAATAAGATTTAAGTATTATATTTTTATAATAGAGATTAAAGTATTTTTAAAGCATAAATTCCCTCACTGTAAAAAAAATTCTGTAAAGGTACTAAACATTTTTTAGGAAACTGGGATTCCAAGAACTTTTCCTGTAACGGTAACAGCAAAAATTCAAGTTTCAGAATCGGTTACATGGATTTTTCCTGTTACCATTACATGAAAAGTTCTTGGAATCCCAATTTCCTAGAAAATGTTTAGTACCTTTACAGATTTTTTTTTTACAGTGCTGAAATATAAAATAACATTTTATTTATCTTTGCAAACAAAGTATCAGATACTGGTTCACTTTGTGTCATTTATTGATTTTTCAAAATAGTGTTGGTGTCTGTTATAGTCCAAGAGCCGACAGTTAAAAACAGTTAAAAATTTTATGGAAAAATAGAAAATAAGGGAATCTAATGATCCATGTCTACCGGAAGTGAAGTGATGGATGAACTAAAATTTAATACCACCAGTCGTTTATTCGTACAAGGGCGTGCGAAGAGAAAATTGAGCCCAGGGCAAAGTGGCAATTTGGAGCCCCTACCCCCATTTTTTTCTGGCACAGGCCAAAAATGACGTTGTTAGTATAAATTAGGCACTCCTTAAATTTCCACTCCCGGGGCGACCGCCCCCCTCTATTTCACACGTCGCTGTATTCTTAGGTTTATCATACTCTGTCTTACAACCACTTCATACCTTTGATTGTCGGGCGAACAACACAATGAAAATTCTACGATTAAACCACTGGTGGTATTAATTTTTGGCTTATGCACCACTTCACTTCCAGCAGGCATGGATCATTAGATTCCCCTATCACTATTCTTCTATAAAATAAAGGGGTTTTTTTTCTTGTGCTCGATACCTTAGGGTTTTGTTCTATCGCCTGTTGGACTGTTAATGTAGTTATCAGATTTATAGAAAATTATATTTGTTAATAATGCAATGCACAATTTTTTTAAATTTTG
This sequence comes from Maratus speculifer, assembly GCA_964019185.1. Lineage (NCBI taxonomy): Eukaryota > Metazoa > Arthropoda > Arachnida > Araneae > Salticidae > Maratus > Maratus speculifer. The sequence goes on from OZ025289.1 coordinate 245,980,225, forward strand.
TACACTGTAAAAAGAATCTGTAAAGGTACTAAACATTTTCACGGAAACTGGGATTCCAAGAACTTTTCATGTAATGATAACAGGAAAAATCCATGTAACCGATTCTAAAACTTGAGTTTTTGTTGTTACCGTTACAGGAAAAATTCTTGGAATCCCAGTTTCCTAGATAAAGTGTAGTGCCTTTACAGATTTTTTTTACAGTGTATACAGTACATTTTTAATGTATCTGTACTATCTTTCTTAAAAAGAAAAATAAGTAAAATGGATATAAAATGGAATTAAAATTTTGTAATACTACACTGTTAAAAATCTTGTTCTAGTTTGAACCAAAAAAGTTTGTTTTTTGGTGCTCAATATCTGCCACCATAGGATGGTGAAATCTCGTACCAACATTTGGAGCTTCCTAGTTCAACCTCGTTCCAAGTATTGGAACTATGCTTCAATGGGAGCTCCAAATTTCGGTTCAAGATTTCACCATCTTACGGTGGCAGATATTGAGCACCAAAAAACAAACTTTTTTGGTTCAAACTAGAACAAGATTTTTAACAGTGTAATTTAAACTATAAAGAATCATTCTTAAGGTGTCAGTTAGTGAAGGTTTCAATTTCTATTAATATCGTTATATAGTTATTCATTATAGTTATCATTTAAATTATATTTGTATACTTCCGGTATTAAAGAAAGTTTTAATGAAATATTTTTTTTTTCTTCTTTAAACAGCTCAATATTCAACGACTACTGATCCCATAATGCTGTCGACTCCTAGTTTTTTAAAAGTGATGGAAGGAGATACCGTTATCCTGCCATGTAATGTCTTAAATTTAGGTAAGATTTTTCTCTTTTTTCTGTTATTTATTTATTACACTTATAACAGATTTGATTACACTAAAGTCATGGGGATCTCAAAAATAGATACAAGTGTTATAGTCACAACAATCTGGCTTTATTATTTACAATGTTAAAAATCTGAAGAAAGCTCGCGAGTCACTCGACCATTTGTACAGATAACGGTTACTTGACCATATTATTAAGAGCTTCCAATGGTCGGAATAGAAATAAAATACGGTTATCGTTTCTCTTAGGGTTTCGTTCATCTGACGAAACTCTATTTCGTCTCTGTCCCCTGTCTATCCGTACACAATAGCTGTATAAGTCAGAGACTTTAAATTTCATGTACTTACAGCTGAATACCTTGTGTCACGCGACTAATCATAAAATTTTGAAAATGTCTATTATTTCAATTAAATTAATTTTCTCAATGTCATCCGTTCATTTTTGCGAAAAGAGAAGCTTAATTTGAACGTTTTGGGTGCAAACATCATGGTTTGGAGAAGGATGAGGGGAAAGCATCTCGTAGTAAACAGAAGGGTCTTAGTTACCCTGTGTGGGAACTTAAAATCTTCATCTTAAGATGGATTTAATATGAAAGAATTTCGTATTTTTGGCCAGATTAAGGGTTTATATTATTAGGGTTTCGTTCATCTCACATTCGTAATATTTTTTTAAATACAATTTTCTTTCTAATAAAAAAAAATTGCGATTTTTTAATGATTCAGTATTTTAAATTTAATTTTATACAATTTTTTTCGTTTCTAGAAATTAAAAATTTTATTTATGTCTCCGCTATTTTTTTAATTCGAATTTTTAAAAAATTTAGAGTTTTGAATTTTATTTAAATGATTCGATTTGCACATTTTTTATTTGATTAAAATAAATAACTTCCTTTTTTATTTATTTTTAAATTAAATTTATTGGTGCTACCATCTATGTAAGAACTTAATAATTATAAGTTAACAATTTGAATTTATTAATTAAAGGATAAATTATTTTGAAAGAAATATTAAACGAAATCTGCCGTGCGATCTGCGGTCAAATTTAGACACTTGTTCTGTTTTTCGTTTATTACATTAACAGCAGATTTGATGACTGTGAAGCCACGAAGATCTCATAAAAAGATACAAGTGTATTGGTCTCAAAATCTGTCTTCTTTATTCACACTGTTAAAAATCTGTCGCAAACTCTTTAATCACTCGGCCATTTGTACAGATGACTGTTACTTGACCACATTATGGAGAGCTTCCAGTGGTCAGAATGGAGATAAATTACGATTATGTGATCGTTTTTAGGTGCGTTCGTAATTATGTAAATACGTAGCACCTACTAAAAACAGTTGTCATTCAGTCCGTTCCTCCACATATAACAACGGAAAAACTACCTAACCAAATCGTTTTAAATTTAAAATATATAATTATTACATAATTTTGTCGAGTCATTTCAAATTTTATGAAAATCGGATGCATAGATCAATTACAGGGACGATCAAAAGTATTCAATTACATTACAGTCAATGGGAAATAAATGTTTCAAATGCATTTTGATGGTGTTACACTTACTCGAACAAAATAAAATTGGTATGCATCTATAAAGTACATATTATGATATGTATTTTGCATAATCTGTGGTGCAAAGAATATTTGTTATTGATTTACAATGCCACACAAAAGTATTCCATTACATAATGGTATAGGTATAGAACATTGTTTGGCGCGCACTTTAATTGTAGTTAACTATTTACAGTTTTATGACATTGATATATGAGAGTGATATTTTTAAAACTTCGTTATCGTACAAACGCACCTCATTTGCTACGCTTCACGTGCAATTTCCAACTTGTTATTTTATGAAAATGGCTGAATGACTGGGCAATTTGCTGCGGATTTCTTTCATTGTGGTCGCATAATCACTGGAGAGACCTCATTTAGTAATTCAAAATTTAAATGACTGTTTTTTCGTCATCAGCTGTTGTTACATGAACAACAACAGGTAAATTGAGAATATGAGTTTCAAAACACACCATGATTTTGGGGAAATTTTTAGGAAATCCCTAAAAGCCCGTGGCAGCGTTCGTTGGTTTTCGTTATAAACCAAGATTTCACAATGCCAGAAATGCGCGATCAAACTAGTTTTTTGGCAGATAGTACTGTTTATTCGATGTATCAAAGATACAGCATAATCGAGTATTTTCTACAACAAATCGAGTATCTCCTACCAACAAAATAGATTGGTAGAAAATACTCGATTCTTTTAATTTTTGATAATGCGAGTTTTGAAACTCACGTCTTCAAGTTTTACTACTTTAAACTGTAAAAATAGTTGTCGTATCAAGTGTATGATTTTTACAGGGACACGTTAAACATTTGAATATATCAGCGCCTTCCGCGTGTAAAAACCAGGACAATATTGACAATAATGGGGTTTAAAACTAGTATTTTTTAACGGAAAAGTAAAACCGACTTCAAGACTTTGTTTCTTACTAATGCGTTCTTGTGAGAATCTTCTGTACTGTTATCCAGATTAAAATTTGCCACAATTTAGGTTATACCGATCCGAACGCAGAACTTCTGTTTGAAGTTCCATCCGAAACGAATCGCACATATTATACACTCGTATTTTGCTGCATGAATGCACCTTCTAATGCAATTATAAGAAAATGCTCTGTAATTATATTTTTAATATAAGTTTTATCTTTTCTATTAATAAATAAAACACAAAAATATATATACAAATCTAAGGATTTTTTTAAAAATCTAAATGACATTGTAGACGTTTTTAGGTGCATTCGTAATTATGTAAATACGTAGCGTCTGTAGTTGTTGTTCAGTCCGTCCATCCGCATATAACAACGCAAAAACTACCCAATCGAATCGTTTAAAATTTAAAATATATAGTTATTGCTTAATTTTGTCGAGTCATTTCAAATTTTATGAAAATCGGATGCATAGATCAATTACAGGGACAATCAAAAGTATTCCATTACATTACGGTCAATGGGTAAAAAAGTTTCAAATGCATTTTAATGGTGTTACACTCATTTGAACATAATAAAATTGATTTGCATCTATAAAGTACATATTATAATATAACATTTTGCATAATCTGTGGTGCAAAGAATATTTGTTATTTATTTACGAGGCCACACAAAAGTATTCCATTACATAATGGTATAGGGAGAACATTGTTTGGTATGCATTTAAATTGTAATAAACTATTTATAATTTAATGAGATTGATATATGAGAGTGATATTTTTAAAACTTCGTTATCGTGCGAACCCAACACATTTGCTACACTTCACGCGTAATTTCCAACGTGTTATTTCATATTGTTTACATTGAGAACAAAACCGATTCAACCCAAATTGCAGCCTGGGTTAGGTTTGAGCAAATTCGGTTTGTTGTTGATCGGTTAGGAGGTTAACATTTTTGTAGTATCCCTGTAAAAAATCATATATACTCTATAATAAGATATTTTTAAAATGGACAGAGTGCATGTGTAGTAGTGTAAATCTAAAGAATGTATCTTAGCATCATATAAACATATCGTGAAGATAGATCAACAAATGCTAAAACCCATAAAGTTAAAAAGTAAAGGGGGGCATGAAAAGAGACATACAGAAAAACATTACTTTAGATCCTAATGGTATTGATAACGATTCATTTGACATTTGGCTTCCACCGTAGCCGAGTAAAATTTACAAATCTACAGAACTATGTCTGTTGTCTTGAAGATCTGTATTAGAAATCACAGAAACAGATATTATAATCGAGACACAATTTTTATTTCTTACATTTACACATCTTATTATGATAATTCTTTTGTTTTTTTCTTTTTGTATTAGAGCAAATGAGATACAGTAGATATATATATGACGAACACAAATATATTTATGCCTTACCCAGTATTCGAACCCGGGTCCTTAGCATGAAAGCGGTGTTATGGCAGCTATGTTGATAACGATTCAATCTGAAGAACGAGACATTTTAAACTGCAAAAAGCAAAAAGATTGAGAAAATAGGATCATCCTTCAAAAAATATTCATCATCGTATACAGAAATAAAAAGATACAAGCGAATTGTATCCCCTACTTACTTGATAGTTACTTAATGAATGTGGTCTTATTTTGCTTTGGGTCGGTAAATCAATATTACCCGAACACAAATTCTTTGGCTGCTCGGATTATCTTGAGTTGACTCTGTTCTTGTCCTTGCAAATCGGTTTTAGTAATACGATTTTTTTTTCTTTTTTTTAAGAATGCCTACAATATTGTTTCACATGAAAAAAAAATGTATTTGAATGTAAATAAGCATATGTATGTGAACTTTTCTATAAAAAAGATAAAATTAGTGCTAGAAACATCTATAATTGTAAAATATTTTGTCCATAATTATTTTAAATTATGAATTGATTTTCTTTCATTTCGGGATTTGGATTGAAGTTTGTGTCGAGTTAGGGTCGGGTTTCATGTTTGGCTTCATATAGAAATTTTAAGTTCGGGTCTGGCATTGTTTGATTCATGTAGGACATGCTTAGCAATATAGAAGGGCTTTTTTTTTTTTTTGACTCATCTAGATTTATCCACAATTGGATATCAAATACTCATTTACGTTGTTTCTTTAGATGTGAAAAAGTTTTTCAAAAGGTTTTCCGAAATGTTGTTGAGTAGAAATTACTTGGAAGACGCATGAGCAGGACCAATAAGAATCTCCACCCTTTCCTCAATTCATGATTCGTCAAACTTAAATACAGCTAAACATACTCGCGACCACTTCGGCCAATATAAAAAATAATTGGCCTACTGCACTCACGACGAACTTTTTTTTTCTTTTCAATTAGAGCCTCGGATTCACAAGGGAAAAAAAACTGAAGTAAATTTATTACATGCGTTGGTTGTAAATAGTACAATGGTAATTTTTTTTTTATTTATAAAAACACAAGTGACCTTGTATTAAAAAGTATTATACTTTTACATGTTGAAATTAGAACAATTTTTGTCTTTAAATTATTGCAGCATGCCTTCGTATTAAAGAATATCTAAAAAAGAAATTCAAGGAAATTTAATGTGTTTGGCATTTGCTACATTAAAAATAATATTTTAAAGACAATTTTGTTGAACCTTTATGCCATACTTTTACGACTATGTAGAGTCTTCTGTGCTTAGCAATTTTTTTCAAGAGCTTCGTAAATACAAAATTGCAATACTTTTTTAACAGCATAGTTTTTAAAATAATAATGCTACATCACCTTGTTTCCAAAGATCAAAACTAAATTTCAGAAAAACTAATTAACGTTTTATTCGACCACAACAAAACTTTTTCCGTTAAAAAATTACAAGAAATTTCTACAAATTTTTGTTTACGGCATGCAGGTTTTTAATAAAATTTAACGGCATTTTCAGCAAAATCGCCAAAATACAGTATAAATAATATACTTCAATTAAAATATAAATATATTTACTAATTGAGGAAATATGAAGGGAACGAAAATAACAACAAAACTTATCACGCTAAAATTTCTGTAAATACTTAAAGTTGAACATATTAGAAGCTTATTTTGAAGAATTGAATAATTTTTTACTTTTAAAGTAAGTTTTAAGTGCATGTTTATGCAAATTCCAACCAGGACTGCTACTAGCATAAAAGCACTAATCACATAACTATTTTTATCGGTTATAACAAAATAGCATTCTGAAGCTTTGACTGAAATTCATTCTTAGAAAATTAGTTTAGTTCTCGAAATTATCGAATTAACCACCATTTGCATAAAAAATACCTATGGCGTGATATTTTTATTTATCAAAATATAAAATTGACCATGTCAAAAATTTTTCATGAATACTACAGTGAAACTTGATATTGGCAAGCGATTATAATTTTTTTATTTAATTTTTTATTATGACCACTACTTGCATAAAAATCTTATGACGGAAATGCTTACTAAAACATAAAATTATTCCTAAAAAAAGCTTATTCTGAAGACAGGAAGGAATTCGTTCAAAGTAGTTATTTTAAATTGCATTTTGCCACTAAAAGCAGTATTGCACACACACAAAGAAAAAATAAACTCTATCAGTTGAATTTTGTTTTTAATCAAAAAATAAAATTTACCCTGTCAGCTCTTTTTGAAGATTATAATGAAAATCGTTCGAGAGAAGTGAGTTTTATTTGCGCTGATAAATTTATCACTAAGGATGCTACTAGCATACAAAACCATATCGTCTGATATGTCTATTTATTTATCAAAACATAAAATTGTTCCTGACAGAAGCTTATTCTGAAGATAGAATAAAATTCGTTCGAGAGTGAATTTAAATTGCAGCTTGCATAAAAATTTCTATGAGTTAAACTTTTTTTATCCAAAGAAAAAGTAGTCCAAGACCTGACAGCACAAAAACTTATGTTATCAAAAACACAAGAATTTTTTTTTTTTTTTTTTTTTTTTTTTTTATGCAAGAGTTAATAGAGGAATCTAATGATCCATGTCTGCCGGAAGTGAAGTGCTTCAAAATAATTAATGCGTCAAAAGTTAATACCACTAGTGGTTCACTCGTAGGTTTAACATTGTGTTTTCCTGTTCCCAGTTATAACTGTTTTCATACCTTTCTTTGTAGGACAAGCACAGTGATAAACCTACGAATGAACCACTAGTGGTATTAATTTTTGGCTTTGGCTTATGCACCACTTGACTTCCGGCAGACATGGGTCGTTAGATTATCCTATTGCTACTTTTCCAGAAAATAAATGTTTTTTTTCTTTTGCCCGATGACATAGGGTTTTGTGCTATCGGCTCTTTTACTATAAAATTAACCATCACAAGAGCTTATTTTGAAGATTTGAATAAAAATCGTTCGTGAGAAATGACTATTTTTTCACAGATATTGAATTTACTACCAAGGATGCTACTAGCATACAAAACCATATCGTGTGATTTATATATTTATTTATCAAAACATAAAATTGCTCCTGACAGAAGGTTATTCTGAAGGGAAATTCGTTCGAGGTAGTGAGTTTAAATTGCACTTTGCCACTAAGAACGGTACTTGCATGAAAAAACTCTAAGTGGAACTTTTTTTAATCGAGGGATAAAATTAACGATGAAAGAATATTAGTTTGAAAATTGGAATGAAAATCATTCGTGAGAAATGAGTTTTATTCAAATAGACATAGATTTTACCACCAAGGATGCTACTAGCATACAAAAACATATCGTGTGATCTATATATTTATTTATCGAAACATAAAATTGTTCCTTACAGAAGCTTAGTCTGAAGATATAATGAAATTTGTTGCAGGGTAGTGAGTTTAAATTGCATTATGCTACTAATCTTGCATAAAAATCTCTATAAGTTAAATATTTTATCAAAAAATAAAATTTACCACGACAGAATCTTATTTTGAAGATTTGAATGAAAATCATTCGTGAGAAGTGAGTTTTATTTGCACAGATATAGAATTTACAGCCAAGGATTCTACCAGCATAAAAAAAACAATAGCATGTATTATACATATTTATTTATCAAAACGTAAAATTGTGTCTGACAGAAGCTTATTCTGAAGGTAGAATGCAAATTGTTTGTTGTAGTGAGCTTAAATTGCATTTTGCCGCTAAGCTTGCATAGAAATCTTTATAAGTTGAATGTTTTTAATCAAAATAAGAAATTACTATGACAGTAACTTGTTTGAAGATTGGAATAAAAAATTTTCGTGAGAAATAAGTTTTATATCCATAGTTATAGAATTTCCCACCAATGGTGCTACTGGTGTAAAAAATCACATCATGTAAGGTATATATTTATTTATCAAAACATAAATTTGACCATTATAGAAGTATATTATGAATAACACTAGAAAGAAATTTGTTCGTGTGAAGAGAGTTTAATTCACTTATTCAGTTTTCTACCATGGCCACTACTGTCATAAAATTCTTATCACAGAAAAACTTATCAAAGTATAAAATTGTTCCTGACAGAAGCTTATTCTGAGAATAGAATGAAATTCATTTGGGGTAATGGGGTTAAATTGCATTTTGCCACTAGTAGCATAAAAACTCTATAATAAAGACTTTTTAATTAAAAGATAAAAATTTAGTATGACAAAAGCTTATATTGAAGATTGGAATGATAATCGTTCGTGAGAATTGAGTTTTATTTGCACAGATATAGAATTTACCATCAAGGTGCTACAGGCATAGAAAACCATATCATGCGATATATATAGGGTGATTTTAAAAAAAGTTGACAAAATGATATGACAAATCAGGCATACGACAAGGAAAAAAAATTTACATTGAAACATAGGGCCGCAAAGCATTTATTGAGTCAAAAATACAAGGTGTTTCATCCTAACTCAATTTGGGTTGACGGTAATAAGTTTAAAAAAATCTGAAGTATCTATAATAATAAAGATACAAGTTTGTGTGTGTGTAATCGCTGTTCTGAAGAGACCTCTGCACGTAGAGTTACAAAATTTGGGAGGAAGTTATCTCCATACATGAAGTTTTGTACCTCGAAACTCGATTTTCAATTTTTGATTAGATTTTTTTTAATTGTTTTTCGATTTTTAGCGTTCTTTTTTTGTTTCTTTGCGATTTTCCACATCAGGGAAAGAAATACGGTTTCATTCTTTTAACCCAATATAGTAAATTTAATTCTCTTTTCAATAAAGTTTATTCGAAATTCATATAGCGATGTTTGAATTTTTAACGGATTTTTTCATGCAATTTTTAGTAATTTTTTGCATTTTGCGGCTTTTTTCTTCTTCTTCTTCTTCCTCTGCTTTTTCTTCTTTTTGACATTGATAGAAAGAAAATTGTTTCAAACTTTCAGTCTAATTTACTAAATTTTGTCTTTTACGATTTTTGAATTTCAACGATTTTCAATGCGATTTTTGATGTGAATTTTAACGATCTTTCGAGTTTTGTGCATTTAGCATCAATATTTGGACAATTTTGTCAATATTACAATTTCCTACATTTTGAATATTTTTGCCGCTAAATATTAGTAACTTGTTTTGTTTTTTTAACTGATTTTTTGCACAGTCAGTAGAAACATATTTTAAACAATGTATTTCGACGTATTTCGAGTTAGAGATAAAATCATAAAATTTTCAGGTTCGTTTAATATTTTTATCACTGACTCGGGCAACGTCGGATGGGTGCATTATGTGCATCTCACATTTTGGACAGTGATAATCAGTTTATACGGTATCATCGATTGCTTGAGCAATCTGTTTTTCCAGGTCTTTTCGTAACGTTATCAGATTTCACACAAAATAAGGTGCATATCGTTGCATTTTCATTACAATGTTTTTATTTTCCTCGAAATTATTTCTTTCAAACCGAGTGCAGCGCCGTGAGAAAGGGAGAAGATCGAAGAAGGCGGTTGCCCCAGCCGCAGAAATTTAGGGGGCGCCAAATTTAAACTATTAACGTCGTTTTTGGCATGTCACAAGAAAAAATTGGGGGTGAAGGGCGCCAAATTGCCACTTTGCCCCGGGCACAGATTTCTCTTCGTACACCCCTGACCGAGTGTAGCTAGAATAAAACACCCTGTATTTTTGACTCAACAATTAGTTTACGACCCTATGTTGACCCTGTGTGATTTTTTATCCTTGTTGTATGCTTGATTTGACATATCATTTTGTCAACTTTTTTTTTTATTATTATTACTCTGTATATTTATTTATAAAAAAAAATGAAATTGACTAAGACAGAATTTTATTATGTGTAATATTAGAGAGAAATTTGTTCACGTGAAGCTATTTTAAATTGCGTATTCAGTTTTCTACCATGGTTACTAGTAGAATAAAATACATGTCACTGAAATACGTATCAAAATGTAAAATTGTTCCAAACAAACGCTTATGCTGAATACATCAGCGAAATTTGTTTGTGGGCAATCAGTTTAAATGGCATAGTCATGCAATTTTCCACCGGGAGAGATACTTGCATAATAAATTCTGTAAGTCGAAATGTTTCATCAAATTATAAAATGTATCATGAAAGCAGCTTATTTAGAAGATTTGAGTGAAATACGTTTGTAGAAAATGGTTTTAGTTGCATAGTTTTAATTTTCCTCCAGAGGTGGTAGTAGCATAAAAAATCCTTACAACCACATTTTTTAAATCAAAACATAAAACTGACACTGAAAGACAGAATTTTATTCTTAATATTAGAATGAAATTCGTTTGTTAGAAGTAAGTTTATATTCCATTGTTATAAAATTTCCACCAGAGATGCTGATAGCATAAAAAGCTCTAATCACGTAAACTTTTATCAAAATTATAAATTTCATTAATGCAGCAGATTTTTCTGAAGTTCTGACGGGGAAGATTCGGGGGTCGGGGTTACAAAATTCAGTAAGTATTAATATATCTAGTGGCGCCAACTTTTCAAAAGTTTTGGATTGGCTCAAAAATATTGGGTGAGCTCAAAAATGTTTCTATAAAATGGCGCGATCAGTCTGTTTTTCTTTGAAAGATTGACAGATGGTGAAAGATGAGAATCAAGATATCATGTTTTAATAAAGTTGAAATTTTATTAAATTATTTTGTCATGCGTTTTTCCTTATAAAGACACTTTTATTTATTGTAATGTCATTGACATCATGAAAATGATTATAAATTAAATTAGAAAAAAGTTAAACATGGAAGCAAAACATTTTAGTCATTTGTAATTTATTGGTGTTAGTCGAATAATTAAAACACATGGTCATTGGCAAAAGTTTTATTTTCAGAAGAAAAATGAATAACAAAAAAAAAAATTGAAATAAATAACTAGAGCAATGAAAATTGGGTACGCTATGATTCAAAATTATTGGGTGGGCTCGGGCCCCACGGGCCCATATAAGTTGGCGACACTGAATGTATCAATAGAAAATAGTATATAAATAGATGACCAGTCCATAAATCTAAATACCCTAGAGGTCTTGGAAAAATTAGTCTCAAAGTCAATGCAACAGTTTACAATTACATACATTTCCTTTCTCTTCTAATGGATAAGCAGCATGATTGGCAACATACTAGATTTGACATTTTTCTTTGTGAAATCTCAAATCCAGCATGCTGTCAACATTGATGAGAAGAAAAATGATCTTTCTTTCTAAGCATTAATCAGGCCCATGCTGATTTTTTGGAAGGAATTTTTTTATCAATTATTTTCGAACCGTAATTGAGAAAATATGTTTAAAACTGAAATTTACAAAAAAACAAATTAAAAATACGTTTTGTAACATATACAGTTGGCTTTCGTTAATTCGAACTCATCGGGACCACAAGAAATGTTCGAATTATCCGAAGTTCGAAATATGGAAAATATAAAATGAAAACATGCTTAATATGTTACTATTACAAAGGAATTAATGTTATAATGTTTTTTTAAATTTTTTTCGTCTGTTATCATTAGAATATGACTTAATATTAAAATAGAATGTGTAAATATATATAAACTAATTAAAAGATTAGAAACAAGCACAATACAAGGGAAATTTAAAGCGTCTTTGATGGACAGACGGAGAACTAAGAAAGTAGATATCAAATGCATTGGATTATATGTATGTATACTCATTCGGAACAATTTTCAAAAAAGTCAAAGAAAGAAAGTCATTCAAATGAACTGAAATCCGCGAGAAAGAAACGAAAAATGAAAAATCGAAATTCTCGTTAGTTCGAATTAAACGAAGTCAAGGGAAAATCAGTTCAAATTAATGAAAAATTTTAACGTTATTCTGCAATTGAATATTTGGGGACTTCATGTGTAGTTCGAACTAAAGCGAAGATTCGAATTATCCTATTTCGAATTAACGCGAGTCGACTGTAATTGTATTTTTAAATATTTAACGAAAACTAAATGAAAAAAAGTAGACCAGTTTAATCGTCTTTTGACCAGGAAGTTTCTGCTGTTATTTAAAATTATTTACAGATACTTAATTTTAAATGACTGATCCACTTTTTTTAACCCAAAAATAAATTAAAATACGTGAACAAATGTATTACTTTAATTTTCTTTCCTCATGCAAATATGTCAAATCGGATATCTGAAAACAAGTCAGCAACTGCTTTCAAACAGAAATAGAAATATACACTTGACAGAGCATATTTTTTAACATCCTGCATAGGTGACCACATACACACTGAAAGGCATTTCTCAATGAAACCACTGCCAACCACAATAACCGTCTCTATTGACCTTCGAAACTGACTACAAGTAATGATCTGATGAGTGTTGGGAACATTTCCACAGCATACACCACGACGGTTTTGAGAATCGCAACATTGTTGTGTCGATGGCAATTGGAGTCCGTTTCAAATACGACACGCGCGTAATAAACCTCTAGGTTAATATTTGTATAGCTGGGAGGCCAACAAGTTGAGAATGGCATCAGCATGGGCATGGATCCTTTGACCATCCAGTTTTTGGTTTTTATGGCCTGTATGAGGTAGTTCAGAGTCTTGTAAAAAAAGAACGGCCTCCCACGTGCTACAGAAGTAAATTATTGCTTTAATATAGCGTTATTCTGGCACCCAAAGAAAAGTAAAATAATGTCTAGACATCAGATAGTCTTTGCTTTTCAGAACCCTCCTCTCTCTACCCCTTATGGATCATCAGAGAGGTAAAAAAATTTCTGCACATGTCTGTCAGAACCTTTTCAACGTTTTACACCGATTTTTTTTCCAAGTCCTTTTCTTGACCTGGGCACAGTTTTTCTCTTTGGAAAGGAACGAGAACATACTTGACTATTTTTGAGATTTCAGTTTGTTAAGAAAGCACTTGCTTCTGATCAGGCAGTTATCCTTAGAACAAGAATTGTACTCTCTTAATCACATACGATCTCAGACGAATGTCCTCATGAATCACGCATCACATTGTTGTCACAACAAACTATATCTCCTTCTAGAGTGCCTCATTGACTTCGCAAGATTTTCATCGACATGACTGGAGAATTTAGGTGTCTTAATGATTTCATACTGCTGACAATGTCGTTTCCCACCCGAAACATTTGCCATATAAAATTTGGAAGCATTCTCTCTTTACATCATAAAAGACGAATGCCCGGTTGAGATTCAAGAATTTAGCAATTTCTAAATTGAAGTGTTCTTCAGCCAGTGAGCTAATGACAGGATGAAATTTCATTTCCTCAGTTAGTCTAGTTTACATGTATCAGAAAAAGATTTGTAAGTATGATATATACTGTGATATTTCATCTATTACATGTGTTCTGTTCTCAAATGCACAACGCTCCCCGTATTTCATGATTTTGCAATTATTTAAAAATTAGATTGGACATGATTCGAACTCGTAAAAAAAAATCTCAAATTCAGGAGGTTTTTTTTTTTTTTTTTTTTTTTTTTTAACATAAAATGAAGCAATTATTTGTCATAGTTATTGTGCAGTGATTTGAAATATAATATTAATTTTATTTTAGATAAGATTTTTCCTTATCTAAAATAAAAATTCTAAAATTCGACCTTTCTCTTGTGTTCACTTCCAGGAAAAAAATTTCCGAATTTGACAATATTTTTATAAAAATCATTTATATTTATCGAATAATAGAAAACCTATCTGATTATATATTTCCTAAGTAAGAACTTTTGCAAAAAAAGAAAAAAAAAATATCTTCGTGAAAAGGTCAAAATATAGTCATTTTAGATTTGAGTACTACTTTAAGATCTCAATATTTTTCGCATTCTTATTCGTTTTTCATCGAAGAAAAACACTCTCTTATAAATTCTTGAAAGGAATGTAAGTTAAAATATATGAATATATGTATTTTTTCATTAATTTTATTTTTCTTTGACTATCATACGCTCACCCTAAAATTATTTTTTAAATTTCATAATGCTTCTTGGTGTGTTTCAATATTACATAGTATGATTCATAAAAAAAAAAAAAAAAAAAATATTTTCAGAAATATTTCAGTTTTAATAAGTTATTTCTAACAGTCTCGCTGAATCTTTGAAGCATAAGCCCAACCTCATTAAATGACGTGTTTCTATAATAAACCCTGTACAATGAAGGATAAAAAGCTCGCTTCCAAGCATTGTTATCTGTTGCATTCCGAATCAAACGATTTTATTTCATAAACATCTTTCACAACTAATCAAGCTTAAATCCGCTCTTGATGTCAAGCACAGATTGTTTTTACCAAGGCGACAAATTGGTATTTAAGTGATGATGATTGCGAAATGCATGCTTTATTTTTAGTAAAACTAGCGTTAGACTTTTTTTCCTTTTTATTCAATAAGATATGTTGAATTGTAACAAAATAAAAATTACATTTTCTAGAACTTTAAGAAACTTCTGAGTTTATAGAAGTTTTTTCGCACAGTTCCATTCACGTATACTTTTCAAATTTCATTATAAATTTTACATATAATTTTTACATGTTATTTTTTTTTTCAAATTCATCTAACTGACTGTGTCAATCATATAATAAATCGTTCATTAGCACTTAAAAAAAAGTGATATTTCATAATTCGGTTCATCTCATTACAGAATGTTCCACTCCCTATAACTCCAGATATTTGAGAGCAAATCACCGGCTGCTTTCAAACGGGAATATACACTAGAGATAGAGAATTCACTTTTATTTTAAAATTCTGCAGAGGAAACCATATAAACACTCCACGAGGATGAAACCATTCATCGACATTGCTTTCAGCTGCAATAACCGCCTTTACAGACAGTTAAAACTGACTGTAGGTTATGATCAGATGAGTGTTGGGAACATTTGTCACTGCATACACAACGGCTGCTTTGATAGCCGCAGCCATTGTTGTGTGGATGACTATTGGAGTTCCTCTCAACTATGTGGCATACGTATTAAGCCATTTGGGTAGCTGAGAGGCCAACAACATGAGGATAACATCGTCATGAGTGCTTTGACCATCCATTTTTGGTTTGTATGGGATGTATGGAATAGTGCAGAATCTTCTAAAAAAGGACATTCCTCATAATCCATGAGTCGACAGCATAAAAACCTAAAGTATCGAGCATAAGAGAAAAACCTTTATTTTATTGATGAATAGTAATAGGGGAATCTAATGATCCATATCTACCGGAAGTGAGGTGGTGCATAAGCCAAAAATTAAGGTCTCTAGTCGTTTACTCGTAAGTTTATCATTTTGTTTGTCCTACAATCAAAGATTTGAAATGATTGTAGAGAAAACACAAAGATAAACCTACGAGTAAACTACTAGTGGTATTAATTTTTGGCTTATGCACCATTTCACTTCCGACAGACGTGGATCATTAGATTTATCTATTACTACTCTTCTCTAAAATAAACGTTTTTTCTTGTGCTCGATACCTTAGTTTTTTGTGCTATCGCTTCTTGGGCTATCACACATGTTACAGAAATAAGTTGGTGCTTTGACACTTCAGTATAAGAAGTGGTGTTGACGTTAGCAATTTAAAGGAAGAAATGTGGAGAGTGTGCGTCACATTGTCTTCATATCTCAAGACCCTCCCTCCCCAGATTCATCACTGAGGCTGGAAGTTTTCTGCACATATCTATTAGAACCCCCGATCTTTTTGGGGTTCACTTTGTTGAATCTGGACAAAGATTTTCTTTTTGGAAAGAAGCAAGAGTATTGCTGGCTCCTCTTGATGTTTCAGATTGTTAAGAAGTTGATTTTCTCTGTTCATTCGCTCTTGTCTCCTGCAAGAACTGTACTTTCTTTACGTACGACCTCTAATGAAGGTTCTCCTGAATCTCATATCAGATTGTGGCCTCATCAACCTGCATCTCCCTAGCGACTGTACCTACTTCAACCTGCATTTCCCTCATTTAATTCGTAGGATTTTCATCGACTGGATTGACAATTCATCGACATCTTGATGATTTCATATTGGTGATAATGTCGTTCTCTGATTAAAACACTTGCCATATGAAACCTGGCAGCCTTCATTTCTATCCTTACATTAAAAACTAGGCGAGCTTCAAGAATTTGGCAATCTCTAAATTGAAGTGTTCATCAGCCAATGTGCTAATGCCTGCTTGCCTCTTCATTTCCTCGGTTAGTCTAGGTTCGGACATGGTTGCGTGTAACAGAAAATTATTTTTAATTATTTTACATAGGATGATATTTCACTTATAACGTCGCTCTCAAATACTTGACTCCCCTAATATGTTACATTTTAAAACCAACTTCTAAAAAATCATCTAACAATATAAGTCCCATCAAAATCCATTCAGCAGAAATCAAGTTTTAAAAGGAAATGGAACGAAATTTCCATTCCCATTATAAATATATAATAGATATATTAACAAATTCTGAATCTTTGCACGCCTAATTGTTTGAAATATATCAAGTGATATTTGCTGGCCTGGCGTAGGGATAGTCTGTGGATAGGGGACAATTGCTACGGGTTAATTTAAATATTACGAAATAAGTCACAAGGAATCTTCATTTTTTGTACTGTATAAAGTAAACTTGAAATTTTCATTAATGGTAAAATATTCATCTGGGCTCATTTACAGCCGCGTATTTACAAAATACAGGTACAGTGAAGTCTACTGGGAATTTCCTTTCCAGGTTCCATAGCATCTTTTCGATTGCTTCTTGTTACTGTTTCATAGATATACCGGGTGATCCAAAAGTCAGGATGAACTTTAAAAATGAATAATTCGAAAACGAAAGATATGGTTTGCATCAAACGGATGGAAAAGAAACCGGGTTTTGCGTAGTAACGAAAGAAATAGTTATGTTGGAATTTGTTGACGTACCCTTGCAAAAGCCAAAAGTGATAGTTTAATGTGGCTTCGCTGCTGATTTCATAATAGGTCCATTTTTTGAGGAAGTCGAACAGGCGGATTTCACACTGTGTAACTTTTGGTTGTGGAGATTCTTGAAGTGAAAGGCCGGTTGCCTCCGCGAGCAACCGGCATCACCAGCAGCACTGAAAGATACCATCCGCCAAAGTGTGTCTGCCATAACGCAAGAAATGCTACTAAATCCTGTAAACGGTTTGGTGCCTCGTCTCACAGCTGTACTTCTGATTGATAAACATCTCATTGAACATTTACTGCAGTACTAATTAACTGTAATTAAGCTGACTTGTAAGATGTCAACATCTTTTCACTTGTGCATCTTTTTTAACTGCAATAAAACACTATAGAGCCATCTGTTGGTCGCCAACTGAACTATTTTTTTCGTTGCCACACAAAACCCGATTTCTTTTGCATCCGTTTGGTGCAAACCGTATCTATTTATCTTGTTTCATTTTCGATTTATTCATTTTTAAAGTTCGTTCTGACTTTTGGATCACCCGGTATATACAAATGAAAGGATTTTTTTTAATTCAGCAATATGTGAGTGTTTCTTGGGTACGATTTGGATATTGGCATAATTCCAAGTATTTAATTCAAAAACTCCAATATCATATTGGTTATTTCTTCAGAAAAACTTTTACTTTATGCAATCACGAAATATCTATTATTAGTAAGACAAAATTTAATGTTCTGAATTTTAAGTATGTATCACGTATTTTTTCATTAAGAAGAAGGCAGAACTCTCAATTTTATTTGATGGCTTCTTCCATCACAAAAATATTTGAGATAGATCAGAAAAATATATTTTTATTCCTTTAAGTTTTTACTGCATGTTATTTTTAGGTGGATATCCTGAATGTGTGTTTAATACATAAGATTTATGTGTATCCCTCATAACGTATATTTATTACTACTGCAGTGAGATAATATTGATGAATGTTTCCAATCAAATGAAGAATATCGCCAGTCATAGTTTAAGATTATGACCAACTGAGGTGCATCTTTAACTGAAAGAATGTACAAGCTTGAGCAATACTACGATGACAGAAATTTTTTAATTGGTTCCATTGTTTGAAGGTCTATTTTCTACAAAAAAAACTTTTCTTTTTTTTTAGTATTGGTATACCTTGATTTATCATAAAATTTAAATACCATAAAGTAATAACTTGTAAAACAATGCCTAATAATGTAATTTTTGTGAAGCGAAAAGCTAACTATGAAGTACTTACACATTAATTATGTTCAATACAGTCAACTGATTGTTAAATAATTCAAACGAGTAGTAAATTTTCCATCTGAGCGAAATCTTGCGGATTATTTTGTCGAGTTGACTCAAACAATAGATCAGATATTATTACCAATTGGAACTTTAGCGCACATTGTGCTGATTAGGATGTCGTCCAGATAGATCAATCGGAAGAACATTTTCAAAGGAAATCAAAGTTTCTGGGTTCAAGTTCCAGGACACATTTTCGCTCCAAATGGAAAAATTACTACTCGCATAAAGTAGTACTTCCTTACTAATTGGCAATCCCATTCATTTATTGCGATAATTTTAATTAATTATAGCAGTTACTGGTAAGTGTGTTTTTATCATATTGCTCAGAAAAATTACATTTAAGTTTTGCATGACAAGTAATTGTTTTTTGTTCTCTTTTCATTTTTAAGTGCATTCGTATTTGTGTAAATACGTCGCACCTATAGTCGTCGTTCAGTCCGTAAGCCTGTCCGCATATAACAACGCAAAAACTATCCAACCAAATCGTTTGAAATTTAAAATACATAATTATTAGATAATTTTGTCGAGTCATTTCAAATTTTATGAAAATTGGATCTATAGTTCAATTACAACAACAATCAAAAGTATTCAGTTACATTACGGTCAATGGAAAAAAATAGTTTCAACTAAATTTTAATGATGTTACACTCTTCCGAACATAATAAAATTCATATGCATCTGTGAAATAAATACTAAATATATACGTTCTGTACAATCTGTGTTATAAAGAATACTTTTTATCAATTTACAGGGCCACACAAACGGATTATGTCACATAATGGTTATAGGGAGAAACATTTTTTGGGGTGCGTATTAATTATATTAAGTTATTTCATATTTTATGAAAATGATATACTACGTTGCTGAGGTTTGTTACAAGTTAATTCCTGTCTAACAGAAAACATACCGTATTTACAGGGATACACAAGATTTCGGATACTGTACTATATCCGAAGTACTGCACAATTTAAAAACTTCGTTATAGTACGAACGCACCTCATTTGCTACGTATAGCGTAAAATTACTGATTTTTTTTCTTTCATAAAGTATTACTATTATTTTTAACACAATCAATCTGATTGGTAAAGTTATCAAACGAATTGATTATTTCCAGCTGAGCGAAAAATTGCCCAGGCCGGGAATCGAACCCGGATACTTGGCTTACAAGGCCAATGCTTTACCTGTTAAGCTATCTGGGTGATAGCCGGCTGGGATTTTTCGCTCAGATAACCTTATTGGTCGTAACATCTGGTATCCAAGTATCCGGGTTCGATTCCCGGCCTGGGCAATTTTTCGCTCAGCTGGAAATAATCAATTCGTATGATAACTTTACCAATCAGATTGATTGTGTTTAAAATAATAGTATATCTACGTATCCATCGTTATATGGAGTTCCATTACCTGCGATTCATTCTGCGAGCTGTTTCAAATAACAGTCCAGATGTTACGACCAATAAGGTTATCTGAGCGAAAAATCCCAGCCGACTATCACCCAGATAGCTTAACAGGTAAAGAATTGGCCTTGTAAGCCAAGTATCCGGGTTCGATTCCCGGCCTGGGCAATTTTTCGCTCAGCTGGAAATAATCAATTCGTATCATAAAGTATTATTTGTGCTGATCTACTTCTTTTTATCAAATATTAAATATCAATGTTAAACAGTTTCAGAAAAATCACAGCGAAAATTTAATTACAGAACATTTTCGTAACATTCGAAACATTTGAAATTCGAATTTATTTTTTCTTTTCTTTGGAACATCACGTCTTAATAGAAACTTGCATATCAAATTAAAAATTTATAGTTCGATAATTTCAGAATAATCATGAATATATATAACGTTTTCCAATCGTTTGTTTAGAGGAACATACAAAAGAATTCCACTTTATGATTAACAGGGAAAAATCGTTTGTGATAAATTTTTATGATGTTATGATATTTTGAGCATCTTTTGCGACATGCGTCGCTTTTCTTGCGGGTGAGCAATATTATGATTGACAAGAAAAAATCATTTGAGATGAATTTTAATGATGGTATAATATTTTGAGAATCTTTTGTGAGATGAATCGTATTTCTTGCGATTGAGCATTATTATGATTGATTAGGAAAAATCATTTGCGATGAATTTTAATGGTGGTATAATATTTTGAGCATCTTTTGTGAGATGTGTCGCTTTACTTGCTGGTGAGCAATATTATGATTGACAGGGAAAAATCGTTTGCGATGAATTTTAATGATGGTATAATAGTTTGAGAATCTTTTGCGAGATGTGTTACTTTTCTTGCGGGTGAGCAATATTATGATTGATAAGGAAAAATCGTTTGCGATGAATTTTAATGATAGCATAATATTTTGAGCACCTTTTGCAACATGTGTCGCTTTTCTTGGGGTAAGCAATATTAGGATTGACAGGGGAAAATTATTTGCGATGAATTTTAATGATGGTATAATTTTTTGAGCTTCACTCTCAGAAATAAAACTCTCATTTTTGACGATTCAGAAATCCTTGAGCCTTATTTCGTCGTTTTTGACGATCATTTCGTATCAGAGTCACGTGACTTTTAACGAAACGTGAACTCTCAAATATTTGACGAAAGTCCATCCTTAATCATGGCCAGACTTGATGAATTTTAAGGAAATTGTCACGGTAGCTGTTTATAGAAGGACCCGCTATTATACTTCCCCAAATCTTGCGATTTTAGCAAGGATATATTTCTTGTTTAAAACAGTACTTTTTAGCGTTTTTCAGAAAATAATGAAATGTAAGCAATTACTCTTGCTACATTGGTTTTTTGGGAGGGGGAATGTTTATTATTATTTTTATTTATTTATTTGTAAGTTGTATTTCGTTTTGGTTTCATCCGAAAAAAAATTTACTTCGATCTACAAAACCGTTCAAAAAGTAAATTTGATCAATAAAATTTCAAAATTCTAAGATCTATTTTATATCCAACATCTACTTTTTTCACTCAAAATAAAAATATATACATATTTTTTCTCTCTTCCCTCTATAAACAGTAAATTGTTAAAATCTTATCCACCTACTTAAAGTCTCGCTTAAAGTAGTAAAATCTCTCCCAATAAGTACTTCATAATTCGTTGTTTCTGAGCAACAAACTAACCAGCCCATATTTTAATCATTCCTTAAGCAAATAAATTTCCCCTAAATGTTATTTAATTAAGCCATATTATAATTATTCATTAACCATTAAAAAATCAAAATAATAAATTCATCTTATTATTTAAAACTTGAAAGATTTATAACAGAATCGATAAAATTACCATCACAATTATAAAAATTTAAACACACACTATAATCCACTATATGCCTTTATAATCATGCTTGTCTGAGCAATCTATGGCGTGAGCCTATGGCGTCCGACTGCCACACTGTACGTTATGAGTTCGAACCCCACGTGTGACATGTCTTTTTTGCTTCTATCATTGAATACAAGAGCTTCTAAAAAATCGATAGATGGCAGCACTAGTCCCTTTTTGACGAAATTTTTTGACGATTTGGTATCGTCAAATGAATGAGGGAAGTGATTTCATCAATTTGACGAAATATTTGCTCGGAGCATTTCCCAGGAAACAGTTTCGTCAAAAACGAGGAGAATTTCGTGAAATCTGAGTATTCATTTCTGAGTGTGTTCTTTTGCGGCATGTGTCACTTTTCTTGTGGGCGAGCAATATGATGATGACTGGAAAAAATCGTTTGCGATACACTTTAATATTATGATATGATGATCATCATGAAATTGAAATGGATTACTGAGGTGTGCTACAACATGTTCTCTATACATCAAGGTGTGCGTAACATTTAGTCTCGTTTACAGAGACACGTAAAAGAATTCGGTTACAAGACGGACGATTTCAATGTTTAAAAAAAATTGAAATTTCTCAATAATATTCTGTTTGTGTTGGAGAATATTTCATAATCCATCCCTAATGCACATATTTTTCAAATATATACATATTCTTAACTTACACTTTTATATCATAGAGGAAAAAAAATCCTACAATTTAGCTTTTCAGCTTCTTCACAAAAGCTCTAAAATGCGAACATAATGCTATGAATGATGAAAAAGGCGATAAAAAGATTACGAACAAAATATTTCCTATGCTACGCAGGAACACAAAAAGCTGCATTCGCTAATAAAAGACGCGGAGGAAAGCTTGAGAGCACAGATTTATTTTCTACTGAAGGAGCATAATAGAGTTGGTTGAGAAAGTATGAAATTTTATTCACTATTAAGCTAAGGGTTAGTCAATGGCGATAGTAAATTTTATTTTAAAAAAAAAGCATTAAAAAATAACCTCTAAAGTAAAAGATTGCATTACAATTCTCCAATTCTTTCCCTATATCATTGCATTAGAAATTCATCTTTTAGAACGTAGATTTTTAACCAGTAACTTTCTAGGATATTACTTCAATAAGAAAAACCTTAATTTTTAACAACAATCTGAAAATTACATTGTGTTCTAGTATACTTATAGACCGGAGATGGCAGCCCAGACAATCATTGAGTTCACAGTTGAAATTCCAGAATTAGTTCAAATTCGATTCGCATAATAAAACGCTATCGGTCTGCGAAGTCATATCTTACAAGGAAGGTCTCCATTGGGGGCATACTCAGAATTTTTTGAAAAAAATACGAATTAAACTACTCATGTAGGTAATAAAGGATCAGTGAAAATTAGCGGCGGAATTACATTATTAGATATGTAAAAAAATAAAATAGTTTGGAATAATTGGCGTGAAAAGCTGAAAGCGACGCGGGATTTGGCGAGCAGTGCATTTCCTCGCCAAAAGCAGACGATTTTAACGAATCTGAAAATTGATTTTAATTGACTTCACTGTTAAAAACGTCACTCCACTACTTTTATAGAATGTCTCTCTTCTGACCAATGAGAATGCTCCATAGCCGGTGAATTGACCGTGTCATTCTCTCTTAAAAATCTGCTGCATTTTGTTGCAACGCACTCCACCGCTTGTATATAATATCTCTATTCCAACCAATGAGAAAGCTCCATTTCACGGCCCAAGTAACCGTTTTCTATACAAGCAAGGGAGTGTGTTGCAACAAAATGCAGCAGATTTTTAACAGTGTATTTTTCAATTTGGAACAATTTTAATCATTTTAAATTGTGTTTTAAATGATAAAATATATTAATTTCATTTTGTTATAAGTACATATAAACGTATATGACAAAATTACACTTAAAGTAAAGTAAAAATGCAAAACTAAAATTACTTAAACTAAACTTATTTAAATAAACTGAACATAGAAACTTTTTTCTTTAAAAAGTATTCGAAGCGTAAAAGCGTATTTTTCAAAATTTCGTTTTTTCGCCAACCGGAGATAAATCGCCAAATAAACGAAAATTTTATTATTTTTTTAAGGACGTTATAAGGAGGTTCCGCCGAAATTTTTTTATAAACATATATAACTATATGAGAAGAACATTCTGTAATTTTTTCAGATTTTTCTGAGCATGCCCGTATGGAGACCTTCCTTGTTAGTGGAAAACAAGATTTTAGCAATGTGACTCGTGTGTTTACCACTGTGTTTTCCTGCACCCAAAGATATGAAAGCATGGAGGACTGAGAACAGGAAAACATAATGGTAAACCTAAGAGTCAAAATTGGCTTTTCAGGTGTTTTCCTCCAAGGTATGACTTGGCATCCCGATTGCCTTTTAACATGCGAATCGGATTTTATCTAATTCTGGAATTTCAGCTGTGAATTCGATGAGGTGATTGTCTATGCTGCTGCTTCCCAGTCTATTATAAAAGGCCCTTCTTTCTCACATTCATTTCGAAATCAATCTGACCAGTGTTCAGTTATATATATCAATGGTGATCTTTATATACGTTATTAGATGTTTATACACATGTCCCAAAAACATTGACCAAATACACCTAATTATAGACATAATATCATAAACTGCAAAGTTATGGAAAAAGATACAAAATTTTTGAAATCGATTAAAATTTTCAAAAAATTATTTAAAAAATATAAAATTTAAATTTTTATTGGCAAAATTGTAATGTTGTTTTCTCTGTAATTTATTAAAAATGTTAAAAAACGAAACTTTTTTTTTTTTTTTTTTTTCATGATGATGCAAAAGGTTTTACTACATATGGATGTATAATCTGTGAGTATTAATCATAACTTAATTTTTAAAAACTGGGTTTTATTTGTTGAATTATATTAATTTAAGTACTGATTATATTGCAGTGAAACTTGCAGCTTGGTGAAGGGAAAAATCAGTTCACGGCAGTCAGGAGGTTAAAAAATTTTCCAATGTTTAAATCATGCCCCATAAATCAGGAAATGTATAAGATTTCAGTTTTTTATCCTTAAAAGTCATGGAGACAAGTTTAAACAAAACTGCTGAGAGATTAATTATAAATTTGTTCTTGAAGAAAACGATGTAATCATACCTTTCTTTCAAAATTTGTGTACGAATTCTGAAATGCGATCATCTCACACGAATTTCCTTTTTGCGAAGTTACATCCAGGCATCGAAAAGGGGTTTAAGGGGCTAGTGGACCTCTACTTGAGCAAAATCGTCGAAAAAAAGAGTCTATTTCTGTGGTATAATAGCACCAAAACAGTATTTTCTTATTAAAGTATCATTTATGAAGGTTTTAATAAGTAAATAATAAAGGAAAGTGTAAAATCTGTTTTTCTCAAAACTAATTTTTCAGCGTTTTTAGATTTTTGAAAAGCTTCTTGCGACGTAATTTTTGATTAATATTTATTAAATTGATAAGGAAGTATCCTGATAGTGTTTAGAAATAAATTGTATAAGCTTTTTAAAATTCGTCTTCATTAAGATAGTGTAATTTGATTTTTTACTTATTAAAAGGCAAAATTTTGATGAAAATCGATATGGAATTTAGAAAAAAAATCTGTAAAATATTAACTATTCAAGAGATTTTAAAAAATCTTACTCAAATTTGTTTATAATAGTTTTAAGTGATAAAAATGCAAAAGCAAGAAAATATCTCAAAAATTAAAACACGAGGAGTATTTTAAAATTTAGTTTAAAAATTTAATTTTTTTTTAAAAATTTAAAAAATTGAATAAGATTGGAAACTTTTTGAAGATGTTCTATATGCTTTTGGTAAAATGTATATATGCACAAAATTTCATATTGCTATGATGAAAATTAAAAAAAAAATTAACGTCCACCGTTCCCTTAAGTGATCATTTATGTGTTATAATACATCTGCGACATTTTATGATGAAATGCTGAAATTTGGTATATGATCTTGTTGTCTGAGCGTAGCGAAGTCTTATACTCAGAGTACGTAACGATATTAAAAGTCAAAAAAAATCTTTCGTCAAGCAAATCTCAAAAAATACTTGTCGGATTTCTATTCTGTTTGTACCAGAAGGTACCTATGTAGGTAACCTTGTGAATGCACCTACTTTCAAAAATTAGTTCCAAATAGTGAAAAAATTATGATTAAAAAACTGATAAAAAAGCATAATTTATTTGCATACGTCACAGGAATTTGGTGTGCGTCACTTTTCACGAGCTGGATGTTTTCGTTAAACTCTCAAATTTAAGCACATGGTGAAAGGAAAATACGCAAACAATTTTTAAGTACAATAGGTAGGTATTATTAAGCGATTTAGTGAGTACAATGTTAAACTCAATTTATCAAAATGTAGCTTTTTACAGAAGAGTGTAGAATTCTTAGGCCATATTATAGATAGTGAGGGCATTCATCCTACAGATGAGAAAGTACAGTGCATTAGAAAAATTAATGCTCGATCAAATGTCACCGAACTAAAATCGTTCTTGGGTCTTCTGAACTATTATTCAAAATTTATACGTAATTCTGCCATGCTACTTGCCCCTCTTTACAAACTACTCCATAAGGACACTCCTTGGAAGTGGACGGCAGAATGTGAAGAAACCTTTCAAAAATGCAAAACTATACTTACTTCAGATGCTGTTTTAGTTCATTATGATGACAAATTGCCTTTGAAAGTCTCTTGTGATGCTTCGCCTGTGGGTCTTGGAGTTGTTTTATCTCATGTTATTGATGGTGATGAACGTCCAATTGCTTATGCATCAAGGACTCTCTCCAAAGCTGAACGGAACTATTCTCAAATCGAGAAAGAAGCTGCTGCAATAATCTTTGGAATAAAGAAGTTCCAACAGTACCTATTTGGTAGGAAGTTTACATTGGTTACTGACCATCAGCCATTAACAAGTATTTTTGCTCCTAACAAAGCTGTTCCTGCCATTGCTGCAGCAAGACTTCAAAGATGGGCAGTATTGTTATCTTCTTTCAACTACAGCATTGAGTATAAAAAAGGCTCAGAGCACTGCAATGCTGATGCCTTGTCACGTGCGCCTGTTGAATCTGAAGTAGAAACATCATCAGAAATATTTAAAATTTCTTATTGCGATGAGTTGCCAGTAACCTGCATAGAAATCGCAAAAGCAACTCGTAATGATAAAGTGTTAGGACCAGCTTTGAAGTATGTTCAAAATGGATGGCCACGGAAGATGGATAACGAAGCTCTCAAACCATGTTTTTATCGTAAAGATCAACTCTCTGTTGATAATAATTGCCTGCTGTGGGGGATGAGAGTAATTGTACCAGAAAAATTCAGGAAGAGACTCCTGGATCAACTACACGACACTCACTCAGGTATATCAAAGATGAAAGCCATAGCTCGTAGTCATATATGGTGGCCAAAGTTAGATGATGACATTGAAAAACTTGCTAGACAGTGTACCGCTTGTAAAAAGAACAGTCGTTCTCCTCCTGGTACTCCACTTCAACCATGGACTTGGGCAAAACATCCTTGGGATAGAGTGCACATTGACTATGCACAAAAAGACAAGAAAAATTATCTACTGCTTGTCGATAGCCACTCTAAATGGTTAGAGGTTATGCAGATGCCTTCCAAGACTTCTCCTCACACTATTGAAGCTCTACAGCAGATTTTTTCACGATATGGATTGCCATTAGAATTAGTGTCTGATAATGGTCCTCAATTCATATCAGAAGAATTTGAGTGGTTTCTGAAGTCGAATGGAATAAAACATGCCCCTATTCCAACCTATCATCCACAATCTAACGGTCTGGCTGAGAGAACGGTGCAGACATTTAAAGAAGCATTAAGTAAAATGAATAGTGATGATACAGATCATAGCTCACTGAGTCGAAAGATCTCTCGTTTTCTCATGAGTTATCGCTCAACTCCTCACTCTACAATTGGACTGTCTCCTGCTGAATTGTTTTTATCAAGACCAATTCGCACACCTTTGGCACTTGTACATCCCAGTACACAAGCTCGTGTTGAACAACAACAATGTGCTCAAAAGAAATATTATGACAGAAGCCATACTAGAAACAGAAACTTTGTGTCTGATGAAAAAGTGTTAGTCCGTTCTCATAAAAATCAAGAGTGGAGCAGAGGAACTTTAGTTAGACCACAAGGTAATAAAACTTGGGTTGTGAACATCAACAACAAGATGTATCTTGCACATGTTGATCAGCTTCGTCATGAGTACAGTAAAGATGACCAAGAGCCTACAAATCTTGATAATTTAGTCAGTAAGAGTTGTCATAGTAATGTTGACATTCTTGAAAACATTGATGCAGATGACAGGCCAGCAGAAACTTGCCCTGTAGAGAATAATACTTCTGCCACCACCGAGAAGAACACTTCTACAGTCGCAGATAATTCTGAAATCTCTGAAACTGATGCTAATGTCGGTAAAGAGAAAATATCAACCACCAAAGAAGCAGAAAAACAGTTGGTGGATACCACAAATAGCACATCAGCTGTTAAACATGAAAGAAAAACGGATGCAAATGTTCGTCGTAACCCACCCCGCACTCGGAAGAAACCTTTTCGTCTAGACTTATAAATATCTGGACATTCAAAATTTTTTTAAGGGGAAGTACTGTAATATATTATTTTTTTTTTTATGTGTAATGGCAACTCTTTGTAACGTGCAGTAAAAAACTAAAAGCCGTAGCGGCAGTTCTTATTACATTTAATTATCACATCTCTTTGGTTGTAACTTATCTATATACGCTTGTTCCGGTAAAGCAATGTTTTGTATTTGTTCTTATTAAATTAATTTAGAAGTTATAAATTTACATAACTGTAGTAATTTGTGAAAATAAGTACTTAAATTTAAGATACAAACTGGAAAATAATTTTGTTGTTGTTGTTAATTCTAAAGAAAAAAGCCTTAATTCTTAGTAACTTAGTACTTGAGAATTAATGATATTCTTTATAATAGCACTTTATAACCGCCATTAGCATCTTTTATGTTTCGCACATGCGAATTGGAAACAATTTTGTCGTGTTTAAATAAAATGCGTGTTTAAATAAAATATTGGTACTATTTGGTTAGCTCGTTGATCAATTTCGCCAAATTATACATATTGACATATTTTTTAAGTAACGAAAGAAGAAATAAATTAGAGAAACATTGATAAAAGTGGGATAAAAAATCATTTGATGATGTTTTAAATACATGTATCGTTTTTAATGCGATTGAATGCGAGAGTCACGATCATTCATTATTGGCATTTTATTTTATTGTTTGGCGATACTTTTTCGGTCGACAGAATAATCAAGTAATATAAAAAAGTTACTACTCTTTTATGCCGTCGACCAAAATACTATCGCCAAATTATAAGATTAAATGCCAATAATCGTGAATGATAATTCAATGACATTAAATACGATACACGTGTTGAAAACGTCATTAAGTGATTTTTATTTCGACTTTTTATTTGTATTTTTATTAATATTCCACTAATTATTTGTTTTTTTATTATTTAAAATAAAAATTATGTCAATATGTATAATTTGGCTATTAGTTTGGTGATTTGTATAATTTGGCGAAATCGGTCGACGGGATAACAGAGTAGTACCATAAAAAGTAAATAAAAGAAAGAAAGAGAAGAAAAAGAAACAATAGTTGAAGCGATGAATAAACAGTTATAAATAATAAACATAATAAAAAATATAATAAAAAATATAAATATTACAATAAATCATAAATCGTAAAATACTCATAGCAATATTCAAAAACAACATTTCTCGTCAATTTGACGGAGAAAAAAATCGCGTTAACGTGAGCTTATATTTTTACACATAAATATGACATCTGTGCCATTTTTATGAGTAAAAATAAATATAAATGATCATCAGGTTTGAAATCTCAATTTCTGAAGCCCAAACTGGACCATGATTTATAAAAACCCCAAGGTGAAGGAAGGTATTGGAAAAGTACCATGAAACTTAGGGCAGAGATATCATATACGCATCGGATTTGATGCAAATTATTTAAAAATTAATTTTTATTATTTTAAAAAGAAAGTATCAATTAAAAAACACGATTAAATTTAGATTAAATTAATATAGAAAAAATAAATAAAATTTTTTTTAATAAACAAACAACAGCCGGGTTACCATGCAATGTAAATAACGATATTTTGGAGCCAATTATATAAAAAAAGTGTACCATATCCTGTTCTAAATTTTTTGGCTAGCTTCTTTTTCTTTTTGGCATTAAATGAATTGATGTGGTTGCAAGGTGAACCATATTCAGGGTCCCTTAGGCATGTTTGGTATTGTAGATGAAGTATGTGGGATTAATAGTTTATCTACTGGGACACCCAAAAGAATTTCATTAAATTATGGTCTATTGAGAGAAATCCTTTGAAGAGTATTTTAATGAAATTACGCTATTGCAAATGTCTGAAACTTGTATAAGTCTCTGAATTTCATTACGATTACGTTTTAACAGGATATTCATAGCATTTTTAATCCAATTACAGAGAAACACAAAAGAAATCGGTTACAATACTGTCTTTGAGCAATAATTTCTGGAAATGCATTTTCAATTTCTGCTTGCGCTTTTAAATTTAATTATTTTTTTAGGTGTTCTAATTAATATAAATATTTAGTTCCTATTCTCATCGTCTGATCCGTCCGTCTGTCTGTCCGCATATAATAGCACAAAAACTAGCCTACCGAATCGTTTAAAATTTTAAATATCTATTTGTTGCCTAATTTTGTTGAGTCATTGTAAATTTTAATAAAATCGGATAAATATTTCGTATATAGGGACAGTCAAAAGTATTCCGTTACATTATGGCCGAAAGAGCTCCAATTATTTTTTAATGATGTTAGAAACATAATGAACCGTAGAAACATAATGAAAATGATATACATCTATCAAGAGCACTAGAATATATATTTTGTAGAACATGCCGCGCAAAAAATATTTATTTTCATTTACACGTCACCACAAAAGAATTCCATTACAAATTAGTATGGGGAGGGGTTGATATTAACTTTTCAGATTTACTATTCTAGTCATTTTCACAATTTCACAAGCAGGTCTTTTAAATAATAACTTTTTCGGGTAAAACTACACAATCTAGTTCACAATGGCGTATTTGAGCCAACATGTTATACTGAAAAAATATGTTCAGATTTGTAAATCACTTATGATGACACTTGACGGCTCAAAGTTTATGCAGACAAGGTATTCAGATCTCATTAGAACCTTATACTATAGACATTTCCAACAGTGGCATAATCGTAAAAAAAAAAAAAAAACAGAATATACGCTCTAATCAAAGAGTATACGCTCAAGTTAAAGAATATACCCAAGAATGTATATACTGCAGCTTTTTGAGAAAGAGGGCGATTCTTAAAAAATCCAAAAAGTATACGGCGTATACCTCTGTAAACTCTCTACCACATTCATGATTGTCAATTCGTTTTATTTTGTGCATGCTAAAGCGAAATACAGCTCAATTTCACGAGAATGAGTTTGAAAAGAAAACAAAACAGCGTATGCACGACTCATTTAAACCAGATTGATCATATCTGGAACACACTCGAAAGGCCACATTGTATTCCTTTGTTGGCGTTTTCGAGATTTTTAAACATAATATTTTAAAGAGAGAATACCCTAAGTTTTTATCGAAAACTTCATCGCATGCATAGAAAACAGATGTAGACATTATATTATTTTATATATTAACTATTTTGTTCTAAATATTTAAAGGCACCACACACCATATAAAAAATTTCCTCATTCTACTCAACCATCATGATTTGTCCACTTTTAGGTACTAAAATTGGTGTGTATATTCTTAACGTCATTTCAAAGATTTCAAATTCTGATACAAGATATTTTAATGCTTTATTATCTACATTACTTTTAATGTATTGCGTATTTCGAATTTTATACCAATGTATGGCTGTTTTGTATAGTTTGATCTCCCATTTTTTCAACCGCGTATAGGGATTTTTATATAATATTTTGCAATTGTACCATTCACTTTGCTATTTTTTGTCATTTCGATTTGTGACAGTATATAATAAATTAAAAATAGCATCTTCTTCTTCTTGTTTTTTTTTTTTTTTTTTTTTTTTTTACTTTTAGCATACTATTATTAAACTTTTTTTAAGCAATATCGCTCAGACTAATCCCTCTGAGGGAAGTCCTAGTTAGTGTATGAAACAGATTTTATGCATTGTGAAATTTTTTGTACAAAAGCCGTATAAAAATTTTAATTTTGTACTTTTCACATTAATTTCCCTGAAATTTTTTATAGATTTCATAAAATTCTGTGCGTTATTTTTCGTAAGCTTGTAATCTTATATATATTATAAATGTGAAAGTGTGTCTGAAAAGTTGGAATGAAATTGGCTTCAAAACAGATGGATTAATGTTTTGAATCTTTGCATATAGATAAGTTAAAGCCCGGAAATGAACATAGGCTAATTTTTAATTGATTTATTCAAATATTTTCCTTAATAATTCAAAATTTCTTTCTTTTTCATTACTGAATAAATAGGCATTTTTTAGAAAAAATTCAATTAATTTCCTTTCCCGTTGCCAAGAAAATTAAAATCGGGAATAATAATTTCTCAGCAGCAATAAATTTTCAATTGAGCTACTTCTATACGAAAAATGAAAACAAAAATAATTCAAAAGAAAATGAATATGACGTCATAAGTGAAATAAAAAAAAGGGAGTATTCGAATTTTTCTGTCAAAAATGGTGACATAATTAGAAATTTTAAAAAAGTGGAAAAGAATTTTATTTTTAACAAAATATATCACTTCGAAAAATATGACGTCATTGTTGAAGTAACAGAGATATTTTATAGTAGTCATTAAAAATACTAGAGACATGGATATCAGTAATTATTGTTGCTAGATAAATAATGACGTCATATTTAAAATGAATGAGAAGCATTTTTTAATTATACTAATTAATAATTTTTAAGTTACATACAAATGAAAATTTTTATTCAAAACTCATAATTATCAATAGAAGAATTTTTTTGTGGTGAAAAAGCGGAAAATAAAACTACTGATTAATATATTTTTTACTCTATTTTTTAACACTTTCCCACAAAGTTGAAAAGTACTTAGCCATTATGAATATGCATGTTATAAAAAATGAAGATTAAATCAATACGATTTGCGTAAAAGAAAAATCCTTCTAACTCCAAAAATGATAGTTATATTGATTAATAATTTGCCGCGTTGAATTAAGCGTTTCATTTCCAATTAAAATATATCTTTGAATTGAAATTTGAATGAAATACAGGGTCATGAAAAATAGAAGAATGTGGAAAACAGGATTACAAATATCTCCACAACTAATTATCCGATCAACTTCATTCTTTATGCAAAATTTGTTTTTTTTTTTTTTTATTATTATTATTATTGTCTTTTATATTGACTCCCTAAAATAAAAGAATTCGAATTTTTTTCATATACCTTTCATTACACTGTAAAAAAAAGTCTGCAAAGGTACTAAACCTTATCTAGGAAACTGGGATTCCAAGAACTTTTCCTGTAACGGTAACAGCAAAAATTCAAGTTTCAGAATCGATTACATGAATTTTTCCTGTTATCGTTACATGAAAAGTTCTTGGAATCCCAGTTTCCTAGAAAATGTTTAGTACCTTCACAGATTTTTTTTTACAGTATAGAACAAATATTTCGAGTGTCCGAAAAAATTAGTCCTGGATAACCGAGGTTGCTGATATTAAATAGGCTTTGTCCCATTCCTACGTGTATACCAAATTTCAAGTGTCTGTCTCAGTTTATTCGGGAGATAGAGCGTTTACAGACAGACACACAGATATACAGACGGACGGACGGCAATTTTTTTTTTCTAAAAACATATTTTTGGGGATCTCCAGTATCTGAAACATGTAAATCCGTCGAAAAAAAACAATAGGTTTTCAAAATGATTGCAAAACTTATTCTATTCTACATATGATGGCTAAGTAAAATCATGTTACCGAACGAAACTTTCAAGGCTCACTTATAGATACTTTATAGTTAGTTATTGCTGAAGGACAAATTTAAATTAAAAGATCCGGCTTTTATGTAAAGATTAAAAGACGACATCTTCGTAATTTCATTCTCCTGTCCCACCAATTGGTTATGCTTTTAGAGTTTCTTTCCTCTGTTTCTCTCTTACTGATGCCCAAAGAGCTTTCAAGATGATGAAAGGTTTCACTTCCTTGTTTAACTCGCTGCCTGCTCAATTTTTTAATAATGCAAGTTATTTTATTAATATTATTATTATATTCATTTTTGGGTTTTCTTCGACAAATCATATTTTGTTACACTATTTTTTTTTCTTCTTTTTTGTCATAAGTATGTTTTATAAAATGTCAAAGTAGAGAAAATGGAATTAGAAATAAAACCCGTTTATCATATCCTCTGCCCTTTAATTGTCCATACACTGAAAAAAAAAAAATGAAAATGGAATTAGAAATAAAACCCTTTAATCGTTCATACACTGTAAAAAATAGTGACAATGGAATTAGAAATAAAACCCGTTTATCGTATCCTCTGCCCTTTAATTGTTCATACACTGTAAAAAAAAAAAATAAAAAAAAAGTGAAAATGAAATTAGAAATAAAACTCGTTTATCGTATCTTCTGCCCTTATTGTTCATACACTGTAAAAAAAAAAAAAAAAGTGTACATTTTAAAAACTTTTCCTGTAACGGTAACAGCAAAAACTCATGTAACCTTACTTGGTTACATGAAATTTTGCTGTTGTAGTTATATGAAAAGTTTTTGTAATATAAGTTTACTAGAAAAATTTTAGTAGCATTAAAGTTTTTTTTTTTTTACAGTGTAGAACTTGACAAATATGTATTGTCGGATAAATTTTGATTTTTCATAAATTATGTCTAAAGAAATCTTTTTTATAAGAGGGCTTAGAAAACTGCGATTTTGCATATTATTTTTAAACAATTTGAAGGTTATAAAATTGGTACAAATATCCTGTAAAAAAAATCTGTAAAGTTACTAAGATTTTTCTAGTAGATTTGTATTCCAAAAAATTTTCATGTAACAGTAACAGCAAAAACTCGTGTAACTGAAGATGAGCACATGAGTTCTTGCTGTTATCGTTACATGAAAAGTTCTTGGAATACAAGTCTTACTTGAAAAATCTTAATAACTTTACACACTTTTTTTTCAGTGCATCTCGTCGATCAATTTCGCCAAATTATACAAATTGACATACTTTTTATTTTAAATAAGGAAAGGACAAATAAATTAATAAAGATTTGATAAAAATACAAATTAAAGTCGAATTTAAATCACTTGATGACGTAACAAACATGTGTATCGTAATTAATCTCAAGTGAATATGCCATTTATTAACACCAATTATTGTAAGTTTTTTATTAATATTATTATTATATTCATTTTTGGATTTTCTTCGACAAATCACATCTTGTTACTCTATTTTTTTCTTCTTTTTATCATAAGTATGTTTTATAAAATGCCAAAGTAGAGAAAATGGAATTAGAAATAAAACCTATTTATCGTATCCTCTGCCCTTTACCGCTATTTCATACACTGTAAAAAAAAAGTGCAAAGTTACTAAGATTTTTCTTGTAGATTTGTATTCCAAGAACTTTTCCTGTAACGGTAACACCAAAAACTCGTGTAACCTTTCTTGATTACATGAAATTCTGCTGTTATCGTTATATGAAAAGTTCTTGGAATACAAGTTTACTAAAAAAATTTTAGTAACATTAAAGATTTTTTTTTTTTTTTTAACAGAGGAGAACTTAACAAATATGTATTGTCGGTTCAATTTTGATTTTTCATAAATTTTGTCTAAAGAAATCTATTTAGAAAAAATTCAAATGATTTTAAGATCTTTTTATATAAAAGGGCTTCGAAAACAGCGAATTTGTATATTATTACTTTCTTCTATCTTCAATAGAAGAAAGTATTGTAATCGAAATTTTTTCGACTTCCGGTTTTCGACGGATTTACACGTTTTAGGGGTCAGACATGTTTTTACAAAATGTCTGTCTGTCCGTGTATCTGTGTGTATGTCGCCATTCTACCATCAAAAAGTGTATGAAGTTATGCATCGAATTGAACCAAATTTTTTGTGAATGTTTTTGGTTGTGGCAAGCAAGTGCTCCTTCAGTTTTGAAATATTCCGCCGGAAGGGGGCGCTGTAATCACGATTTTTGTGCCATTTTCAATTTTGTATCGACCAAAAGTATATGAAGTTATGCATCGAATTGAACCAATTTTTTTATGTAAGTGTATAACCATGGCTAGTTAGTCCTCCCTGAATTTGAAAAAAATCCGTCTGAGGGGGGCGCTGCAATCGCGATTTTTGTGCCATTTTTAATATTGTACCGACCAAAAGTATATGAAGTTATGCATCGAATTTAACCAAACTTTTTGTGTAACTGACTATGACTGTGGCTACACTGTAAAAAAAAATCTGTGAAGGTACTAAACATTTCCTAGGAAACTGGGATTCCAAGAACTTTACGTGTAACGATAACAGGAAAAATTCATGTAATCGATTCTGAAACTTGAATTTTTGCTGTTACCGTTACAGGAAAATTTCTTGTAATCCCAGTTTCCTAGAAAAGGTTTAGTACCTTTGCAGATTTTTTATTACAGTGTAGTTGGTCCTTCCTGAATTTGAAAATAATCCGCCGGAAGGAAGCGCAGCAATTGCGATTTTTGTGCCATTTTCAATATTATACCAACCAAAAGTATGAAGTTATGCATCGATTGAACCAAATTTTTTGTGTATGTGTATGACTATGGCTAGTTGGTCCTCCCTGAATTTGAAAAACATCCGTCGGAAGGGGGCGCTGCAATCGCGATTTTTGTGCCATTTTCAATATTGTACCGACCAAAAGTACATGAAGTTATGCATCGAATTGAACGAAATTTTTTGTGTAAGTGTATGGCTATGGCTAGTTGGATCGCCCTGAATCTGAAAAAAATCCGCCGGAAGGGGGCGCTGCAATAGCGAATTTTATGCCATTTTCAATATTGCATCACTTAAAAGTGTATGAAGTTAGTTCTTGAACTGAACTAAATTTTTTGTATATGATTTTTTTTTTTTTTTTTTTTTTTTTTTTTTGGTAAGGCAAGTAAGGGCTCCCTGAATTAAAAAAAAAATCTGCCTATCATTCTATTGTCCATCGGCTCGTGCAGAGACGGAAATTCGTTTTTACTCCGATTAATTGATTGAAGCAGAAATTTAAGATGAAAATCAAAAATGGTATGTATTGAATTAAAATTATTAAAGCATTAAAATGAGTAACTATTTTTTTAAAATATCAAAATGTACGTATGAGATACAAGAAAGTTTTGGGATTGGCACATTCAACTAGTTTTTAAAGAATTTAAAGGTTATAAAATTGGTACAAATACACTGTAAAGTAAAAGGTGTAAAGTTACTAAGATTTTTCTAATAGATTTGTATTCCAAGAACTTTTCATGTAACTATAACAGCAAAAACTCATGAAACCGAAGAAGATCACATGAGTTTTTGCTGTAACCGTTGCATGAAATGTAGTGCATCTCGTCGATCAATTTCGCCAAATTATACAAATTGACATAATTTTTTATTTTAAATAGCTAAAGGACAAATAAATTAATTAAGCGTTGATAAAAATACAAATTAAAGTCGAATTTAAATCATTTGATGTCGTAACAAACACGTGTATCGTAATTAATGTGAAGTGAATGTGCCATTTACTAACACCCATTATTGGGTTTAGTCTTATAGTTTGACGATAGCTTTTTGGTCGACGGGATAATCAAGAAGAACCATAAAATCGTGTGTATTTGTTTATTTTGAAAACAAGAATTCAAACAGGTATTAAAAATGCTTGAGTTTCTGTATAAAATAATGTTATTCTTGTTGGATTTGCTTGAAATTAATAATAATAGTAATAATAATGCATTTTAAAAATACTGAAAAATTATAAAAATGACAGTTTTTGAAAAATAATATTTCAAGAAAGGAAAAAGATAACAATATGGGTTTTGATGTGAATTATTACTATTTTGAGATATGTCCTAAAAAAAATTGAC
This sequence comes from Maratus speculifer, assembly GCA_964019185.1. NCBI lineage: Eukaryota > Metazoa > Arthropoda > Arachnida > Araneae > Salticidae > Maratus > Maratus speculifer. The sequence goes on from OZ025289.1 coordinate 246,018,532, forward strand.
TGACTGCCTCTCACGGATTATAAAAATTTAAACACTAATAATGAATTTGCATTTTTTGCATCGTGTAACTTAAAAGGGAAAATATATTTACCGGGAAACACCAATTAATATCATGTATTCGTACATGTCATTTTGTCACGATACAGTGTTTAAGTTGGAAAAATGACAGTCAGCCACGAAAAATAACATTTAGAAATTAGATACAATTTATTAAATAAATGTTTTGTACTCATTTAGAAACATACTCCTGTACTTTTTGCTATTCTTTGGTGTTACAATTAAAAGTTCAAGAGGCACTCTAGCCAACATATTTGATTCATCTATTAGAATAATGAATAAACGACGAATAATGAATAACGAAGTTGCAATTACTGTTAAGGCTATAAAGATCTGTAAAATAAAATATTTTGTTTTGTATTTTCTCTAGTGATTTTTGTGTCAATAAAATGTTCAGAAAAGGATATTTCGTGCATTATTGATCTTTTTCTTAAAGAGCACGAGAAATGTAACACTCCGACTGTGTCTGAATATTTTCCCGGTGATCTCTTTCCAAAATTTACAACAGAAAATTACAAATATAAATTTTTAAATAATAAACATTTTGATTTTTATTTAACTAAAGCATCATAAAATGATTTTTTGTCTCTTGCTGCAGCAGGAATGAAAAAAAAATTCTCTGTCGTTAATAAGATTTAAAATTTTGTGAAATAATGAAGTTTCTCTCGTTTAACTAGTCGATTTTGCAAATGAACTTCGAATGAAACGAGTCCCTTTCCAAATTAAGGGTGTATTTCGATTTCAAACTGCTTATTTTCCAATTTATTTTTTAATTCATTTTTGTTCACAAATACACCAAACTTTCAAAATCTCTTATTCGGAAAGTACATAAGGTGCCGTGATTGTCGATTCTTTGATAAATGCAGAAAATATTGCAAAAAAACAATCAAAAACGGCATTTCGAACCGATTTTTCCCAAGCGGGAGATCTGGGAACAAAAAAAAGGGTCATACTGATAAGGTAATTGTTTATAACTCAAATTTTAATGAATTGAGCGTAAAAAGACATCACACGGCATCTCATACGTCCCTTCAAGAATCCCCTCGGCAAGTTTCATGTTTCTACTTTTAAAAATGTGTCTGAAATTGTATCGGAAAATTTCGAGCTGTTGAAGGTGGAAAAGCGTTTTTTCGAATATACCCTTAATCTGGGGTTGAAACGAATCTCGGACCTGCTTTTAGCAGCATAGTTCTAGTTGGGAAACTCCCGCTCTGTTCTAAAGTCAGAAAAAAGATTATTGTGATTTCTTGTATTTTTTAACGAAAATCTTTCCAAAAAAAGCTTTGAGTTGTCCGTGAACCATAGTCAACAAAACGATGCTGAAAAGACTAGGAAAGAGATCCTATTCTGATACTTCCTCTCATACGCATATATTAATGTAAACGGCTTCTTTAAACTACAAAACATCGTCAAAAGTAAAATATGTAGTAAGTAGGCAAAATACTGATTTGGAATTAGATGGCTTAAATGTTAATGACAACGATATATAACACATTTTTTTTAATATTCCACCTTTAAACTTGCTTACCTTGTATGAAAAGTGAAACATTACAGGACAATCAGCAAAAAAAAATTTTTCCTTACAGATCTCCGATGATTTCAAGCCAATTTGAGTTATATATGAAGTAATTCTAATTTCTTGACAATTGCCATGGCGTCTTGGTAGCATTGATTCTTTTTTCAACGTTTGCATTCAGCAAAGTTCGTCATTGCAATACAACAATTCTTCCGGCGAGGTCATTTATGCGCACCAGTTGCATAACGAAATCCTGCTGTTCTTTGTAAAGACCAACACAAAAATCAGAGTGATGCTGTCTAATATAATATAGATGTGCACTTTCAACTCTGACGTATATATCAATAATGTATTTTTGAAATAGCTTCTTTGGTGAGGGTGTAAAATCTGTTCTGTGTAGAAAGCTAATTGCAGCTAGTTAAACTGTTACAATTAATCTATATTTGAAGTCATTGAGGTTCATTTTAGGATCTTAAGCATTCTTGCTCACAATTTGGCAACAGTAAAAGGTAAACCACTGTAACACAATGAGAACATACTGTTGCGTCATATTGCTTGCAGTGAACAATAACGTGCCGAGGACCTGGTGACTCCCCAGCAACAGACATAAAAACTAAGGCAAATTCATCAGTGCTGAATTTGTTATATAGCACATACTTGTCCATTGATACATGTTCAATGAATCGCACGTCCAGATAAAGAGCTAATAGAGGCCTGCGACTAGCGAGTAATTTTATATTCTATCCACATCACTATTTTTAAAAATATAAAATTTATAGCATATTTTTTGTATCATAAAGTTTGTAAAGTATTTTTGTTTTAAGAAAGGGGTGTAAGATAGAAATAAAAAAAGAGACTTAATAACTTCAGCTGCAATCTGATAGTGCTAAACTATAGCATAAGGAAATTGATTAAAAGTATTCTGTAAAGCTTTTAATGCAGATTTTCTTAGCAGATTTTCTTATTTTCTTGACAGATAAGTAAGCAATTACTTGCTTCCATTGAATCTAAAATATAGCTCTCCGTACGAAGAATCTTCATAACCAAGTAGAAAGAAATTCGAAATGTAACGGTGGATTTCACCTTGTATTTTAATGGCTTCTCTTATTTAAACGTACGTCATATGGGTACCTTGTTTTGGCAATCCTCATTTGCCCGTACCACGTACGGTTATACATATTCCAATCATGATATATTATTCTAACCAGTAAATTTTTATTGTAAATTTTGTATTATTTAATCTGAGCATTTTTTTGATTCACTTAGATAAAAATTCTTTTTTGAAAAACCGGTGATAAAGAATTGAAATTTTGTAAAACACATGAAAAAAACATTATTTGAATATTTTTAAAATATATATATTGATCAGTTAAGTGGTTAAAACAATATGGATATTTGCCTGGAATATCCAATTACGTTTCTGAAAGCGAAGCGAATGTACATTTTCTAATCAGTTGGAGAAAAGTTAGACTATTAAGAACATATTGTTTTAGTTTATCAACTATTGTTGTAAACAATACTAGTTTATCAACTATTGTTGTATTGTTATATAAAAGGGAAGCTTCTAATTGCCTTACTATTGAAATGGAAAATATTACAATGATTTCAGAGAGCGTCTGATGCTCCTAAATAAATTTCGAGCTAGTCATTTTTGTTTGTTAGTTCTTGAGTTCTGAGTCTCTCAAGTTGACCAGTGTTCTCGCTGCCATTTGATCAACGTTAGTAATTTGGCTAATTAAAACTAAAAAACATTCGCAGATGAAAAAAGTATTAGCAAAATAAATTCGCCGTGTAACAAAAAAAAAAAAAAAAATAAAAAAAAAACTTTAAATGTATTTTTTTTAGGCAATATATTCGAAAATAAGTTTTTATAACTGCGACAACGATTTTTATTAATCTAACTTCAGTTATCCGCTACAAATATATTATATACACTGGAGGACAAAATTAAGAGATGGAAGGCATGTTCCCAAATATCTCAAGAAATACTGGATAAAAATAAATGAAAATTGGTATGGAAATAACTTATAGTTATGACAATAATATGTGCAAAGCAAAAATTAAAGTGCCATTCATTGGCAAGAGTTATTGCCAACAGTCCAATGTGGACTGAAAATCATGATGAAATATGGCAATGAAAGTGAGGCTTGTAGGGTATGTGGTTGATTCTAGTATGGTATGTGGTCGCCTCTAGTATGGTGTGTGGTCACCTCTAACAGATAGACAGCAAGCACAACGAGTATGCATACGTTAATGAGAGAGTTAAGGATTGCTTGTGGAAGACTCTCCCACTCTTCCACCAGAGCAGTTTTTAACTCCGGAATGATTCTGGGTGGGGGTAAGCGTCTCGCAATAGCCCTTCCAAGAGCATCCCAAGCATGTTCAATGGGCTTAAGATCAGGCAGGCGAATCCATTCGATGAATATTCTTGCTTTTTAGATACTCCTCAACCAGGCGAGCCCTATGTGGTCGGGCATTGTGTTTTGTTGTCGTCCATAAAAACGAATTCAGGGCCAACAGCACCCCTGAAAAGACGCACGTAGGATTGTAGGATCTCTTGCCTGTACCTCTAGGCATTCACGGAACCAGTGTCAAACACATGGAGCGGTGTGCAGGTATCTTGCATGATCCCTGCCCAAACCATCAGTCCTCCACCAGCATAATGGTCCCTTTCCATGATGTTATTGGGATGGTATCGGGTCCCAGGTTCCCTCCATATGAATATTTGCCGAGAATCAGATTGAAAACTGAATCTGGACTCATCTGTGAACAGAACATTAGCCCATTGGAGCTGTGTCCAGTGTTGGTGCTGTCTGCACCATTGTGCACGCTTTCTTTTGTGGATGGGAGTGAGTGGGATGTAAATGGCGGGCTTCCTTTTTATGAAATGATATATGTCTTTGTGAACTTTATATAATTTTTCGCATTTGTATGTTGTCTAAGGTAAATCTAGATTTTACGAGTACATTTTATCATATCTCAAGTTTTTATAAAGTTTGATAAGCTTATCATATGCATTGCATTTGTGTACTCTGGATAAATTTACCATTATTTTTTTTAAGTTCGGATATTTAATGAAAATAACGATAAAAATTCTTTTAAAAAATTCGCCTTGAATGGAATTTGAATATACTCCTTACTTTTAAATTGTGTTATCGAGATAAACAACGATTTTATACAATGCATATGCAAAATATTGCATATGCTTTTATAAAACTATTGATAAAATATAAATTACTTATCCTGAAATCTATTCTACTATCTCAAATAATTCGTTTTTACCCTTTTTTTCAAAGCTTTTAAAAGCTTTTACTTTTAAAATAAGATTTGCTGATTACCATTATATTATGATGCAACGATGTCGCCATAAAACCCTTTCCTTTATCATGAATGTGTTTTCTAAATTTTCTTCTTAATCCTTTGAGGGGTGGTGGAATATATTATCCCCACCTAATTTTAATCATGAGTAGCACCAGAAAAGTTTAATTAAATTTTAGTTTTTAAACTTGGATGGAAAAAAGTTGAAAATTTCTTTTCGTTATTTCGAATAAATTATTTCTTAAATTCCAGTATGTGTTCGACATTGCAGAAACACAACTGCTTGTCCCTGAAAGGATTAAACACTTACAAGGAAGCTCTCCATACGGGCATACCCCGAAAAATCTGAAAAAATTACAGAATGTTCTTCTAGTACGGATATATACGTTTATAAAAAAAAATTCGGCGGAACCCCCATTCACTATTCGTAAAAAAATAATAAAAATTTCGTTATTTGGCGATTTATCGCTGGTTGGCGGTGGAATTTAATTTCAAAAAATACTTTACGTCAAATACACTTTAAGATATATAAAAAAAAAAAAAAAAAAAAAAAAAAATCATTTTGAATTTGTTTTGATAAATTTAATTTAAGTAATTTAAGTTTTGTAACTTTTAGTTTCTTTTAAGTATAATTCTGTTATATCGATATTTATAGTTATTTATATTCAAATTTAATCATTAAAATTTGAGATTTAAAACGAAATTCATAATTTAAATTAATTAAATTTGTTTCAAACTCAAAGTCCAATTGAGAATTGTCCATTAGATTTCGTTGCCATGGAAACAACTAGCTTTTATTTCTGAATACGCTTAAATGTATGGAGATAATCTTTCTCAATATGATTTTTTTTATCTATAAAAACATTTTTTCCGGTGATTAATTAAAAAACTACTTGGCGGGGGAAAATGCTGTTCGCCAAATCAAGAGACTTTTTCGTCTTTTCACGCCAAATATTCGAAAGTTTTTTTTTTTTTTTTTTTTACATCTTTTCTAATGCAATTTCGCTGCTAATTTTCACTGATCCTTTATTACATACATGAATAGCTTAATTGGTATTTTTTTTTTTTTTTTCAAAAAAAATCTGAGTATGCCTGTAAGGGAGATTGGTGGTTGCAGATATTTGTTAAGGCATTTAGAAGAACGAAATGATCATGTATCCAGGTTCAGATGTACAAAAAAACCCCACGATGATTGCAAAGTTACACTTTATTTTAACATCTATTACGAAGGGGGGCACACTTACAGCTCTCGGAGAAAATCTCCGAACGAAGAATAGCAGGTTAACAAGACGAGCGCAGAGAGTCAAGTGACCTCGTACATAGCAACAAACTGCCACTTTTGGCATGATAGAAAATCGCCAACATACACAAGTTCGCCCATGCACAATGGATAGTATACGCCAAATAACAGTTAAAATGCAGCCGGCAAGATAAGAATTCAATTTGGATTCCTAGCTAGGATGGGAAAGGAAAAGGTTGCCAAACGATAAAATGTTACACGTGTTGTTATGTCTAATAAAGAGGCACACCAAAGGGACATCAGATTTTACTGCGCAGATGTTAAATTCTTTTTAGGTTTTTGTCGAGAAAGGAAAAGAAGCGTAAGCATAAATTTTAACTGTGAAACAGAGATGATGTCCATATAAGGTAATGCAGAATTGCCTCGATCGGAAATAGCAGACATCTGGAAATAGCTTTAAACGGTTGATTACTATGTGAGTGTATTTCTCACAGACAAAGTTAAGCAGCTGCTGATTTTTCGGTTAGAGAAAAACTAAGCGAGGGGAAAAAATGGAAATTGAATGAAGGACAACTTGAAACTGATTTTGAATTGAAAAGAGACGGGGGGGGGAGGAATAATTTAAGAAAATAACCAATATATAACGAAATAATCGTTATATATATCACCCGGTGCACCACAAAAAAAACTTTTGCTGTCCAATGTGCATAGGCTAGCATAAAATATTATAACATAAAAACATACATAAATGCAAAAGTTTTTTTTTTTTTAATATGTTTATGTAGAAATTTCAACGTCATGATAATGGAGACTTTTGTATTCAAACACAGTCAGCAGTTCTAAAGTCTCTATATTTTTTTATATTTGTATTTCATGGATCCAAGGTAGTACTGTATTTTATATGTGTAGGTTGAGTCGACTCAGACAGTACAAAAATCTTACTGCAGCTTTGATTGTTATCATGACATAAATAAAATTTTGAAACATATACACAAAACATGAAACTAATACTAAATGAATGTAAAATGGCAATACACAAAAATAACATAATAGCACTATATTTTTCAAAAAAAATTAAAAAAGGTAAAATGATGTATATAAAAATAAAAATGTTTTTTGTAAACAAGTGTTTCATGCCGAAGCATAGGATGACAAAAAAAAGAGGTGCTCCAAGCACGCCCATAAAAATATGCGTCACCCTGAATCTTGTGTACAACACAAGTATTATGGCATCGGCTTAGGGCCTAGCCTTAGATGAGGAGGGAATTGTGATGCTCCCCCGAAGGCACTAGCGGTCTTCTGAAGGAGCCCACGTCGAATTACATGAAAAAAATTTGAATTGATGTGAATTGGAATCACAATTCAAAAATTTGAATCGAAACTCCAATTCCAAAATTTTGTCTCTCAACACAATGAAGCTTGAACCCTTAGGGCCTTAATTTTGAACGGGAACAAGACTTCAAAGGGAAGAATTCAAAAAGAAAAAAAACAAAAAAAATGTATATCATATAATAACTAATATGGGCAGACAATCCTAGAGTGAAGAGAGACGAAAAATATGTCACAATCGAGTGGGGTGATGAACAAGTCATATATAAAAACTGTGTTTTATTTAATTACATGAATCTTTTGTTTACTTTTCTAAAGTACAGTACCTGTTTATCTAACTATAATATGTTTGACTTACAGTACAAGAAATGTTAAGTGGGAGGTTAGTTAGTGGAAAAATACTGAATTAATGAGTATTGTCAAAGAAATTTTAAGTGTACTGCAAAAAGAAAACAAAATAAAAGTAAATAAAATTTAAGTGAGTATGAAGGGCTATCTAAGTGTTAAAGGATAACAATGATACCTAATATTGTTCTTAAGAGATCTTCAGAGCAATATTGATTGACCAGCCATGATATTGTTAAAGATCAGTCAACAACAACATACACACAACCATGAGCTCTTTGGTTGGATATGTGGTATCATAAAACAAGACATAAAAATAATAAACAGTGTTTTTACATTAGCTTCTGTTTCTTAGATTGTATGTGTGAGGTTGATAAAACGTATTAAAGTTAGTGTTGTTTATATGACTTGATGCATCAAATAAATGTCCATAACGAGGAGGTGCAAGTAAAAGTCTATCAATATGTACTCGAAATGCTGTGTTATCAGGAGCATACAACCTTTTAATTGAGAATGACACAGGAGAATGTTTACAAGTGACAATATATGGACCAGTATACTTTGTTTTAAACTTGTCATTTGATTTTAGATATACAATGTCTTTTAAGAAAATGGATCTTAATTTAGCTTTCTGACCGTAATATTTATATCTTTTATCTTGAGCAGATTTAATGTTGTTATAAGCTTTGTGATATATCTTACTCAAATCATCAAGCAATTTGTGTACTTCAATATGTTTATCAAGAAAGGGTTGGTTGCACGACTGATCAAAAGTGTCAAAAATTAGAGAAAGTTCACGTCCAAAATGAAGAAAATTAGGAGAATATAATGTAGTTGCATGTTTCGAACCATTATAAAGTGATTTGTGTATAAATACTGCATTTTCGAATGAATGACCTTCTTGTAAAAGAATATTAACTGAATATTTGATTGACTTATTGATTCGCTCTGCAATCGCATTTGATTGTGGTCTCGAGGCAGAACTGTGTAATACCTTAATGCCCATTGTATCATTAAAAATGTTATATACCTGAGAAGTGTACTGGGGTCCTAAGTCTGATAAGACAACTGAAGGTCTCCCAAAGGTGGTTATGTAAGAGAATAAGCATTTAACAACCTTACTCGCAGATATGTCATTAAGTGGAAAGAGTTCAATATGTCTCGAGAAATGATCAGTGATAGTTAAAACATATTTTCCATTAGCAAACGGTCCAAGGAGATCTGTACTGATAGTGTGACCAGGGTACCTGGGAGTGTATGTGGGCTGTAAGGGTGCAGGTGGAGTTTGGTGATGTTTAGTTTGAAGACATTTGATACAGGATGCAACAAAGTTTAAAGTGTCTACATACATACCCTTCCAAAAATATCTACCTGACAAGAATTCATAAGTTTTATTAAAGCCAAAATGGGATAAATGTGAAATTGTTAAGACTTTGGTTTTAAGTGAATTTGGAACAATAATGTGATACGAAAAAGTGTTATTAAAAATATTTTCCTTCTTTAACATTAATACTTTCGAATCAGGATGAATGAAGTAGTTAGGAAATTTTTGAGAAGATCCTTTCTTTAAGATTTCTTTATAAACAACAGACAAAGTAGGGTCATTTTGTTGTTCAGTAGCAAATGTTTCATTCGAAATTTCTAATAAAGGGTCAGGATTTGTTTGTGTACCAGAAATAAGGCAGTTAACATGCATATTAGAATCACTCGAGCTGGAGTGTGGAGTATCACATTCTACAATAGGTAAGGGTTGAGTGTCATGAATAAGTTCAGGGTTTGTAGCTAAAGTCTGTTGATTATTTTCAAAGTTACAGCGAGATAAATAGTCAGCGAGTACATTCTTTTTACCTGGAATATGTTGAAATTTGTATGTGTATTCTGAGAGATCCATGAGCCAGCGAGAGATAATATCAGCCGGATTTGTAGTTTTGTTGTATTTTTCTAATGGTTTACTATCTGAAAGTATTACAAATTCTCTGTTGTATAAATAATATTTGAAAGCAGTAACTGATTTATGAATTGCCATGAGTTCTAATTTAAGTGCAGGATATTTTTTTTCTGATGCTTTTAAAGATTTTGAAAAGTATGCAACAGGTAATAGTTGTTTATCATGTTCTTGTAGTAAGACGCCAGAAATGGCAATATTTGACGCACCAGTATTTAAATAGAACTTTTTGTTCCAATCAGGTAATCTAACCATGGGCGGATTAAATAATATCTTCTGTATGGTGTCCATAATTTTTTGATGTTTACTTGTCCACTTAAATTTAGCTTTTGGAGTAGTTAAGTTTATGAGAGGTTGCACAAGTTCAGAAAAGGATGGAACCAGAGATTTGTAAAATGTAATGACGCCTATGAGTGCTTTTAATTGACGTTTTGTTGTAGGTGTTGGAAAAGATGTTATTTTTACAATGTTCGACTGAACAGGAGAAATAGTTTGATTTTCTATGTGAAATCCAAGATAATCTAAACTGGTTTTGTGAAAAGTGCATTTGTTAGGGGACAGCGTTAAATTATATTTTACTAATATTGCAAGAATTTTATCCAACTTCTCATACATTTCTTGATATGAATTGGCACCAACAATAAGATCATCTTGGTAGGTATAGACACCTTCTAACTGTAATTCATCAAGTAACGAGTCCATTAAAGCTTGATAAATTGAGGCGCTCGTTTTTAAGCCGAATACTAATCTCTTATACCGAAAAGAACCAAACATTGTAGTAAATGTGAGCTGATTTTGAAATTTTGCAGGCAAATCAATCTGATGATATGCCTGATGAAAGTCAAGAGAAGAAAAAAAACGATATTGTGAAAGATTTGAAATAATAGTTTGAATTTTTGGAAGTGGATAGGACGAACCTTGAATTATAGTATTAACCATTCTGAGATCTAATGCGAGTCTATATTTCTGTATACCTGTACCGTCTGGTTTCTTTTTAACAAGAAGCATGGGGCAGGCCCATTCGGAACAATGACGTTCAATGATTTTGGCATCAAGCAACTGTTTGATTTGGTTTAAAACATCCTTCTGCACAGCTTGGGGAAGAGGGAAAGGGAGTGTCTTTATGGGGTAGTCATTAATGAATTTTAAATCAGGTACAATTTTATCAGTATGACCAAGTGTGTCTAATGATTTGGAAAAGGCAGGATAATAATTAAGTAGCAATTTAGTTAGGTTCTTTGCTTCATCAGATTTTAAGTGAGAAAGTTTAAAATCATTAGCCGATAACTCCTGCTTTCTTTTTTGTAAGATTTCATTAGACGCCTGAATAAAATTTACAAAGTGCTGTTCTGAGTTATTTTGCTTGTCAGACATTTCAGAAGTATAGTCGCGAATTTCCTCAATCTCAGATAATTGACCTATTTTTGTGTGTTTAGGGAGATGAATGGTCTTTTCAGAAGTGTTTTTAAGTGTTATTGAGAAGAACTGATGTATTTGTGAAGTTTTCTTTCTTTTATTGGATAATTTGTTCATTTGAATAATGGCATCATTTCCTGTTAATTCTTTTGTTTGTGCCAAATATTCAAAAAGATAATTTCTGTCATTGTTGATGTTATTGGAGGTGTAAACAGAGCACCATATTTGTTGTTGAGGTTCTACTATAATTTTTCGAGTTAAGAACACCGCTTGATTCAATACAACATCACTCAAAGAATTGCATGATTTTGATTGTTTCTCTCCAGAAGATTCTTTACTGGTTTTTAAAGGAACAGAGAAATTATTGTTGACATGGAGACACTTGTTAAAAGTATCGATGACAACATTGTATCTAGTTATGAAATCGAAACCTAAAATGCCTTCAAAACTGGAAGACTCGGGTATGTCAACAATATAAAAGTGGTGTGAAAACGCTTTTTGTTTTAGCTTAATGGATGTTCTGATGCAGGCGGAAAATGAGACGTCAGAATTGACAGTTTTAATATTGACGTCAGTGGACAGTCTTTTATATTTTAAGACAGGTTTAAGTTGGTTGAATAATTTTTGTGAAAGTAAAGATATACTACTACCAGAATCAGCCAATAAAGTAATATCATGGTTTGCTATAGTGGCTTTAACAAGAGGGAGGGATGGTGAGATAGTGTTTACACTACAAATTATCTGAACATTATCACTTTCTGTTTGTGTACTGATGTTATTTACTATCTTAATGGAGTCAAAAGTTTGGGAAGCTACTGAATTAACTAGTCTCGAACTTGAAATTTTAGGTAATACAGGGTCAAAAGGAAAAGTTGCTGATGTAGAAGTATTAGACTGAGACACAACACCATCAGCATAAAAATTGTATCTCTGTTTCAGTTTTCCTGAAATTGTGGAGTGGAATTCGTGTAATTATTTTTTCTTTGAGTGTTTGCTCTTTTCCATTTAAAACAAGAGAGAGCATCATGATTGTTTCGTCCACATAACTGACAAACAACTGGTTTTTTTTGTGAAAACTTGTGTGGGGAATAACGTCTAGTGTAGTTTCGATTTTTGTAATTTTTTTTGAAGCGTGAAACACCTGCGAAATGTTTTGGTCTAGTCTGGAGATTTTTTTGCTCAGTTTCGGTTTTAGTATCAGGAGGGGCAAAGGATAATGCATTTATTTTCTCGGAAATTTCTTTCAGTTGCGATTCGATGAGATTTTCTGGTCTGTGTACCGAAGGTAAGGAATGTAAGATTTTCTCATTCCTTAAAATTTCATGAAGGGTTTGTGCTCTTTCGACTGCTGTTTTATAATCATTAATGCCTTCTTCCTGTAATTTTATTCTAATATTTGAAGGAAGGGCTTCTAGAAATTTCATGAGTTTAATAGTGTTGCGTGCACTTTCGTCGTTGATATCTGCATAAACAGTCGCCGCAAGAACATTTAGTCTATGAGCTAAATTTTTTATTGTCTCAGAAGGCATAAGTGCTAAACTGGACAATTCAACAGAAGCAACACATTTACTAGGGGGGGGCGAAAAATGACGCAAATTCCTTTTCCAGCAAATCAAGGTCTGTTATCTTTTGCAGGTCGGGATTTTGGGCTAGAAATTTTTGTGCAGGCCCAACTAACTTTCCCTTTAAGATTGCAATTGTTGTTTGTGGGTTGTATTTATTAATTTCTGCACAGACGCGAATTTGATCAAAGAAAAATTTAAGTAAATCTGGATCTCCATCTAATTGAATGATATTTATCGGAATTTGTTTTGCCGCCATGATTAGTTTTTTTTGTTTGTTTACGCTCACAAGTTTTAGAGAAATTGTTACACAGACCTGACTTAAACTCTAAAGCACATTGAAAACAAGAAAATTTCCTAGCTAGTAAAAATATGTAAACTAGCAAAATAAATAGATCTTAAAATATACCTCACTTTAAAGATATCTTATTTAAACCTTTTATAACAGTAAAGCAAAGAGAGCACATACAAAATTAACACATTTAGAAAATAAATTAACTAAAAGCAAAATAATTACACTTTGAAACATATCTATATTCCTTCACTTTAAAAAGTACTTACTTTATCTGTAAATAATAAAGCAAAGAAAACTATCAAGAAAACACCAAAAACAGTTAGTAAGTAAGCTATAAAATTAAATCCTCTTTTAACTTTTTTTTTACAAGGGAAAAGTTCCCTTTTTGTAACTTAAAATATTTTTTTTTTTAGAAGAAAAAGAAAAATCTTATTTTAACTTTGTCATTAAAGTTCAAAACTGTCTAAAAACTTATTTAAGCATATTAGAGAGTCCAAATACAAAATTAAAACAAAACGAAGGGGTGTTGGACGTAAAATATGAAACACTAGCACATAAATGTAAATAACTGGTAAAAACTGCATAAAATGTCACACAAATAATAACTAGAAATGACAACAGTTACCGTGCTTTCGCAATTTTAAAAATCTTTGCAAAAACACAATAACAGGATTATAATAGTTATGTTGAATAAAATATGATTTAAAAACACCAAACTGCAATATTGATTATGATGAACTGACTGTGGAAGCAGAACATAAAGTAAAGAAAATACTTGGGGTAACTTACAGATTTAGTTTTAAAGAAATAATTAAATGATTACTAATTTAATAAGACAAAACTTAGGGAACTGGGGCACGCTCTGCTCCCACATTCAAAATGTAGACTTTTTTTGAGGTTGGATTTTCATTGTGCACTTTTTTTCTTTTTTTTTATATTTTTTTTTTACTGACGAATAGCAGATAACTTATCAAAGGTAGTGACACATCATTTTTTTTTATTCTTAGTTGGAATTCTGTTATTTAGTTACTAATTTTTGTGCACTGTTAACTGATTCATACGATGAATTCTTTCTGATGGATTTTCATCGAATTGAAGACTTATTTTGTATGTGCAAAAATTTTTTTTCTTTTTACTTTCGTTGCAGACACCCGCGAATGAATCACTATTTTTTTTCACGATGAATCACTCTACGATGGATAACAACACAATGAACTTTCTGTAGATTACGTTATGTAGACACAACACAAACACTGGTATATAAGCACAAGTTGAGCACACCGTAACAGAAGCACAAAATGCTAGGCGAAATCGGTGATCACACACAAATCACACACAAACGAGTGGAAGAAAGAAGGGTGGGCGCCCCAGCGCTCAGGTGATACATGGCCGCATATTTCTTTTGAAGATGGAATTTCACGGGGAAACGCTCCGAAGCACTTGAGCTGGAGAGGACAGGGGAGGAAAAAGGGGGCGTCCAGGAAAGGAACTTCAGGACGGGAACACCACTTGTCGACGCCGACCGCAGATGAAGTCGGGGAAATCAATTCCACATCTGTTGACTTTTAGCAGGCAAGACTACTAGCAGTTGCATTTTTTTTTTTACCGGGGATGCAGAGAAGAAAGAAGAACCAAAATCATCACATCCGCCGTAAAGTCGCAGTTGATTGTGCCCCCCTCCATTTTTTTTTTTTTTTTTTTTTTTTTATGTGGGGAAAAAAACGAGAGTCAAACGGCACCAAAGATTTGTAAGGGAGATTGGTGGTTGCAGATATTTGTTAAGGCATTTAGAAGAACGAAATGATCATGTATCCAGGTTCAGATGTACAAAAAAACCCCACGATGATTGCAAAGTTACACTTTATTTTAACATCTATTACGAAGGGGGGCACACTTACAGCTCTCGGAGAAAATCTCCGAACGAAGAATAGCAGGTTAACAAGACGAGCGCAGAGAGTCAAGTGACCTCGTACATAGCAACAAACTGCCACTTTTGGCATGATAGAAAATCGCCAACATACACAAGTTCGCCCATGCACAATGGATAGTATACGCCAAATAACAGTTAAAATGCAGCCGGCAAGATAAGAATTCAATTTGGATTCCTAGCTAGGATGGGAAAGGAAAAGGTTGCCAAACGATAAAATGTTACACGTGTTGTTATGTCTAATAAAGAGGCACACCAAAGGGACATCAGATTTTACTGCGCAGATGTTAAATTCTTTTTAGGTTTTTGTCGAGAAAGGAAAAGAAGCGTAAGCATAAATTTTAACTGTGAAACAGAGATGATGTCCATATAAGGTAATGCAGAATTGCCTCGATCGGAAATAGCAGACATCTGGAAATAGCTTTAAACGGTTGATTACTATGTGAGTGTATTTCTCACAGACAAAGTTAAGCAGCTGCTGATTTTTCGGTTAGAGAAAAACTAAGCGAGGGGAAAAAATGGAAATTGAATGAAGGACAACTTGAAACTGATTTTGAATTGAAAAGAGACGGGGGGGGGGAGGAATAATTTAAGAAAATAACCAATATATAACGAAATAATCGTTATAATGCCCAGTATGGAGACCTACCTTGTTAGATACCTTTAATTGAAAAAGAAAATTACACTATACTCATTTATGAAAAAAGAAAGATAATAATACATATTCTTAACTTACAAAATCTGTCACAAGCCATCGTTTTTATTAGGGTTTCGTTCATCTGACGAAACCCTATTCGTCTTTTTCCTCTGTCTGTTTGTCCGTCATAGAATCTTTACACTAAAACTGCATAAGTCAGATACGTCAAATTTCGTGTACTTACAGCTGAATACCTCGTGTCACACAACAAATCATAAAATTTTGAAAAAGCTTATTGTTTTAATTAAGTTAATTTTTTCAATGTCATCCGTTCATTTTTACGATTTAAATTTTAAAAGAGAATCCTAATTTCAACGTTTTCCATGTAGACGCCGTAGCTCGGAGATAAACAACCCACTAATAAGCTAAATGTTCTTAGTTTGAGTCCGATGCTGGAATTTGAAATTTTAATATTAAGGTGGATTTAATTATAAGAATTTTTTTTTTTTTTTTTTTTTTTTTTTTTTTTTTTTTTTTTTGCCAATTTAAGGGGGCTCAGGGTTTGAAAACGTTTCAAAAAATCGATTTTTTTTTAATGATCTAATTTTATTATTCATTGAATTCTTAACTCAATGCAAAAAAGCGCATAAAAATATTTACATTTTTAACAGAGTTATAAACATTTATGTATCAACACTTTCATAGCCGCATCCATATAATTTCAACTTTAAGTCGCGTTTTCTCAAAACTTGATTTTTGATGACTAAACACCAAGATTTAAAAAAAACCTATTTGATAAAATGGCTTAATTTTTTTTTTTTTCTTCATGCATATAACATCATTATCTAGATTATGAATTAATATATTTTAGATAGCTTAATATTTTGAGTATTTTTAACGGAAAAAAGGTTGTATTTTTTAAGGTTTTTTTTTTCAACTTTGAGATATTTTTTAATAATTTTTTTTTTAATGATAGTTATATCCTTAATTCATAATGTAGATAAGAATGTTATATGCATGCAAAAAAAAATTTAAGCCATTCCATCAAATAATTTTTTTAATCTTGGTGTTACTCGTCAAAACTCAAGTTTTGAGAAAACACGACTTAAAGTTGAAATTATATGGATGCGGCTATGTAAATATTGATACATAAATGCTTATAACTCCGTTAAAAATGCTAATATTTTTATACGGCTTTTGCATTGAGTTAAGAATTAATTAAATAATCAAACTAGATCATAAAAAAAATCGATTTTTTGAAAAGTTTTTAATCCCTGAGCCCCCTTAAGCGTTTATATTATTAAGGTTTCATTCATCTGACATTCATAATTTATTTGAAATTCAATTTTAATTCAATTTTAAAATATTAGATTTATTAGTGATTGTATTGAGATGTATATATTAATGATTCAGTATTTTAAATTTCGTTTAAACAATTTTGTTTTTCGTTTTTGGAAATTTAAAAGTTTATTTGTATCTCCGCTAATTAATTTTAGTTTTAAATTTTCAAAAAAATTGGAATCTGGGACTTTATGTAAATAATTCGATTTGAACATTTTTAATTTGATAAAAATAAATAAATAACTTCCTTCCATAATTATTTTAAAAATAAATTTGTTCGTGGTACCATCTGTCTAAGAATTTAATAATTATAAATTAACAATTTGGATTTATTAACTAAAAGATAAGTTGTTTTAAAAGAAACATTAAACAAAACCCTCTGTGCAATCTGCAATCACAATTACCCACTTTTTTTTTTTTTTTTTTTTTTTTTTTAACATTTTGAGTTTTATGTTTACTTTTGGAACTAAATACATTAAACCTTATTGCGTTTTACAGCGTGTGAGATGAGCTTTAATATTTACAATGTATTATTATTACTTTTACAGGGCGCAATGTCAGAGTTTGGAAACAGCTTCCGTCCAACATCTTGTTCTCAGGTACCATTGCTGTGTCCCGAGATTCCAGAGTTTCTCTCGTCAACGACTCACTGCAGATCGAAAAAATTACGACGGCCTACGCCGGGGATTATGTGTGTCAAATAAGCAAGCACCCTAATCTAAATGTTCTGCACAAGATATTTGTAAACGGTAAGTAAAAGGTAATTTTTTTTCCCTTCAATTTCTTTTCACATTTCTTTCTTTTACCCTGCTTACCTGATTTGTCCATACAGTGCAATGGCAACGGTCATATGAGCAACATCGCGGCAAACGAGAAAGTCGTATCTTTTTTACAGACCACTTGAGTCACGTGATGCTCGAATAACCAATGCGGGTGCACGAATAGAGAACTACGTCATTCTAAGGGTCTGTAAAAAAATATACTTGGAATGCACCTCGGTAGCCTATCTTTTTCGTTAGTCTCGGGCAACATGTTTCTGCCAATCATGATTTATTTTTCTCACAAGTAAATTTTTTTGTAAATTTTGCAGCATGTAATCCAAGTATTTTTCTGATTCAATTATGCAAAAATTTCTGTTTTAAAAAATTGATGATAAAAGATTAAAAATTCTGTAAAAGACGCTCGTCCTGAATGGGTTAAAGGACACAGTATCTTAAAATTGGTCAAAATATCATTTTTTTAAAAAAGTATAAACTGGAAGCTTCTTTAATTGTGAAGATTTTGACACCTCAGTCTTATCTATAGAACCAGTGTATCGCAAGATATTGTAAATTTTGTTTATAAATCCAGCGCAATTACCCATACAAATGAAAACTTTAAACTGATTCTTCTTTCTGTTTATATTTTTATGATTTTCCTGTTCGAAAAATACTAAAGCTTAGCTAATTCAGAAAAAAGTTTGAATTTTTTTTTTTTTTTTTTTTTTTTTTTTTTATGACTTTTTCTCCATGGTATATTTAATATTTTTGTGCAACAATTTAACATTCAAGTTTATAGTTATTTTTAAAAAAATATTTAAATTGAGAATTTGTTAATTTTTCTTCATTTTTAGGTGCGTTCGTAATTATGTAAATACGTAGCGCCTATAGTCGTCGTTCAATCCGTCCGTCCGCATATAACAACGCAAAAACTACCCAAACGGATCGTTTGCAATTTAAAATATATAATTATTACATAATTTTGTCGAGTCATTCAAATTTTATGAAAATCGGGTGCATAGACTAATTACAGGGACAAGCAAAAGTATTCCGTTACATTACGGTCAATGGGGAAAAAAGTTTCAAATGCATTTTAATCGTTTGAAATTTAAAATATATAATTATTAAATAATTTTATCGAGTCATTTCAAATTTATTAAAATTGGATGCATAGATCAGTTACAGGGACAATCAAATGTATTCCGTTACATTACGGTCAATGGGAAAAAAGTTTCAAATGCATTTTAATGGTGTTACACTCATTCGAACATAATAAAATTGATGTGCAACTATGAAGTACATATCATAATATACATTTTGCAGAATCTGCGGTGCAAAGAACATTTGTTATTGATTTAAAAGGCCACACAAAAGTGTTCCATTACATGATAGTATAGGGAGAACATTGTTTGCTGCGCGTTTTAATTGTAATTAACTTTTAAGATTTTATGAGATCGATATACGTTACTGAGGAATATTACAAGATGTTTTTTGTAAATAAGAAAGCCAGGGGCGTGCGAAGAGGAAATTGCGCCCGGGGCAAAGTTAGAATTTGGCGCCCCCCTCTTCCAATTTTTTCTGGTGACAACTCAAAACTGACGTTGGTAGTTTATGTTTGGCGCCCCATGATTTCCACGCCCGGGGCGATCCTCTCCTTCGCCCCCCCCCCCTTTCGCACGGCGCTGAAGAAAGCAGATAATATTTACAGGGACACATAAAAGATTTTGGCTACCATACTGTATCCGAAATGCTGTGTACTATTACATCAAGATCTGAATAATTTTAGGTGGCGTACGTAATTACATAAATATATAGCACCTATATTCGTCCTTCAGTCCGTTCGTCCGTCTGTCTGCCCGCATATAACAAAGCAAAAACTGTCCAACCAAATCGAACGATATTTAAAATATATAATTTTAGCGTAATTTTGTCGAGTCATTTTAAATTTTATGAAAATCGGATGTATAGTTTAACTAGAGGGACAATCAAAAGTACCCCATTACATTACGATCAATAGGAAAAATAGTTTCAAATACATTTTAATGATGTTAAACTCTTTCGAATATAATAGAATTGACATGAACCTATTAAGTATATATATGCACAAAAATATACATTCTGTACACCAGTGGTGCAAATAATATTTATTATTATATTACATGGCCACACAAAAGTATTCTACTACATAATGCTATACGGGGTAACATTGTTTGAAACATGATTTAATTATATTAAACTATTTCACATTTTATGAATATGATATGCGTTGCTGAGATGCAATAAAAGTTACTTCCTGTATGTTTACAGGAACACAAAAAAGATTTCGACCACTATACTATATACGACGTACTCTCTATAATACTATAACAACAAGATCTGAATATTTTTAAAACTTCGTTATTGTACGAACGCACCTCATTTGCTACGCTTCAAGTGCAATTTCCAACTTGTATAACAGGCATGACAGAAAAAAAACATTGAATGTAAAATCCCATTCATCTAAAAATCCATGCGCAGTTTTATGTAGTATATTCTAATAAGCGGGAAAAAATCGCAGCAAAAATATTCATATTAAAAAGAAATTGGGAAATTTTTAAAAAGTCATTAAAAAAAAAAAAAAAAAAAAAAAAAAAAAAATGGGGGAAAATGGGCTGTTCTACAAGATTTTTTTAAATTTTTATTTAATTTTTAGTATTAAGGTAGACTTTACATTTTCAAAGGTACACTGTAAAAAATATTCGAGTGACTTTACACCAAGAATAGTGACAACCAAGTTGTCACCAAAAGTAGAGTAAGAAGACACCACCAATAAGTTGGTGTAATAAACCACCAACAATTGACTGACGTAAACATACACCACTTTTGGTGGCAACTTAGTTGCCACCATTTTTGGTGTAAGGTAATATGTTTAAAATATACATTATAATAAATTGTCTCAATTAAAAAGAATTTTAGCAGCTTCTTTGCGTGAAGCTATACATTCTAAATTATGGCTGTATTAAATTAAATAATAACCTTTAAATTATTTTACTTTTTGCTACCACTTATTAAAGTACATTAAATAAGTTGTAATGTAATTTGGTAAAAAACGAAATTTTTTAATATTTACATGACTTTAACAGCAAAACAAAAAATAATTTAAAGATTACATTTTAAATTTAGCGCAGCCATAATTTAAAATAAATAGTTTCAAGCAAAGAGGCTCTTTCTTTCAATTGAGACAATTTATGATAACATACATTTTAAATATAATACTTAGTAAACAATGAAATTTCCTATATTTACATGCTTAAAATTGCTTTTTTCATAGATCCATAGTTCGAGCAGAGTCTCGCAGTGAAAAATATGAATATCGGAGCCACCCTGAACACGTTAAAGTACTTCTTATCACAATAAAATGAAGGGGATTATGATCGACTTGGAAAATTTTTAACTCTTCCCAAAACAAAAATACTGGCTATACTGGTGGTCTATATGAGAAAATACAAACTTCTCTATACCATAATTATTCATAAAAAAATGTCCCTAGACCAGCGGTTGGCAAACTGGGATACGCAGGAAGGCAAAATAATATCTGTAAAAATAATACCGCAAAATAATATCGGTTATGGTGAAAATCTCAAAAATGGTTAGAAAAGTCAAAAAAAGATTAGAAATGGCAATATAATTTCTATCGATTTATTATATTGTGATATAAGTGATTTGTGTATATGATAATTATACGTGTAGAATGATTCGGGTATTGTGATACGAGTAAGATTACTAATGAAACAAGTGGATAAGTGTGATAGTAGATCGCATAGAGAAATATTTAATATTTCTTTTAAAGTTATCTTTCCTTTATTTAATAAATCCAAATTGTTAATGTATAATTATTTAATTCTTACATAGATGATTGCACCAATAAATTTAAAATAATTCGCCTCATGTGACGCGAGATATTCACAGTACATAGATATTCAGTAAGTACACAAAATTTGGAGTCTCTAACTCATACAGTTTTTGTGTACGGACTCTGTAACGGACGCACAGACGGGGGATAGAGACGAATAGAATTTCGTCAGATGAACGAAATCCAAAAAAAGCATACTTGCATTATCTAGTTGAATAGGGAAGAGAATGTTTATCAGGGGATACTCCTAAATAAAAAAGGTCTAAGAAAGGGAAACGTGAAAGCAAAAAGGCTAGAAAGCGCTGCCCTAAACCATTAAATTAAATGCAATAAATGTGAAACAGTTTGCTCTAGTGTTTCTTTTATAAAAGCGCATTCAGAAAAATCTATTCAAAACTAATTCTCTTAAATTGTTTTCCAGTTCCGCCTTCTGTTTCGCCTGATCCCCCTGAAGGCAAGATTATATTTCGCAGAGGAGATTCGGCGACGATATTTTGTAATCCTTCCGGTGAACCAAAACCCCACATTGTTTGGACTTATGGAAACGAACATACGCAGGTAAAATTTACTTACAATAACAATCTCACTAATATAGTCTGAGGAAGAATTCTATTTCAAACCTACCGATTCAGTACAAGGGTGTATTCAAGGGGGATATTATGGGGGTCATAATTATCCCTTTCCCTCAATTGAAGTATAATTCTCCCCTAGATATTTCTCTCTCTCTCTCTCTTTTGCATGGAAATACACATCTAATCGACTGTTTCTTAACCAGTGTGTCATACGTTTGCCTCTAGTTCGGTGGCACAATTTTTGTGAAATATAAAAAATTTTAATGCTTTCTGAAATTTTAATATACATTATACAATTTAATTAATTTTCCAATTAAGTTTCAACAATTTACAGAGTTTTGTATATTTTTAACAATGTCAATTTACAGAGTCTATTGTAAATTTATGCAATAACTTCTCTGTTGTTTACTAGAATCTCAGTTTTTCTAATCTCTGTAATTTTACATGAAACTTAAGATTGTAAATTACCCATAGTTTCTCTGTAATTGAACGGAAAACTTTTCAAAAGTGTGCATAAACTGAGTTACGCAGCTGAATCTGACCTGCTTAAAATAACCAGTATCCTTTCGCAATTCTACCAAAAGTCCATCAATGAAACTAAAGCATTATGTTCGTTTTTGTTAATTATTCAATAATTTACAGGATACATTTTGGATGAAATTTTGAAAATTGCATTAAATGATGCCTATTTAGGTGGTAGTTGTTCATCATTAGTATGCACACTGCTCTTTTATCATCATCAAGCCCAGGGATGTCGAACTTATGGCACGTGTGCCGTAAGTGGCACGCACCAGAACATATTTGACACAACTTTTATTGAAATCTAAAAATAAAGTAAAGTTAAATTAAACAAAATACACAAAATTAAAAAAGCTGGGTTTTTTTCTGAAATTATAAGAATTTAAATGCAATTTTTAAATTCCGATCTATTACAACAAGAGCTCAATAATTTGTTGAATTTATTAAAAAATAAAACTATAAATTATATTTAATAAAAGAAATTATTATATAGCCACATGAAAATAAGAAATAATTCAATAAATATTTTTTCGGATTACCATTAGCCACGAGTATATTACCATTACAAACAGATTTTTTATTTCTGATAAACACAAAATTAAGCAATTATGATGTCGGTTTTTGGAACGTGATGGTCACGCGACACCTTTAAAAAATTGGCACGTGAATGTGAACAGGTCTATGATTCTAGCCCTTAACTGAATGCTTCCATACTATTCTAAACTTTTAATTCCTCTATTGCATATTAAAATTGTTTCCCTGTTTTCAAATTATCCTCTTTTTCTGCTCTTTAATCAGCCTAATATAACGCTTACTTAGAAATAGGAGTTCTGTTTTAAGTTTTTTTATACCAATTTAAATGTAATTAAATCTTTATAACAAAATTCGTAGATTTACGAAAAAAATTACTGCAAGTTGTCATTAATTTTGCTTATGTAATGTTTTTCAATAAAGTAAACGAAAATAATAAATTGCAGCATATATTTAAAAAATTTAATCATCTTATGAAAAAGGCTTTTTTTCAATTGTTTTAGTGTGTTGATTGAATTTCTTAAGCTTGCCTCTGTGACGTCATTGTAATTTCGCCTGAAAACACAACTGGAATTATTTGGTTTGAAAATTATTTATGAATGTGCTTATGCGCATATTTTTAGAAATATTATTCAAAATCAACGAAACTCAACGCGTATCCTTTTTTTTCTCCTGTCTTAATCGATTTTGTCGTATACTTTAATGATCATTGTTTTGGGCTCGTGAATGAATATACGTAACTTTCTACAGCATGAATTCCTAGAATTTATAATTTGTTATTATGAACTGCATACATTAATATTAAGAGATGAAGGAGATGTTCTATCTTCTAGCTTTAAGACGAGTGCAGTACTTCCGAAATAATATTTTTCTATCGTTTTCTTGATTTTTCTTTCGCGAATTTGAGTAGAAAATGTGTAGCTTTATGCAACAATATCGTTAATTCATTTCTTCCTTAATTAATTCGATATTTTTTTGGGTTCGTACAGAATTTTTAAGGTTAGGAATTTTAGAAGGTTTCGCTAACATAAACTTATAGTAAAAGTTGACCACTCTGGTTCGGTATATTTTCTACCTGTCTAAGCAGACCTCTTTAAACAGAAGCGAAGCAGCACTTTTGTAATTTTAATACCTTTAGAAGCTTAACTTTGATAATAATTGCATCGCCGATAGTCAACTTACATGTTCACCATATTAGTAGGATCTGAAATGTTTTCCAGCTGGATTCTTGCGCTAAGTTTGATATTTTTATTTTATTTTGTAGTTTTTGACTTGTACATTGCAAATATCTTAGGTACCATTTTTTTCTGACACATTTTTGAGGTGATTTCCAAGATGGTATCCAAGATGGCTGCCATTTACCGACTTCTTTAATATTTGTGGAATATTACTGACCAGTATGTCAAATTATATGTTTTTGGAGTCACGAAATACAAATATTTAATCAAAATAGGCGTAAATTGTGTTACTTTATTATTTAATTAAAAGCTTACTACAAAATTACTAGAATACATGTTTTCTTTTTTGCTGCAGATGTACAAACTATACCCAGAAAATTTTTTAAGTAAATCGACAAAAATTTGTTTGGTCCAACAAATATTTTTGTTTAAATATGGGTCAATGGAAATTTTGTTTGAATAAACAAAAAAAAATATATTGTTGATTTTTTTTTTTTTTTCCAATTTTCCGTTTACAATTTTCATCCGAAATGTACAATATAATAACGTAATAATAACATCATTAATTCGTCTCAATTTTCAAAGTTTTTATTATCCAAAAATCATGTTAATCCTTTATAGTTATATAAGTCAATTAAACAAAATTACGTGAGAGAGTTATGATAACTGCGCACCGATTTAAATTTTGCAAAAACAACAAATTTTTGTAGGAATTACAAATTGAAGATACAAGACTTTAGTAAGACTCAAATAAAATCGATGAAATTTTGTTAAAATGTTATAGTGTTAACAATATTTTTTTTGCCTAAGAAACAAAACATGTTTTGTAGTTTTAATAAATTCTTTTTTGTGGATGTATATGTTACCTGGATGATATTTACTAATAAGAGTGACTGTGTTGAGAATACGCAATGAATTGTTTAGTGTGTTCTTGTAAAGTGGATAAGTATTTCAAAAACCTGGAATATACAATCTCGAAAAACTGAAAGAATATGCTATAAAACGTGCAAAATTCGCGAGCCAAAGTTAGCTCCACTCTGTTTATTCTGTAAATTCAATTGTCTACCGGCAATCAAAAGTAGTTTCTCCGAGTGGGAGAGTTTTATGCCTGTTTTACATCTCTCCATGTGCTAGGAAAATAATTGAAGGTAGTGGTCTTGATCTCGTATGTTAGATATTGGTCTGTACTGTCCTGAAACAATTCGTCAAATTTTTGGAGGGAAAACATAAATTAGAAGCATAGAGTTTCACATAACTATCTTTTTGGCGTGATACGACCTTCTCATAACTCTTCCACATTCAACAGAGATTATTTCTATGTAAGAAAATTGCAACTCACTACCTGAGAAATTGCAAATTGTTAAGTTTTAGCTACAACTTTCTTTTGAAGAAATCAAAACAGTAGTTCAAAAAGATTGTTTTCCACATAGTCCTGTTACAATATATGAATCAACTTGGATCTTTGTTACGTTTCATCCATGTTTCTCGTTAAAGAGATTGGGCATTGCATATCGCGTCGTTAAAAGAACAAATCAAATATAATTTTGCTCATGACATATTTCATTATGCTAGACACATTCCAGTATACATAGCATAGGTGAAGGACATTAAAACAACATATCCAGAAGTAAGGAATGCTCTAAAATCTGGTTATTTTGCATAATCCAAATCCAATGTGCCATTTATGAAACTATTTTCAGACCAAAACTTGGAACAGTAAATCAAAGAACTAAAGAACATTGGTGGAGTTATTAGATTAACTCAGAATGAAAGCGTTCTCGAAATGTATTTTTTGTGTGCACCAGAAGTATTACGTATTGTTTCAAGTTTCTTTGAAAAGTGCTGTCCAAATGAAATTCCTAAGCAGACTAGGAGACACTATGAACTTCAGACCTCCATGTCACTAAAAATTTTTCACAATGCAGCTATCGTCGAGGAAAGTATCCAGAATCATTGTGGAGGATAAACTTTCTAAGATAATACCACACTAGTGAATATTGCATCATCTATGAAAATTCCAGTATCTGCAAAGGATGATGTTCTGAATCATGACCAAAAAGTCCAATTGGAATTCGAAAAATTTGTAAGAGATGGGCAACTGAGTGATCATGATAAGTTGTCACTTTGGTATCAAGTGAAAAAAAAAATTAAAAACATTCAGTATTTGTAATAAGAAGACTGCAGTTAAGAGCAGTGTGATCTTTTGGTTAAAATTCGAGAAGATAAGTAACTTCTTACTCGTTTTCTTGTTGTTATGGAACCCAAATCTTAAATGACAACAAACCTAAAAGATGCTCTTAGAAACTACGAATTTTCTGTAATACCAAGATTATTATTTTATTCTGATAGATATCTTCAAATTCCATCTGCATTTGTTCATTTATTGCAGAAATAAAGCAATGTAATCGTTCTCCCATACTTCAATCATTAGAGTTCTCGATTACTTCTCGGATAAAGAAAAAAGTGCGTATTATTGATGGAATGGCAGTCATCAATAAAAAAGATATCTACCGTGAAAACTTGTGAAGGCTTCGCAAATGCCTTTACCGAGATCATTATGAAAATGACAAACAGATGCTCTGAGGGAAGAATAATATTTGACCCATACCTTGAACATTCATTAAAGGAACAAACTAGTAAGAAAAGATTGGGAGCGACAGAACCTATTAGATTTACTCTTACAAATAGTACCAATATACTGTTGTGTCATTAAAGAGGCTTTTTTCACATAATGAAACAAAATCGCAGCTAACGGAGGATTTCGTGAATAAATTACTACAATTTTTTGCTGCTTCTGAGGAGAAAATTATTGTTGTTTTTGGCAAGAAGGCATACGGTAACCACGCGAATGCTTTCGATTCAGAATTATGTGATCATACACATGAAGAAGCAGACACCATTATATCTCATCATGTAATTGACATAGTGAACCATCATGATAATTATGAGATCGATATATTTTCGCAATTACATTTCCATATTGCTGATTAGCTTGGTTTCAACTCATCTAGTAAACAGTGAAATGGATTTTGTTGCTGGTAGAGGCAACAAATATAAAAAAAATTAAAATTAATGAAAGATGTTGAGCAAAAGCAAAGATTTACTAAGTTTATATTCATATATTGGTGGAGACTAGAGTGGAAAATTTGAAGACATTTCAAAAGAAAAGCGAATAAAAATGGATATAAATATTCAGTGTGATGATGGTATTAAAACAGCTTCTCATGAACATGAGGAATTTAATGTTCTTCCATTATCCAATCTGTCGTTGTTTGAAAAATTCTTAAACTTGGCTTATTTGAAAAATAGTTATTTTTCAAGAATTTCAGAGTTAAGATGACACTTTTGCAGAGTTAAAAGTTTCGAAGGGGAGAAGTTACCACCAACTCTTTGAGCACTGAAGCCACATACTCTACGATCGAACCTAATTTGCACCAGGGGAAAGAGCTAGAAAAATCCTTGACCTACAATACCTCCACTTAAATGCCTGGAGTTACCTGCGCCCAAAGGAGTTATTGAACTTGTAAATTGTGAGTGTAATAGAACGTGTACAGTTGGGAAATGTTCTTTTTTAAAAAACCCCTGGTTTGTACTGCCCTTTGAAAATGCAGTGACTGCAACAATACAGGTCTAGGACTATCAATATCATGACAGCGATTGTGGTGATTCAAAAGAGAACACGAAACATCCCAACACTGTATATACATATAAGTGCTGTTTTTAATAACTTCTGTTAAATATTTTCAGTTTTTTATATTTTTTCATTTAAATATTTTAGTTGTATATAGCTGGTTAATAAAACGCTATTATTTTTTATATTTTTGTGCATTATTTGCATTTTATCCCTTAAACACGCCAAAAACTCAATTTACTCTTAATTTTATTGCAAATTTATATTTATTGACCCCCAAAACATATAATTTGTCATACTGGTCAATAATATACCACAAATATTAAAGAAGTTAGTAAATGACAGCCATATTGGACGCCACCTTGAAAGTCACCTCAAAAATATGTAAGAAAAAAATGACACTTAAGTTATTTGGAATCTACGTGTCAAAATCTGCAGAATAAAACAAACATATCAAACTTAGCACAACAATCCAGCAGGAACCATATTTTACGACAATTCAAACCCTATTATATCTATATTATAAAGGACCAATGTGTCCGTGCGTAACACTAACGTCACGTTGACGGTGGCAACAATAGACAACTAATTTTAACTTTAGTGCAATTCTTAAAACTTCTAAATGTCCTACATTTTCAATTTTTACACCATCTAATGGGGAAAAAATGTGTTTTCTAATGTGTTTTATTTGAAAACTGCATCGCAATTTACTTAATTTTTATTGTTTGTTTTTTAAATAACTTTCAAGTATGATAATTTTTTTAAATTCTATCTCGGTCGCATATAGTCCAAGAGCCGACCGCACAAAACCCTATGTCATCGAGCACAAGAGAAAACCCTTTATTTTATGGAAGAGTAATAATAGGGGAATCTAATCATCCATGTCTGCCGGAAGCAAAAGGGTGCATAAGCCACTAATGGTTCATTCGTAGGCTTTGCATTGTGTTTTCCTCCCCCCAGTTTTCAATGTTTTCATACTTTTGATTGTAAGACAAACACAATGCTAAAACTAGTCGTTGGGGGCCACCGTAATACTTACCCATCATGGGTATGTATATTAAAATAAAACATGTGAAAACTATTTATACAATGCATTGCAATTCATAAACAAATTTAAATATTGTTAATGTACATAGCAATGCTTTATTAAAGAACTGCTGATGTACCAATTTCGACAAATTATATAAAACGTCAAAGTACTCAAGTAGTACCGAACTGCGTAAAAGAAACATCCTTATAACTCCAAAAATAATAATTCCATTAACTAACAATTATATGCGTCGGATTAAGCGTCTCATTTCCAATTAAAATATACCTCTGAATTGAAATTTGAATGAAATACAGGGTCATGAAAAATCGAAGAATGTGGAAAACACGATTACGAATATCTCGGGAACTAATGATCCGATTGACTTTATTCTATATGCAAAATGTGTGTTATTTTATTGCCTTTTACGTCCATTTCTTAGAATAAAAAAATTCGAAAATTTTTATGTACCTTTCATCAGAACGAATTTTTCGAGAGTCCGAAAAAAATAGTTCCGGATAATCGAGGTTGCTGATATTAAATAGGCTTCGTTCCATTCTTACATGCTAACTACATACAAAATTTCAAGTCTCTATCTCAATTCGTTCGGGAGATAGAGCGTTTACAGACAGACAGACGGACGGTAATTTTTTTTTTTTTTCTAAAAATATGTTTTTCGGAATCTCCACTATCTAAAACCTGTAAATCCGTCAAAAAATTTTTTTCGATTTTCAAAACGATTGCAAGACTTACCCTATACTACGTATGATGGGTAAGTAAAAAATGAGTCAACCACAAGTGATATCAATTTTTGGTTTATACACCACTTCACTTCCGGCAGACATGGATCATTAGATTCCTCTATTACTACTCTTCCATAAAATAAAGGATTTTCTCTTGTGCTCCATGACATAGGTTTAATGACATAAAACGCAAATTTAAGACATGAAATCAAAGTATGCGTGTAAACTACTGAAATGAACAGAATCATAAAGGCTAATTGCAAAAATTAATCTTCTCCAAAAGTCGATTTCGCTCTCTTTCTTAGTAACACTGCACGCGTCTTAAATTCTACGCTAGTAAAATATGGTCCCGACCTTTTTTGGAGCCGTGATTGTCTCACCTGTGTATCTGCAATATACAGAAAACATTTTACCCCCCCTTGGTATTTAATACCACAATTGAGAACAAAACACATGGATTTCGTGACATTAATTTTCTTCTAAAATTATTGGGTCGCTCGGAAAGTCGTTTCCGCCTGGGAAAATCAATTCGTACCGGAAAATTTTGTCAATTTATATCTAAATATTAGATATCGGAAACAATGTCTAATAATTAAGTAATAGAATTTTCCGGTACGAATTGATTTTCCTAAACTGAAAGGACTTTCCGAATAACCCAATATGTTGCTGTCTGGAAGTGAGGCTTCGGAGGAATAGAATGTTATATTAAAATATTTGTAGAATGCAGCTTATGATGACATGATTAACTGTTTAAGTTTAATAGTGATAATGTCTACTGTTTTATAAAATTGGAGCTAATGCTTGAATTCTAGTCTACTCATCTGACATCTAATAATGGTTTTTCCGAAAGGATATTTTTTGCCTCTACTTACTGGAGAAATTCAGATGATTTTTTTTTTCACTTGCATGCTATTAATGCTAACGACGACTGCATATGATCTGCTTTAATACATTGAATGCAAATAATATCTGCTAATAAATGAGTCGAATGGTGCTGATTACATTCCTAAATTGAATGTTGAAAGTGATGTGATCTACTAGAATATTATAATGGATTCACAATCACGAGTTTACGTTATTTACTTCAGTCTTTCATTACATGCTACGAATAATCGTAACATATATATTAAATGTAAAAAATATATTAGAGTTATTAATTTTAAAGAAATGTTTTTCGCCTGTCTTGTTTCTTCTGTTATCCGCTACGCTCGAATTTATATACTTGTTAATCTTAAGGGGAGACAAGGGTGAAAAATTCTGATGGCTTAAAAAGGCCTTTGAGCCTTCCTGAATCCATTGGTACGCATATATTTTTTTCTTTTTTCCCTTACATTTTTAAATAACTGTAAAAGTTTAAGGGAATACACCGACTCGGAGACCACGCCCATTTACATTCTTTTTTACGCTGACATTTTATACTTATTTTTATTTTAAATTCTACTCGCACCACTATAAGGGCTACTTCCTATAGTCCTATAGTCCATGTGTCCTGAACCGACAGCACAAAATCTTGTGTCATCGAACACAGGAAAAAAAAAAAAAAAACCTTTATTAGTATTAGGAAGAGTAGTAATAGGGGAATCTAATGATCCATGTCTGCCGGAAGTGAAGTGGTGCATGAGTCAAAAATTGATACCACCAGTGGCTCACTCGTAGGTTTAACATTGTGATTGCCATACAATCAAAGATGTGAAAAAATGGAAAACTGGGAGCAGGAAAACACTTTGATAAACCTACGAGTGAGCCATTAGTGGTATTAATTTTTGTCCTATGCACCACTTCACTTCCGCAAGACATGGATCATTAGATTCCCCTGTTACTACTCTTCCATGAAATAAAGGGTTTTTTCTTGTGCTTGACAACATGCGTTTTTGTGCGGTCGGCTTTTGGACTACTAGAAGTCCACACTTTTATTGACTGGAAAGATATAATCAAACAAGATAAAAAATAGAAATAGGCGCTTTTAGACAACTTTAATAGCTACATTATTCTTTAAAACCGTTGTCGGGTTTCTAATTAACCATTTCGTCGAAGATTATTGATTTTATTTATGGTCGTACTTGCAAGACGTTGCACAAAATTTAAGTCCATAATTTTAAGACAGTACTTGATTCAATTGATCATTTTCTGGATGTTATCTGCTTTCAACCTTTAGCACACACTTTGGACTTCGGACACTTAGAACCACTCAAATCGAATCCATTATAATTAATTTATAATTATGTATATTTATGTCAGTATTGAAATGTATGTTTATGTAAGCATTTATACCAAAAAAAAAAAAATCGCGATTTGCGTTTTTGTTTTTGGCCAAAAATAGGAAGATTTTTCGGTTTCGAATTTTAAAATTCGGCTTCTTTTCAATTTCGATCGTAAAAACATGCATCGTTCGATCATTAGTTTTAACAGAGGAAAGAGGTCGTGTATCCATACAACTTTAATGCTTCGCCAGGCTTTTGTTTGAGAATGTTGCCTGCATCAAAAGTCTTCACTTTACATCCACGGTCGATAATTGGCGGATCGTGGTCCACATAAGGACCACGGAAAGTCAAAGCCTGTACCGCCAAAAAATAAATTGCAAACGAAGAATTTATTCATTTTCCAACAATTTTTTAACATGAGAGAAGAATTCCGAAAGATGCACTGCAGTGTTCCTAAATTCTATCTCGGATCTTGTGAAGCAATATGAAAGGAGATTCTAAGACTTAATAGAGATAGGTCATTTGTCTCAATTCTTTAAATCGCTTCATAAAATTGCTCCATCTGCAGAATGGAGTGGTGTAGCTGCGAAGTTGTTCAGTCTTGAGAAATCTTTACTTCAAATGGAGATATTTTATTTGCAAGAAGATATTGCCTTGCAAATGTTTAAAACTGCATCAGCTGAAAAATTCTGGAGTAAACATGTCTCAGAGAAGTAAGAAAATTGCAAAAATGTAGCTATTAACCTGGATATTATGTATGGCTCCTCCTATGTATGGAAACTTTCTCCAAAAGGAATTTTCTCAAGAACAAATATCGTTTGAGATTAATGAACACCCATCTTGGAGACAACTCTTGGGATTATTAACTATTCACCAAATTACGTGAACCAAACTATAAAACAGGCTCAATACAGGAAACGTACTTTTTTACATTACTTTTTTAACAAATATTCACATTTATATTTTATTATGCTTATGTAAAAATTTTCAGAACATATACCCATGTATTTAGTAATTTCTCAGAATATCTGACTTTTCTGTTTTATACTATATGTATGTGTATGTAATAATAACAATATAAAAGTAATAGGTACTTACATTGCTTAAGTTTTTTATTTTATTTATTTTTTTTTTTTACTCTGCATTTTTATAAAATGTTTCAAACATATTCGGACCCCACTTAAAATTACTTGCAAACCTCTGCTTTATATCCTCGTGATTATGTTGTTGCTGCATATTTTGAAAACAAAAATTGCATTTCTTAAAGGTATTGTTGCGAACAACTCTAAATAATTAAATTAAGAACATGCTTAGATTCATACAAGATTTCAGTCGAAATTTCTGTTCTTTTCCTTGATAATCTTTATAATATTAAAATTTACATATCTTACATATTGATACAAACCCTACAGGAAGATTGAACAGCCGAATATATAGTTATAGAATTTTACAAGAGGAAGACTCAGGTTCAAAAGAAGTAAAGGAAAATCGCGACAATCCACTATTTTACATTATTAAGGAAAAGAGAATAAAAATCTAATTTTTTTGAGTTTAAAGGACGTGCGGTTATCATATTTTTTCGGCACATAGACCGCTAATTAAAATTTTAAAAGTCGCGATTTTGTTTTCTAAATTATATTTTAAAAAATTATACTGCTAAATCCAACCGTCAACTTACAAAAAAAATAAATAAATAAATAAATAAATAAAAACGGGCAATTTTTTTAAAGGGGTGATTAAGACTCCTGTTCCTGCTGGCAAAGACACTCGTGAGCTAATGCTATTCATATGGGGGGGGGGGGGGTATTTTCAAATATCTCGTTTGAATTTTGACATTTTAGAATGTTTCTTTTTGCATTCGATAGCTGCGTTCCCTCTCAACATCGCTCCTTTATTACTTTTTCGTTTTTGGTCGCAGTAATTTTTTGTAAAGTTACTTTCTTTTTCGGAACCGGTTTCGAAAGAGAAAGTAACTATAAAAAGTACTTACAATCAAAATTGAAAAGGTAAAAATGGAACGATGTAGATAGGGACCTCAGCTATCCAATGCAAAAATAAATAAATACTTAAAATGTCGAAATGCAAACGAGATATTAGAAAATAACCTCTCCTTAGGAATAACATTAGCTCCGAGGGCAGGGACTGGAGCCTTAACAAATGACTCTAATCGCATTAGCAATCCGAAATTAGACCTCTTATGTCCGCGTGCGATATTTTATTCTAGTTCTTTATTCACGATTTTACTCCGCAATTAGTATTTGACGAAATACGCGACTAATTTCTGTACGAGTTTGCGAAACTCCCGATCTTTTTACGAGACCTCTTGACGAAATTTGGAATTTTACTCCGCGCTTGTTTGACGAAATCTTCGACTAATTTCTGCAGTTGTTTCATGG
Source organism: Maratus speculifer (assembly GCA_964019185.1). Lineage (NCBI taxonomy): Eukaryota > Metazoa > Arthropoda > Arachnida > Araneae > Salticidae > Maratus > Maratus speculifer. The sequence goes on from OZ025289.1 coordinate 246,052,908, forward strand.
GAATTTTTTTCGCTACCAATTACAAAATTTATGATTTTTTTCCGACCGATTAACATAATTCGCTTTTTTTTTTTTTTTTTTTTTTTTCTCGGGCGATTAATGAAATTTGGTACACTATTTCTGATTGTTCGATGAAATTCACGATTTTATTCCGATTGTTTGACGACATTAGCGATTTATTTCTGGAAATAAGATTGAGAAAATTTACTATTTTCTTCATGACCAGTTGACGAAATTTTTTTCTACGATCATTCGATGAAATTCGTGACTTTATTTCTCGATCGCGTGGAGAAATTTGATATTTCTTTTTGCGACCGATTGACGAAATTAAAGTTTATTTTACGCGGTCTTTTCATGAAATGCATGAATTTTTCCGACATCGCGTGAGGAAAGTCGCGAGTTTTTGCTCGAATGACCGACATTTGTGATTTTATTCATTAATCGATTGACAAAATTGATTTCTTTTCTTTTTTTCTTTCGTCGCACATTAAAGGGATTTTATGATTTATCGGAAATAGCTTTTCGACTTTTAAAAGAACAAGAAAAGTGAAAAACAGTCGAGAAGTGGAAAAATGGGATATACATTGGGATGGGATAGAATTTATAAATTGAAGGTAAACTAAGTTCAGTATCAGAAATATTTGAAAAAATTTTCAGTGTTAGTTTTTTATAATGTTTTTTAGGATGCTAAGATATTCACTGTACTGAAAGCAGCATCAACGAATTTACATTTATTTAACAGTTTTTTTCTTCCTTTATTATCTGAAATTCTGAAAAATGAGGGAAAATAAGTGGAAGATAGATAAAAAGAAATATTTTATTACACGACAGTAAAATGGGAGGGTTTTCAGTAGAAAATGAAATACAAACTGGTGAGATATAATGGGCATAACAAGCAGGGGTGTAGTCGCAAAAATAACAGAGGATATACGCTCTAAGCAGAGGGTATACGCTAGAGTGCGTATACTACAGCTTTCTTTAAAAACAGTGGGTATACGGTGTTCCTTTAAAAATAGTGGGTGTATGGCGTATACCCCCGTATACCTTCCCCTACATCCCTGATAACAAGCAAAGGCGCAGCCTCCTAATTCATAAAAAATAGCAAAATGAATTGATACATTAGACTGCTAACTAAATATTACTCACTTCGTCCCTTAATCAAAATCCTGCTTATGCCTATGTGAGATGTAGTCAATATTGCATAGTATAGTATATGCTACCTTATAGTCCAGACATCGCAGCGGACTATATGTTTATTTTTTCCTGCTGTGACTTTAGAACAGCCGTACTGAACCTTTTTTTCACATGGGCCGCAAACAGAAGTTTCAGACATTAGGCGGGACGCAATATACTTAATAAAAGATTAAAAAAACTAATTAAAATAACATAAGTAGTCTAACAATGCTCTATAATAAAGTTATTATTATCAACAGGTTTATAGCGGAAGATATATCCCCAAAACTTTTATCCCAACTCTTTCCAAATAATAAACTTCGTAATAGATTTTCTACAGCAAATGTTTTAGAAAGATACCGGAAAGCTTTATGTTTGAAATTAATACTGTAAAATGTTTTCGATGCCAATTCTTTTCTGCGACAAAAAGCAACCCTAAAAGTTAATTGTTAGTTATATAATAGATATGAAACGTAATATTATAGCAATGCTGAATTTCAAAGGAAATTTTCTTTAATAAACCCATCTTTTTCTCAATGGAAAAAAAATTAATTGTAGAAAAATGTAGTGCAAATTTAATTTGACATGACATTTGATTATTGCTGATGATTAAACAATATGTATATCACAGAAGGACAAATAGTACTACATGCAAAAAAAAACTTTTGACTTAGGAAATGGTTTTAACACAATTTTCTGTTAAAATCTGTCCTCTTACATATTATTATTTTCCAAATGATAATATATAAAACAACGCTGAAGATCATAAATACTTTTTTATACGCTTGTCAATTGATTGTATAAATATGGATTAATGATTATGTGCTTCGGATCGCACATAAAATATTGCCGTCCGCAGATTGAGTATGACTTGCTTTAGAAAAAAGCCCTTGCCGATTATACGCAAATTAATGCGTTATCTAGATAAATATTAATTCCCTTTATGAATAAATTTACTTTTATTTACAATCTACTTTTATTACTTCTTTTCTTTCTTTCAGGGAAATGCTCTTCCAGCTGGAGTCAGGCAAGTACAAGGTTCCCAGTTACATTTTCCATCCGTCGATACTGATCACTCTGGAGTGTACCAATGCATTGCTGAAAATGACGTGGGAAAGCCCGCAACTGCTACTTTCATCCTCAACGTTCATTGTAAGTTAACTATAATAGAATCTACAAGTATTTTTTATAAAAATAAAAATGTTTTTTTTTTTCTCTTTCTCTCTCTTTTTGGGTTTTGTTCATCTGGCGAAACCCTATTTATCTCTGTTCTCTGTCTGTCCGTCCATCACAGAGTCCGTGCACAAAAACTGTATAAATCAGAGACTTCAAATTTTATGTACTTACAGCTGAATACCTCGTGTTACATGAAAAATTATAAAATTTTGAAAAAATCTGTTATTTTAATTAAATTAATTCTTTCAATATCATCAGTTCATTTTTTTAAAGCTTTTTTCTTCTAATTGTTGCACGCAAGTTTAAATAGATATAAAAGTTATTTCTTTTTTACATTTTAAAAAGAGATGGGGCACTTCTGTTGCCACAATTACAAAACTGGTATTAAAAACTACAAAAATATAAATATATAAATATAAATTTGATGCAAAGGTGTAGCTAAACACGAAAATGTGCTTCTAAAATCTAACTATGCATTCAAATGTACGGATGGGGGAAATACGCAGGGCTTGCGCGCTTTTTACATTTTAATACCATTTTTTACAAATAATTTTTTCGCCTTCTTTAACCCCTTGGGGACAAGCGACACGTACAAAGGTTTAAGAATCGCTGTTTATTCCCACCAGTAAAATAAGACGGCAACATTTGTGTTATTTAATCGGAGCATTTTTTCGATTCAATAAGAGACAAATTTCTGTTTCTAAAAATCCGTGACAAATCATTAAAAATTTCGTAAAAGGCTCCCGTCGCGAAGGAGTTAACGATAAAAACTGTGACATTTAAAAAAGGAAAAAAATTATTCACCAAAAAGTGATACTAAAATGTTGAAAAATGTGCAAGCCCTCATAATTTCCATTCCTGTGAGCATGTCGTGAGATAAAAAACAAGGCTAAATAATTCTGCTTTAGAAATAACTTTCGTTTTTTGATCAAATTAAGCAAGTTTTAGCATTTTAAGTTTGGTGTCAAACTCATTTAAACCGTTATTCTAACATGATTTTGCCAATCATGTTCGAGTCACTCTTCATCAGACTTCTCTTTTATCTTTTGAAAGAAATAGGGTAAATTTTTCAAAGCGTTGGATTTTCTCTTTTCTTCTTTCACGCATTAAGATAAAAATAGGATTCATTAGCAAAAATTTTTGTATTAATAAATGTAGAACATTCATACTATATATATCATCTAAGTATTTGCTGTTTTTAACTCCCTTATAACATTCATCATTTTTTATAAATGATATCGAATGTGATTGCTAAGGGATGTTTTTTTATCTGTTGCTTTCTCGTAAATTTGATAAATCATGGGATTTTAATATTAAACGGTCCATCTGGAGCGTAACTACTGTATTCTAGGCAAAACATTCTTCAAATGTCACTCACAAATAATCTGAATTTTTTTGCTTAAATTAATACAATCGCAAAATTAAATTTTAATCAGATCTGACAGTTTTGCGGGACTTTGGGGACTTGTATTCAGGACATAAAGCTTTCAAAATTAAAATTTTAATTTGCTACTAAAATTTTCCTTTATTTTATGTAGTACTAGCAGTTCTACCTTGTTTTGACAATGCTAATACTGGGATTTTCAAATTAAATATATACATTAACGAAAATTGTGACTATTTAAATAATAAAGGAATTTATTCAAATTAAAAATGATCTATAAACTATTATATAAGTCTATGAAACAGATTTCCATAACAAATTGAAGCATGGTTTTAAAAGCATAATAAACGTAGAACAATGAAAATTTGTAGGGAAAATTCGTCAGGTCCTAAATATCTTGATTGCTACAAATAAAATGTACGGTTTCATCTTCGCATTAGCTATAAAAAGCTAAGGAATCCGAAGTTAAGACTACCATACATAATAAATCCAGAAATGAAAATATTAAAAAACACTTCAGTTAAAAACAAATATTGGCTGAAATGGATTAAAAGAGAAATAAATAATACCAATTAAAGATCCAATTTGACTTTGAATGATACATAAAAAAAAGTATAAGAGATGATTTACACTTGCCAAAAAAGTTTTTGAAATAATTATAGATTAAGAATTAATAATGTATAGTGTAGGCAGGTATAAATTTTAAAGTATGGTCATAGCGCCGTTAGATTATGCATTTAAAATGAGTACACAAGTATTTATTATTAGTGAAATACATTGTTTGGGATAAAAACTAATGTTATATAAAGTGGTTTCAAAAGTTTACAGCCATTTAATTTCTTTGATTTATATGCCAGAATGTTTCAGCGAAGAAGTAATGCAATGGTTTCAAATGTTGGAAATATACAAATGACCACTAACCACGTAATAATTTTGACTGGATATTGAAGACACTTGAGACGAAAAGAGAGGAATTTGAAATTCGAGTGTGTAAAAATTTCCAGCAATTAGTTATTCGTTAATTTTTGTTATCGATAATTTTTTTTTCATTCTTTTCTTGCCAATGTTTGTTAACTAATCAACGTTAATAACACAGCTGAAATTCAACAAGTGGGTAAGTGTGATCGCAGATCGCACAGAGGGTTTTGTTTAATCTCTTTCAAAAAACTTTATGATTAAATTAAGGAGCGAAAATTGTTAATAGAAAATCAATCCCTCCTTGCATGAATGGCAGCACCATTATATTTAGAAATGCGACTCCTGGAAATTATCCACTATCCTATTTCAAATTTTTATATTTAATTAATAACATTTATAGCAGAACTTCGCCAAAAATCGCATTTAAAACAATAAAAATTGTTGCAAGTTTAAAATATATATATTTGCGACCCTACGAATTAAACGAAATCTTTATGAGTAAATAATCAATTTGGTTATGCATCTACTTCATGATGTGTATGTTGCAATCTTATTTAATAACATTGTGGCCATGTTAAATTCCCTACATGCTAGGATGTATATGGAGCATGATAAATCTCTTCTTCGATTTAAAGGTGAAATTACCAATACAGATATTAATGGAGTGATTAATTGTTACCATAAACATTGAAAGAAACTGCTAAGCGATTTTTCGGCGCTATTTCGGATTTATTCGCCAATCTCGCCAAACGGAACAAAGTACTGAATTCTTCCCCTAAATGCTGCCTTGATCGCATAGATTTGTTGATTTCTCTATCAGAATCTGCAGATTTGATGAAGGTACACGAATAAATAAAATTATGAATAAAAGTAAAATATTTCAAAGCTTACCATAAATTTAAGGGAGACCAAACTGGTCACCAAAGGGGGTGAGTAATTTAAATGAACAGGAATTTAATAAATAAAAAAAATATTTCACTTCGCGTGTCAAAATAGATGATAAATATGATTTAATATGTTGAAATAAAGACAAATAAGTACGTTTTTCACGCGATTTATTTAATCTATTAATTTATGTTACATACATAATAATTTTTATATCTATTTAAACTTGCGTGCAACAATTAGAAGAAAAAAATGAACTGATGATTTTTTTTTTTTTTTAAATGGTCTTTTAATTAAAATAATAGTCTTTTTCAAAATTTTATGATTTGTTGTGTGACAAGAGATATTTAGCTGTAAGTTCACAAAATTTGACTGACTTATATAGTTTTTGTGCACGGACTACGGACTCTGTGAAAGACAGGCGGACAGATAGACAGACAAAGGGCAGAGACAAACAGGGTTTCGTCAGATGAACGAAACCCTAAAAAGGAGAAGTTCAACAATTATTGTTTATAAACGTGTGATTTGTTCGTTGCTAAAGGGCTAATCCCTTCGTGAGATTGCGGCAAAGTTGTCGATCTTAAAATCTACTGTGAACGATATTTTAAAAATCTATAAAGATGATCATGACCTTCAGTAATTACTAATTGTCCGGGATATTTCAGAAAACAGCTATTCGTATGTGCAAAATTATCAGCAAAAAAAGCAGTTGATGACCCGCATAAAAATGTCCCTCCAACTATTAACCAGCTACGGAACGGTATATAATAAATGTCCAAAATATCTTAGATTTTTATTTTGTTCATTTAAAGCTTTTCATATTTCACGTATTTCATGTTCAAAATAGATATTATGTCATTTCTCTACTAGTTTTTCATTGTAGTTATTTGTTTTTAAAATGGCATTATTTTTCGTTTTTGAATCCAAAACTCAGATACAAATAAGAAAACATTTAAAAAAACTGAAATTGGGGAAGAGTGGGAGTGAGCACAACGCGTTTTGAATAAACTTGGTATTTTTTTTCATCAGATGAAAAAAAAAAAAGTGCACAGTTAAACAGAAGGCCTCTCGGAAAATAAAGAAATCGACAAAACAAAACTAAATTAAGAAGGAGTAATTAGCTTTCTTATTTTCCCCTTTTATACTTTCCCAATGAACCTCCAACTCGAGCCAGGGTAGCATCTTATCAGAATAAACCGGTATATCAAATTAGAAGCAAATCGGCTAATTCAACATGAAAAGCCCATTAATCTAAATGAAGGGGGGGGGATACCCTCATTTTATACTAACCAATGGATCTCCAAACTTAATCAGAAAAGCGTCTATCAGAATAAACCGGTATAAAATATTTGAAGCAAATTGAATACTTTTGCATAAAGAACCAATTTTTTTAAATTGGGGGGATTAGCCCTTGTTCCCCCTCCCTTTGTATTTAACCAATAAACCTCTAAAATTAATCAGAGAAGCGCCTTATCAGAATGAACCTATTTCCAAAATTTGAAGTAAATCGGATATTTCTATCAAGAGTTATGCTCTCTTAAAACCGCAGCCACAAAATAATTCAAGTTGAGTCGAAATCCACCAATATCAAGATTTAAAAGTACGCTTCACGTACAGAGTTGAAACAATTCGGGTGAACGAAATTGTATTTAAGCAATTTAAATCAAGGTCAGTAATTTAAATAAAAAATTTTAATCAAGATGAGTAAAGCGTTTAAAGAACAACTCATTTAAGATCCAATAAATTACAGTTCTTTCCTGAGAAGACAAATCCACTCTTTCGTTTTAAGAGTATAGTTTTACGTACGTACGTATAGAGCCTGCTGGCATATTATTTCTCAGCCTTTCATAGCTTGTGAGCTAAAAAGGAGGCATGATGTCATTTGGGAAACAAAGTTGCAATCTTTCAAACCGCACTGATACTTTTTCAATTTCATGGTGTTCTTCTTTTGCGTAATGTTTACCACTGGTATATTTTAATTCTTTTATTCTAAATTCAGTTGCTCCTGAAGTTTCTGTCAAGCCTGATTGGGCCCACGGAGACGAAGGTGCTTCAGTGGAATTTGTGTGCAAATGCAGTTCTTACCCAGGATCGGAACTTGCGTGGCTTCGAGGGGATCACAGGCAAGGTGAGAAGTTGGAAAACGACGGACGCATCCGACTCAAATACAAGAAGACCAGTGTCACTACTTATGAATATACTCTCAAAATCCAGAGGTTAAAAAAAGAAGACCTGGGTCAGTATACCTGCACAGCAAAGAACTCCGTTGGTCAGTCGTGGAAAACTGTGGAGATATCAGGTAAAGTTGCAAAATTAAAAGATAATCCTTTAAGGTCTCTGTCCCTGCCCGCGAAGACACTCGCGAGCTAATGCTATTTCTATGGGGAGGCATTTTTCTATGTTTCTAATAACTCTTTCGCATTTTGACATTTTATTTATTTATTTATTTATTTATTTATTTATTTATTTATTGCATTGGATAGCTGAGGTCCACCTTAATATCGCTCCTTAACTACTTTTTCGATTTTGGTCGCAGATATTTTTTATAAAGTTACTTTCATTTTCTGAACCGGTTCTGAATCATTAAACATTTTTTTTTTTTTTTTTTTTTTTTTTTTACTTATTACTTTTTTGTATTGGCCAATGATATCGTTCGTTTGATTTTTGGGCAAAATTGAAATAAAAAGTTATGGGGTCGACTTATACACTGGTAGAGGTCTGTACGGGCCGAAATTTCTAGGCTCGGGCCGCCCCGAAGGAAAGTTATTTTGTCCCGGCCCGGTGTAAAACTCAAAAGTTTGGCCCGATCTGGCCCGACGCAGTTTCGACAAAATTCAGATTTTTATCATTTAAGATTCTTTTAATGAATACTGCATATACATTTATGAGTTGAAATGAAAAAAACTTCTTGAAACACCATAAAATAAGTTAACTGCGCTAAAGCGTTAAAGCGCAGTTAACTTATTTTATGGTGTTTCAAGAAGTTTTTTTCATTTCAATTGTGTATAACACCAGTTTGAATTTTATACATTGATTTATGAGTTGATTTATAGTATATTTTACGGAAAATACGCAATAGCAACATTAATGATTACTTAGATTCGTAGACTTTCAACATTCAAATAAGGATTCATTAAAAAATTAATATGGCTTAAAATAAAGGGGGAAAAAGAAAGTTAAAAACATCATAACTTTCGGAGCTGTATAATAAAAAATAGATTCATGGAAATATTTCTTTATAATTTATTAAAGATTAAATCTAAGGATCTATTTCTGATCCAATTTTGAATTCATTTTTTTTCTGAAACGCATAAGATTAGCAGATGTTTTTATTCAGAAACCATATAATCAAATGGCATTATCCATTTTTTGATACAAGCAATTTAAGAAATTCGTGTCAAAGTTAGCATTTTGAATCGAATTTCTGGAAGCAACAGCATGGGAAGGGAGAAAAATCTGCTGCTACGTAATAAGAACATCTTATATCTCAACAAGTATATACAAGTACCTTATTTACCAAAAATAGAAAACGCTATTCGATTCCAAATCCCTTCAATAGTCAGGCTTGTTAATTTTATAACTTTACAGTTAAAAATTAGTCAGAAAAAGGGCCAAACTTTAACGTTGTTAAGAAATGAATTTCAAAACCACCAAGAAGTATATTTCCAAAGATTGCATTAACATATGTTCTTATCGATATTAATACTTTTACAAATGATGTTATCTCCCCACACATCTTGAGAACAATAAAGTTTAGTTCCGGCTCGGCTCGACTACATGTAGAAAAAAAATGTAAGCCTGATTTCGAGCTGGCACGAGCCTGCAAAAAAATATTAAGCCCGGGTTAGATACAATGTAAGTGCCCGATGATGATATCTATATACTGTACAAATTACATATCTGTATTGGTGTTCTCAAGCTGATATCGGCTTGTGACACACATTTATACTTATTCTCATTAAAGCTATATTCATTAAAAATTGCTCATATTTTACCGTTTCTCCTTAAATATTTATAATGGATCGCCAAGCCTGCTATTTTTTTTTCGGCTCGGCATGTTGAAAAAATTATTTTAAATCTGCCGCCCCATTAGAGAATTCAGAATTTTTCCGCTGGTCAGGGTATGCGTATCGGGCCAAGCCCGGGCCCATGCAGGCATCAAAAACACGGGGTTTTGATTTTTTGCAGAACTTTTATTCGAAAGTTAGGGAATCGGCTCTAGCACGAGTATATACGGAATTAAATTCAGTAAAACGGAAATAATGATTCCTTGTTAAATAAGACCTAGCCTAGGCAACCTAGAATCATAACATACCATGAGATATCATTGTATTAATCACGTATGATAGGATTTAATAGAATGGAGAACACTTTTATTAATATCTTTTTAAGTTTTGGTTCGATTTTCATACAATTTTAAATGACTCGACATAATTCTGCAATAATTACATTTATTAAATTTAAAACCATTCTTTTGGACAGTTTTGCGCTGTTATATGCATACTAACGGATCAAACAATGGCTATAAGTGTTACAAATTTATGTACTTCGAAAGCACCTAAAATGAGAATGGGAATAGAATAACAGATTTATGTACTTCGAACCAGGGCCGTAGCTAAGGGGGTGCTACGGGCAGCTCAACCCCCCCCCCCCGAAAACATTTTGAGCCTCCCATGGAAAAGATTCCAAGAGCTCAAAATGAATTTATGTTCTAAAAAATCAAATAAAATTCTGTTCAAAAGTCTAATTTAGATTAGAGAACCTTTCACAGTTTTGCGAAAATACTAAATTGTAACTAAAATAAGTGTTTCTACACTTGCCCATCCTATTTACATATAGGAAGCTAACATGATGTTTAATATTACATTCGTTATACACTCGAATTTTTTATCATCCTATTCTTTTCTTAGAGTAAAATGAAGTTATTACAACAGTTAAATGAACAACATAGTAAGTACAGTGTGAATATGCACTAACTTATCTTTCTGTGTCACAGGGAGAGTGAGAGAAAATATGAGCCTTCCTATTATTCAATTTTAGTTACTACTTCGAATGCAGCTAAAATGAGAATGGAAATTGAATTACAGATTTATGATAACTTTTAGACTGCTTAATATGTGAGAATTTCGAACACTGGTGGGAGTATTTGGCTATCGCATTCAAAGTCTATGGGAACGTGCCCGCTAAGTCAAATCTCTTCCATCTGTTTCCTCATTCGTTAAAATAATGTTTCCATCCGCAAGTTGCTGAATCCTGAATTAAATACAGTAATAACGATCTAGAAAAGATTTCTGCATTTGATTGAATTTTTTCCAACAAAGGATGTCGATAATAAAAGTTCCATTGTATAGAATCATCTGAATTCTTGAGCATTACCATATATGCGGTCAGGAATCACAGCACGTTTACAGCTTTAATATACAGCTGAGCAGTTTCAATTAAAATTCCTTACCGCAGTTATAACTGATTTTCCATTATCGAAAGTAATATTAATAAAGGCCACTTTTGGTAACTTACTCCCTTTACTTTGAATAAAAGAACAGATTTAGGAATAGAAATTTTTATCCTACGTGCGTTTAAGTTTAACCTTTGGGTCGTTTACAGTGGAATAGAAAGAAACAATTCCGACAAATCAAGAAAAATTAAAAACTCAATGCCAAATTAAAGACAAGGAGTAAAAAAAAATATGTGATAAAAATATTTAAAATGATTTAAGCAAATAATATGTAATCGGTATTAAATATAAATTAATGTAAATTGGTAAAATATTTATAAGCACTAAAGGAATATAAATATATTTTTATCTATGTTATAAATTCATAATTTTATATACAAATATTTTTAAAAACATATAAAAAATATAATAAAAATTATTTATCGTGTTAAAGAGAAAGATTTTACAAGTATGAGCAAGTGCATGTATGAATTTTATTTTGATGTCCTTTATAAATCATATATAGATATATGACATAAATCCTTTACACTTCCAAATGCAAATATATATAAATAACGAATCAAAATGACACCTTCAAATGCAATATTGGGAATAAATTTAAAATAGTTTAAACGAAAACAGAACAGAAACACGAAAAACAGTTTAACCTTAGGCCTGTTTACAGTGCAATAAAAAAAATCCGAGAAATCAAGAAAAATTAAAAACTCAATGCTAAATTAAAGACAAGGAATAAAAGAAGAAAAATGCTTCTGGAACCAAAAACAACAACTTAAAAATCTCTGAAAACGGAATCGCTATAAACCAAAGAAAATTATTTTTTAAGCAGGCTACTTACTGTCTTATGCACTCATACTATTTCTCCCTCGAATTTATGAGACCTTTCCGTTAATGACAGATTTCTGTTATAGACGGAATCCATTTTCTTTAGTTTTACTATATTAATTAGAAAAAAAAAAAGTTAACATAATTACAAACGTGACTAATATTTTTATCATAGCAAACGCGGTAGCGTTTGGTATAATATGTTTAAGAATTGGAAAATGCAAACGTCTCTCTGAAATTTCTGGCGAACCAGTTGACCTAAGAAAGTGATTTTTTTTTGTTAAAAGATAGAACTCGATGAGACGAATAAAGTGGTAGAATTAAAAAAATTATCGTAGTTTACTGTAGTTTTTTATTTGAATTTTAACAAAAAAAAAAAAAAAAAAAAAAAAAAAAAAGACGAAAAATTTAACAAACTGTAGCTAACGATCCCGTGGATGGAGTAACTTCATTTTTGTCTTATTTTTATATTCATGATAAAACTTAATTTAGATTTTTTTCATCTTTAAATGTATGGCGATCACTGAGAAAATCGAATTTTTGTCTTAAAACACTAGTTAAATATTGTTTCTCCTGGTTGCTGTAGTAGTTTTTTAAATTCATTGCCACCAAGTTTGAATAAATATAAAAATTGTTATGTAATTATTGTAAAACATAATTCATTCAAATTAAATAAATCACGTGAAAAACAAGATTATTTGTTTTTATTGCGAAGCTCTCAGTTTCAGTTGTTTGAATAAAGCTATGAACGCACTGTAGTTTTTTCGTTCGACGCCTTGTTTTTTTTTTTTTTTTTTTTTTTTTTTAATATTTTACATTTTATATGACAACTTAATGCCTTTCTTGTTATTCTAATACAATAATACAATTTTGGCAGCAGCAATTTTTTTTATTTACAAGATATAAAAAAATCTTGTTTTTATCAAAAAAATTTAATGACAGAACATACTCTTTTCAAAATATTCACCGATCGAAACTTGTGTTTTTAAAGCTTACCTTATAAACAAATCGTTTACCGCATACTTCTATCGATCTTTGTTTTTGAGAAATTACATTTTGAAATCTGGGTCTTACTTGCTGGACACCATGTATATATATTAGCGATTTGTCTTCATTTTTAACCATCACGTCAAGGTTTTTTTTTCGTGAATTTTAAAGTTAAAAAATCAAATAATAGCAAAAATATGATGCTATAAAATATAATTGATGGTTGCAATTTTTAGTTTTCGATAATTCATTCTTATGTATTTTGTAGCGCTGATTCTTATAGAGGTCTTCATTTTTTACCATCACGTCAGAATTTTTCACAAATTGTAAATTTTAAAGTCGTAAAATCCTAGATGTAAAACATTTTTTTCATAATAAGTTATTCATCTTTTGGTCTATACTATGCATTTTTACAGTAAAACATGTAAAATAGTATGTAGTTAAAATCCATACCAGATTTTGTTTCACGTGGTGGACGTTTCTTTTAACTGTTCATGCTTTGTCTCGCATTTTTAGGTGCGTTTGTAATTATGTAAATACGTAGCACCTATAGTTGTCGTTCAGTCCGTCCGTCTGTCCGTCAGTCTGTCTGTCCGTCGTGTCTGCCCGTCTGTTTGTCCGCATATAACAACGCAAACACTACCCAACGGAATCGTTTGAAATTTAAAGTACATAATTATTAGATAATTTTGTCGGGTCATTGCAAATTTTATGAAAATCGGATAAATAGATCAATTAGAGAGACAATCAAAAGTATTCCGTTACATTGCGGTCAATTGGGAAAAAAGTTTCAAATGCATTTTAATCGTTTGAAATTTAAAATATATAATTATTACATAATTTTGTCGAGTCATTTCAAATTTTATGAAAATCGGCAGCATAGATCAATTACAGGGACAATTAAAAGTATTCCGTTACATTACGGCCAATGGGGAAAAAGTTTCAAATACATTTTAATGGTGTTACACTCATTCAAACATAATAAAATTGATATGCATCTATGAAATATGTACTATAATATACAATTTGCACAATCTGTGTTGCAAAGAATATTTAATATTGATTTACAAGGCTGCACAAAAGTATTCCATTACATAAAGGTATAGGGAGAATATTGTTTGGTGAGCATTTTAATTGTAATTAACTATTTAACATTTTATGACATTGATATACGTTGCTGAGGAATACTACAAGATATTTCCTTTATAAAATAAAGCAGATAGTATTTACAGGGACACACAAAAGATTTGGGGTACTATAGTATATCCGAAGTACTATTTACTATAACAGCAAGATCTGAAAATATTTATAAAACTTCGTTATCGTACGAACGCTCCTCATTTGCTACGTTTCACGTGCAATTTCCAACTTGTTCGTTTTATATTCGCTGTGGGGGTTCATCACGGCGTCCTCTTTTAATTTCACGGTTGATAAAACTGGAAATTTTTCGTAGATGTATTTAAAATGTTTACTTTCTTTTGAAAATGTTTTGAAAAAATGTTTTCGTTTGGTCGATTTTAACTTTTTTGTTGTTGTTGTTGTTGTTGTTGTTTTTAACTTTGAAACTGGTGATTTGCGAAGTCTCCTGACGTGGTAATTTAAAAATTAAGGTCATTTTCGGATTCACCGCTGAATATTACATAAAAATCAATCATCAAAAGTTAAAAAGCACAACATCGCATGTGCTATTTTATAATACCGAATTTTCCTTTTTTTGTGTATGATTTGAGAAAAATCCTGAGGCAATCGTTAAAAATGTAGATCAAACTGCAGTTTAGCGCTAAAAATAGATAAAATTCAATTTTAAAATTTTAAAAAACTGACCATCTCATGCTTGTGTAATTGTCCTGTGATATATTTTAAAATTTATGTGAATGTTCGTGATAAATATTTTACTTACCCATCGTATGTAGTATAGAGTCTTGTAATCGTTTCGAAAATCTGAAAGAAGGGCAGATTTACATGTTTCGGACACTGGATATTCCGAAAAACACATTTTTAGAAGAAAAAATAGCTGTTCGTCTGTCTGACTGTGTGTGTCTGTAAACGCACTATCTCCAGAACAAACTTAGATCGAAACTTGAAGTTTGGTATGTATTTAGTCTGTAATAATGAGAAGAAATCTATCGAATTTCAGCAATTTCGATCATACGGAACTATTTTTTTTTTTCCGGATTTTCGAAATATTTGTTTTTGTAGAAGGTGTATCCATTTTTTCGAAATCGTGTATTTTAAGGAGTGGATATACAAGACAATACATAAACATATATTTTTCATGAAAAATTTAATATATCAGACAATTAGGTGTCGAAATATTTGTAACACACTCTTCAAATTTTCATTAACCTGTTTTTCATTCTAATTTCAGTTCAATGATATATTTTAATTGAAAATGACACGTTTAATACAAAGTGATAAACTGCTAGTTAATATGATTATCATTTTTGTAGTTAAGGATATTTTTTACGCAA
The DNA here is from genome assembly GCA_964019185.1 of Maratus speculifer. Lineage (NCBI taxonomy): Eukaryota > Metazoa > Arthropoda > Arachnida > Araneae > Salticidae > Maratus > Maratus speculifer. The sequence goes on from OZ025289.1 coordinate 246,068,179, forward strand.
TTCACTAATAGAGCATTTAATGTTCACGACGATTTTAGAAACACTATCCGCCTTTGGCGACCAGTTTAGTGTCCCTTAAATGCATACTAACGTAAGTTTTAAATCATATTGCTTTTATTCATAATTTATTTTGATTGCTCTTTTTTTTTTTTTTTTTTTTTCAAATCAGAAGATTCTGCTAAAGAATTAGGCGCATATATCATATACGCACCACATTGGCGCAACGGTAACAAAAAAGCAAATATATGCATCACATTATAACTCGGCAATTGTTATTTATTCGTTAAAAAACTGTTTTTATTTACTTTTATTTTCTTTTTTTTAAATGATATATAAATTATTTTGTTCTATAATTATTAATTAAACTTTTTTTGCGTATTATTATTTCTGTTTTAAAATAATAAAAAAGAGTTATAATATATATATATGTGTAACTGGTATTTAAAACGAAATTTTCTCCAAATAGGCATCAGAAAAAAATCGCACCAAAGTGGTGCGTATACGATATCTTTATCGATAAATCAAGCATTCGGTGTTTCTATGCTAACTTGGCGCATCACCAAATATTGTACCCGTGGCATTTTTTTGTATTTCATTAATTTCATTTAAAATACATTTAATGATATAATCCTTTCATTCATTTCATTTATAATAATATAACTTTAATTTGAAACTGAAGCGTTTAAAATCCATGATTTTTATTTATGACAACAGAATAAGAAAAACAAAACAAAAATAACGATATTTTGAAGCTCCATATTTTTTTTAAATCTTCGAGTTTGCAGAGGGGTTTTATTGAGACTTATAGCAGCTGAGCTGTTGTCTTGAATGATCCAAATGAAGCTCCATTGAATAGATGTGTTTCATCTGGGCGTTGCCATTAACCAATTTACATCTAGATACATAATATTATAATACATAATAATTGCATAATATACATATAGATTACGAAATATTTAAAAACATGCTTAAATTTTATTTTGGAATTGCAATGCATTTTATAAATATTTTCCGCATGTTTTATTTTCATATTTTATATTATGCATAGCCATGATGGGTAAGTATTACAAAGGCCCCAAACGACTAGTTTTTATTCACACTAGTTCCCTGTAACACCCAACATCCAAGTAAAAGAGAAAAAAATCTTCTGAAATACCAATTCAGTAAGATAATCTTTAAAAGCGATGGAAAAATAATGAATGAACTTCACCTCATGTTATATTCATAAAGAAGCGTGTTTTTTTGTTTTGTTTTTTCTTCCTATGTTGCCGCAGAATAGCGCTTCTATGGTTGATATTTTTATCACTTTGAGACTCCTTTCCATTTGGCCCAGGGCAAAGCATTTTTTAACTTTTGTTTTCATCTTTATTTAAGTAATTTAATTCTTAAAAGGTAAGAGGTTTTATATTACAAGACGCGCTTATATTATCTTCTTTTCCCCTTTCAAACACAGTTCTTTTTCTTTTCTTTTCATTTTTTTTTTTTTTTTTTTTTTTTTTTTTTTTTTTTTTTCGAATACCGCGGAAAGAGAAATGTCTTACTTATCTTAATTAGAAATTCTCTCAGCAAGATACTAATGCATATACTCAGTTAACTTTGAAATAGATTTCTAATAAAAATAATTTACATATCGTATAAGTCTTGTTTCACATTATCTTGTAGAATTTTTTATCTATTCAGTGTTTCATTTTTTTCCCTTAAAATAAATAGATTATAGCTTTTAAGCTATTGCATAGCTTTTATCGCGGGCTTTGAGCGCGGTGACCGAATCCAAAAATTCCGTAACGCGAAAAATCCTAACACATCGGTAACGAAAAAACCTAACACTCGGCTAACGTCGTTTCCTTTCGGAAAACTTCGGAACGGTATCCTTCGGTAGACTTCGGCAGACATTGACGCGGTATTATTCAGATATTAGAATATCAAGTCTCAAACTTATGTTTCTTATGATCTAATTTTCATAGCGCGGCCAAATTTTGTTTGGTAATTTATTATGAGACAGTGTTTATTTTGGTGGTCTTATTTATTTTGGTGACAAGAGACCCCCCCACGGTGAGGGTCGAAAAATTTAAAATGCTTATAACTCGCGATCTAATCTTCGTAGCGCGGCCAAACTTGTTTGGTAATTTATTAGGAGACAGTGTTAATGTTTGGTGACAGGAGACCCCAGACGGTGAGGATCGAAAAATTTTAAATGCTCATAACTCGCGATCTAATTTTCGTAGCGCGGCCAAATTTTGTTTGGTTATTTATTATGGGACAGTGTTGATTGTTGGTGACAGAAGACACCCCACGGTGAGGGTCGAAAAATTAAAAATGCTTATAACTCGCGATCTAATTTTGGTAGCTTGGCAAAATATTGTTTGGTAATTTATTATAAGACAGTGTTAATTTTTGGAGACAGGAGACCCCCCACGGTGAGGGTCGAAAAATTTAAAATGCTTATAACTCGCGATCTAATTTTCGTAGCGCGGCCAAATTTTGTTTGGTAATTTATTATGAGACAGTGTTGATTTTTGGTGACAGGAGATCCTCCAAGGTGAGGGTCGAAAAATTTAAAATGCTTATAACTCGCGATCTAATTTTTGTAGCGCGGCCAAATTTTGTTTGGTAATTTATTATGAAGCAGTGTTAATTTTTGGGGAAATTAGACCCCCCCCCCCCCCACGATGAGGGTCGAAAAATTTTAAATGCTTATAACTCACGATCTAATTTTCGTAGCGCGGCCAAATTTTGTTTGGTAATTTATTATGAGACAGTGTTAATTTTTGGTGACAGGAGACCTCCCATGGTGAGGGTCGAAAAATTTAAAATGCTTATAACTCACGATCTAATTTTCGTAGCGCGGCCAAATTTTGTTTATTCATTTATTATGAGTCAGTGTTAAGTTTTGGTGACAGGAGACCCTCACGGTGAGGGTCGAAAAATTTAAAATGCTTATAACTCGCGATCTAATTTTCGTAGCGCGGGCAAATTTTGTTTGGTAATTTTTTATGAGACATTGTTAATTGTTGGTGACAGAAGACCCCCCCCCCCCCATGGTGAGGGTCGAAAAATTTAAAATGCTTATAACTCGCGATCTAATTTTCGTAGCGCGGCCAAATTTTGTTTGGTAAGTTATTATGAGACATTGTTAATTTCTAGTGACAGGAGACACCCCACGGTGAGGGTCGAAAAATTTGAAATGCTCATAACTCGCGATCTAATTTTCGTAGCGCGGCCAAATTTTGTTTGGTAATTTATTATGAGACATTGTTAATTGTTGGTGACAGAAGACACCCTACGGTGAGGGTCGAAAAATTAAAAATGCTTATAACTCGCGATCTAATTTTGGTAGCTTGGCAAAATATTGTTTGGTAATTTATTATGAGTCAGTGTTAAGTTTTGGTGACAGGAGACCCTCACGGTGAGGGTCGAAAAATTTAAAATGCTTATAACTCGCGATCTAATTTTCGTAGCGCGGCCAAATTTTGTTTGGTAATTTATTTTGAGACTGTTAATTTTTGGTGACAGGAGAACCCCCACGGTGAGGGTCGAAAAATTTAAAATGCTTATAACTCACGATCTAATTTTCGTAGCGCGGCCAAATTTTGTTTATTCATTTATTATGAGTCAGTGTTAAGTTTTGGTGACAGGAGACCCTCACGGTGAGGGTCGAAAAATTTAAAATGCTTATAACTCGCGATCTAATTTTCGTAGCGCGGCCAAATTTTGTTTGGTAATTTATTTTGAGACTGTTAATTTTTGGTGACAGGAGACCCCCCACGGTGAGGATCGAAAAATTTAAAATGCGCATAACTCGCGATCTAATTTTCGTAGCGCGGCCAAATTTTGTTTGGTAATTTATTATGAGACATTGTTAATTGTTGGTGACAGAAGACACCCCACGGCGAGGGTCGAAAAATTAAAAATGCTTATAACTCGCGATCTAATTTTGGTAGCTTGGCAAAATATTGTTTGGTAATTTATTATAAGACAGTGTTAATTTTTGGTGACAGGAGACCCCCACCACGGTGAGAGTCGAAAAATTTAAAATGCTTATAACTCGCGATCTAATTTTCGTAGCGCGGCCAAATTTTGTTTATTCATTTATTATGAGTCAGTGTTAAGTTTTGGTGACAGGAGACCCTCACGGTGAGGGTCGAAAAATTTAAAATGCTTATAACTCACGATCTAATTTTCGTAGCGCGGCCAAATTTTGTTTGGTAATTTAATATGAGACTGTTAATTTTTGGTGACAGGAGACCCCCACGGTGAGGGTCGAAAAATTTGAAATGCGTATAACTCGCGATCTAATTTTCGTATCGCGGCCAAATTTTGTTTGGTAATTTATTATGAGACATTGTTAATTTCTGGTGACAGGAGACACCCCACGGTGAGGATCGAAAAATTTAAAATGCGCATAACTCGCGATCTAATTTTCGTAGCGCGGCCAAATTTTGTTTGGTAATTTATTATGAGACATTGTTAATTGTTGGTGACAGAAGACACCCCACGGCGAGGGTCGAAAAATTAAAAATGCTTATAACTCGCGATCTAATTTTGGTAGCTTGGCAAAATATTGTTTGGTAATTTATTATAAGACAGTGTTAATTTTTGGTGACAGGAGACCCCCACCACGGTGAGAGTCGAAAAATTTAAAATGCTTATAACTCGCGATCTAATTTTCGTAGCGCGGCCAAATTTTGTTTGGTAATTTATTATGAGATTTTGTTAATTTTTGGTGACAGGAGACCCCCACGGTGAGGGTCGAAAAATTTAAAATGTTTATAACTCGCGATCTAATTTTCGTAGCGCGGCCAAATTCTGTTTGGTAATTTTTCATGAGACAGTGTTAATTTTTGGTGACAGGAGACCCCCCCACCGTGAGGGTCGAAAAATTTAAAATGCTTATAACTCGCGATCTAATTTTCGTAGCGCGACCAAATTTTGTTTGGTAATTTATTAAGCTATTGCATAGCTTTTATCGCGGGCTTTGAGCGCGGCGACCGAATTTAAGAATTCCGCAACGAGAAAAATTCCTAACAATCCGGCTAACGAAGTTTCAGTTTGGCAGACTTCGGGAAGGTATCCTTCGATAGACTTCAGCAGACATTGACGCGGTATTTTTGCATAAGTTGATAAAAAATGCTATGCAATAGCTTTACCGCGGCAGTCCCCGAGTGGCACACATATTTTTTTTATTATTGGTTAATAATATTACAATAAAATTAATTAATTTACATATCGTATAAGTCTTGTTTCACATTATCTTGTAGTATTCCTTATCTGTTTACTCGTCAGTGTTTTATTTGTTTTTCCTTAAAATAAATAATTTTATAGCTTTTTTTAATTGGCTAATAATATTGTTACATGGATGCTAGGAAAAATAAATCCAGTTAGGTTCGCAACCTAGAGCACTCGATTTTTCCAAATGAAGAACATGAACTTTAAATAAATTAAACTAAGATGTAACATAAACTAAGAAGTTCTCTAAGAAATAATTCTAAGAAATGTAAGCAAAATCGTACAAAACAAATTTTAATTATAGCAATGTAAAAAAAAAAAAAAAAAAAAAAAAAAAAAAAACAGAAATGTGACGCATAAAAAATATTTAAAATACTTCAAGCGGCTTTTTTCAAAATTCTGAATAGTGGAGCACATTTTTGAAATTCAAATTAAAAAAATATGTATATAAAAAAATGGAAACCTTTATTTTTTATTTTTCGTCAAGAAGGATTCTGTTCCTTGAACTTCTCGCCTAGCAGAAACACAGAGCAACAAAAAGAAAAAAAATTGTCTGGTGCTTGGAATATTTTAATGAATTTTTAGGCAATTACGTCCGATTAAATCGAAAATAACTTTTCTTTTGCTCAATCAGGTCTAGTTTCTTTAATGTAACCAGGGCCGTAACTATAAACTTGGGGGCCCCGGGGCAAAACCTCCGGGGGGCCCCTAGGAAGGGCAAAATGAAACTTTGCCCCGGGCATAGTTTCTTTTCTTGCACACCGTTGTTTAAATGTACATAGTATGATAAGCTCTAAAATGACTAAAAAATGTAGAATTGGACAACTCTACTCGGCAGGCACTTGGCGGCGACGCCATTTTTGCCGATCCCACTGAAGTTAGCATAGGGAAGAAAATACGGATTTCTGATTGGTTGAATACTTTAAAGAGCATTTTATTCAGGTTCATTTTTGAGTATATGTAACTAATCATGCGTTTCTGTTTAAAAACCTTTTGAAAGATGGATTGTGATAATTTTTTTTTCGATTTTATGTATTTATTAATAGACTAGTTGACCCATCCGGCCTTTCCCGTGACACGTTATGATAACCTTAAGCAAACAATTAACACTTTAGATCTACAATTAGTCAAAATTAAGCATAGGATATGAATTATTCGTTAAATAATACTTTAAAGAAATGCATAAAAAAATGAGTAAATGCTTTAAAAAAGGCCTTTGGACCTCAATAAAAACATCAGGGTGTAGGTCCTGAAATAAGAGTCCAAAATTCAACTTTAAATTTATGCATTGAGAAGGTTTGATAATAACTGGGTGAAATATGCATGGAGAACAAAAATTTCAAAGTGCCTGAGCCGAGACCATAAAGAGTCTCAGGCTTTTAAATGGAATGTAAGAACATGGGAATAACTAAGTGAAAAAAATAGTTCCAAAAATGAAGATTGAATTAAGAGAGGGCAGTTTAATAGCAATTTATGGTACAAAATCTTCAAGGGGCCAGGAACTTATTTCGCATGTAGTTGGGTATAAAATATTTTTTGTAGTTATTAAAGTAATGGGAGGACATTAAAGCAATATGAAAGAAAATTGCAAGCAATCCGGATCATTTTTAAAGAAATTGCACCAACGGCCCCAAGAACGCGATTAATATTCAAAATTGGTGGTAGCTAGACTATGGCGGTTTCTTAGTAGCTGATGGATTTAAGAAGTTTTTTAAAAAAAGAAGTTAATTGAACCATTTTAAAGGGATTTATAATACGGGCCCAAAAAGGACAACTGACAGTTAAAAAGAAGGCCCTAACAGCAAAACATGTTAAAATATCTTAGTACTTAGCTCTTTAGATCTACAATTAGTCAAAATTAATCATAGGGTATGAATTATTCATTTTAATAATATTTTATCGAAATGCACAAATTGATTCGGAAAATGTATAAAAAAAGGGTCCTAGCCGCAGATGAAAATATGAGAATCTTGTCCCTGAAAGACGAGTCCAAGACTCAAATTTAAAAATTTTACACTGAGAAGGGGGATAAATTTAAAGAGTGAACTATGTTTGCCCCACAAAATGTTCAGGGGCCCTAGACTGAGCCCTATGATTCCACAGGAGGCCAAAGTGTCTTATATGGAATGTCAAAACATTAAAAGATCTAAATGAATAAAGAATCCTAAAAATGAAGATCGGATTAAAAGGAAACAATTTATTAACAATTTATTATTACAAAAACTTTAACGGACCCTAAGGGGCCAGGAATTTATTTTGCATGTAGTTGGGTATAAAGATATTTTTTGTAGTTATTAAAATGATGGAAAGACGCTATAACTATGTTAAATAAAAGTGAAAGTCATTCGGTTCATGTTTAAAGAAGCTGCATCAAGGGCCTCAAGAAAGCAATTGGCAAATAAAATTAATGGTAGCTGAAGTCTGAGAAATTCTTTTGTCGTTCATGTAATAGGTAGAGAGAGGACATAAAAAATTGATAGAAAAAAAAGCTAGTGAATTCGACCATTTTTAAGGGAGCTATAATATGGGGCCCTGTAGGTACCATCTGACAGTTAAAACCAGAGCCATGATATGAAACCATGTTAAAATATTTTAGTACATAGTGCTTTAGATCTTTAATTAGTCAAAATTAAGCATATAGTAGGAACTATTCTTTGGAATGATATAACTTTTTAAATGCACCAATTGATTGGGCAAATGTTTAAAAAGGGTCCATAGGGTCCGAATAAAAACATCAGGTTTTCTGGATTGGTCCTGAAAGAAGAGTCCCAGGCAACTTTAAAATTTTGCACTAAGAAGATCAAAAGTATAGGAAGTGAAATATGTTTATTTCACAAAATGTTGAGGAGCCCTGGGCCGGACCCTATGATTCCACAGGGGAACACAGTGTCTTGTATAGAATGCCAAAACATTAAAATATCTAAATGAATAAAGAATCCTAAAAATGAAGATCAGATTAAAAGGAAGCAATTTATTGACAATTTATTATTACAAATACTTCAAAAGGGCCTGTACCGGGCCCCAAAGAGCCAGGAAATTATCTTACATGTAGTTGGGTATAAGAATATTTGTGTAGTTATTAAAATAATGGGAAGACGCTAAAACTATGTTGAATAAAATTGAAAGCAATTTGGATCATTTTTAAAGAAGCTGCACCAAGGGCTCCAAGAAAGAGATTAATATTCATAAATAGTGGTAGCTGAAGTCTAAAAAAATTTTTTTTGTTGTTCATATCGTAGTTGGAGGACCTAAAAAGTTGTAAAAAAAAAAAAAAAAAAAAAAAAAAAAAAAAAAAAAAAAAAAAAGCTAGTGAATCCGACCATTTTTAAGGGAGCTATGATAGAGAACCCCATTGGGGCCAACTGACAAATACAATCAGGGCCCTAACATGAAAACATGTTAAAATGTTTTAGTACATAACGCTTTAAACCTTTAATTAGTCAAAATTAAGCATAGAGTATGAATTATTTGCAAGAATATTTTTTTTAAATACACCAATTGTTTGGGTAAGCGTTAAAAAAAGAGCCCCAGGGCCCGAATAAAAATATCAGGGTGTTGGTTCTGACATAAGAGTCCAAGATTCAGCTTTAAAAATTTGCACTAAGAAGGTGAGAAATTTAGGGAGTGAAAAATGTTTAGCGCACAAAAAGATCAAGGGGCCCTGGGTCGGCCCTATGATTATCTAGGGGACCCCAGTGTCTTATATGGAATGTAAAAATTTGAAAATATCTAAATGGAACAGGTATCCCAAAAATGAAGATCGAAATTAATGGAAGCAATTTATTAACAATTTACTATCACAAAAACTGGGGCCCCAAGAGTCCAAGGTCATAACTGAAGAGTATAAAGGCGAAAATATCTAAAAGGAGAAAGGTACCTCAAAACGGAAAAGATTAGATAAAAAGGAGTCAAGCTATTAACAATTTGGCTCATAAAAATTGTAAGGGGCCCAGGGTCCTGGCCCTTAAAATATTAAAAGTCTGAGCCTCAGGTGCATCAGGACCTGTCTTGGACTATCTTCACCTAAAATTTCAGACGTCTATGTGCGGTAGATTTTGCTAACCATCGCAGTCACACACTCACACACACACACGCAGACACACACAAACAGAGCGTTTTGTTAACTTATTATTAGATAAGAAGAAAGATTCTCAAGAATTTTTTAGATGCTTTTTATATTATTCAGTCGATTAAAAGTCCATATTTTCTTCTTTATACTAGCTTCGGTGGGATCGGCAAACATGCTGGGGCGACATGACATATTCGAGTCGACATTTTGCTGTCTGCTGTAGAACTCCTTTTGCATGCGAAGCGTAAGGAGTGTATTGACAGACAAGCAAAAACATCTATTCTAGCACTTTGATTTTTTTTTATTACTAACTTTTAGGTATGTGCTGGGCATTTTATAGGAACTCAGACTTGAAACTAAAATCAATAGTTTTTTTAACCATCAGTTTGGGGCCCCTCAGGCTTGGGGACCCCGGGGCAGTGCCCCGGCTGCCCCAGCGGTAGTTACGGCCCTGAATGTAACCAAGTCTAATTGGCTCCATTCATTGTAAAAACATATTTCCAATAGTGTACATAGTACATTTTCTCTTATCTTATACTATAATGCGAGCAAAAATTGTGTGTGTGTGTCTGAGTGTGTTTGTGTGTAGATTTTATCTCAAAAACGGCTCTAACTATTTTCGCAAAAATTTGGATTTTACCATTTTCGGGAACGAGAAGACCATTGGACTAGGTCACATGTTCGAGAAAATTCGATTATTGGGTCATTTTAGGTCATAATGGGTCAGGATCAAGCTATTTATATCTAGAGAACGGCTGGTTCGATTTTAAGAAAATTTTGTATCCAATCGTTTTTTGGCACGAGAAAACTATTGGGATGAGTCACATGTTTGAAAAATTTCGATTAGTGGGTCATTTTTGGGTCATTATGGGTCAAGCCATTTTTATCTAAAAAACGGCTCTAACGATTCTGACCAAATTTTATATTTTATAGTTTTGCATTACAAGAAGGCCATTGGGTTAGGTAGCATGTTCGAGAAAATTCGATTAGTGGGTCATTTTTGGGGTCATTGTGGGTCATGCTATTTTTATCTAGAGATTTTCTCTCGCAATTTGACTAAAAATTGCATTCTATGGTTTTCAGGCTCGAGTGAAACATCAGCTAGGTTACATGTTCGAGAAAAAAATTTATTGGGTCATTAAGGGTCTGGGTCAAACTATTTATATTTAAAGAACTGCAGAATCAATTTCATTGAAATTTTGCCTGTAACAGTTTTTTGACACGAGAAATCTAATGGGCTAAATAACACGATCGAGAGATTTCGATTATAAGAGTCATTTGTGGGTCATAATAGGTCATGGTCAAGCTATATCTAAAGAACCGGTGGATCGATTTTAACGAAATTTTGTATACAACATGTTTTTGGCACGTGAAAACTATTGGGCTAGGTTTCATGTTCGAGAAATGTTGATTACTGGGTCATTTTGGGTCATAAAGGGTCTGGGTCAAGCTATTTATATTTAAAAAACGGTAGGATCGGTTTTAACGAAATTTTGTATACAGCATTTTTTTGGCACGATAAAACTATTGGGCTAGGTCACATGTTTGAAAAATTCAGGCAAGTGTTTCTTTATTAGGTCATTATGGGTCAAACCAATTTTATCAAAAAAAAGGCTCTAACGATTACCACAAACTAAAATTTCCAAATTTTGTATTCCACAGTTACTTTAACCGAGCATGGCTCAGTGTTCCCCGCTAGTAATAATAAAAGGAGAAGTTTGTGAGTGTGTCAGCTCTATTCTGAAGAGATCGCAGCACGTAGATTTACACATTTTCGAGAGAAGGTGCCTCTACAAATGAAGTTTTGCACCTTGAAGACCAGTTTTCGATTTTTGACTAGGTTCTTTTTAATTTAAATTTTTAGTCGATTTTAAGTGTTTTTTTATGTTTCAAGGCGATTTTTTCCTATTTACGAAAGGTTCTTTCTTTTAACCCAACATAGTAAATTTAGTTCTCTTTTCAATAAAGCTTATTCGGAATTCTTGCAGCGTTTTTTTAATTTTAAATGAATTTTTAGTGCGATTTTTAGCATTTTGCAGCTATTTTTTGACATTGATAAAAAAATTGTTCCAAACTTTTAGCCTAATTTACTAAATCTTGTTTGTAAATTTTTGAATTTCATCGATTTTTAATGCGATTTTCAGTGCTATTTTCGAAGTAATTTTTAACGAGTTTTCGAATTTTTGTGCTTTTAGAACCGATTTTTTTTTCATTTTTTGTCAATATTATAGGTTTTTTATGCATCATGGTCTTTTTTTTTAATTGCACGTAAAAAAGGGGAAAAATTAATGAATCAGCAATAAAGGAATTATTTAGAATTTTCACAAAGAGAAAAGTTTGTGAGCGTTTCAGTGCTGTTCTAAAGAGACCGCTGGACGTAAATTTCGTAATTTGGTGGGAAGGTAAAGGTATCTCTATCTATAAAGTTTTGAATCTCTTGTGCTTTTAGGATCGATTTTTTTTCATTTTTGTCAATATTACAGGTTTTTTTATGAATCGTGGTTATCAGGGACCCGGGCAACGCCGGTCGGGTCGCATTTTCAGAAAGAATCACGTTTTGAGCACCAGCCTTGGCGAGTTGGCGAAAGCGAGAACTTTCAGCTAGCTGCATCGCCAAATGCCAATCGTCGTTTTGTTTTGATGTTTTAATCTATGTTTTAATCGTAAACAACGGTGGATAACATTTACTCATATTATAGTCTTTGCTTGATAACATTTACGGAAAAACAAATGAACAATAAGCGCGATCTCTTTGCAGAAGGAAAGATTGCTATCCGCTAGGCGTTTGACGTCACAAACAAGAAAGGGTGCATAGCATCGACTTCATCTCCGCGCCAATCGTTGTTCTGGTGATAAGGTGCTCAAAACGTGGTTCTTTCTGAAAATGCGGTCGGGTCAGCTAGTAGGCTAATATTAGTGCATTTGAGGGAAATTAAACAATCCATCGAAAATTTCTGCATTTAGCTTTTCAACAAACGCTTATATACAAATGCACTTTAACCTAGCATTTAACTTATAAATAAAGGGTGCTACTTATCTTAAAACAAACACCTGATATGTCAAGATCAAGGTGATATTTCGATTCAGAGGTCTAATTTTGTATAAGTATGGTTTTTATTTCCTACACACCAAAATCTTGACACCACACTGTAATTTGTAAACACATTATTCATAACTTATAATTGTTTAAAGGAAGACCGAACTAAATACTTATTTTTTTTATATAAGAGTTCAGGAGATAAACTTTCATAACCTTCTTTCTGACGAAAAAAACTTTCCTTTTTTCTTCTCTCTTAGTACTTAAAAAAACTTTAGAGAAAAAAGAAAGGTTACTTAATTAAATTTGAAATCCAGGGAGTGTAAATGCCCCATCCCATCTCTCCAGCCACATGTAAGCTTGATAATATTCAAGAGAAATCTAAGAATGTTTTATCGCTGAAGAAAATTTAGATAGAAAAGTCATTTTAATATTGATTAATGTATACGCATAGTGAATTTGTAATTTATAAAAATGTTCCGTTTATCTACATATGAACGCTTGCTTTAATAAATTATGCTTGACATTCCTGTGTTGCAGGTCTCGCCGAACCGATCAAGTTGCGTGGAAACGAATCCGGCGAAGGAAGTTTTTTACTTAAATGGACAGTGAAGTCGTACAGTCCCATTATTGAATATCAACTGAAGATACGAAAGTATAAGGTATATATATTTTTTTTTCACAGAAAAATTAGATATATTAAAAGAAGTTTCTGCAGTTTTTGCTTCGTAAAATTACACTAGTCAATAAAAACAAATAACTTATTTTTATATCACAGTTGATTTTATGTGATTCGTGTTCTGTGTGTTAGAAGTAGTGTATAAAGTCAAATAAAATATTTCTATCACGTCACAACTTTATGATATATCAGTATTTATTTTATTACGTTTTTTACAAATTTTAATTTTAAACTAATTTATTTCGGATAAAAAAAAGGCTTCCTTCTTTTTTTTTTTTTTTTTTTTTTTTTTTTTGTCGATGGTACTTTTTGGTTGAGGTTTCCCTAATTACTAACCAGCAGTAGTCTACCAACATCGCAGGGCTCCATTTTCCTTGATATCGTTTTTCAATAACAGTTATATCTTGGTAAAATCGCTCTCCGTGTTCATCACTCATAGCTCCGATATTTTCGGGGAAAATATTCTCTGTTGGAATTTATTTTACGAAAAGATTGTAACATTTTCTCAACAATGTTAACATATTGCGGGGATTTATGATTCCCAAAAAAGTTTTCAGTGACTGCAACGAACGATGTCCAGGCTTTCTTTTCTACATCTTTTAAGCATGAAGTGAGTGTTGGATCTTTTAGATCCACCTAACATTAAAGGTGAAGTTTAAATGTACCCAAAGGATATTAATTACATTAATCAGAAACAAAAGAAAAAGAGAATTAATTAATTTAAGATTTTTAGTCAATTACTACATTAAATGGTATGTAGAATTATTGATTTATATTTTTTACTTAAATATTTGTGCAGGGGGAACTGGGGGACATTGATACAGCTTTTTTCAAAAAAATGTTTTGGTGTCTAGAAAGCAGAAATTTCAAGTTATTTTTCTATGTGATGTCAGCAAAACCTGTGTAGTGTGTTATAAAAATGTACAATCGTTATTTTATATTTTATTTTCCCATGTATTTTTTAAAAAAATCAAAAAAAGTAATTTGTATCAATGTGTCCCATCCCCGGGGCAAATTGATACATTTTGACACGTCTGGAAAAAATGGAGACAAAATAACACCAATGCATATTTTTCATAGAAAAATAGTTAGCAAACCATTTTATATATATTCTTAGACATTAAAATCGCACACAATTTATTTGTAAGCGATATGAAACAATCAAAATGAAATGTATAATGACCTGATGTTCTGGCTGTTCCTTGTCTGTTTGTTGGCTGTGGTAACTTTGTCATATCTGGCACTTTAACCCCAGAATTATCTTCTTTCTTAGGAAAGGTGAACGAATTACCAGGCTTTCTGTTTATAAATCGGTTTATAAACAGAAAATAAAGCATAATTATATTAAAAATTATGTTTATAATATAATTATCCTGTACTGTTCTGCAGCTTGTTTCTCTGACTTAACATTTCTCATGTCGATCATACTTTTTTCTCTGGAGAATCGATATAAATTTGAGATTTGCCAGGCTGCCGTCCATTTCTTTTGTTAATTCTACTAGCACTAGATATTGTGTAAGTTTGTACGTCTTCTGTTTGCAAAAATACTATAAAATGTTCTAATATAAAGAAACTAGAGCTATTTCACTTCAATAAAAACTAATAGTAGAAATTTTTGACGAAAAATGGTTGAATTAAAGAGTGTATGGTTAAAAAAAAATAAAAGGTAATGAAAAAAATGAAATAGAAAAGGATTTAGGTTGTATCAATGTGCCCCGACAAAGACTGTATCAATGTGCCCCGACAAAGACTGTATCAATGTGCCCCATACAGTCATTTTGAATAAAATGAGTCGCAAATCCAACACTTTATAATTTATCTAACAATAAAGAATGAGGAACTGATAAAGAGTAGCTTTACTTGCCAGGGAGGGTATTCTTTTCGGTTGAAAATTCTGGAACAGTTGTATAATACCATTTCAATTGCGCAACTCAAATTTACTTTTGACCTACAAAAACAAATAATCACCCATCCCATTTCATCAAGCTATTGAATCATTCCAAAACTTTCTGTATGTAGTTAATTTCACTAGTATCATCACCTTTTGAAGCTGTTATGAAACTTCCTGTAATGACCCTGTGTGCTGTACAGGGGGTGTATCAATGTGGCCCAAGAATCAATGTGCCCCAGTTCCCCCTACATGCAAAAATTACAATAACATTTAAAAGAATCTTACTTGAAGTACTAATCGATCAAAAGGGATTGTTTTTCAGATTTCAATTTTTGCACTACAAACATCTCAAGTGTTCATTTTGCCATACAAATTTTAGTCTTTCATTTTGAGCAGTATTTACGAAAAAAGTATTAAACTGTCTTATGTATCTTAAAGCATCTGTTAAGTTTTTTATCTCACAAATTTCATTTCTTCTTCTGTTTTAAAGCCATCCTCATTATTTTCAGCAATAGGGATAAACGCGCTGATATTTTTATTTGAATTATTGGTGAATAAATGCTCCTTAATTGCGTTGTATGCCTCTGTATAAACATGACTGCCTGTCTCAATAATAATTTCACAAAAATTTGTATTTTAATTTTCATCATAGACTACTTTATTATCTGAAATGCAAAAACTAGCTTCTTTAATTTCATTTTCAGGTGTCCCTTAAATCGAGTGCCCCTTTTTCAGAGACATTACAGGTCCTATACTAAGGGACTGGGATCAAAACATTTCTCCCTTAAATAGAGGTGTTCCTTATTCGGAGTGTCCCTTATTTGGATGTTTCACTGTATATATCTATTTTATTTTCACAGAAAAATAAGATTTATTAAAAGAAGTTTCTGCAGTTTTACATCGTAAAATTATTAATTTTTTTACTTCACTAGTCTCTATATCATATAACGAATAATTTATTATTGTTTGTTGCTCTATTAGTTTTTCTATCAGTCTTTCTTTAAACCTTTCGGGTCCGATCTTTTTTTACAAATTTAAAAAAAAAAAAAATATTTTATGTTAATAACGTTAACACTTACTAGCTATCCAAATAGATTAATTTGTGTTCAACGAATATTTCATTGTCTGAAACATAAGGAATGTTGATGTTTAGCGTACTATTCAATTAATATTCAGAATAGGTTAAGGAAGAGTTTTTGAAGATGTTTAGAAAATATATTACAACAAGATTTAACTGATGTTAAAGTTTTTAAATCATTTTTGCGCTTCATTACACATGATTCTTTCAGGAGAGTAACTTTTTTTTTTTAATTTAAAGTGTGAAAGACATGTTTAAAATAAAAGAATCGCAAACGGCGCAAAGATAATTAATCAAATATTTATTATTATTACTAAATGCTTAAACATTAATGTAATAATATTGTAAATTCATAGACACATATTAACATTACTACATATAAACAATGATCAAAGTTTTGTTAAAACAAAATAATGGTCAATTAAAGGACATGCACTATTAATGGTACACCTTTTCGGGTTAAAACACCGAGTTAGAGATAAAATTTAACTATTTGCTTTCTTTAGAAAGCATAGCTGTTTTTTTAAATGGTTGTTGTATTTATAACTTTTTCCAACATACTTGAAATGTATTTATGCATACGGTATCTCAGGCCAGCTGTCTATCCACATTCTATATTGTGTACATATACTCAAATTACACTGTGATTTATGTATGTTATTGTGGTTTACCATGACATGTTCGGTATTGAAAATAAAGTGTATAGCATTTATATTTCATATAAAAAGGCATTCAAAAGAATTCCGCTACATTAAGGTCAATGGAGGAAAAAATGGTTTGCACAATGTACTTTAAAGATATTACACTATTTCGAATGACTGAAATTTTTACTCATAACTGATGTGCTGTATAAGGTTCTTCATTTATATAGACACATAAAAGAGTTCGATTACAGTACTGTCTTTTACAAGTATTGGTGGGAGAATTTTTATATTTTATCACCAATTGGAAGTATCAAAAGGATTTTCACTCACATTCCACGTTTTCAATTGTGGTATGCGTTTTTAAATTAACTAATTTTTCGCATATTATTTGTGGCATAAAAATTCTATAGACCATATACAGGGCTGCATAAAAGAATTTGAGTACCTTTCCGTTTTTTCTTTTTTTTTTTTTTTTCAAATTGTTGAAGCAGAATTTTCAATTTTGTTGTGCATTTCCTTACTGAGCTATTTTTTTCCGTAAAATACGTAGTACAAATGTATATACAAATCCATAGAACATATAGAAGGCTGCACAAAAGGACTGAAGTATTTTTTTCCGATTATAAATAATAATTGCTGAATTTGCGTTTTCAATTTTTTTTCCAAATTGACACCCTCTTAGACAGCATCTTTCACATTATTAAACAGTCAAGTTTGGATGCTGTAATCTAAATGTGTTGAAAAAGTTACATAATCTACGTCTGGACCTTGACTTTTCTTTCATCTTAATTCTTTTTTGTTAGCCAGTTTGTTGTCATCATATTTTTCATTGTAATGTAGTCTTTTAATTTTGTTTGTTTTACATATTTGCTGATAATTTCACAAACTGCGACAAGAAGTGAACGGAAACATATTTATTTTTGATGGTGATCTAGGAGGGGTCGATCCATTGACTTCTAATATATTACTTGTTATTTCTGATCTATGGGTCGATCATACAGATTTTACTGATTATATAAAAACACAGATTTATATTTATCTATTCTTTATAATCGCACATTAATTAATAAATTATATCCAAAAAACGTTTAAGCCAAAATATACATTTGCTTCATGTTTCGGCCTCTACAAAGTATTGTATAACATATATAACAATGAATTGCGTAAATTACTCTTAAAATGACGTCTAAATAGCCGTTGGCTCATTTTCCAACAGTTGGTATCTCACAAACTAATCGCTTAAAATTGGGGGAAATTTGTAATTCCCCCCAATTTTAAGCGATGAAGATAGTAAGCCTTTTTGGCATACTAAACATAATCATGTATTAACATTTCAGTATTGCTTCTGAATTTTTTGAAGTAGATTCCAATGTCAGTATGTAAATGACCACTTATGAAAAAACAAATCGCATGCAATTATGATGAACTTTATATACTAAGTAAAGCAACACGTTTCTTATTCTTTTTTTTTTTCACCAATTTAAATTAAAAATATAGCAGACATTCCTATATAAGTGTTTTTTTCGAGCTGTACCATTACATTACCTATACATGACATTTTTTTTTCTTCAAATTTCGGCAGTTTTGCTGAATTAGTATTGTATAATTAATTTAGTATTTTCCTGCTTCGTAAAAACTTATTTAGTTTTAGATCCCTAAAAGAAGAAAAAAAACATTTGATAAACTCTGATTTTGATCTTTATTCTTAATCTTTCATTTTGTGGTGCAGTAATAAGAATTACACTACTTTGATTTGGAGCTGCTTTTATTCGGTTATATACATGTTAATGTACATGTTATGTACTACATGTTAATGTACTTTTGGAAATGTATTTTTTTTAATTTTGAATAACTATTTAATATATTTTGAAAAGTAAATATGAGACAAGATGAACATTAAGACGTTTCGTTTTCTGCAGAGCCATGACCATTGGACAGATGTGGTTATCCCTGCTATGGTACAAGAAGGACAGAGCCTCTTCTATTCACAGTCGTATAATGTAACTGGCCTCGAACCTGACACCAAATATGAAGCCGTTTTACAAGCGCACAATGATTTTGGTTGGAATAGGCCATCAGAAACTTTCCTATTTGGAGAAGGTTTGTTGTTTTTGTAACTATCTTGTACCGTATAAATCAATCAAGAAAAAGAAAACTAAAAACGTCGAACCTTATTTACATGAATATGCTTAACGCGTGTTTCTTTTAGCCCCTTCGCGACGGGAGCCTTTTACGAAATTTTTAATGTTTTGTCACACGCGGTTTTTAAAAACAGAAATTTGTGCCTTTTAAATCGCGAAATTGCTCTTATTAAATAAAACAAATTTTACAATAAAATTTTACTAGTGGGGATAAACAAGGATTCTGAGCACTTTTTGGAACACGTATACGAGTCACTCATCCTCAAAGGGTTAACACGAACTGCTTTCAGTTGACCCATCAAGTTCTGTAGTTCATTTACTGTGATTTAAATCTTTTCAACAAAAACACCTTTTTACGCGAAGTATTGTTTATTGCGAATTGGAAAGCATCGACCGTTGAAATATTTCTTACTTGTAGAACGAACGAAGAAAGTTTTTCCAACTTTTCGATCCAATTATACCGTTTGGTTTATTTTTGTCGTCCGTCCAATTGTACCGAGTTCTACTTTTTATCGAATTCCTAATTTTCGAAAAGATGTTAGTCTGGGAAAGGAACTGTCTTTATTTTTGATAGCCATAGACTAGTGATTGTAAAAATATCCAGCGATTCCTGCTTCTACCCATTAAAAAGATAAAATTCGAAAGGATGTTAGTCTTGGAAAGGAGTTGTCTTTGTTTTTGATAGCCGTAGGCTAGTGATTGTAAAACTCTCGAGCGATTCCTGCTTCTACCCATTAAGGTCTAGACGAACAGCACTAGTTTTTATTACACTAAAAGAGCAATCAATCAATCATTGTTTTCGAACTGAACAAGGGTGAAACCTCGTTAAATGGTTTTTGTGGGACTGACCCTACCTATTTGACAAAGGAAGGGGAACTTTTATCGACTCCATCTTCGGTCGTAAACCTGTCAACTCATATTCCTCTCTTGAAGTTCAGATTCAGTACACTAGAAGTGCAATTTATACATCAAAGCGCCGAAACGAAAGATCAAAGATAGCGCAAGAAGTTAGTGCGAAAAACTGTGTGTGTGCCCGCAGCCTTAAAAAGATAAAATTCGAAAGGATGTTAGTCTGGGAAAGGAACTGTCTTTATTTTTGATAGCTGTAGACTAGTGATTGTAAAAATCTCGAGCGATTCCTGCTTCTACCCATTAAAAAGGTAAAAGTCGAAAGGATGTTTGTCTGGGAAAGGAACTATCTTTGTTTTTGATAGCCGTAGACTAGTGATTGTAAAAATCTCGAGCGATTCCTGCTTCTACCCATTAAAAAGATAAAATTCGAAAGGTTGTTAGTCTGGGAAAGGAACTGTCTTTGTTTTTGATGGCCGTAGACTAATGATTGTAAAAATCTCGAGCGATTCCTGCTTTTACCCATTAAAAAGATAAAATTCGAAAAGATGTTTGTCTGGGAAAGGAACTGTCTTTGTTTTTGATAGCTGTAGACTAGTGATTGTAGAAATCTCGAGCGATTCTTGCTTCTACCCATTAAAAAGATAAATTTCGAAAGGATGTTTGTCTGGGAAAAAAACTGTCTTTGTTTTTGAAAGCCGTAGACTAGTAATTGTAAAAATCGCGGGCGATTCCTGCTTCTACCCATTAAAAAGATAAAATTCGAAAGGATGTTAGTCTGGGATAGGAACTGTCTTTGTTTTTGATAGCTGTAGACTAATGATTGTAAAAATCTCGAGCGATTCTTGCTTCTACCCATTAAAAAGATAAAATTCGAAAGGATGTTAATCTGGGAAAGGAACTATCTTTGTTTTTGATAGCCGTAGGCTAGTGATTGTAAAACTCTCGAGCGATTCCTGCTTCTATCCATTAAAAGATAAAATTTGAAAGGATGTTAGTCTTAGAAAGGAGCTGTCTTTGTTTTTGATAGCCGTAGACTAGTGATTGTAAAAATCTCGAGCGATTCCTGCTTCTAGTCATTAAAAAGGTAAAATTTGAAAGGATGTTTGTCTGGGAAAGGAACCTTCTTTGTTTTTGATAGCCGTAGACTAGTGATTGTAAAAATCTCGAGTGATTGCTGTTTCTACCCATTAAAAAGATAAAATTCGAAAGGTTGTTAGTCTGGGAAAGGAACTGTCTTTGTTTTTGATAGCCGTAGACTAGTGATTGTAAAAATCTCGAGCGATTCTTGCTTGTACCCATTAAAAAGATAAAATTCTATTGTGATAATTTCACTGAGAGGTGAAAAAAATACGTAACGATTATTAAAGTTATTTTCACAAAGCTGTTTACGTATGCTAATTTAAACTGAGAGATCACTGTGGCGGATGAATTTGTAGATTCTAATTTGCAAAAATAAGTCGAGTAGCTGTCTGGAGCTTTGGTGGATGTAAAGTAAATACCGGCTAGATCTCCTTGAAACGTTTTCCATCAAGATTTCCCATGTGTAGATCTATATTTTTGCAGATCAATCTTAGGGGAAAAAATCAATGTTAGCAACACAGTACATTTTGAAAATATGTATGTATATTTATTCTTGTTACATGTAGAATATAATATTTTAATTGTATGGTTAACGAGAACTACTCTTACTCTTAACACTAACAAAAAAAAAAAAAAAAAAAAAAAAAAAAAAAAAAAAAAAAATCCCCGTAAATACGATCGGTTACATTTGGCAATAACTTTGTGTGTATAACGCATATGTTGGCGAAATTTGGTTAAAAAATGGTAAAAACTTTTTTTCAAAACAGGCCAGATGTTATGCGGTACGTCTTTCACACACCTTCAAAGGTGTTGCGCCAAGTATAGTTACGTACGTATCGGAACTTCGTGTGTCAGTTTAATTTCATAGTAGGTGTGCAATTAAAATGTAAATGTACAATGTATGATTGATCACTTATTTCCAATAACAATTTTTAACCCCTTGAGGGGCGGTGGCATGTCTATGAAACCGTTTAATTTTCATTCCCATAGGCCACATTGACACCAGAATCTTAGTTAAGAAAATTCGAGTTATTTGATACGTGAAATATAGATTTTTCTTATATAGAAATAAAGTTGTTTTCAAATTCCGGTGTTAATAATTAATTTCAACACTTAAGTAATGAAACTGCTCTGCGCCGCAAAGATTTAAAGAGGCCAGCATTATCTGTGATTGTTGCAATTAACAGCGTTTCTTAATCGTCATCGTCTTCAATGACAATGTCATTGCAAACTATGTGTACAATTATGTTATTCGAGATTTATTTTTCACAGTATTTTGGCATTGAATTTCATTGTGGTTGTATCTTTCTTGTATGAGTTACTGCACGAAATTTTGATATGAATGCAATCAGTGCCTGATTTATGGCAGGGCATTCGGAGCACAGGCCCAGGGCCCCCTATTTTCTGGGGCCCCCAAATGCTGTAAAAGTTTTTTTTTAATTATTGTGCAAAATCAGATGAAGTTTTAACTATTAAAAAAGTAAATATATATATATATATCTATATCATCAACAACAACAACCGTTTTTGATCCACTGCTGGATGTAGGTCTCCCCCAGATTTTTCCAATGTTTTCTGTCTAGTGCTTTTGTCATCCAATTTACACCAGCTACTTTTCTAATTTCATCACTCCATCTTACTTGTGGTCGTCTTCTTGGTCGTTTTACATCTCTGGGATACCACTGTAGTAAATTTATGCTCCATCTATTGTCCTGTCTTCTTGCAATGTGCCCAGTCCATTTCCATTTTAGCTGTTTGATTCTTTCAAGGATGTCAAAAACTTTTGTCTTATTTCTTATCCAGGTTATTCTCTTTCTGTCTCTTCTAGTTATGCCTAGCATACACCTTCCATACTTCTCTGTGTTGTTTGTAATCTTTATATCATCCGTTTTGTTAGTGTCCATGTTTCCGCTCCATAAGTTAATGCAGGTAAAATACACTGATTAAACACTTTTCTTTTCAAACAAAGAGGCATATTACTCTTCAGAATAATACTGATCTTCCCAAAAGCACTCCACCCATTTCTTATTCTTCTATTGATTTCATTCATGATACTATTATCCGATGATATTTCCTGTCCTAGGTACAAATAACTTTGCACTTCTTTAATCTCAATGTTCTTGTAGACAATTTTCTTTTTTGATCTAAATGAGTTAAAAATCACCTTAGTCTTTTCTAAATTTATTTTTAATCCCACATTGATGCTAGCTTCTGCAAGATCTTTTAGCATAATTTCCAATTCTTCAGGATTGTTACTGAAAATTACAATGTCGTCAGCGAACCGGAGATGACTTAAATATTCCCCATTTATTCTGATCCCTTTGTTTTCCCAATCCAGCTTCTTGAAGATATTTTCTAAGACAGCATTAAAAAGTTTAGGTGAAATGGTGTCTCCTTGTCTTACTCCTCTTCCGAGCTTAATCTTCGCTTTCCTTTCCTTAAACGGATGTTTGCTGTTGCTTTCTTGTAAATCTTCTTTATGATATTGATGTAAGGTTTGTCTATACCAATGTCCTCTAGAAATTCTACTACTGCTGTTGCGTAGACGGAATCAAATGCTTTTTCATAATCAATAAAGGCAAGACAGAGAGGTAAATTATATTCTTTATGTTTTTCTATGAGTTCCCTTATTGTTTGGATGCGATCCATTGTGCTGAATCCACTTCGGTATCCTGTTTGTTCTCTAGGTTGAGCTGAGTCCAGAGCTGATTCAAGTCTTGCCGTTAAAACTTTGGTGAAAATTTTATAAATCACTGACAGTAAGCTGGTCGGACGGTAATTTTTAATGTTTTCCTTCTCTCCTTTCGTGTAAAGTAGCACCATCACAGCATTATTCCAATCTTCTGGTGCATCTGACTTCTTGAGACATTTGGAAAAC
This sequence comes from Maratus speculifer, assembly GCA_964019185.1. Classification (NCBI taxonomy): domain Eukaryota; kingdom Metazoa; phylum Arthropoda; class Arachnida; order Araneae; family Salticidae; genus Maratus; species Maratus speculifer. The sequence goes on from OZ025289.1 coordinate 246,091,754, forward strand.
AGTAAGGATAGCCTTTTTGCAAATTGTTCTCCTGCTTCTTTAATAAGGTCAATTGTAATTCCATCTTCTACAGGGCATTTACCTTTTTTCATAAATCTAATAGCTTGTAAAACTTCATCTGTCATAACTGGGATTATCTCTTCAGTTTCTGTTAAGATTTCTCGTTGATCGTGTACGTTAATTTCCCTCTGATCTTCACATTTATATAGATCATTATAGAATTTTTCAACAATGTGTACTATTTCGTTGCTGATTTTGGTGATTGTTCCATCTGCTCTTTTCAGTGCAAAAATACCTTTTCTTCCAACACATAACTTGCGCTTTGCTGATTTTAAACTTTTGTTATCTTCCAGAACTTTTTTAAAAGATCACAGTTAAATTTTCTGATATCTTCTGTAACGCATTTTCTTACTGTTTTACATAATTCAGCATATTCAACTCTTGATTTAGGATCATTTTCTTTCATTTTAAATTCTCTGCGTTTTTTCATCAATCTTCTTGTTTCTTCTGTTATTTTCTTTGTCTGTTTTATTTGTGCATCACCGGCTATCTTCTTAGCAATTTCTTGTAGAGTATTGTTTAGCTTATATTATATTTTAGCTTATATTATATATATATATATATATATATATATATATATATATATATATATATATATAGAACCATTAGATAATACTACAAATTAACATCAATTACTGTAAAAACTTATGTATTTATATATATATATGTGACGATTTAAGGAGAACTCGAATTATTTCCACTGGTTAAAAAGAAACACACAGTCATGGCAAGCGAGGGAAAAAACAAAATAAATAAATAAATGTAGAAGATCCAATAATTAGTCATGGGCTGCTGTAAATTCATTTATTAAATTCGTAATAATGAGGAAGGAAAAGCTCCTTTTGCAAAAATTCCATCATTATTTCAGCGAGCTGTCCTCATCGAAGAAGCAACCCAAGAAATCTTCTTTTTTATCTCGAGACTTCCACCTTTTTAAACTAAAAAGAAAGTTCTGGAACATTCTGTAACCTCAAACCATCATTCTTTTATGTAAACAGAATTCTTGTCCAGCTACGAGATTATTTTCCACAAACGATAAATTTATTTTTAAAAAAATATTATTTAACCAATTTATAATTGACAGAATTTTAAATATCTTAGGCAGACGATTTTTATAAATGATTAATTTCAAGAGAAAAAGAAAAGAAATGAATTTATTAATATGCACACATCAAAGGTTGACGTAGGAAAAATAAATAAATAGATAAAATAAAATAATGATATTTTTTGAAAGGTATGGTTTTGGAATAAATTTAATAAGACTTTCTTAAAAAGGGTTGATAAAAACATAGAAGAAATCAGTTTTATTTGGAATATTAAGAAATAAAGTTTTAATTAAGAATATTTTTAATTTAAAGCCATCTTTTTAAATTTACGCATACTGGAATAATGTTTTTTAAGGCAAATTAAGAATTTATATCGTCTGCATAAGGATTAACAGATTAGATTTAGAAACAAGATTTTAATTTAATAATTTGAAGTAAGTACGGAATATTATTATAAGAAAATTAAGATAGTATAAAGGTTAGTTTTGGCGAAAAAAATTTAAATTTGTAATATTATCCCCCCTCCCCAAGACTTTGTATGAAATTGATAGTTAAATAAAACTACAAGTTCAGACAACAGAAATATAATAATTTAGAAAAGTTAAATTTTGGAATAAAACTGTCAAACTCAGGAAGCCAAGAGATGGAAGAAAAGAAAATTAACGCAATATAAAAAATATTAGCGATTAAAATAAAATAGTTAAGAGAAAATAATTCTGAATTAAATTTAGGTAGGAGCATTTCCCTGAAAGAAATACAATAATGTTACAACATCACTTACCATTTGTAAGTGCATAGGAGATAATACATATAATAACAGTAAATAAGTTATGAATATTAATAAGCAAGAGATAAAAATATAATAAAAACAATAAAAATTCGTTCTCATGGAAGTTTAAATAATTACAATGACTTAATGCATAGTTTATTTTAAATAAGTCCTTTAAATGAAACAAATCTTTCAATAGTATATATAAAAGAGTCTTTTCCAATGTTCTCTGAATACAGTCTCTTTAATTAAAAATCTTCAAACCTAGTTTAATCTTTGGTTTTAATGTTATGTTGGATCCAACATCTTTCAGTAATATATCAATTTTTCAATAATAAATAGCATCACTCTCAATATCAATAATAAATAATATAGAAAAATTTAAATAATAACAATAACAACAATAATAAGTAACAGTATAATAAGACTCCATATCCTAATATTTTTCAATAAGAGTATAATTAATACTAAACTTCATTATAGAAATCATAATAATAATAATAATAGTAAAACAAGAGTATAATCAAAAGAAAATATCACTATTTGTTTATTATTGCTAGGGAAAATATTGGTTGAGGATAAAAATAATTACATAGCAACTAAATAATTTTCTTATCTTCTAACAGCATAAGAAAGTATTTTTTGCTAGCCGAAAGTATAAATAAAAAAAATCATAATAATTCCAAAATCCAAATAAAATTAAACCTAACTATTTAGAAAATGGACTCTCAACCAGTATTTTCTTACAATAATTCCTCTCTGATACTCTTTTACAAAATTGTCAAATTTGGTTATAAGTTTTCAAATGCCAAATGTAGAATAATGTTTTATCTACACATGGTTTATAAACTTTAATAATAAAATACAATAGGAATAAAAGGTGTCATTCTTAATTGAGAAATAGAAATAAAAATAGTGTGCTTTTCTGAAAAACTCTTAATATCTGTAGTTTTCACAGTCACTGAAAATCACATATTATGTTATAGGTTTCAGTAGAGTCATCAAATTTTATAACTGTTATCACATAATATCTGCTGAATAAATAGAGTAATACTAATGTCAAATACATGAGTAAATATAGTTAGACTTAAACACCCTTAAAATTAATTTATCAACATCAATTTGAAAGCTTTTACAATCAAAGTGTTCACCTTATGCCTGCATAAGGAGCCCAATTTAACCCCAAAAACTCCCAAAAACAAGTAATATTCTTGTAGGCCTCCATGAACATACCTGCTGATGTTGAAAATTATGGTGATAAAATATTTAAAGACTAAGAATTAAAACTTAATCTACTGTCTTGACTTTAGTTTGATCTAGTGATTGTGATTGTATCTGAGGTTTTGTTTGTTTTTTGGGTTGCTCATGAAACAGTTTAAAATCTTCTGGTGAAAAATAGGGTCTTAATTTAGAAACATGCACAATAACGGAATTCTGTCCTGTCTCATAATTAAATTTATCTATTTCATAAGTTACATCAGAAAGTTTATTTATAATTTTGTATGGTCCAGAGAAAGTAGGTTCTAATTTTCGAGTGTTATGGTATTTAAATTCTTCATAAATTACAGAGTCTTGTATTTTTAATGGGCATTCGACAAAATTTCGATCATAGAGCCTTTTACTTTTAAGGTGAAATTCCTGAGTTCGCGCTTTCGCAATTTTGAGGGCTTTGTCTACTGATGTTGTATACATTTTAATTGCCTCACACAAAACCATTACCCACCATTTAAAAAAAAAAAATTGAATCAAAATTATCGTGAAATTGTGACTATATTTAGCTGTTAACATTAACCAGAAATTTTATCTAATAAAATAGAAATTGTAAACATCATAGTTATACCTTATTATTACAAACTTGCCCTTAATCGTGCATAGAAATATCATAATAGTCTTAATAAGTAACAGTAAATATCTTAAGAACATCATACTCCTCAATTAAATCCTTAAGAATAAAAATATTTCAATCTCCAACACATAATAATGATAATAATAATACTCATAAATAGGCAAGTAAATAAAATTCACAGACAAATAATCAAATAAATAAACCTGACAAACAGAGAATAATTAATTTAAATAAATACATAAAAAGTATACAAATAATAATAATTAAAATACTACGAAAAAAATCTCACCGAAATCCTATTGTGCTCAACTATCTCGAAAATATTTGTCTGTTCACAAATTTACAAGAAACGGTCTTGTAATTATTATTATTTTTTTCTTCTTTTTCATCATAAATTTGAAAATCTTAATCAAGAAAATCTCCTGTTCTGCAGTCATTCAAGAAATCATGGCTTCAGGAAAATCAAGCCGACTCAAAGCACTTTACAGGAACAATTCCTCTGTTTTTGTCACTCCAGAAATCATGAGACTATGGCAGTTTTTGTTTAAGAACACATCCAATAATGACGGGCAAATTATTCAGCGATCCACAGTTTTTATTATTACTTCGTTCCATAGCAAGTTTCTTTAAAAACCAAAAAAGGCAGCGCAGGCATAAAAGATCCTGTCGACTTTTCGATTAGTTGTGACGATTTAAGGAGAACTCGAATTATTTCCACTGGTTAAAAAGAAACACACAGTCATGGCAAGCGAGGGAAAAAACAAAATAAATAAATAAATGTAGAAGATCCAATAATTAGTCATGGGCTGCTGTAAATTCATTTATTAAATTCGTAATAATGAGGAAGGAAAAGCTCCTTTTGCAAAAATTCCATCATTATTTCAGCGAACTGTCCTCATCGAAGAAGCAACCCAAGAAATCTTCTTTTTTATCTCGAGACTTCCACCTTTTTAAACTAAAAAGAAAGTTCTGGAACATTCTGTAACCTCAAACCATCATTCTTTTATGTAAACAGAATTCTTGTCCAGCTACGAGATTATTTTCCACAAACGATAAATTTATTTTTAAAAAAATATTATTTAACCAATTTATAATTGACTCAGAATTTTAAATATCTTAGGCAGACGATTTTTATAAATGATTAATTTTAAGAGAAAAAGAAAAGAAATGAATTTATTAATATGCACACATCAAAGGTTGACGTAGGAAAAATAAATAAATAGATAAAATAAAATAATGATATTTTTTGAAAGGTATGGTTTTGGAATAAATTTAATAAGACTTTCTTAAAAAGGGTTGATAAAAACATAGAAGAAATCAGTTTTATTTGGAATATTAAGAAATAAAGTTTTAATTAAGAATATTTTTAATTTAGAGCCATCTTTTTAAATTCACGCATACTGGAATAATGTTTTTTAAGGCAAATTAAGAATTTATATCGTCTGCATAAGGATTAACAGATTAGATTTAGAAACAAGATTTTAATTTAATAATTTGAAGTAAGTACGGAATATTATTATAAGAAAATTAAGATAGTATAAAGGTTAGTTTTGGCGAAAAAATTTTAAATTTGTAATATATATATATATATATATATATACATATATTTGAATTATTATTATTATTTATATTATTATATTATTATTATTTATATTTGAAAGAAAATATTATTTGATAAATAGCTTGATATTTAAAATATTATCATTTGAAAATTTATCGAAAATCTATAGAAAATTTATCATTTGTTGCATGTTTTATCATTCCAGATATGTTAGATTACATAGAAAACAGAAGTCTGAAATACACAATTTATTAGAAAACATCTTTTCAGTTGAATTTAATAATTATGAAATAATTATTAAAAAGCAAATGAATAATTACCAAATTTAATTTTTTTAATGGTTATAAAAAAAGATAAAAGTCAACAATGAACATAATAAGTAAGGCTTTCAACAATATATATATATATATATATATATATATATATATATAGCATCTGTGCCCAGGGCCCCTAAATTTGTAAGTCGGTCCCTGAATGCAATATCCATTTAGTGTTACATCTTTAGAGATTTAAAAAAACCGGTACAAATGTGCATAAATATGATACTCGTTAAAAAATGATAACCTAATCCATGTTCTGGACAAGTTTCATTGAAATATGCTCTATTCGTTTTACCAACTATATATTTTTTATTATTATTTATCCACGCAGCAAATCTAATAATGCAACATTAGACTAGATTTTTAGTACTATGCATTAATTTATTTCAGAACCTCCCCCTACAGAGCCAGAAGTGATAGAAGCGGTAGAAGAAGAACCAAAAACAGCACCATCTCTTTTGCCACTCTATGAAGCAGAGCTGGATGTTACAGGTAACTTAAATTTATTATTTTTAATAAAAAAAATTACCATTAGCTAATATTAATGCTCTTACAGTAGTTAGAAAAAGCTCTGAGACATTATACTTTTCTGTAAGCAGAATTTCTTAATGATGTAAATTAGTAATTTACCGCTTTAATCATCCTACATAATTTGCAATTAATGATATGTATGAAAATTTTTAATTAAAAAATTATCATACGAAAATTTGAAAAGTTGAAAGCAGAAGTTTTTAGATAATCAGATGAAATTCGAGTTTTTAATACTTCATTTAAATACGAGTGGTTCTGTCACGCTCACAAGGGTTCCGCTAACTGAGGTAGCAGAGGAATTCCGTGCAGAAGGTTCGAATCGCATCCCTGGTTTTTAAATTACATTTTCGCAATTTCCTCTTATCCGAGCTGTATGCAAATACCTTTATAATTTGGATAATTTTGAGCAGATATGCGAATTAGTAGCTTTACGTAGTCATTATCCCAGAATGTTTTAAAATATGCTATGCTTCATATATAAAGTACGAAACAACTTGGCACCTCAGGATGGTTGTTTTACACGAAACTCACTTGCTTAATCGTTAAAACATTAGAATTCTATTTCTCGTAAGTGAAATTCTTAATGTTAGTATCTGCATCATATCACTATGAAGACAGGGGAAATGCGCCTTTGGTCATTTATATTTCACTTATTAAAGAAACGAAAGGGGGGAAATGTCACATTCTGCTCCAGCAAGTTGGGAATTCTAAAATTAAGTATTGACTACATAGTAAAGAAGTGGAAGAATGGTAAAGGTGTACCCGATCTTCCAAGATTAGGAGCCTCAGAAAAAAACGACTCAATGTCAAGACACGTTGATCCGAAGGAAGTCGGTCGCTGACCCAAACAAGAATGCTGCTGAAATATATAAGAAGTTGACCACCGAACATGAGCACACACTGAGTAAAGGCATCATAAAACTTCATCTGCATGCGGTGGATTATGTGCACTGGACCCTGCAAAAAAATCTATCATCCGAGCAAAGAATAGGAAAATCCGATTGAAATTCGCTAAGGAGTACAAAATGTGGACAATTTAAGATTCGAAGAAGATCCTTTAGTACGATAAAACTATGAGTTTCCCGATCCAGAGCCGAGAGACTCCATGCGGTCCAAACATGGAGGTCACGAGACCCCCAATGAAGAAGAACAGAGTGACGCCCGACAGCGCCGCTACCGGCCAGGAACAACATGCAGGGGTCCCGGGCACACGACCCAAGCATCGCGGCCCGGCGGCTCGCCGACCGCAGCCACTGAAATGAGACCGTCCGCGCCCCACAATGCTGACACTGAGGAGAGCAAATGAGCAGGCGACGTAGCAAAAGCTGCCTGAGCACACCGCTGATCAGCGGACCCAGCCTTCAGGGAGGACTTCAGGGAAAGCGACTCGAATTCTTGTTACGTACAAGGAAAACCCTGAAAAACCTTGTATAGTCGCTTCGTCCGAATCGCGCCCACAAGTGGCCTCGGACTCCTCCTCTAATAGAGTATTGCGTTCGAGCGATTTGGAAATCATCATGCGTTCGAGAATTCTTTGGGACAAGACGGCCGAGAGCTCACTTGGCCCGGCGACCCACCCGATCTAGAGTCTTTGTCAAGAGATCGCTGACGATATCAACGATTCCCTTCCTGCTGTAATGATCAAAGCAAAGATCGGTTAGCGTTCGAGTATGGAAGTTTGGTGGGAAACTCTTTTCCCTAATGGACTTCCACAGGGGGCACTCATAGACGCAATGTCTAATCGTGCTAATCCCGTTCCCGCAAAAGCACGCAGGGTTGCCTTGAAAAGGCGGGCTTGATGGTCACCGAAGGCACCATGTCCGGTTAGAACCTGGTTTAGAATTTAGTACGATAAATCAAAATTCCGTTTGTTTGGAAGTGATGGCAGACGTTATATTCGTCTTCGTCTTCCAAAAACACCAGAATGAACCCCTGGTACCAGTGTCTTACAGTAAAGCACGGAAACGGTTCAATAATGGTCTGAGAAGTTTTCTATCATGATGGTGTCACCTCTCTGGTACACATCGGTGCACTTATGGATAAAAATGCTTATAAGAACATTTTAAAAGATCACATGCTGTCGTAAGGGGTCACAAGACTTTAAAATTTGGAAAAAAAATAAAAAAAAAATTCCTACTTTCAACATTTAATATCTTGAATGTATATGTTTTTAAAACACAATTTTTGGAGTGATGAAAGGTAGAAGAATGTTATTTCATTTCATATATTTATAAAATTACAATATGCAGAATTAATATTTATAGAGGGATTCAAACTTTCAGACATCTCACGAGCAGAAAATTGCCATGACAACTTACGCGCAGGATTACAAAATAAATTTTGCATCTAGATCAACAATTTTGGTGCCCAATTATACTCTAGATTATAATAATTACTCTGAACCTAAATAAATGTGTATTTAAAGCTTTTTTATATTTTTAATGAAACATTTTACAGGGACAAAATAATACGAACACCTATGAAAAAATGGAAAATCTTTATTAGTCCCAGGTTGGACTACCCTTTCACTGAAGTACAGATTTAATGTGACCTTTTATAGATGTATAAAAGTCATGGACAATATTTAAAAGTATATTAAGGCATTACTCCTGCAGAATGGTCTCTAATTCCGAAAGGCTGGATGGAGGAAGAAATTGAGAACGAAGTTTGGACTCCAAATCTTCCAATAAAGGTTCAATAATATTCAAATCCGGAGACTGAGTTGGCCAGGAAAGATGTTCAACTTCATCGTCAAGCTCTTCGAAACAAGCTTGAACACACCTAGCAGTGTGGATAGTGGCATTGTCGTCTTGAAAAAGCGGTCGCTCTCCATGGAATAAAGTCTGGACAAAAAGGTGGACATGATCCTATAGACTCGTTAGATAGAGATTGGATTTGATCTTCCCATCCCATGCAGAATAACAAGTGGCCCAAGACCGCGCCAAGATATCGAACCTCAGACCATAATGGAGCCCCTCGAATGTTTCAAATTCATCATCAGGCATTAAGGTTTAAACGCTTCTCTGGGTTTTCTCCGGACATAAACGCGTCTGGTCGCCTGAAATAGGGCGAATGACGATTCATCTGACATCTGACCATAATTCCCGTTGCCACTTCTGTGGGGACCACCATTTGCGATCTTTGCACCATTGGAGTCGCTTGAAAGCATTAGTTGCTGTCACTAAGAGTTTTCGAATTGCCACTCTGCAATAAATGTTCGCAGAATGGAGTTCCTTTTTGACAGTTTTTGTTGAAATGGGATCCTGGAGATGTCTGTTCATTTCGGATGTTAATTCGGATGACGATTGCTTGTACTTTCTGGCTATTATGGGCTTCAAGACTATTCTATCCCTATCAGCAAACTTGGACTTTCGGCCACTGTTGTGCTTTGAAGACGCCGTCTTACCCTTTTTCGTGTACACTGCCATAACTGCTGTACCGTACTCTTTGTAACCCCCCAAAAGGTTTGCTGTTTCCAAAACCGATGCTCCACTTAAACGCGCTCCAAAAATCATTCCTCTTTGGAACTCTGACAGGTCTGATATTTCAACTTATTACAGACAGTTCGAATGACGCATGCAACACATGTGACTGCTGTTGAGAGACTGATACCTTCCTCTTCATGCTCACTAGCGGGCAGACTTCTGTTGCAGGTGGCCCGGCCGTACTGCAGGTGTGAGATACATCGTACTTTTCCACAGGTGTTCGCATTATTTTGTACCCCATCTGTATTTAGCTTATACAAAATTTTGAAATTTTCAACACTATAACCACCTAAATTTTTTTCCAACAATAAACATTTAAATATAAGTTCAGTTTATACAGACTAATATAACATATGTCTTCTGAAAATTTCATGAAAAAATATTGAACAGTTTTCAAGTAATCCTGCGCGTTATGCTTAAAAACCTCAATCTGAGAAAAATGAATTTAAAGTTTCATTTTAGCATGAAGAAAAAGAATTGCAGTTAGATGGCGCTACGCGCAATGCAATTTCTTTAACTTCAACTTCCACTTTTAGAACACTTTGGTGTTTGTAAACAGAGTGCAGCCGATTTTTTCAGTTTCGATTTTCACTTATGATATGCATTGTGGATTGATACGATAGATTATTCCTTTGAATTTAGAATGTTTTTATAGATTATTTATGATTACATATTCCAAACATGATTTACTCTACCTTGATATTTTCAAATGAGAAACCTTGATTTGAAGCCAAGAGATACATTTTTTTACAATGGTGCATAGAGACCGAAAATGAAATTGAAATATGATAAATACAGAAGATTATTATTGATTTAGTGTTTCCGAAGATTTTTAAAGATAAGAGTTTTATAATTTTATTTTGATGTTTTAATTATGGCTGATCTAGAAAAGTTAAAGAAAAACAGAACAATTTTAAGAAGTTCTGTTACGAAACTAATAAATAATATAGAGACTATATTAAAAAATGATACCGTTAATATTGATTCTCTTGAAGAATCTGTTAACCAATTAAAAATTAAATCATGTAATTTAGATAAAATAAATGAAAAAATAGAACCACTTTTGAATTTAGACGAATATGAGAATGAAATGAGTACAGTATATGACTATGCAGACAAAATATCCTTAACGAATTTTCGCGCTGAAAAGAAACTTAAAGAAAATAAAAATATTATTCCTTTGAACAATAGTTCGGTTAATGATTCTACCCCCAATAATGAAAATAAATTTGTGAAACTTCCGAAATTGAATATACAGAAATTTTATGGCGATTGCACGCAATTCACCAACTTTTGGAATACTTTTAAAGTATCGATAAATGATAATAATTCACTGACAAAAATTGAAAAATACAATTATTTGCGAAGTTACTTAGGTTCATCTGCTTTAAACGCCATAGAAGGCTTAGAAGTTTCGGAATCAAATTATGATGTAGCACTTAAAATTCTTGAAAGTAGGTTTGGGAATAAAGAGATGATAATCAATCATCATTTAAATAAATTGTTAAATTTATCTCCGGTTTATAAATCTAGTGATATTTCAAAATTACAGAAACTTCATGATGATATTGAAATTAATGTAAGATCGTTGACCACATTGGGACTCGAACCACAGGCTTACAGCTCTATGCTTTTAGCCGTAGTTTTAAAATTGCTACCATCAGATTTAAATTTGGAATTTAACAAGCAAAACATTAAATCTTCATGCAACCCTGATATAAACAAATTACTAAATTTCTTGCAAACCGAAATTAAAAGTCGCGAATTGGCTTTTTCATTTTCAAAATCAAATAGATTAGAAGTAAACAAACAAAAATTTACTAAATCTCTTAAAAGAGAATTAAACTTTTCATCCACGCATGAATTAATGACTACAGTGTCGGACAAAAAGAACACAGAGAAACAAAGTTGCATCTTTTGTAAGAGTAATCATTTGTCAGAAATATGCAATGTTTTTGATCTTGAAAAAAAGAAAAATATTTTGAAATCACAAGGTAGATGTTACCTTTGCCTTTTGCCAAAACACCGGATTAAAGACTGTGTTTCTAAGATACGATGTACGACATGTCAGGGTAGACATAACAGAGCTATTTGTAAATAAGCTAATTCACCAAATAAAACAAGTTGTACAGATAGAAATTTGGAAACAGCGAATGCACAAAATGAAACAAGCAATGAAATTATTTCAGCTATTTCGTGTATTGGAAAAAATCGAATTTTCTTGCAAACTTGCTGTGCGAAAGTAAAAAATAAAAATAAAGAAGTTTCTGTTCGATTAGTATTAGATACTGCTGCAATGCGAACCTTTTTAACTCGAGAAATTGCTGATAAATTACAACTTAAAATATTGAGAAAGGAAAAATTATCGGTATCCACATTCGGAAGTAAAATCCCAATTGAGAAAAATTAAACTTAAATTAGAAAATAAACATTTTTCGAAGTCTAATTTAGAAATAGAAGCATTGGTAACAGACGAAATATCTGGATCTGATATCCCTCCCCCAGAAGTAAATCAATTTGGTGAAATGAGTATTTTACAGAATTTAACCCTTGCTGACTCACGACAATGTCAAGACCCCATTTCCCTTCTAATAGGAGTGGATTATTACTATGACATAGTAACAGGTAATATAAAACATTTAAACAAAAATCTTGTTACTGTTGAAACCATCTTTGGCTGGTGCCTCCAAGGTAGAAAAAGCGAAAACCAATCTTCTTTGATTTTAAACATAATTATTGAAGAACACTTAATTTCTGATCAAATAAAAAAAATTTGGGATCTTGAAACTTCGGGACTTATTAATATTAAACAAGATTCTGACCCTTTTGAAAATGAAATAATGAAAAATTTTGAACGTGATATTAAATATGAAAACAAAAGATATAAAGTAAAATTGCCGTGGAAACTGGAGAAAGGGCATCTGGATGATAACAGAAAAGTTGCAGAATCTCGATTAGTTAAATTAAATAGAAGATTTGTTAGAAATCCCCAGTTGTTTTTTGAATATAAAGATGTATTAAATGATTATTTAAAACAGGGAATCGTAGAATTAGTTCCTAATTCAGAAGATAAGGGGCATGTTGAATTTTATCTACCTCACAGAGAAGTGATAAGAAGAGACCGCGTAACAAGTAAATTAAGGATTGTGTTTGATGCATCAGCTCATGATTTAAATTCACAATCTCTCAATAACTGTCTTCACCCAGGTCCTAATTTGTACCCTGAAATTTTTGATATTTTGTTACGATTTCGATTAAATCCAATTGCCTTTACAACCGATATAAAACAAGCGTTTTTGCAGATATTAGTAGATGAAGAAGACAGAGACGTATCTCGATTTTTGTTTTCAGAAGACCCTTTTGATGAATCTAACCTTCCTCAAATATATAGATTTACTAGAGTTTTATTTGGAGTAAATTGTAGTCCATTCTTGTTAGCAGCCACAATAAAACACCACTTAAAGAAATATATCAAAAAATATCCAGAAACTGTCGAGTTTTTAAATGAAAATATTTATGTAGATGATGTAATTGGAAGTCAATCTTCTGTCGAGCAAGCTTTATCCACTACATTAGAGTCTATAGCTATTTTTAAAGAAGCTAGTATGACATTACATAAGTGGCACACTAATTCAAAATCCTTAAAGATTTATGGAAAAATAATGATGTAATTTCCAGTGATAATTTGGAAACATCTGAAACAGAAAATGTTCCTTACAAAGTTTTAGGAATAGCATGGAACAGTCTAAATGATTTTTTGTATTTTGACACTCGTGAATTAGCAGCGTTTGCTTCTAAAAGAATTGACACAAAGAGGTATATTTTGCAAGTTTTGGGTCGAGTGTTTGATACCATTGGATTTTTAGGACCCTTCACATTAAGAATAAAATGTTTGCTGCAAAAAATTTGGTCATTAGGCATAGATTGAAATGAGGCCGTTTCAAAAGATTTAATCTCTCTTTGGAAAGACTAGTGTAGTGAAATTCCTCAAATATCTGAATTTTCTATTCATCTACATTATTTTTACGAAATTCCAAACGAGAAAATTGCCAATTTGTAGTTGCATTTATTTTCCGATGCAAGTACAATAGCCTTTGACACAATTGCCTATTTACGTGTATCGACCTCTGAAAAAGACATTCGAACAGTTTTCGTAACTTCTAAAAACAGAGTGGCTCCTTTAAAAACTCTCACTTTACCAAGACTGGAATTGATGGCTGCATTATGTTCAGCTAAATTAAGCTGCAGCATTTTGAAGGCGCTACATCTAAAAATTCCATGCATTTATTGTACGGACTCAAAAATTACATACTTTTGGATTAAAGGATTACCTGAACAATTCAAACCATTTGTGCAGAATCGTGAAGAAATTCGTAAGCTGACATCCCCTTCTGATTGGCATCATTGCGCAGGGGCAGACAATTCCGCAGACCTTGTCTCAAGAGGAGCAAAAGTCTCCAAATTCATCAATAATCCTACTTGGTTACTTGGGCCAAAATGGCTAAGTTTACCCCCTGAATTTTGGCCAAAATCTGAAGATAAAGAAATAATTGATGAAGATGAATTAGAATACAGGAAAAAAAACCAATGACATATTGCAGTGCGAGTGTATAACTGAAGAAATTAAAAATCCTATTTGTATAGAAAAATTTAGCAATTTGGAGAAAATAATAAGAACAACTGCTTGGGTAAAAAGATTTGTAATAAAGCTGAAAAAATCTACTGAAGTTAGCGGTCCACTAACAACTGAAGAATTACTAGAAGCTGAAAAATACTTAATACGAAGTGAACAGAAGCAATTTTTTAAAGAAGAATTTGAGTCTCTTAGAAATAATAATTCAGTAGAAAAGAATTCACCGCTATTCAACTTTGTTCCATTTATAGATGAATCGGAAATCTTACGTTTAGGAGGAAGATTAGAATTTGGTGATCTTCCAACAGAAGAAAAACATCCAATTATTTTACCTAGACATTCCTGGTTAACGACGCTGATTGTACGTCAAGATCTTGAAAAGATGATACATGCAGGAATTGCCCACACTTTGACAAAAATTAGATCTCGATATTGGATTCCGAAAGGAAGACAGTTAGTGAAAAGCCTTATTAAAAAGTGCCTCATTTGTCAAAAATATCTTTGTAAACCTGCAGACCAAATCACAGCCCCTCTACCTAAAGATAAAGTGAATGAAGCTCCCCCATTTTCAATTTGTGGTTTAGATTTTGCGGGACCTATTTACGTGAAAAACTTCGGTGAAATTAAAAATTAAATTTTTTTATTCACCTGCGGCATTACAAGAGCTTTGTATCTAGAGCTTGTTACCGACATGACTACAGATTCTTTCCTCCATGCTTTTAGACGATTCTTAGCTCGAAGAGGAAATTGTAAAGTCATTTATTCAGATAACGCGAAGACATTTAAAATAGCTAAACAAGAAGTCGATAATTTATACGACGTCATTTCCAACAATCTCTTTTTGAAATTTCTTGCAAGAGAAATAATCGTTTGGAAAAATGTCATTGAAAGAGCTGCATGGTGGGGAGACTTCTGAAAGACTTGTGAAATCAGTCAAGGAGTGTCTACGAAAGATTACTGGATATTGGTTGAAGTGGAAGCTATCCTCAACTTGCGTCCTTTGACATATGTGTATAACGAATATGATGAACCTCATCCTCTCACTCCAATGGATTTTTTTTAATTTTGGTAAAGAACTTTCACTTCCTATTAACTTTTTCGATGTAATTGAAAATGGTTCAAAAAGATCCGCACTTCTCAAAAGAAAAAGATATCAATCATTACTACTAAAACAACTTTGGTCGAAGTGGAAAAAACAATATCTTCTAGATTTAAGAACATTCCATTCATCGAAAAATCCCAATTCATATACACCACTAAAAGTGGGTGATGTTGTCTTAATCGAAGGCGATATAAAAAAATAAACTTCTCTGGAAACTTGGCAGAATTCAGAGACCGATTCCAGGTAGAGACAACATTCGCTCATATGAAATAAAGATAGCCAATGAAGTGCTGAAAAGATCTGTCCAGCATTTATATCCCTTAGAAATTATGGACTAATGAACATTAATAGACTTTCTTTCTTTTTTTATCTCTTTTAGAACTCTAAAAGTTTTCTTTCTTTTTAATTATTCTTTTTACTTTAAATGCAGTATTATTTGAAGCTTAGCATATGTAAGTGTATTAACTGTTTGAAAAAAATTGTCATTTTTATTGTGTTAATTGCAGGTAATATTTTTCATTTATTATATTGTTTGAATTTTATACTTTTTTGTTTGTAATTAATTGATTTTGTTACATTACTTTCTTTAGATGTAATTGATATTTTGTATTTGAAATTGATATTTGCATTTGAATTTTGAAATTGTATCAGATTACTGAACCACTGATATGAAAATTTTATTAGATTATTGAAAATACTGATATGAAAATTTTTTATTTCCATAATAGAATTTATTGATGAACTCTGTAAGAGTTCAGGTGGGGAGTGTGAAGAAAAAGAATTGCAGTTAGATGGCGGTACGCGCTATGCAATTTCTTTAACTTCAACTTCCACTTTTAGAACACTTTGGTGTTTGTAAACTGAGTGCAACCGATTTTTTGTTTTGATTCGAATGTTTTGATTTCGATAAAAGATGTGACAATTAATTTGAGAATAGATGTGAAATGGAGCATTGTGTCTCCAGATGATTTAAAGTTGTGTAAATATGTAAAAAGAATTGTAAATACTTATTTTTATCTCATTAAATAATTATGAATGAAAAACAAGTTAAAGAAACGTTCGAAGAAGATTTTTTCAGTTTCGATTTTCACTTATGATATGCATTGTGGATTGATACGATTGATTATTCCTTTGAATTTAGACTGTTTTTATAGATTATTTATGATTACATATTCGAAACATGATTTACTCGACCTTGATATTTTCGAATGCGAAACCTTAATTCGAAGCCAAGATATACATTTTTTTACAAGCAAAACAAATCATTTGGCGCTTAGTGCGTTTTTGGCTATAACTCGAGTAATTATAGGAATTTTTTAATGTGGTTTGTTTTATAATGTTCAGAAACGCTTATCCTTTAACATATATTTTTTTGAAAAATTCGAAATTTTTGAAAGTTTAAAAGTTCTATGACCCCTTAATGCTTGTAAAAAGATGCCTCATGAATAGATGTTCAGCAGGATGAAGAACTCAAGCACACCACCAAAATGGTGACAAATTGGTTTACAGCTATGAAAATTAAAGTTTTTGACTGGCCGTTACGTGACTCAATACAACTGAACATATTTGGGATCACACATCAGAAGGAAACTCCAAACATGGAAGCGTTCTTCAGAGATTAAACTCCTTCATAATCTTCAATCGGAATGGGCGAAAATTTGTAGGTCCAACTTAGAAAGCCTTGTTAATTCCATGCCCAGATGATTTGCCGCTGTCATCAACGCAAAACGATATGCAACTAAATGTTAAATATTGCTGTATTTCGTTACATTAATGACCTTGCGAATTCCCTTCCATAATGTTAAGTGAGTGGGGTTTTGATGCATTTTTATATTCAAAGTATCTCCTCAGGAATTTGATATTTTTAACTTTTATTTTCTGACTACTCTTCTCTAAGAATGTTTCGTTTTTTCGTAGCTTTCAAAATATCTGTAAAAGCTACACTTAATTATATATGAAGTGTTAAAATTTTATTCCCAGTTTGTTAGTTTTTAAAACATAAAATATTAAATTAAGCAAAGATTTTAGAAATATTTTGAGAACTAAGAAAAAAAGGAGTCTCCTTTAAGAAGAGAATACTGAAAGAAGTTAAAAACATTAATTTCCCGAAGAGATATTTTGAATATAAAAATGCACCAAATGCCCATAGACAACATTAAAGAAAGGAATTTGGAAGCTAAGTGACCAGCACCCTTAAGGCCCCACGCTAGGCACAGAAAGGGACCCGGATGTTGATGTAAAGTCTCTGGGAGCGTTCTTTTCAAATATCTAGCTCAAATTTAAATATTTTTACATGATTTTTTTTGCACAAGGTAGCCGGGGGCGTTTTGCTTATATGATTTTTATATTACGATAGTTTCAATTTCAGAACCGATTTAAACCGGTTTTGAAAGTTAAAGTAATTTTTTTTTTTTTAAGTCTTAAACCAAAACTGAAAAAGTAAAAACTAGGCCGGTTGTGGATCGTCCTCAGCTACCTTGTGCAAAAAAAATCATGTAAAAATATTAAAATTTGAGCGAAATATTTGAAAAGAACGCCCCGATAGACTTTACATTATAATCCTGGTCTTTTTCTGTGCCTAGTGTTGCGCCTTAATACGCTAATTTCAATAAAAGTTTCGGAAAACTGTATCGTCTCAAACTTCTGTGTAAATATTATTATTTTTTTTTTTTTTTTAATTTCCGAATTATTTTTAATTTATGCATATTCATGCATTTATCTCAATTTTCCTAATCTTGCATTTTATTGAACTTTAAAAGTAATACAAATAACTAATTTACATCCTTAAGAAATTTTGTTTACAGAAAAAGTTACGACAGAAAACATGTAGTTTTAAAATTTTTACTAGCAACTGCATAATCTAGTAAACTAATATTCTAAACATCAGTGTTAAACAAAACCTAACTAAGACAAAAATTAATATAACAGTATAGGTAATAGATTGAACCTTTTTAATTTTATTTAAACATCATTGAAGCACATTACATACAATATTTGGACAGATGGCGCAGGTCCTATCCTTAACGAAATCACTTTAGAATTTATTTTCAAATCCAAAGATCAAGTAACTGATGCAGTTTTTAATTTCATATTTATTGGAAATACATGGAATTAGCAGGTAATGTTCAAGAGTGTAGTGGAAGATATATGATGATAAATTCCGTATACCTTCTGTTTTTTTTAATCCCACCGTATAACTTTTATTTCTCAGAAAAGCTATGGCATATATTATGTCGGGTATACGCTCTGTCAGAGTTGAATTCAGACATTTTTCTCCGGGCGAGATTTCTGCGGCTCCAGCGAGGGGGGGGGGGACATTATAGAGTTCTGACGTGAGGAGGAGGGAGTATTTGCATTTTTTAAACATTAAAGTCCCATATTTTCGGGAAGGATGTCCCTCCGGGGCCATCCAAAAAATTCAACACTGTCCTTTGTTCTGACCGTATACCTTGCCACGGAGCTATAGACTCTACTACCATGACCCTTACCTAGAGTGTATAACCTCACACGACTACACCACTGGTCATGGTAAAAAAATCAATGAAATTAAAATGAGCCTTCCATTTTTGGATAGTTAAATGACCTATCGAGTTATAAATGGCAAACATAATTTTCATGCCTTATACACTTGATTCTGGAATGTGGAAATTTAAATCTGTGGGTTTGTCATTAAAAAATACATTTTATCTTTCAAACCGAAATTTTTAAACATAAAAATATTCATAAAGAAAAGAAAAAGAAAGAAAATGGAAAATTTTCGAGAATTTATGGAAGAAAATTTCCATTAAAATATATAAATAGCACTAGCGTCTAAATTGGGAGTACAATTTCCATATTTTAATGAATATATATATATATATATATATATATATATATATACGGTGTACAATGCTAATAAAAAAAAGGTGAAAAATATCTGCCTAAAGTCGACAAATGAGACATGGCATAAACATGGATGCGACCAGACATTTGAAAAGTCTTAAATTCAGACGCATATAAGTGCCATACAGATTAAGACACTTTAAAATGTCTGAAAATTTAACACTCCATTTTAAGACACTTGTGTTTCTAAACTTCAGACATTTCAGTTTACACTCTTTATACCTTGATCATAAGTGTCTTGATTTCAGACATCTATGGAGTGTGAAATTTTACTTTCAGATACTTAAGTGCCTGTATTTCTTTTCCTGTTACATATGTGTCCGAATTTAAGAGGCCACTATTTGCAGTGAAGTCGACAATTTTAATTCAGTAAGTCAATAAATTATTTTAGCAGTGTTCCTAAAAACGATTATATTTGATTTTTACAAAATAAGATACTCATTAAATACTATCGACAAATCGGATGATAAAAGCTGAGTTATCGATATATATTGAGAATTAAACATTGATATAAAAATTGACATTTTTTGTCAAGAAATCAATTTACTGCTATCTCTTGCTATGTTTAACGTGCTTTGTATATCAAGAGTGGGAGATGAAATGTTTTCTGTTAATCGTTGTTCTTAAAATATGAATCTTCAATCCGTTTTCTGCAGGCCACAGTTTGGCATGTCACGACTTTTCATGTATAAGAAAAATGTTTTCCGCATCGTGAGAAAAAAGATTTTGAAATGGCTAAAATGCTATACATACCAAGAGAGAGAGGTGAAATGTTTTCTGTTAATCTCTTCAAACCTGGGGTACACAAATGTGTACCTCCATTGTTTTACACATAAAAGCTAAACTGTTCGAATTTTTTGCATTTTTACTTCACTTCTATACATCTGAATGTTTTTTATTTTAAAACAAAACCAATAAATGTCAACACTGATGAATATTAACTCATAAAATAAATATTATTTTCATCCGAGCTTCGAAAATACCTTCAAGACATTGTGGTCAAGAAAGTAAGAAATATTCATGATTATTTATCTTAAATGTTTTACAATAAAAAAAATTGAGGATTTGCTGATCATTTACTTGTTACTTAATTTTGTTATTGCGTAAATTTAAATTACTGATAGTTAAACTGATGTTTTAAGGGGATTAGTACTTTTATATCCATATTTGTAAACCTAAATTACCAGTTCCCTCAAGTACTGATTTCATAAATATGATTCTTTCTGCCATCTATGTTGTCATTTCGATTATGCAAAATCAATAAATATATATTTGTAGAGTTTATTATTGTATATATAGTGTATATTTGTAGAGTTATTTTATGCTCAGGTCTGAAGAGGTTAATGTTGTTCCTAAAGTATGAATCTTCAACCCGTTTTCTGTGGGCCACAGGTGGCATGTCACGTCTTTTCATATAAAAGAAAAACGTTTTCCACATCATGTGAAAAAGGCTTTCGAAATGCTATATTACGGTTATTCTGTCTTCTATGTAAACTAGTTGGATGTGTCAATCCCAAAACTTTCTTCTATCTCATAAGTACATTTTAATATTTTAAAAAAAATGTGGTGACCCCAAAGTTACCCACTATCGAATTTCCTCGAACATTTGACCTAGCCTAATGAGATTCTGGTATCCGAAAAGCCTAAAACGCAAAATTTAATTAATATTCTGAGAAAATGAGCTTAGTAGTGCCTCATGTTGGTAATTTATACTAAAACCTAATACGCATCTATTTATGTCAAGACCTAACAGAATCTGAAATTTGATAGAATTTCGTCCATTAGTTCTTGAGATATAGTTATAACAAAAAATTTGCAAAACGTAGCACAGCAACACCATTTCTTGGAAAATTTTTGCCAAAACGTAAAAAAGCGTCTAATTATGTTATGGTGTAAAAGAATCTGAAGTTTGATGAAATTCTGTGCATTAGTTTTTGAGATATAGTTAGTTTAAAAAAAAACCGTGTAAAATATAGCACAGCAGCACCATCAGTTGAAGGATTTATAACAAAACGTAATCATCGTGTAATTATATTATATGTCATTTTGTAACGAAATCTGAAGTTTGATGAAATTCTGTGCGTTGGTTGTTGAGATATAGCTATCGGAAAAATCCTGCAAAATGCAGCATAGCTGCACCACCTGTTGCAAGGTTAATACCAAAATGTAATCAGCGTCTAATTATGTTATATATTCTAGTGTAACAGAATCTAAAATTTGATAAAGTTCTCTGCATTAGTTCTTGAGATATAGCTATCGCAAAAATCGTGCAAAATGTAGCATAGCAGCGCCACCTATAGGGCAGTTCACACCAAAACCTTATCAGCGGCTATGTATCTCAAAGTATCGCAGAATCTGAAGTTTGGTGAAATTCTGTGCGATAGTTGTTGAGATATAGCTATCATGAAAATCATGAAAAACGTGGCATAGCAGCGCCACCTACTGACCAATTTACACCAAAACTTAATCAGCGTCTATGTATATTAAGGGGTCACAGAATCTGATGTTTGGTGAAATTCTGTGCATTAGTTCTTGAGATATAGCAATCTTGAAAATCATGAAAAACGTAGTATAGCAGCGCCACCTGCAGGCCAATTTTCACCAAAAACCAATAGGCACTAATTCATATCAAGGTCTAACTGAATATAAAATTTTATTAAATTTCGAGCATTAGTTCTTGAGATAGAGCGCCCACAAATTTTTTGTCACATACAGACAGACACACAGACAGACGGACAGACTCACAGACAGACATTTTCTAAAAATAGTCAAAACGTGTTCAGGACCTTCTAGAACGTATAAATCCGTCGAAAACCGGAAGTCGAAAATTTTCATGAATCCAATACTTTCTTCTTGTAAAGATAGAAGAAAGTAAAAATGTTGACGAAAACAAAAGAAAAACTACTCAGAGCACATAATTTTCTTCCACATTATCACAAATTCCATCGAAATCAGAAATGAAAACGCTGCGCCATAGTGGTTCGATTGTCACACTCTAAATTGCAATAATATTCTTCATTTTATTTAATTATAGAACTCTGCGATTTAAGAAGACGAAGACTGTTATTAAAGTTCAGAGGTGTAAATTACAGAAAGTTTAATTTCTGCACTGAAGTGAATTTTCTCATTTCGTGTTGTAAAAAAGCACCCTTTTATGCAAAAAGACCCCGATTGTTTATATGTAATGCTTCTTCTTGTATCAATATAGTACTGTAATAAATAGTATTTCTTCTGTCATTACAATGAGTGTCATACGAAATACTTTTAACTGTTGCTAAAATTAAACTATTGCTAAAATTACCAAATGATTTAATTATATTGAGTTCCTGGTGATAAATTTTAGAAATTACATGGAAATATAAATAGATTAAATAAATTTTAATGACTTATAATTTCTCTACGGGACTTTACCAATTTAAACCTGTAACGCCAAGCTTTGCTCTGAAATTCCTAGAAAACCTACTAATCTGAAAATTTACTCTGAAATTTTCAGTTTTTAAATTAAAGGATGTAATTAATAAATCAGAAATTTCATAGAAAACTTGGTATTAACATTTAAACCGAAATTTGTATTCTTTACTAGAGAATATTCTAACGCTTGGATTTTAAAAATATTTAAGATTAATGTTTTTCTTTTCTTTGACCAAAAATTTAAACGTTTATAATTAACCAATATTAATAATTTCTTAATTCGCATTTTTTTTTTTTTTTTTTTTTTTTTTTTTTTTTTTTTTTTAAGAAGATAAAATTTATTGTTATTTGAGAATATCCCTATTAATGTTTACTGTTTTCTAGATTTTTAGCAGCATAAATGTAAAGCATTTTCTTGAAAATATGTTTTTTAGTTATTTATTGTTGTTTTCTTCAAATGTATCAGATTTCCAGCAAAGAAACTATAAATAAATCACTTAACTGAAAATAACTAAATAATAAAAATAACTTAAATAAAATTGATTAATAGTTTAAATAAGAAAGTATAAATACTTTCTGATTTTGATTCTATAAACCTAATCTGTCTTTCTTTATTTAGATCCAACGTACCTGTCGCAAAATTCAGTTTCTAGAAGTTGCTGCAGTAATATTTACATCTTTATGGCATACGTTAGCACAATTATCTTCCAACATCTTCCATCTTTACTCAGTTAAATGTTCACAACATCTACAGACATTTAAAAAAACTGGCAGAGAAAAATTATTTTTTCAGCAACAGCAAGCAAATGCCAAGCCATCTCTTTCTCCATCACACTGAAAAAAATGGTGTTCTCAAAACTGAATAAAAAGTACTCAATTTTAAGTACTTTACATACTCTAAAATAGCTCCGATCCAAAAGTTCTCAAAACTGAGGAACGCATGTACTCATTTTTGATTCCATGGTTGTGTTCAAATATAAATCACTGTTATCTGCCCCCTGAATTTACAAGTTAAAGTGAAAATATGCTGGTATTTATTTCTTGCTCAAAATTATATAACAATAAACATATTATATACAATAAACATTTAATTGATTACTTATTAAGAGAAATCGCAAAATTA
Source organism: Maratus speculifer (assembly GCA_964019185.1). Taxonomy (NCBI): domain Eukaryota; kingdom Metazoa; phylum Arthropoda; class Arachnida; order Araneae; family Salticidae; genus Maratus; species Maratus speculifer. The sequence continues at coordinate 246,115,523 of OZ025289.1, forward strand.
TAAACAAAATACCCAAATCGAACATTTTTATGACAATAGCATTATTTGCAAGTATATTTTAAAATTATTTTAAAATACTTAGCTGTGCATAATTTGATATTTACATTAATAAGAATCTTTTATGCCTCAATGAATGAGATAAACCAATCCTGGGTACAAAATTATCGTTTGTTTGGATTTGATAACATGTGATGCCTCAAAATTGAGAAAGCAATGTGTTCATTTTTGATCCAAACATAGTACTCAATTCGATATGAGTACATCAGTTACTCATTTTTGAGTACTTCATTTTTTTTCAGTGCATGGAAGATGACGCAAGTACTTTTTTGTGCTAGAAAATGAAATGCAAATGTATTTGGCGGGTATCAAATGATTGTACATATTTTTCATTTTCTGACTAAATTAAACTGTATTATTACGTTCATTTCATTTGTGTTTTGATATCTTCATTGGAGTATTGCCATCAGTATTCAATTTTTTACCTGGAAGTTTTCAGATCAAAATTGATCTAAGTTAAAGATTTTTATTAGCGGATATATTCAAGATTCAGAAGATACTTTGCAAAATAGTATGTATGAAGTAAATTAAAGATTTTCAGGGACATAGTATTTCATCAAGCATCGTGGTATTTTTTTTATTATTATTATTACATTTTTCATGTAGAAAATACATTTGGAATTTTTTTACTATATTAACAGGTTTATTTTTTAACATCAAAACGAGAATAAAGGAAACTCAACAAATTATACTGTTAAATTTACGTACAGAAACGTACTAAATCGTTGATAATATTAATGAATGTTAAAAAACAGGAAAATCTGAAAACCGATAACGAAAATGTTTTAAGTATCTGATACTGATATTTATATTGTTACTCTTTCAGTAAAGCATTAAAAAGATGTTTGCACCCTATTTCATCGAAACACATCTCTATTTTTTTGTTCCATTGCACGGGAAATCGAATGTTATTTTTATGTATTATATCATGAAATAATTATTGTTATTGTTATATGTTAAAACGTGCAATTTTACTTGAAGTTTGAAGAAATAAATTGTTAGTGTGCCAAAAGCATGTGAATAAATTTCATTTACTGAAGTTTATGTGTAATTTTTCCTTTCAGCGCATATTTCATATTTGACACTGCGAATATTAAAGACAAATTCGACAAAAGTTGGGGTTTTATTACATATCCAGATTTGTCTCAGGTGACTATTTTTTTTTATTCTAACTGGCAACATTTTGTTAAAACAGAAATCCTTAACACAACATTTGCAACAAATCCTTTGACATTTGCAAAAGAAATATAATTCAAAATTTATATTATAAAAATACTGGTGCGAACAGAATACAAAGATAGTCACCTGTGGCAGCCCTGAATACCACAGAAAGCTGCCGTCTTTCAGAAGATCCAATTCTCCACAAATAGTGTAAAATTTGCTTTTCAAAAGAAAATGGCAGTCTTAAGATAATAGTAGATGTATATACAGTGAAACCTCCTACAACAGTCATTCCAAACAACGGTATCCTCCGAACACCGTGTAAAATTATTGTGGAAAAAAAGCGTGGGGTGCTCCATCTACCTTGCTCCATCTATCAGTTCTTAAGAACCACTCCACGCTTTTTTTCCACGATAATTTTATTTATTGCTTATTAATTGATTTCTATAATAACAATGATTTTATAGTAATATAGTATTTTTCATCTATTTTCGTTTTCAGCTTATAGTACGAATTATTTTTCACTTTTTAGTTTGATATACTTAAAAAGCGTGTTTTTTAATTTTTTTAAACTATATTTAGTTTTCACTTTTTAGTTTGATTACTTTAAAAGCGTGGTTTTTAGTTTTTTTAAACTATATTTATATTTAATACAAAAACCAAATTAATCGGTTGGATAGTTTCAGAGTAATTGGTGAACATACATAGAAAAAAAATACATACGCGTCGAATTGATAACTTCCTCTTCCTTTTCTGAAGCCGGTTAAAAATAAAAATTGTAATACGGAATTTTTTTTAATATTTCCGTATTAAAATACGGAAATTTAATACCTGACATTATTTACATCTTTAATAATGTCACGAGTGGGGTTCGAACCCACAATCTCTTTCGTAAAACAGAGCTTCAATCCTGCGCTTTAGACCGCTCGGCCATGCTGTCTACACTCCATTCAGTGAACGTATTCAGCACTTTTAATTAGCGAAAAATCACTAATTTTATTAGTTTTTGCCTTATTACTAAAAAAGTACTGAACCAATTTCGATGAAACTGAAGTGGTACCAATTCGAGAGCTTCGTCTTTCATTTAATACCAAAACCAAGTTAATCGGTTGCATGGTTTCGGAGTAATCGGTGAACATACATAAAATAAGGAGAGTTACAAACTCACAAACATACAGGTGAAGTTAATAAAAGCGTGGTAAAAAATAGAACAATACCATCAAAGCCGTAGCGAAAATCCACACTATGTACTACCCAAATCTTGTAACGCTCTGTCGTAAAAAAAAAAATAAAATAATAGTGAATCAGTAAAATTATTTTTAAATATTTTATTTTATTTATTTATTTATTTATTTATTTATTTTTTAGTTTTAGTAAAAAAAAAATCCAATACTTCTTTATAAAATAACTTTTAGTTTAAAAAAAATTAGTATTAAAATATTTCTTGTAAGATAAAACAACTTTTCTTTAACAAAATATTTATTGCCCACAAAACACACAAACACACAAATCTTATACATAATAAATTAAAACAACACAATATTGCGATAGATCGTACATGATTAAAATTAAGATGTGGAAAAAAATGATAGTTCCATATTCTTTTCATTTTTCATGAATTTATTTTTCCACTATATGATTACTTCTTCTTTCCCCACCATTCGTGGTTGATGTTCACTAAGCCACCATTCTGTGAATCTGGAAATACTTGAAGTCCCAACCTGGAAAATAAATAAAATTTTCATTAATTTGAGCAGTTAACATTATTTACATTAATATTGCAGCAAAAAAATCATAAAATGCCATCGCGCAAATGTAAAACAAGATTAGAAGCCCAACTACATTCTGTTTCTGCTCGTGTAGTAATTGCGTGTGCAATCATCGGTAAAAAATCGGAAAAAGTAAACAATAAAGAAAAGTGATGCTTTAAGGGGGCTCACGGCTTGAAAACTTTTCAAAAAAATCTTTTCTTTTTTTTTTTTTTTTTTTTTTTTTTACGATTTATTTTGATTATTCAATTAATTCTGAACTCAATGCAAAAAACCGCATACATATATTTGCATTTTTATCGGAGTTATTGGCATTTACGTATCAACACTTTCAAAGCTGCACACATATAATTTCAACTTTAAGTCGCGTTTTCTCAAAACTTTGACGGCTCTCAAATTTTTGACGACTATCCGTAAGATTAAAAAAACCTATTTGATGGAATGGCTTATTATTTTTTTTCATGCATATAACATCATTATCTGTAGAATGAATTAATATATTTTAGATAGTTTAATATTTTGAGTATTTTTAATGAAAAAAAAAACAGTATTCTTTAGGAATTTTTTTAATTTTAAAATTTTAGAGCTTTTTTTTTTTTTTTTTTTTTTTTTTTTGAGTTATAGTTATATCCTTAATTCATTCTATAGAGTAAAGTTTTCTGATCATTTTAAAGCAAAAATTAGGTTCTTATGTCAATTCAACGTTAAGATATCTTGTAGGTGGTGATATAACACATAATTTTTTTTTTCGAAAATTGTGTTATATAAATTTTACTATATTTTTTATTGCATTACATTGAAGTACTTCATTTTATAATTTTATAAGACTACAAACATACCTTTAAAATATCAGAAAGTTTAAATTAATTACATTGAATATTTCTGTTTTTATATGGATTCGAAGCGAGAGCTCTGTTTACATGTTTTTCCATTTCAATCAAGCCCTGAGCCCCCTTAAGAATACATTAGGAAGCACTTTCCAACACTAACTGAATTTTATTAGGAATTTAGTTTTTTTTATATATATATATATATATATATGTATATATATATACAGGGATCACAGTCTGTCCTGTAACACAATTCTTCCGCGCGTCTTTGTAAGCGAACTATAAAGGCTGCACAATAATAAAGGCTACTCCATAGCTATAGAAAACATGTTGTAGGGCACCTCAGTGATCCTTCTTTATTTTCAATCGAAGTACCATGGCATCATTAAAAGGCATACGTTTTTCCCATAGATTGTAAAGTAACAAAATTCTTTTCTGTGTCGGCTAGTTCCATGGGTTTTGTAGTGTAAGTCACATTACCTTATAATTGCTATGCTTGTTTGCCACCGTTATTTTCGAAAAGTCTGCTTGGCCTTATTCAATTAATGAGAACTTGCCGATAAAAAAAGTCACATTTTTTCGTACTAAAATACTGGTAGCCAAAAATCGTAACCTGTGACTTACACTACAAGTACTCATGGAAATAGCCTGTCACAATAAGCGAATTATAATCGCTACGTATTTTATCTGCCACACAAGAGGTGTTTTAAACCACCTAAGTGCTATATAGCACTATTAACTACTTAACTACTGCCTTAACTACTGTTAGCGATCTCACGGGCTGCTGAGTTTTTCAAGTTTCGGAGTTTAACACCTATTTTTTAGTTTAACTGTAATACTGGTTAAATTTTGTTTCGTTTGGAGCCCTATTACTATATCTAAAGACTTTTGAATAGTTGAATTTTATTTATAATATTCCTGTATATAAATTTTAATACAAAAATAGTATTCTGAGGGTTAATTTAACATGTTATTCATCTTTAGATTAAGCGGTCTAACAGACCGCTCACTGTAGTTATGCGGCATTTTATGTCACAGCAATTAAGTGTTAAAGGGCATCGGAAACTATTTTTATCCATAGATATAACACAATTCTTGAAATCCCTGTAAATGAACTATAAATGCTATACACTTTATTTTCAGTATCGAATATTCTATATTAAACATTATAATATATAAGAATTGAAAGACAATTGGAGTATATTTACGAGTGTTAGAGTATGAGTATACAGACAAACCGATTCATAAATATGTATGAATTATATATTGGAAAGTATTAAGAGACAGTGAAAAAACACTTTATACTTTTTAACCCATTAATGCATGAAATTTTATTTGTTCATAAAACATTATATATTAGTCTATTTTCGTTGATTATCCACTAAAAAAATATTGAAAAAAATCATTTATGTTTCTGCTGGACATAATGTCATACTTTCATTCCTTTCTTACATAACAAAAGTGGCTCCAAAAATGATAATTTTAACGTATACTTTAACCCCTTGAGGGTCAGTGGGATATATTTAATCCGACCTAATTGAAACAATATTCGCACCACAAACTTTTAATGATATTTTTAACTTTTGGACAAAATGTTGAAAAATAATTACCTTTCCTTATTTTAAAATAAAATTTTTCGGTCATTCCGGTGAGTATACAATATTACAGAGACATTGTTGCTTGCCCCTCAAGGGGTTAACCCTTTCCGGGGCAAGGTACTTGTATTAGTAAAATGTTGAAATAATTGAATGACACCAGTATTTACACGAAATTTTATTTGTAAAGTAATAAACGTGTATTTAATAAAAGTGACATTTTCCTAGAAAATTTCTGGTACCAGTGTGGAAATTTGGGACTAAAATTAGGTGGTCTCATTTGCGATCACCGCCCTTCAAGGGATTAAAGTGCTTATACTTCACAATTGCGTCTATTCAAGCACATATAATAATTTTTACAATGCTTTTAACAGTTTGCAGAATTAACAATCACTATCTTATAAATACGAGGTGGAACCCGTCGAAATTCGATGAAAGAAAATCTTTAAGAAGGAACTGTTTCACTGATTTGTGACATTAAACACGTTACGCGTGTTTGTTACATTATCAAGTGATTTTAATTCAGCGTTTTATTTGTATTTTTATTAATCTTTTGTTAATTTATTTGTTCTATCGTTATTTAAAATAAAAATTATACCAATTTGCATAATTTATGAGTATTTTGGCGATTTATTATTTCAACGGGATAGTTAAATAGTACTCACAATTCAGTAATAGAGCATTTCACTATGTATTAAAAATATTTATATGTGTTTAAATTTTATTTTGGAATCGCATTGCATTTTATACATAGTTTACACAAGTTTTATTTTTATATTTTATATTACGCTTGAATATGATGGGTAAGTATTACGGTGGCCCCCAATGATGTTTTTTATGTTTTTCCATTCTTTTTTTAATGAAACTATTATACTTTTTCAAAAAATAATAAAATAGGCTTTTTTAAAAAAATACTAACCGACTTCAAAAAAGAATCAAGCTTGGCGACAACTTGGCGCTAACGCATATGTATGCATAGTTTTAATATGCTTATGATTTGAAAACTGTTGCAACAATGAAAGATGATTTGCGACAAATCATTATTTTTTTTATCAAATCCATATTTTTCATTAAAAAATTTCTAATCATCGTAATTTAATGAAATTAAAATGAGACCACTTGGGTATCTTATACTTTCAAACAAAAAAGAAGAATTATCAAAATAGGTTCATATTTAAAGAATTTATGAGTGAACAAGACGTACATACAGGTAGAAATCATAACCTCCTCCTTGAAGTCGGTTAAAAATAACAAATTTTTTACTTTATTATTCAACAATGTTCCACATAAATCATGCCATATTTTTAACTATATTCTGTTAAAATGTATCTGTCTAATCAATCTGTCTATCAATGGTTAATATAACGTTTTTGTTCACCATATGTATTCAAACGATAAAAATCAAAGTAAAAATCCTGTTCAACATATTTCCGGCGATAATCAAAAGTACAACTTTGAAAAGTACTTAGTAAATTAAACACATTCAAAATGATTATTTTTAGGATACTATATTGTCAGGTGATCTTTTAAAACAGATAAAAAAGAAACGAAATAGCCTTACCTATAAAATTTAAGATATTTCTAAGCAAAAGTTCAGGATAGCATGTCAGACAAAAAATATGGGAGTAAAGTAGAAACTTATACACGCCAAAATAGCTTCATAAAATTTTTTCAGCTAACTGGAAGTGATATTGCTATCTAGTGATAATCAAAGGAAGTACTTACAATTATTTCCTAAAAGTGAAATTCTGAATGCATTCAATGAGTTTGTTTTAATTGGGCTTGAAAGCTTTAAAGTACCGTCCGGGTATAAAAGGTTAAAAAAACTAAATTCATAATTACTTTGTAGGCCCGGTTTCTTGCCTTCTTAAGTACATCTGGAAAAATCTGAAAAAAAAAAAAGCAATTTAAAATATAATGGTAAAGGAAAGAAAGGGAAATACTGATAAATTGTAATCTCTTACATTTTTGCTTCATACAATACATTTTTTTTAATCCATTGATATTATGTTGATTCAGAATTATATTTTGTAGATGCAAGGTTCACATTTTCACAAGAAAAACAATGACGTGGGATTTTTTTCCACAATAATTAAAAATGCAAGAGGAGTAAGGTATCGAATATATACCTATAAATTACAATATTGTAAAAAAGGAAAGAAAGAAAGAAAGAAAAAGAAAAATTTGAAAGCTGAAACAAAAAAGAAAACCCATGCGGGACGCACTGATTATAAAACGCAATTCGATATTACCGAATTATCGATACAAAACTTCACTTTTCCATACGACGAAAGCACGAGGTATATATTTAAACAATTTGAAAAAGAACGCAAAACTTTTGATACGAAACTTTAATTTTTCATTCAACAAAAGTAAGATATTTAAATGAATAATTAAAAAATAAATTCCATAACAAAAGGAAGAGATATTTAAAGAAAAAAAAAATAGTTGAATTGTTTGGGGGGGGGGGGGGGAGAGCAATTACATAGACGGTAAAATGGTGACAGCATAGACACCAATCCGAGATTACCAAACATGCAAGTATACTCTCAAATTTCGGCTAGTATAATATATTAGGTGGATTTCGCATGAAATACTTCCTATATTACACACTCCCCTATGTTGGAATTTCTGTAAAATTTTGCAGATCTACACCGATCATGACTCCTAGATTAGAGGTCTGTACGGGCCGGAATTTCTAGGCCCGGCCCATTGTAAGACTCAAAAGTTCGGCCCTGGCCCGGTCCGGTCCGTAGATTTTTTCGGCCCGGCCCGTTTAAATTTTTATATTTTAGGCCCGGCCCGTTTTGGTCTGTTACAATTTCCTAAAAAGTGAGATTTTTATCATATAATTAAGATTCCTTTAAAGTTTACTGCATACATATCTATGGAATGATTTTACAGTATATTTTACCGGACAGACACATTAGCAATATTAATGATTACTTAGATTCTTAGGATTTCAACATTTAAATAAAGATTCATTGAAAATTAATATGGCGTAGAATAAAAGAAAAAAGAAAGTAAATACATCGTAACTTTTGAAGCTGTTTAATAAAAGAAGATTTATAAAAATATTTTTATGTCATTTTATTAAAGATTTTAAATCCAAATTCATTCGTTAATTCAAAGAAGCTCCTTTCTGATACATTTCTAAATTCATTTTTTTCTCAGAAACGCATACGATTAGCATGTGTCTTTATTCAGAAACTGTATAATCAAATAGCGTTATCCATTTTTTGATTCAAGCAATTTAAGAATACTGTAAGCAAATAAAATAGTGTCATAGTTAGCGTTTTGAATAGAATTTCTGGAAACGATAGCATGGGAAGGAAGAAAAACCTGCAACCATATTTGAGAAGCTTTTGTATCTCAACAAGGTTAAACAATTATTTTATTTGCCAAAAATGAAAAACACTATTGGATTGCAAATCCCTTCAATAGTCAGGCTTATCACTTTTATACTTTTACAATTAAAAATTAATCTGAAAATGTGTCAAACTTTCGCGTTATTGAGAAATTAATTTAAAAATCATCATAAAGTATACATCCAAAGATTAAGCTAACATAAGTTCTTTAACGCTGTTAATAATTTTACAAATCATGTTGTCTGCCCTACAAATCATGAGAATAATTAAGACTAGTTATGGTCCGGCAAATCTATATGTAGAAAAATGATGCAAGCTTGATCTCGGTCCGGCACGAATCAGCTAAAACAATATTAAAACGGGTTACACACAATGTAACTGTCCGATGCCGATTACACTGTACAAGTTACATTTTTATATTGATACTGTCAAACTACTATGTCTCGTGATGCACATTTATACTTATTCTCGTTAAAACCTTCGTTGAAAACAGATCATATTTTATCGTTTCTGCTTAAATTTTCAGACCGGGCCGGTAGACCCAATAAATTTTTTTATCGGCCCGTCCCGTATGGCCCGACCAATTTTTTTGCCGGTCCGGCCCGTTAAAAAAACTATTCTAATCCTTTGCCGGTCCGGCCCCTGGGCCGGACCGGGTACGTGCTACGGCGCAAGCCCGGGCCCGTGCAGGCCTCTACCCTATACCGCAAAACCACCATTAGTAAAAAAAAATGATAGTTTTTTACTGAACATTAGTTCTGAGAATTGAGCTATTGCGGAAATCATGAAAAATGCTCGAAGCATAGAAGCTCCACTTCTTGAGAGATTTACATCAAAAACTAATCAACACCAATTTATATCAGGGAATAACTGAATATAAAATTTTAAACGTTTATTAAATTCCATGCATTAGTTCTTGAATTAGAGCACCACAAGATTTTGGTCACATACAGACAGAATCACAAGTTCACAGACAGGCATTTTGTAAAAATATGTTTTACGGCTTCTCCGACCCCTAAAACGTGTGAATTAATCGAAAACAGAAAGTAGAAAAATTTTACGAATCCAATATTTTCTTCTTGAAAAGATAGAAGAGAGTAAAATGTATACAGTCGAACCTCTATATAACGAAACTCCATACATCGAATTCCTCCATATAACGAATTTTTAATAAGAACGGTCCCCTTTTCGCATGATTACATTAAAAACAGACTCTATATAGTGAAATATCTATCTCCATATAACGAATTTTTTCGTAAATTGATCTTAATTTATTCAGTTTTAAAAAAGCTTCGAAATCATATGGAATCAATTTTCCATCACTTATTTTTGATTTATCGTTCAGTGGAGAGGTTTTTTTTTTATAAATATTACTTCTCTCCTTATTTTTTAAATCTAACAAGTTCATCCCACCTCCCACACACCTTTCAACATCCTTCTCAAAACACAGTCAATTGAATTGTTACACATATAAGAGAGGAATCAATGAGAGCATATAAGAGAGACCTTCAAATGGAGGAAAATATCAACTACAATTTTTCATTCCTTGCTAAAATTTGAGAATTTTTTTTGAGAGCGTAACAATTGTAATTTTAAAATCAAAACAACAAAAAATTACAGATTTCTTCCTCTGAAATTTATGTAAGTCTTCCTCATTTGATTTTCATTAAGCTTTCAAATAAATGTCTTTTCTCTTTTTTGAAACTGCTTAAATAAGTAAGAAATAAAATGTTAGGTTAATATATACTTTTAAACATTTCAAATTCTTAATTAAAAAGATCAAAAATAATATTTGTTGAAAATTTACACATTAAATACTATTTTTAACATCATATTCTAAACATCGAATTTCTCTATATAACGAATTTTTTACTGGAACGATGGATTTCGTTATATAGAGGCTCGACTGTATTTTGTATAAAAGAAAAAAGTTGGAAATTTCACGTGAAGCGTAGCAAATGAGGTGCGTTCGTACGATAGCGAAGTTTTAAAAATATCACTCTCATATATCAATCTCATAAAATTGTAAATAGTTAATAACAATAAAAATGCGCACCAAACAATGTTCTCCCTATACCATTATGTAATGGAATAATTTTGTGTGGCCTTGTAAATCAATAACAAAAGTTCTTTGCACCACAGATTGTGCAGAATGTATATTATAATATATACTTCATAGGTTCATGTCAATTTTATTATGTTCGAATGAGTGTAACACCATTAAAATGCATATGAAACATTTTTTTTACTATTGACCGTAATGTAACAGAATATTCTTGATTGTCCCTGTAATTGAACTACGCATCTGATTTTGATAAAATTTTAAATGACTCGACAAAATTATGTAATAATTACGCATTTTAAATTTCAAACGATTAAAATGCATTTGAAACTTTTTTCCCCATTGACCGTAATATAACGGAATACTTTTGATTGTCCCTGTAATTGACCTATGCATCCGACTTTCATAAAATTTGAAATGAGTCGACAAAATTATGTAATAATTATATATTTTAAATTTCAAACGATTCGGTTGGATAGTTTTTGAGTTGTTATATGCGGACGGACGGACTGAACAACTATAAGTGCTATGTATTTACAAAATTACGAACGCACCTAAAAAGTAGATTAGATCGAGAATGACACATATATGTTTTTCGAGCATATCTGACATATAAGTGTCCACAAAACACCAAAACGTTTTTGGTCTAAAAAAACAAATATTAAAAACACAACTCTGTTACTTTTATATAGGCTGAACGATGGAAAAGAAAGCAAAAACAAAAACACAAAAGGAAAAATATATTTCACAAAAAAAGTGTATTAGACCTAGAATGAAACATACATATTTTTTGAACACATCTGACACATTAAGGTCTACAAAATACAAAACGTTTTTCTTGTAAAAATAATAATAATAATGTTTAAAATGATATTTGTATTAGTGTTAGTTTTAAATACATTAAACAATAATAAAATCATAAAAAAAGAAAAAAAAAAGAAAAAAAAACTAGTCGGATATGGCAATCCCAAATATGCCTTCTAGCTCATACATGTTAATACTTCCAGAAAATTTAAACATAGCAGCATCACCCGTTAGGTAATTTACACCAAAATCTAATTTGCAACAGCTATATTTCAAGTTCTAGCTAAGAATGAAATTTGATAAAAAATTCGTGCTTTAGATCCTAAGATAGAGCTACTGCGATAATTATGAATAATGCCGCATAGCAGCGCCACCTGTTGGGCGATTTACTCCCAAAACTGAAGTATACTAATTTATATCAGGGATTAACAGAATCTGAAGTTTCATGAAAATTCGTGCATTAGAACCTGGGATAGAGCTATTGCGGTAATCATTAATAATGCCGCATAGCAGCGCCATCTGTTGAGCGATTTATTTCAAAAACTGAAGAACAATAATTTATATCAGGGACTACCAGAATCTATAGTTTGATGATAATTCGTGCATTGGTTCATGAGATATAGCTATTGTAGAAATCCCAAAAAAGTCAGCATAGCAGTACCACCTGTTGGGCGATAGATACCAAAAACTAATCAGATCCATTTTATATCAAAGGCTAACTAAATCGAAAGTTTTGTGAAACTCCGTGCATTAGTTCTTGAGATAGGGCACCCGCAAAATTTATGTTCATACAGACAGACTGACTGACTCACAAACAGACATTTTGTAAACAGACATGTTTTTCGGAATCTCTCAACCCTAAAACATGTAAATCGTCAAAAACCGGAATTTGAAAATTCTTCTTGTAAAGATAGAAGAAAATATAAAATATATTTGATGAAAAAGAAAAATGTGCATAAGCAGTAGAATGACTCATATCTATGTTATTCGAACAAATCTGACACACTAGAATCTAGAAAACTTGAAAACATTTTTCGTTAAAAAAAAATAATAAAAATAAAACTCTTTTAGTTTTATGTAGGATAAACCATTGAAAAGAAGAAAAAACAAGTAAAAAAGTGTATTTTACAAAAAAAAATGCGTATTAGCCGTAGAATGACGTATAATATTTTTGAACAAATCTGACACATTAGGATTACAAAACACCGAAACGTTTATCGCAGGGCTGTCCAACGCGGCGTCCACGGGCGCCATGGCGCCCTTTGCAGATTTTTTGGCGCCCTTTTGAAGATTTCCTGTTATTATACTTTTTAGCAGTTGTCGGACGTTCCTCTCAGCCCACTCAACTTTGAAGAAAGTCCGTGGTAGTTATAGCTGCCACCACCGATATTACTAGGTGATATCGGTCACCCACTGTGAGGATTGTGTAAATGAACACTGACGCTGTCAATTAACTGAATTATCAGTTTATTAAGAATATACGTACACACTAAATACGTTATTTACAATTATATACAATTACAACTCGGATGTAGGTGATCCGGTTCAACATTAAATTAAATACAGCGACATTCATGAAGCATTTCAAGCATATCTTTCATTCCAATCTCATGAAGGTTGGCTGTGTACTATTCCAATTACACTTTCCACCTCACACTCAATGCACGTTATATTCACTTTATCGGAGATCAACCACGAATCTCCCAACACAAGGATACTCGGCCTACATTTCTCGTCCCAGAGCACTAAACACCAGGACGTCTGTGTCCTTTGCTCTCCAGAAACGCACTACCTACGCTCTACAACACAGAGCACCCTCTAGGTTCGAAACCCAGGTACGGACTGAACTAATCTGAGATAAACCTTGCTCTTCCCAAATCACTGGGTCACACCAATGTCAACCCCCTTTGGAGTTCATTCATTGGACACATCCTCCATTCTTTTTTTTACTTAGTGACATGTTGCTTATCTGCAGATCATCCGCATACCTCATTGACGGATGGACATGCCTCTCAGCTATCTTCTCTTTTTCTTATTCACCACCTGCACAGGATTATCTGTCAATTCCCCTTTCTACAAAGAAGGAATGTCACCTTGGAAATTCTGGTACACAGCCATACAATACGAAATATTGAAATAGAGAAATAGTGGAAATTCCATTCTTTAGCAGAGGTGGTATCAGAACCTTACAGCAGTGAAATTCCATTATAAAGAAGTTTTTCTTAAAAATCATTCTTATTTTCATGAGAGATATTTTCAAAACCTGCGAAAACATGTTAAAAGCCAGAAACATACTTAGAAAATTTAATCATGCATATTTTGATGATTTCTAGTTATTGCTTATAAAGTGTAATTAAGGGAGAACCGTAAGAAAAAACCCAAAATTTTTATTATTCATTTTAAAGTAATGAATTTTGGTGTACTATTTAAGAATCTTCTTGTAAGGAATAATTAGCAAGAAAATTCGCTTTTTATTTTTTAATAAATAATATTTTTTATGGGGATTTTTATGATTTTTTTTTTTTTCGAAAAATACACTTTTTAAAATTACTACTCATTCAATTTTCAATATTTTGGTATTACTAAAATTTCTTAAATAGTGTTATAGTATATAGAAAAGAACTAAGGAGAGATATTTTTAATTTTCTATTTTGATCGGCTGAAAAATAAATAAATAAAAATACACATGGTAAATTTCCTTAAATTCGTTATAATTTTCATGTTTACCAATTTATATAAAATTTTCAGAAATAGTTTTAAAAAATATATCTTTCCTTACTTTTGTTGCAAATTTTTTTAAGATTCTAAAAACATAAACACTTTGTTTCTAAATCATTTTACCAGTGAGCCTTAATACTTTGAACTTAGGCAAAATATGAAAAAAGTCATTTTCAGGAAAACACATTTTAAATGGCCGCTAGTCCTTTAAACTCTACAGTGAGTACAATTTAAAAAGCTCATTTTCTACCTGTTCCAAGTGTCCCCGAGTTCTGAAATTTTGCATGGATATTCGCAAATATGTATTTTATCGTTTTCTGAGAAAAAAAGTTTTTTGAACTTTTGATGATTTTTGGCCGAAAATGGGGTAGGGTCTCCCTTAAGATGGTTTAAGATAATAATCTGAAATAGCTATTTTTAATGTTTAAGAAGTAACATAAAAATAAATCTTTTTTACCTCCCCCCGCCCGACCGCCCCTTTAAAAACAAATTTCACCTTTTTTTTTTTTTTTTTTTTTTTTTTTTTTTCTTTTGCGTTGTCACAGTGGATTTGCTGTTTTATACGAGGGATAAAAAAAGCTCAATTTTTCCTTCTTGATTTTTAAAATTTTAGGCTTTTTCTGTTCAGTTTACTTAGAAAAATTAATAAAACATTGCAAAATTATTTCCATCTATAAAAGTACTTCCAGACTATCTCCCTGGAACCAGCTATTCGAATTGGTCGCTATCATACTTCTTTTCTTTTCGTACTTTTTATAAAACTAAATTCACGCTTTTAAAATGAGTCAAAAAGTAAGCATCCTAAAAGAAACCTAGCAATATCTTTGATCTCCATGTTTATTTATTTTTATTTTTTGTTATTATTTTTATTATAGGCATGTTTAAAGTGTTTGGTACCTTACGCTACAAACATTTTGAGATAGATCTCACGTAGAAAAATGTATAATTTGAAATTTAAAGTATGCAATTTCAAAACCATGGGTGAATTTTGTCTACTACCTTAAGATTCATTCCCACATCATTAAGATGTGCATGTATACTAGTAAAACTGTGCAATAATACTGCTGCATGTTTTCAGTCATATGAAAATTGGCGCCCTTCATCGAGTTCCAAAAGCTGAGGTGCACCCCTGCTGACGAAAAAGTTGGACAGCTCTGCGCAGGGCTGTCCAACGCGGCGCCCGCGGGCGCTATGGCGCCCTTTGCGGGTTTTATTGGCGCCCTTTTGAAGATTGCACGTTACTATCATTTTTTAAGAATAAAATTCCTTTCGCTGGCTCATTATCTGCTTTTAAGATGGGAAAGGGCTTGTCATTTCTTCTCTCAGAACTTTGAAATTTTAGGTAATTTTCTTTTTATCTATAAAATCATGCGAAATTATTTCCATTCTCTTTCAAGCTCTCTTCATAACTTCCCATAGATTGATCACTATATCATGAATGTCTTTGTTACAGTACTTTTCATACCGACAAATTTACATCTTCAAAATAAATCTATATTTTTGAATCCGCAAAAAAAATCTAACAATATCGCTGATTACCATTTTATTTTAATGTACCATTTTTATCTTAACGAATAGTTGAGATTTAGTATTCTGGCTCCTTCCAATAAAAAAAATTATATGCCCCTCGGAGAAAAAAGTATAATTCGAAATTTACAACGATTTAAAGTTACTTTGAAGAGATTTTTTATATGGTAGTATTTTTGATCCATAGGGACCTTATGTCTTCTATAGCGAAATAAATTTGCATATTTGTATCGGCACTAGTATACCCTTAGATAATTCTCTTGCGTGTTTTGAGTCATGTTAATAATGGCGCCCTTTACTGTTTGCCAAAAGCTGAAATGCGTCCCTGTTTAGTAAAAGGTTGGACAGGCCTGGTTTATCAGGTTAAAAAAAAAAAATAATAATAACAATGACAAAAATCATAATTGTGTTAGTTATACATAGACTTAACGATAGAAAGGATAATTTAAAAAAAGAAAAAAAAAGCAGTTTGACAAAATCGGAAAAATACGCATTAGGCCTTGAATGACCATATACAGGTATATGTTTTTCGAACATATCTGCTAACACTAGGGTCTACAAATCACAAAAGCTAATATATATATATATATATATATATATATATATATATATATATATATATATATATATATATATATATATATATATATATATATATGTGTGTGTGTGTGTGTGTGTTAATAATAATGGTATAAACATAACTGTGTTATATTTTTGCCATTATTTTTCTTCAAAAAAAAAAACTGTGCATTAATCCTAGAATCACATATATACATTTTTCGAGCAAATCTGACACACTAGATTCGATACAACACCAAAACGTTTTTTGTTTTAAAAAAATTAATGATAAAAATGTTTTTGTATTAGCTTTATAAAGACTAAAGGATTTCAAATAATCTGAATAAACAAAAACAAGCAAAGAAAGGTATAATGAAAAAAATAGTCTATATTTTTCGACAAACATTATTTTCACAATTTTCAAGTTATGATTTTGCGACTTTCACAAAAGTTGCTCTATACATTTAGCTAACATAATATGCAAATAAAATTTTGAAATCGTTGACGCAAGCGCAGTGAAAAATTATTTAGTATATCTACTCATTTTTCATACAATTTTTATTATTTTTAAATTTTGATTACAGGGTATTGTGTGCAATGTTATTTGTTATATTTTCAGAAAGAATGTTACTTTATATTAAGAATTCTGAAAATTATAAGAAAAAAAACGTGGCAAAATTTGGGACTATTTTTATAAAAACTTTAATTTCTCTGCGAGTATGCATGCTATTTGCAAAAAAAAATGAACACAGTTTATTGCAATAAAGCACTTAATCATAATCTAGAGTTTGAGCGCTTTTGCTCCTTTAGTTTTGACAGGGTTATTAAAAATATATTCATTCTTTTTTAAATTGTTGACGGTCCCCTATGGAGTTTCGGGAAAAAATCTTCACGGAAATGTATAACTTGTACTATTATATTTATACACTAAGAGTTTCGGGATAATTCCTTATATATTTTTCTAGATATTTACCAAAATGTCTAAAATCGCAAGTGCGTGATCATCAATGGCCAGGTAGTGTATTCAGATCTTGGTGGAACAGTATACAGTGCTTCAATTACAGTATAGTATCCGAAATATTTTGTGTCTCCCTGTAAATACTATCTGCTTTCTATTACGTAGAGAGTAATAAATATCAATAGCGTATATCAATTACATAAAGTGTGAAATAGTTTGATATAATTAAAATGCCGCAAACAGTATGTTCTGCTATATCATTATGTAATGGAATACTTTTGTGCGGCACAGTAAATTAACAAATATTCTTTGCACCGCAGATTGAACAAAATGAATATTTTAGTATATACTTCATAAATGCATATCAATTTTATTAGTTCGGAAGAGTGCAACATCGTTAAAATGCGCTTGAAGCTATTTTTTCTCATTTGCCGTAATGTAATGGCATACTTGTACTGATAATTGAATGATACATCCTATTTTCATAAAATTCGTAATGACTCGAGAAAATTATACAACAATCATATATTTTTAATTTCAAACGATTCGGTTGGGTAGTTTTTGCGTTGTTATAAGCGGACAAACAGACAGACGGACGGACAGACTGAACGACGACTATAGGTGCTACATATTTATGTAATTACGAACGCACTTGAAAAAGTATATTTGACAGCAAAAATAAAATGTGCATTAGCCCTAGAATAACACATATATTTTTTTCGTACAAATCTGACACATTAGATTCTTCACAATACCAAAGCATTTCTTGTCTAAAAAAATTTTTAATAATAAAAATTTAATTGTATTAGTTTTATAAAGACTAAATGATAGAAAAAGCTGGAAATAAAATCTACATTTTTCAAACAAACATGATACACTAGGGCCTAGAAAACCCAAAAGCGTTTTTTGGCTAAAAGAAGTATGATAAAAAATATAATTGTGTTAGTTTTTTAAACGGGAATGCCCACATTTACTCTTGAGACCATTTGAGCAAATTTTCATAAATAACTAGCGGCCTTCGCCCGCTACACTGGTCGGTTTAGACGGACAGACGGGCATTAAATAGTTCAATAGTTTATTAATTATGGGCATTAAATTGTTTAATTGTTAGTATTAAATAGTTTAATACTATTAAAATGCATATCAAACAATGTCTCAATATATAAGTATGCAATGGAATACTTTTGTGTGGCCCTGTAAATCAATAAGAAATATTATTTGCACCACAAATTGTACAGAATGTATATTATAGTAAGGTATCCTGGGGTAATAACGCCAGGCGGGGTAATAACGCCAAGTGCTTATATTTTGCATAATTATGAAATAATCAGATAAATGACACCCATGTGCTCTGCGCAGAAGGGTTTTGAGTCATATGAATCACAAAAAACAGCTTCAAGTTAATTTGTTTCATTTTTAGGTCTTATTGTTTTTACAAACAACTAAAATTAACGCTTGATTTAAAATTTGCGAGATACGTTTTGCGATGTGAAGACTATCTTTTTATCCGGAAATACTTTGTTAATTACATAAATTTGTAGTGCATTTCATGTACTTTTAAAATTTTGTTGAAGATTTTGGATATCTTGTCGAGATAATTTATAATTTAAAATATACTGCGCAATAGCTATACCGGGGTAATAACGCCAGTGCTTGACATTAAAACCCCGGTTGATTCCCTACAGTGGCCGAGCTACATCCTAAATATTGATTCAAATAAACACAGTTAAAACTGTGCAATGTTTCTCATATTTTTATTTAAGCGGTCCTTTTTAAGCAAAAAGAAGCTCACGGTCTGATATTCTTTTGCCTCATTCCCCCTCCCACACCACACCTTTATTTTTCTTACACTTTCACAAAATATTGAACATTTTCAATAGCTTAGAATGCAATTTGTCAATTTCTAAGTTTGTAGAGTTTGTATTTTTAGAATTGGGCTATCTACATGCAATTATTCCATCTTATTTCATAGTTTTGTTTGCATGGCGTTATTACCCATATAGGTGGGTAGTAACGCCAAATAGCATTGGTCAAGAAAAAACGCCATTACATTTTATGAATACATATCTGTTAAATTATTTTATTTTATATAGATAGTCAATGCGTTGCTATATCAGATCCTATATTTGTTTGAAAAATACAATAAAAAACTAAGCGGTGAAAATTGGTAGAACCTTAACGTGGCGTTATTACCCCGGGTACCTTATATACTTCATAGATGCATATCAACTTTATTATGTTCGAAAGAGTGTAAGACCATTAAAATGCATTTGAAACTTTTTTCCCCACTGACCGTAATGTATCGGAATCCTTTTGATAGTCCCTGTAATTGAACTATGCATCCGATTTTCTTAAAATTTGAAATGACTCGACAAAATTATCTAATAATTATATATTTTAAGTTTCAAAAGATTCGGTTGGGTAGTTTTTGAGTTGTTATATGCGGACAGACTGACGGATGGACAGACAAACGAAGGGGCAACTCGGGACCCCGGGATTTTTTCCCTTGAATTCAAAACAAACGCGACGTTTCTCTGTTTCTGGGATCGGAGGAGATAGCGTCACACACATACATACATACATACGGTCGGATTTTAATAGTGTAGATCGCGAGTACTTTATTAAAAAATATAATAAAGATAAAAATTGATATGACAAATTAAATATCACTGTGGCTTATTCTCATAAAATATATCTCATTTGTAAGAAATTGTATGATGCTTACTTTTATAATAATCAAAGTTTTGTTACTCTTGTGACCAGAATGTCACAAGAGTAACAAAACTTTGATTGAATATATAGACAAGTAAAGTGATTTTTGTTTACAAATTCGATATATAGTATGGAATAGAACACAATGGTAGTTAATTGGCTATATAAATTTTTATCTTAATTGTATTTTTAAATAAAATAATTAAGATTATTTGTGAAAATTTATTGTCACAAGATTTCTGAATGAATGTTTCCCAAAGACTAAACGACAGAAAATAAGTTGAAAAATCAAGAAAAAAAGGTATATTTGAAAAAAAAAATCAATTATTCCTATAATGTTACACATATATTTTTCGAGCAAATCTAACATTCGAGGATCACCCAAATACCAAAATGCTCTTTGCTTATAATTTTTTTTTTTTAAATGATAAAATCATAATTGTGTAATTTGCAAATCCTTATATCGCTTCAACTCTCCGCATTGAGCTGTCTGAAATTTTGCGTCGATATCAAAGTTGATGTTGAATATATGTCAATCGAGTGGAAAAATAAGTGTATGTATTCGCCAAGTACGCTAATGGCACCTGGTCATAGAAGTATCAAGAAGATTGATTATTGATACTTCTAGGCACCTGGTGCATGTAAAATCATTCTTGGGTGCAAGGTCCTCCAAGTTCCCTGTAGATTACATTTCCGGAAATGCCTAGTTAGGTGAAGATATCGTCACCTGATCTAGGTTCTAAATTACGGAACCAATTCGAATAGGGAGATCTGTTTTTCGGGTGCTCCAATCATGTATAGGTGTACGATGAAGACTGAAATTAACAAGTAAATCCATTTTAAGTAACTGGACAACATACAACCAAAACAAAGATAAACAGAATTGACATTAAGAATGTATAAGTGTTTCTTCAACAGACCGCCTTCAGGCGGCACGCGATTAGGCTATTTCATCCTGTTTCCTGGCATAAGGTTCCTGTTCCTGCAAGCGAAGACAATCGCGAATTAATGTTATTCCTATGGGGAGATTATTTTCTAATTACTCGTTTACATATCGACATTTTTATTTTTTTATTTTATTTTTTTATTTTTTTATTTTTTTATTTATTTTTTTTTATTTTATTTTTATTTATTTTTTTATTTTATTTTTTTTTTTTCATTGAATAGCTGAGCTTCATCTCGACATCGCCTTTTTTTTCCCCTTTTTCGATTTGGGTTTCAGATATTTTTTTAGGTGACACTTTCACTTTCGGAACTGGTTTTGAAAGTGAAAGTGTCTTTCTTAAAAATATCTGAAACCAAAATCGAAAAAGTTTAAAAAAAAAAAGTAATGTCAAGATAGAGCTCAGCTATTTGATGCAAAAAACATTATTTAAAAATGTCGAAACGCAAAAGAGGTACTAGAAAACAACCTCCCCATAGGAATAGCATTAGCTCGCGAGTGTCTTCGCTTGCAGGAACAGGAGCCTCAAACCCTTAAAACTGGATTATAGCCTGGTAGATACGGGGCCTGGTGAGCGATTAGAAAGAAAAAAAAAAGGAATATGCTCAAAGTGAGAGAGGACGTCAGAGTTTGAGGAATTTGTAACACCCCAAAGTATCATTCTAAGAACTTACAAAGTTAAAACTCGTGGGGTTCGTTAGAACCCATTATGTCATTCTAGGATTAATTTGCATGGAATTGCAATTGTCCAAGAGCTGACAGCACAAAAACCTAAGATATCGAGCACAAGAAAAAACCTTTATTTTATGGAAGAGTAGTAACGAAGAAATTTAATGATCCATGTCTTCCGGAAGTGAAGTGGTGAATAAGTCAAAAATTAATACCACTAGTGATTTACTCGTAGGCTTATCATTGTGTTTGCCGTACAATAATTTCATACCTTTAGTTGTACGGCAAACACAATGCTAAACTACGAGTAAACCACTAGTGGTATTAATTTTTGGCACCATTTCGCTTCCGGTAGACATAGATCATTAAATTAAAATAAAGGTTTTTTCTTGTGCTCGATACCTTAAGTTTTTGTGCTGTCGGCTCTTGGACTAGAACGAACTATTTATTATAATAAATACACTCACGGCACTCTGATTTTAAAGTCCACAGGCCTTCTATATCTGAACCATCTGTGCCAATGTGTCGGTCTTTCTTCCGGCTCAAAATCATCACCCGTACCAAGTTCGTTATCTTCTGTATTCGTTTTATTGAGCTTTTCCTTAATATCTGGAAGAGTAGTGTCTTCAACATCCCCGGCTGCGATCATCACGATTCCAGTAGTAAAGAGAAAAATAACTGTCAAATCCATGATTAACGTCAGTTCTTTCTTTAAAAGAAAATAAAAGTATATAACATAAAACTGTAGCCATGAAATGGTAAAATATACATTTCTAAAAGAACGTAATCGAAAGAATAGCAATCAAAGCTTTTATCTTGTTCATTTTTTTACTAACTTATTTACAGAATGTATTAAAATTATCTGCTCAAATTCAAAAAGGTGATAGAGATATCAAAATCAATTGTATTTTGTCAAAGAAATTTTTACTCTGAATCGCAACATGAAAGTGATAGAGGAAGCATTTTAAATTAATCGATAACGCTTTTCTTAGTGTAAAAGCTTTGTTCTATTCTTGGATTTTGGACAACAAATTCTGTGCATTGTATGTACCACATAACATTGTATTTTTCCACCTACATTATTAACTTGTAAATTCGGCATTCGTGTGTTTTCCCGAAAAAAAAAGACCGCACATTATATTAATTTCATCTTAAAAACCTATATTAAATTTTTTTTAAAATGCCATAATTGCTGGCATATAATCTTCGGAACAAATAAATGTGTTGTGTACAAGAAATTTTATTTGATGTAATATAATTTACGTGGTACACATTTAATTTGATTTATACAGTCACCGCCAAAAAAATCTTGATACTTTCGATTTTTGATGTTTTGTTAAATATCTAGAAATATACACAAGGAATTATTCTGAAACTCCTGGTGTGTAAACAAAATAGTACACGTCATATATTTTGACAAAGATTTTCCCCCGAAATCTAACAGGGGACCGTCAATAAATTGAAAAAGAACGAAGATCTTTTGGATCACCCTGTCAAAACTAATGAAGCAAAACAGTTTAAACTGCAGATAATGATTAAGTGGCTTATTGTGATAAGTTGTGTCGATTTTTATGAATATAGCTTGAAAACTCGTAGAGAAATTAAAGTTTTTATAAAAACGGTCCAACATTTTTCCAAGTTTTTTGCTTATAATTTTCAGAGCTCTTCATAAAACACAATAATCTTTTCAGAAAATATGACAAACAACATTGCACATAACACCCTGTAATCAGAATTAAAAAATAATAAAAAATGTATGAAAAATGAACGGGTTTACTAAATAAATTTTTATTGCGCATGCGTCAACGCTATTAAAATTTCATTTGCATATTATGTTAGTTAAATGTATAGAGCAACTTTTGCGAAAGTCTCAGAAACATAGCTTGAAAACTCTGAAAATTATCGTTAATAGAATATTGTCAAAATCCATTATTCCCAAAATGAAGCAAAAAGATGAGGGGCTATATCCATATTCCATTGATTATTACCTACACAGTATTGCACGTACTACTATATTTGGATACAAATTATATATGCAAAAATCTTGTCAAAATGTGAGACTTTTTTATATATATATAAAAAAAAAAAACCTTAATTTCTCTACAAGTATACATTCTATCATAAAAAAATATATATATATAACAGTTTATTACAGTAAGCCATTTAATCATAATCTGCAGTTTGAATACTTTTGTTATATTAGTATTGACCGGGTTATTCAAAAGATATTCGTTCGTTTTTAATTTGTTGACAGTCCTTTATGAAATTCCGGGGGAAAAAAATCTTCGCGTAAATATATGACCTGTGCTATACTGTTTACACACCTGAATTTTCAGAATAATTCCTCGTGTATTTTTCTCGATATTTAACAAAACGCAGAAAATCGCAAGTGGCCACACAGTATAGTTATAATTATGAAAATGCTTCAGTAACTCAAGAAATTTTCATTAATCACTAGCTGACCCGCCCGGCGTTGCCCGGGTCCGTTATAATAATGTTAAACGAACTTGAAATTTTTATGATTTTATCTTCAACTCAAAATATGTGTTAATACACTGTTAAGAATTGGACCCTTTTGCTGCATCGTTACTCCACCGCTTTTATAGAAAATGATTACTTCAGCCTATTTTGGAGCATTGTCATAGGTCAAAAGAGATATATTCTATAAAAGCGGGGGAGTGATGATACAGCAAAAGGGTCCAATTTTTTACAGTGTACATTATAGTAAATACGTGCCCCCTGACTGTGTCAAAAATTGGTTTTTAAAAAAAACTAATATTTAGCTGCAAAAATACCTAAAATGACTGCAATGGGAAACGCAGGAGGGAATATGTGTCCAACGATTTCGTGTTGATATTTATCCTTAAAATTACTGTTAAGTGACTTAATTAAATACTTTTGTCACATAGATATCCCAAGTGAAATATTTTGAATTTCAAACTAATTATATATCACTCTTAAATCTGACTATACCGTGAATGAAATCGATTCTCGATGATTCGCTAAAAGGTTAGTATATAATATTATAAATTCAGAGCCATTTTACAAAAATAGGTGTATATTTTTTATCAAACATGCGTAATGTTCATTCTATGAACAAAATCCTAACCGTAACCGTAACCTAATTGTATCGGAATCATAACTTGTCTGTAACTTAGCTGTATCTTAACAGTAACCTAACTGCAAGTTAAATATACCATAAATGTAACTTGGCCGTCACCTAATCATAACCTACCCATAATCTAACCACAACCTAACCGCAACTTAACCTTAACCTAACTGTAACTTAACCATGACCTAACTGTAACCTAACCGGAAAATACAATAACAAAAGGGTCACCGGAACGTAATTGCAACCTAACTGTTATCTAACCGTAACCAAGTTCTAATTTAACATTAACTATAAACGAAATATTTTAACCATCTCGCGCTAAGTACTTAGTTTCACTTTCCACCGCTACGGAGCGCATTATGTTTTGTAGAACATCCGAATTTTAGGTTCGGATTGGATTCATGTTCATGGAAATTATTTTGTCTTCTTCGGATACGGTTATGATTGTTTGGAATATTTGTGTTCAGTTTAGATTCGGTTCAATTCAGATTTCGTGGGGTTTTTTTTTCCCTTCAAATGGGATTTTTAAGTTCGGGTCGGGTTGTACTTATATGGAAATTATTTTACCTAGTTCCAATGAGGTTATACTTCACTGAAATATTTTTGTTAGGTTCAGATTAAGTTTGGTTCAAATTTCGGGATTTTTTTTTCTTTTATTTATAATTTTTTTGGTTTGGAATGGGGATTATGTCCATGGAAATTATATTGTCTTGTTCGTATCCGGTTATAGTTATTTGGACTATTTTCGTCGGATTCAGATTTGGTTCGATTCAGATTTCAGGTATTTTTTTAAATTGATTTTTAAGGTTCTGGTTGGATTCATGTCCAGGGAAATTATTTTGTCTTGCTCGGATCGGGTTTTGGTTCTTTGGAATATTTTTTTCGGGTTCAGATGTCGTTCAATTCAGATTTCGACTTTTTAATGGAATTTTTAGGTTCAGGTTTGGTTGCGCATCAACGGAAATTATTCTGCATTGTTCGAATAAGGGTATGCTTCTCTGGAATATTTTTGTCAGATTCAGATTTAGTTCATTTTTTAGGTTCTGATTGGGTTCATGTTCATGGAAATTTTTTTGTCTTGTTCAGGTCCGGGTATGGTTCTGTGGAATATTTTTGTCGATTCAAATTTCAGGTATTTTTTTCAAATGGAATTTTAGGTTCCGATCGGTTTCATGTCTACGAAAATTATTTTCTCTTATTCGAATCCGGTTATGGTTCTTTCGAATATTTTGATCGGATTCAGATGTAGTTTGCATAAAACTTCAGGCTTTTTTTCAAATGGAATTTTTTAGGTTCGAGTCAGGTTTATGTCATGGAAGTTTTTTTGTCTTGCTCTTATCAGGTTATAGTTCTTTGGAATATTTTTATCGATTTCAGGTTTCGTTCTGGTCATTTTTTGGGTTTTTTCAGAGAAAAATTTTAGGTTCGGGTCGGGTTGCATATACACGAACATTATTTTTCTTTGATCGAATTGGGGTATGCTTCATTTGAATATTTTTGTGAGATTCAGATTTGATTCGGGTCAAATATCAAATCCATAGTTTTTTTTTTTCAAATGGAATTTTTAGGTTCGGGTCGCGTTTATGCTCATGAAATTTTTGTCTTGCTTGGATCGGAGTATAGTCTGTTTTTTTCTGGTTGGGATCGGGTTATGTGTTAATACGCCTAAACATTATGTTTTGCTACTATTCTTTTAGTGACTATTTTTTATATATAATTTATTTTGCTATTTGATAATTTATTACTGTGTATGAATCGTCTGCCTATTCGAACAATTGTACGTCAAAGAGCCATTTCATTTTTGTTTTAAAAACAAATTAAAGTCTTAATAAAATTTTAACTTAAATAAATGCATTCAAATTTAATCAATGATTTAAAAAAACTGCTAAAAAAGCCTCATATATACATATACATATATTAACTGCAACATAGCCAACCACAAATACATTCTAATGTACGAAGTACCAACGATCTGACGTAATAGCTCTGTTCAAAAATCTAAGTTAAACTGACATTTTGCCAGTCTATGAATTTTAAAGGTCTTTGGGAAAAAAACAGTCACTTTTGAGATGTCAAAATCTCAAATTGGTTTCTTTTATAGAGTAAAAAGAAATTAATAGAGTGGAGGTATTATCTCTGGAGTTGATGCTTAAGATGTATCCCTACATTAAGTCCAATTAAGTACCAACAAAAGCACGTGCTTTGACACGCCTATCAATGGACAGTATTCTCGTGACGTCACAGTGGGAATCATGTGGGTAAAAAAGCGGCTGCTAGCGAGTTTGTTTCGTTTTTTCATCATTTAATGAAGCCTAAAAAACAGATAAATGCATGTGTAAAATAATGCAAATTTATTCTGTACGAATAATTTTCGATAAATATTTATATACATACTAATAAAAATCAATATTTGCTTATTAATTAAAATTTAAAATTTTTATTTTATAAATAAAATGAAAAAGATGAATGCAATTGCTTTAAAATAGAGAAAAAAATTCATATATAACTCATACATGTCCCTGAAAAAGTCTAAAACTTCATATAAAAATAAAATATAAGCATAAATTTTCTAATCACAATGCTTTTAAATGGCGCGATTAAGAATGTTATTCCCAAACAGACGAATTCTTGTAGCCTCGAACCAAAAGGGAGAATATGGTCCATTGGCGAAATTTTAAAATGAAGGGCCAAAATCACAGTCAAGTGAAATCCAGCCACCCCATTGGTCGTGTGGTAAGGGTGAAAATCACGAACTTGTTTCTCCATTTGAAAAAGGTGAGGGGGAAAGTATTTTTTAAGCAATTGTTACCGTCTGTTCTTATTTAAGATAAACCATCGAAATTAACTCAATTAAGATATTTTGATGCCATTTTATAAAATGAGAGTGAAAAATTTAGATTATAAATGAAAAGACATAAGATTTACTTCAAAACTGCCGCTACGATTTTTTCTCGGAAAAAGGAGTATGACAACATTTACCCAACTGCTAAGAGATTGTTCCCTGAAAAGGACGCGGCTCAATGACCAATGAGGTATTTGGATTTCACCGGATTGTGATTTTGGCCCTCCATTTTAAAATTTCGCTATCAATTGAAACAGGTTTAAACCTGTATTTTTTTTTTCTCTCGTTTTTAAAAAAAGAACTAATTTATCGCTTCACCGGTAAAAATTTATTAATTATTTTATCATATGTGTTTTAAATATCAATATAGAAAATTATTTTAACGTTTTGCTTGAAAATATAACATTATTTTGTTAGTACATTAAAATCGTCTGCAGTCAGAAATTTATATTTTAGATTAATATTTATTACTTAAGTTTTCATACATGATTTTAAAAGAATGTTTTCATCATTATATTTTAAATATTTATTTACATGCAATTATTAAGTCATAAACATTTTTTATCTACGTTATAAAGTATTGAAAATTACATTAATGAAGGAAACTTTTAGTTATACAATTTTTAATTCGTATCAAATGTTTTCAATATCTTATTTAATTTTAATTTGATATATAATTATTGCTAATTTTCCAATTTCCTTCCTTTTAAAAGCGAATATTTATTCTAATAAATAATAATAGAACGAAGACTATTTTAAAAATTTGCTATTTCCTTTTGAAATATGCTTCAACTGTAATTCATTTCTTTCAATTCGTCTTATAATACAAAATCTCTTCCACGTCCTTTTGTTTGCCACATTAAATTTGAGCGATAAATGGTTTCATATCGCAAACCTTTTTTGAGCTTACTTCACCTCCACTTATCTTATTCCTCCATGGGGTTCTTTAATTCTGTCTCAGCTTTCTTATTACTTCTGCGAAAATTTTTACACAACCAACCAACCGTAAACAAATGAAAGAGAAAAAAATTGGGAAAAAGATGATTTTTTATGAGAGTGACCTCTTGATTTTAATTAATTACTCAGTTAATAATTGGAATTTTGAAATTCTGAAGCTCAGGTGCATCAGGAGAGATATTGGGCTACTCTCAAAAAAATTTTGAGCTTTGTACGTGCTGTAGATTTTGCTAGCCATCGCAGACACACACACAGACAGAGCGTTTTGTTCTTTTATTAGTATAGATAATAAAATTCAGCAAAAAATGTATCTTCATTTAAATTTTAGTTTTGATGTTTTGCAATAGTACCAAAAATTGCTATAGAAATAGCACTTTTCTATGTATGTTTTGAGCCTAAAAAACAAAATATTTAAAATTACACATACATTTAGATGTTAATTACGTTTTTTAGCTGATATACATAGGGCACTTAAGTCGGCAGTTTTTCAAATATTAAAAGAAAAAACTCTCCCGAAGGTAGACAAGCACCTTAAATGACATATTTTTAACCTGAATGTGAAATTTAAAGAATTTGTCAACAATATATTTTTAGAAAAGCATATTAGGGGTCTGTACGGGCCGGAATTTCCAGTCCCGATCCCGTCCCCCGTCCCGTCCCGAACGAAAAAAATATTGGTCCGGTCCGGCCTGGCCCAAAAGTTAAAATTCGGTCTGAGTTCGGCCCGGCCCGGAAAAAATATTAAAAATTCGGCCCGAACCAGGATCGACTCAAGTGAATTTCAACAGAACATTGATCTTTACTCTTACGGAAGAGTTTGACAAAAAAAAAAAACTTACCTTAGACTTTTTTTTCTTTTTCATGTTTATATATCTGCACTTAAGCAAAAGTGCCGTAGGCTGCGATATTTACGCTTTTAGTGAACCTTTGTTTGTTGTATGTAAATGTTTCAGTTATTACTATAGTATTATTAATCCATATTCCATGTAATGGAGACAAAAAAATCTAAAAAATGGTATATGGTAAATGTAAAATCTTCTAAGACGGAATCGCATTGGAAAGAAAAAAACACGTCCCTTCTTAGCAGATGCAAATGTTTAATATATATATTTTTTGAAGTGAAAACTTCTTTAGCGGCGCTGAGCACTTTTTGTATGGGTAAAAACTTCCAAACTCGCGTCAGGGTCACGTGATGCTGATCGAAAAAGCGTAAGATCGAGGGGAAGGGAGAGGAACTAGTATCTCCCACTCTTTCTACTGTGCCTGAGTGTGCTGCTCCGTTTAGGCGGCACAGGGCGCTTGCGCGAATGTCCGTGTGTGTTTTTTTAAGTTATAATTGCATTTAAGTTTAGCAACTTATACTGTTAATAGATGGAATAAAACATTATGAAAGAAAAAGTATGACATTGTGCATTGATTATGCTGCAGTTTCCAACTACTTTTTTTCATTTTTTTTATTGTATTTAAATAATAACAACATAAATTGATACCAAATGGAATAAAAAGTTAAGAAAGAAAAAACATGACATTGCACATCAATTATGCTACACTTTCCAACCATTTTTTTCAATTCCTTAAATTTTCAATTGTATTTAAAGTTTAACAACTTACATTGTTATCAAATTGAATAAAAAGTTAAGAAAGAAAAGACACGACATTGCTCATCGATTATACTACACTTTTCAACCAATTTTTAAAATTATAATTGTATTTAAAGTTTAACAACATATACTGTTACCAGAAGGAATAAAATGTTAAGAAAGAAAAAATATGACATTGTGCATCAATTATTATGCTGCACTTTCCAACCACTTTTTTTAGTTTTTTAAATTTTTGATTGTATTTAAATGGTAACAACATAAATTGATACCAAATGGTATAAAAAGTTAAGAAAGAAAAACATGACATTGCACATCGATTATGCTGCACTTTTAAACCTTTTTTTTTATATATATATATTTTCAATTGTTTTTAAAGTTTAACAACTTATATTGTTATCAAATGGAATAAAATGATAAGGAAGAAAAGACATGATATTTTACATTGATTATGCAGTACTTTCCAACCAATTTAAAAAATTGTAATTGTATTTAAACCTTAACAACTTATACTGTTACCAGAGGGAATAAAATGTTAAGAAAGAAAAAGTATGACATCGCGCATTGATTACATTGCGCTTTCCAACCATTTTTCTCTCTTTTTTTTAAATTTTTGATTGTATTTAAATAGTAACAACATAAATTGATACCAAATGGAATAAAAAGTTAAGAAAGAAAAAACATGACATTGCACATCAATTATGCTACATTTCAAAACCATTTTTAAAAATTTTAATTGTATTTAAAGTTTAACAAAATATACTGTTACCAGATGGAATAAAAAGTTAAGAAAGAAAAATCATGATATTGTGCATCGATTATGCTGCACTTTCCAACCATTTTTTAAAAAATTGTATTTAAAGTTTAACAACTTATATTGTTTGATTACTATTCAATTTGTTGCAAGTTTCAAAAGATACGGTCGTTCAGCAGCAGGAGTAGCTATTTATAAAAGGTTGTTTGATGTAATGGGCATATATTTCCACAATTCATATGAATGTGCATGTGAGGTACACCAGTATGTTTAGTAGTAATGTTTTTGATATCAGTGATATATGTGTTTGTTGTTGCCACTCTGAAAATGAAAAACTAATTGTATTGGTTGCCATTTATATTTCACCGGATAAGTCTTTAAGTGCAAATGAGAATTTTTGTATGAAAATTTATTTATTTGTTCTAAAGAGGCTTCTGCATTACTTCTGCATATTGAATTGGAAAGAGATTTGATGATTTGCCGATGATTTTGAGTAGGGATTTCAACATCAACTTTGTGGATGATGAAAATCTACAATTAATTGAATTTTTAAATAGAAAATTTGATTTAACAATGACCAACCATCGCAATCTTAGCACAGAGAGATAAAAAATTACAATTGATGCAGTCATTACAAGATATTTAAATAGAATTGAATCAAAATTGTTTGCTATATATTTTAGTTACCATAAACCTATAATATCAAATCTAGAATATAATGATAATAATGATGATGATGATGATGGAAGAATTGTTGAAATAGGGATGAAAATTCATAAGTTTTATGGGTATTTATTTCAAAGAATACCAACTGACCATATTTCATGCATTTGTAAATTTATGTTTTAAGCAATAGATTGCAATTTTTGTATGTAAAATAATATGCATTATTTTTCATGTACAATAGCGCATTAAATGAAAATCGTAATATAATTTTTGTAGCAGTAGTTTATAATAATGAATAAAAAACACTTCATTTAAAAGTATTTTCTGCACAATAAAATATGTCCAGACGACTAAAAAAATACACACATAATTGTTCAAGTTTTCACTTCTGTCGGCACTCCCGGAGTGCCACTATTTTTTTTTTTTTTTTTCTCGCGTATTGTTGTATTTATTTTGCATCGATGAACAATTTAAAAGAAATTTGCAATTTTCAATTTAAAAGAAAATTCCATCATAATCATATTTCTTTTTTTAATGTGTTTAAATCTATTTTAAAACGCTTAGTAATCTATGATTCTTTAAAAAGAATGAATTCTAATGTTTAATTGTTGAATATTTGACGACTTAAAAGTATATGCCTTTTTTGCAAAAATTTTTGGATCAAGCCAAATTTTACTGATTTATAAACAGACTTGGCCACGTCGAGAAAAGGATTTTCATATGGGTTTGATTCAACAGGAACTGATTATTTTGGTCCGTGAAGACTAGGAGGAATGAAATCAGTTTCGGCTTCGTACGGAAAAAATACATTAGGCCCCGTCCGATACTCCAGGGAAAAAATTAAGGCCCGAGCTCGGCCCGTGCAGATCTCTAAAGCATATACCCAACAGTCCAATGGTCACAAATAAGCAAATAAAAATTATACAATCAGACTACATAAAATTATTAAATCGAAGCAGATATTTTTGTATTAAGGGGGTCCGGGACACAAAATCTTTGAATTTCTTAAAAATATTTTATTGCATTAAAAAATTCTTTCTTTTTTTTTATTTAAAATAATGTATAAAGCATGTTTCTATCGTAATTGGAAAAGTTTTTTTTTTTTTTTTTTTTTTTTTCTTTTTTGGTTTGTTTTTAAAATTTAGCCTGCAAAGCAATGATTGCCGCGAAAACAACTTCTTGGGAAAATGCGTTTTTATACTAGAATTTTTTCACCATTTCTCGTATTTAAAGTGTGATAAGTCAAGAACCGTAAAAGATAAATTATTAAAACTTGGAACATGTCTTTTAAAATTGTTTTTTCTTGAATTTTGATTCAGCCTATTCGAAGAAAATATTTATTTTTGAAAATATGATTTTTTTTTAAGTTGCCTCATTTTAATTTTTAAACTTTAAATATTTTTTTTTTAATTTAAATAAATATTTTAAAAATACTGATTCAAAATTAAAACTTGTGTATTTCTGTTTATTTAAATGAAAAAGAGATAATTTTTATAAATAACATTTCGAACTATAACAATTTTAAATTACCCCACTTTTTAAATAAATCCTAATTTTTGATTTTTTTACAAACAATTATAAGAAGTTTTATCATGTGATTTTGTTTACAAATGACATGGTTAACCGTCACAAACAGTGTTGATTTCAGGGAGTTGCCGGGGGAACATTCCCTCCCCGGAAGCAATATGTCCTTTCCATCCCCCCGGAAATTTTGAGAATTGTGTTTTCAGTGGTCAAAAAATGTAATTTTCTCTCATGAATGCTATAATGTTCGAAAGAAGCCACAGAAGTTCCTCCCGGAGAAAAGTCTCTAAATTCAACTTTAGTCACAAAAAATTTCAAAATTTTAATTCAATAAACAAAAACGATTTCAAAATTAGTCCCGGTCCCCTTAAATATAAACTGCATACATGTATCTATTTCAAATAGATGTATGTTTCGTTAAAGAAAGAATCTTAACTTATATATTTGTTAAGAAACAAATTAAATGGTTATATTCGCTCACACTTCCGAGGTGTCATTTATATCTTTAAAATAAAACTATTAATCTAATTATTGATATCCCCCCCCCCACACACACACACAAAAATAAATAAATAAATAAATAAACAAGAAATTCAATAATTTTCCATATTTACCATCAATTTAACCTTAAATCAATGCATTATTAATTTTACGCTGTATGAACAAGTGTATATTTCTGGAAAAACTCTCCCCGCATATCGTGCCATTGGGTCTTGTCTTGCCTTCTCCGAGTCAATTATCAATCTTTTATTACGAATGACTCACGGTAGCTTTCACCATTTATGACTCACATTATACGAATCATTCAACATGCTTCATTCTCTGCTGTTTTTACAGTACATTCTTGCGGAAGAGTAAAAAGGAAATAATTGCAATAATTATTAACCATGGAGACAGATTTTATAAAATTATTATAAAACATCGTGGTATCTTTTATGAACACTAAAAAACATACATTTGAACACAATGCATTATTATACATCGGGGAATTAATTTATAAAATAAAGACAAAAGTAAATATGGCTCTTTTTAGAAAATTACACTCTTCTATATAAGCATCCAATGTCTATCTTAAAAATCACGCCGAATTTTATTAATGTAATTCATGACTTTTTGAAATAACTTCCAACTACAATGCATTAATTTGAACCCGATTATTTAAAATACGCAGCTTTTTTACGCTTGATAGAAAGTGCGAAGCAGTGAATTTATTTTGAAAAATTACATTTGACTCTGATTTTTTTTTATGTAGCATTAGGATAGAAAAAATATTTTTTAAATGATCTATTCAGGATTTCTGGATTTTTTTCTCCTTTACAATCATAATTTAATTAATATTAACCATTCTGTCGATACAAAATCTGGCACAGATCAGATTATCCTAAAATTTCCGCTTGAAAAGCCAACCCTGAACCTGTAAAATAATTCTCATCGTCCGGCGGCGTCCCAATCTGAACTCGAAACACTTCTATAAAACGACCGGAAATAAAAGAGGGAAATTGGTGTATTTTAATGAAATTCTGG
The DNA here is from genome assembly GCA_964019185.1 of Maratus speculifer. Taxonomy (NCBI): domain Eukaryota; kingdom Metazoa; phylum Arthropoda; class Arachnida; order Araneae; family Salticidae; genus Maratus; species Maratus speculifer. Next base: position 246,150,231 of record OZ025289.1, read on the forward strand.
AAAAAAATAATCGACATGCATGTTTCTAATATTACTTTTATCTTTTATGAAGAAAAATTAATATATGCATATTTATATTTGAAACTCTTTTAAAATATGCCCGTTTAATATACGATCTCGATTAAGATAAATATCTGCAGTCCCTTAAAAAAGAAAATTGTGAAAAATTACCCTGATAAGATACGATTCCAATAAGATACGAATTTTTCTCAGCCCCTTGATGCGTATCTTAAACGATTTCATTCTATATATGTTCACATTAGTCGACCCCGCTTAACCGGATAATCGTTAAATCAATACCCATTTATAGAAATAAAATCTTCCGGAATCAAAATTTCTCTCAGACGCAATCTTAAAGCTCCCCATAAGTTCCTGTCTCTGGCTGACGAAGTGCTGGCGAGCTAATGCTATTCCTATGGTGAGGTTATTTTCTAAAATCTGGTTTGCATTTTGATATTTTTTTATTTTTATTTATTTATTTATTTATTGCATTGAATAGCTGAGGTGCATACCAACATCGCTCTTTTTTTACTTTTTCGACTTTGGTTGCAGATTTTTTTTAAAAAGGCTATTTTACTTTCGAAACCGGTTTTGAAAATGGAACTAACTTTATGAAAAATATCTGCATTCAAAATCGAAAACATAAAAAAGGAGCGATGTTGGCCTGTACCTCATCTATGCAATGCAATGCAATGCAAAAGAAAAAAAAAACTATTTAAAAATGTCAAAATGTAAACCAGATATCAGGAAATAACCTCCCCATAGGAATACCATTATCTCGCAAGCACTTCATCTAAATGGGACAGGAGCCTTAATTTAACAATTTTAGCAGCCCTATTGACTGTAGGCTGTTATTACTAAAATAATTTCTGGCAGGTTCAGAAATTTTATTAGTCCTTTCTGATGGCCCCATCAGTGGCCGAGAGGTTCTGACCTCCAAACTGGTAAACGGTAGATGCTACGTTCAAACCCAATCGGAGTTTTAAATGGTTTTCTTCGAACCTAGGATTTCCTTGCGTAAATACGGGTTAGGTTCCCTTAGAAAGACCCCCATGAAGGGCACCCCACCCCTTAGGGTAGATAATTGGCTGACATAAATACAAACAAACATCCTTTATGGTGTAATATAGAACAAATTTGGAATCAAAACTTTTTGATTATTCATTTGTTGTTTCGTAAAATCACCTTCAGATCAAAAAGTACTTCAGGAAAATTCTGGACTCATAGGTATTTTGGCTTTTCATTTTCAAATTTTCATGACAATGATTTTATTTTATATAATAATTTCACCTTATTTGCAATTGTTCCTGTATCTCAATCTGTTATTTAAAAATATTAGCTTTTTGATAATTTTTCTGTTTTATTATATATATGTTTTGTTTGAAAATGTTAATTGCAAATTTGCATCATAATGTTATTTTGGAGGTAAAGGGGTAATAAAGAAGATTTAAATTAATACAAAAATCAAATTTATACTGTATTTCCGTTAATACTTAATAGCGGACCAATGTACCCCGTCTGTGGAACACAATGGTCCACTTTATGAACGTATACAAATATATAGATATATATTTTTTAAATAAATGTATTTGAAACTATGGCCTCAGGCAGACTGGACCTTCCATTAAAGATAAAAAAATGCAAATTGCAAAGTGGTCCACTGTTCCCCAGTCTCCCCCATTTATTAACAATTTAGGAGATAAAAAATTAAAGGTATACACGATCTCGTAATACTTATTTAAAAAAAAAAAAAAAAAAAAAAAAAAAAAAAAAAAAAAATTGTAATTTTATACATTGTGATCCTAACTCTATATGCAAACATTTTGTTGTCGCAAACTTTTCATGAAACATTTTTAACAAGAAAATTAGCTACACCTATGTAAATGATTAAGAGAATAACACTTTTAAAAAATTATTTAACTTCGACAGCTTTTCTATCAAAATAAAATTATTTTGTATGAAAACTAAAATCTACTTTTATCAAAAATGCCGGAAATTGCACGTCAAGCGTAGCAAATGAGATGCATTCGTATTATAACGAGGTTTTAAAAATACTTAGATATTAATGTAATAGAGTACAGTACTTCGAATTCAGTACAGTATCCGAAATTTTTTGCGTGTCTCTGTAAATACTATCTGCTTTCTATTATACGGAAAGTAACTTTTCGTAAACCTCAGCAACGATATTGCATAAAATGTGAAATAGTTTAATATAATTAAAACGCCCCCAAACAATATTTCCCCCTATACCATTATGTATTAGAATACTTTTGTGTGGACGTGAAAATTAATAACAAATATTCTTTGCGCCACACATTGCATAAAATGTATAATTTAGTATACTTCAGTAAATGCAAATCAATTTTATTCTGTCTGAAAAGCTGTAATGCCATTAAAATGACTTGAAACATTTTTTTTTTTTTCTCTCATTGGTCGTAATATAACGAAATACTTTTGACTGTCCCTGTAATTAAACTATGCTTCCGATTTGATATAATTAAATGACTCCACAAAATTAAACAGCAATTATGTATTTTAAATTTCAAATAATTCGGTTGGGTAGATTTTGTAAGTGCGGACAGACAAAAAGACAGACGGACACACGGACTGAACGACGACTATAGGTGCTACACATTTACATAATTACGAACGCACCTAAAAATGGATTAAATAAATTTCATATTGAATCTTCTTTAATGGTACTAATACCATTTGAATACAAAAAAAATTTTTTTTTTTTTTAATTAACGTTAAAGTTAACAAAATAATGTATCAAATTTATGGCTGAAAGAATATTTATAGAATCATCAAATTCTAATGTTGTCTAAAATTAATATATGAGCATTTTCAGACTTACCAAATGGAGACGTGGCTTGTTTGATATTCAGAGGAAGACTGAAGGCCATCGCCGTCATTAGCTGAAAAAATACTAGAAACGTCCATCGCCCTCCGAACCCCGGTTTTTGGCCCTAGGGTTCATACATAGAAAGAAAAAGAATCCGGTTTTGTTGACGTAAACATCAACTTACTGCTTTGGTATGATTTGAAGTATTCGAGAAACATAAAGAACGTAGCTATACATTTATTATTACTATTTTTTTTTCTTTTTTATCGTACATATTAAAATTTTATATATTAAAAATTTTGCTTTTATACACGGCTTGCTTTTATATTATAAATATCGACATATTGGCTATTTCCTTGAATATTGTCCCTAGACACCAAAAGCGGATTCTGCCCTTCATTTAGAGGGGGGGGGGGGGCTCATGACTCCCTTTATTTATTTAGGGGGAGGGATCACATCACTTACGATTTTTTTTTTTTTTTTTCTTTTATTGAAGGCTGTTTCCAAATTTAAAAAGCTACTTTTCTGATATTTTGGGGAATTCGTTTTCATTCCTAAATTACAAAATAATAATAACAATAATAATAATCATGAAAGTATATAATTTACTAAGAAATTGAAGATTGTCCCATATTCTTATAAGAACAAAGAATCAATGAGCAATTGAGCAATTTTTAGCTAATTAAGGACTGACAGTTACAAAAATGTCGTCAACGAGAGAGGCTGTCGCGTCCTGAAATTCAATTAAATTCCCCACATTTTACAGAGATTTCCGGAAAGATTCTTTGCATTTATCGAGGAATGGAAAACACTAATTAATCACATTTATGCTGAACTGAATAACTTTCTGAAGTTGGAGCAGCTACCAAATGATTAAATTTGTGCCAACTCTTTTCAAACAACACTCAAAGAGGTATGCCGATTGTCCTATGAACCCAAATACAGAAATTTCGTAATAAAAACACACATACATGTAAATACAATCATACTTGAATGCAAACATAAATACATACATACATATACTGAATACATACATGCCACTATATTTTTCACGATTTCTTTGATAAATCTGTTGCTATGCGGTTAATACGGAAGAACTCAAAATCGTAACATCTGCATGCATAGTACATGATTTGTTTTTTTACTATCTAGAAATTCAAATTTCAAACTAAATTGGACCGATTGGAAGGTTATAAAGAATATGAGGTCAATTTTGGCTATCTATCAATTTAAAATGGTTGTTACATAGCTGTTACAACTTGGCATGATTCACACTCTTGACTTGAAGTTTTAATCTCAATACCGGTGAATTAAAATTTCATAAATTCACGTATAGTTAATTCGAACTCGGCGGGACCACAAGAAATGTTCGAATTATGGAAGGTATGAGATGAAAACATGTTTAAAGGGGTACTGTATTACAAAGAAATTAATGTTGAAATATTTTTTAAATATGTTTCGGCTGTTAGAATATGTTCGGCTGTATGAATCATTAGAATATGATTTAATATTAAATTAAAATATACTAGCAAAAGCCATGCTTTGTTTGGATTCGCGAAGCATTATTTCATTAGATAATTATTTGAAAGTAAGAATATTTTTCTTATATTATGTGGTATTACTTGATTATCCCGTCGATTAAAAAGGTACCGCCAAACTAAAAGATTAAATGCCAATGATGATGATAAAAAATGTCACATTCACGTAAACATGTGCTCTATACGCCATCAAGTAATTTTTAATATGAAGTTTTGTCTGTATTCTTATTAAATTTTTATTAATTTATTTGTTATTTCGTTATTATATAAAAAAAAGTACTACTCTGTTATCACGTCGACCAATTTTGCCAAATTATACAAATCGCCAAACTAATAGCCAAATTATACAAATTGACATAATTTTTATTTTAAATAACGAAAAAACAAATAATTAGTAGAATATTAATAAAAATATTAATAAAAAGTCTAAATAAAAATCACTTAATGACATTTTAAACACGTGAATCGCATTTAATGTCATCGAATGTGACATTCACGATCATCCATTACTGGCATTTAATCTTATAGTTTGGCGATAATTTTTTGGTCGAAGGGATAACCTAATAGTACCTAAAAAAATACGTCAATTTGTTTATTTAGGCCAACAGTTTGGCGATTTATATAATTTGGCGAAATTGGTTGACGAGATAACCAAGTAATACCTATTATTTTTGCATTTTATTTAACTAAAAATGCTATTTTATGTATTGGAAAATTTTAATTTTAGAAATGTAAATTTAGCCAAATAACTAAAAATTTCCTTGGAATTTTCTTTATTTAGACATTAGACTGATATAAATAAATATATTTTCAAAGCAAAATTTGACATATTTTTTTTTCAGCAAAAAGCTCTTTTTTAAAGATTCTTTACATTTTCCATCTTGTTTTCTAACAAAAATGGGTGCTACTTGGTTATCCCGTCGACCGATTTCGTCAGATAATACAAATCTCCAAACTATTAGCCAAATTGTACAGATTGAAGCAATTTTTTTAAATAACGAAAAAACAAATAAATTAGTGAAACATTAATAAAAATACAAATAAAATGTCAAATTAAAAATCGGTACTTCTAGGTTATCCCGTCGACCAAAAAATTATCGCCAAACTATAAGATTAAATGCCAATAATGGATGATCGTGAATGTCACATTCAATGACATTAAATAAGATTCACGTGTTTAAAATGTCATTGATTTTAATTTCGTTTTTTTATTTGAATTTTTATTAATATTCAGCTAATTATTTGTTTTTTCGTTATTTAAAATAAAAATTATGTCAATATGTATAATTTGGCTATTAGTTTGGCGATTTATATTATTTGGCGAAATTGGTCGACGGGATAATCGAGAAGTGCCTAAAAATCACTTGATGACATAACAAAACGTATTTTGTGTTTAATGTCAAGTAATATGATATTTACAATAATCCATTATTGGCATTTAATCCTGATATTTGGCGTTAGATTTTTGATCGACCGGATAACTAAGTAGAAACTAAAAATGTACTTTGATATAGTATCTATGGAATGAGGTAATGAAGTACAAAATTTGGTAATTTATTGATGAAAATTAATAATTTGCCCACCGTATTCAAGCTGGCCACTTTTAATGAGTAATTTAATGTGTGTTTTAATACTAGTAAATCTGCAGATCAGAAGCCAACAGATCAGAGTGCAACGTCAGCTTTGCACATCATTTTTTTAAAACACACTTAGGGTAATATTCAACTTCCTGGAAACTGTAATTTAAAATTTTCAAATTACATAATTATTTATAAGAATAAAATAAGAATAAGAAGTTTTCAGCCATCAAAAGCGTTAAATTAAAGATTTAGTTATGTTAGGATATTCTGAAATTTCCATGATCTATTATTTTTGTTTTTTTATTATAACATAGTAGATTTATTCAGGGGGGCCGAGCCCCCCTAAACCCCCCGCAGTCTCCTTAAACTTAAATTTGTAACTTTCTATCAATTTGCTAATGGTTATCGTATATCTTGTATTTCTTTATACATTTTGATTTATAAGGATAAGTAACAGTTTTAATAAGCATTTTTCATTATCCTCATACTTCTACATACCTGCCCACCACAAACACCTAAATCTGATGTATCAGGAACTTTTGAAAGTGTAAACTCAGTAATCTAGGATTTTACAATTATGTTTCCGAAAAAAAGAAGTTTTGATTGCATTTTGTGGCAGTTATCGCGGACAGACAGACAGACAGAACAGACTGACAGGCGGAAAACAATAAATTTTGTGTCACCAAAATAAGCCTTCACTGAAGTTTCGGCAATGACGTCATTATTCATGAGTTATTGCTATCCATGTTTCTAATATTTTTTACCACTACTATAAAATACCTGTTTTATTTCAATTATGACGTCAAATTTTATCAGGTGAAATAATTGTTAAAAATATAAATATTTTTTATTTCTTTTACCTCTAATTATGCTCAAATTTCCGTGTTTAATATTTAACAAAGTACTATATTTATTTTTATTTTAATTATGACGTCATATTTATTTTTTCTTAGTTTAATTTTTCGAATGGAAATTGCTCAATTGAAACTTATTGCCGATGACAAAATTATTCCATATTTTGATTTTTTTTTCTTTTTTTTTTTTTTGGCAACGATAAAGGAAATTGGTTAAACTTTATCTAAAAAATCGCTATTAATTCTGCATGAAAAAGAAGGAAATTTTGAATTATTAAGGAAAATATGTGAATAAAATTTATAAAACATAGCCTATGTTGTTTTCTGGGCTATGTTATACTTATACACAAAGATACAAACACATTAATTCATCAGTTTTGACGTTGACTTCATTTAAATTAACATTATAAAAATAAGGATTATGATGAATGGTTGCTGAGCAACCATTAAGAGAAAATAAAGAAAATGGAATAAATACATTTGAAATAAGTAAATCTCTATAACAAATTGGTTTATATTATTGGAACACATTTATAAAAAATCTCCAAAATTTACAGTAATAATTTAAAAAATCTGACAAATGTGTAGACAAAATTTCAAAACAATACGAATAATTTAACTGGTAAATTTCAGTATCCCTTTATCATTGAATTCCATTAATGAAATGTGACATTTTCTCTCAAGAAAAAAAAAAAAAATTAAAAATCATTGAATTTGCCATAGAAAAGCATTATTGCGCAAAATAAAATATTCTATATTTTTCGAACGAATGAATCAAATCTTACAAAAAAACTTTACAGCTTAGTCCCAGTGTCTCACTAACATACCCATTTAATTTCAAGCCAATCGGATGATTTTTACGGAAGTTATCGCGGAACAGACAGACTGACAAACTGACAGACAGACACAAAAAATTTTCGTGTCTCCAAAGTAAGCCTTCACTGACGTTTCGGCAATAACAGTAATTACCGGATGAACTTAAGCAGTTAATTTCTCAAGTTAAGCTCTTCAATATTTAGGGCTCTTCAATATGACGATGACAAATCTTACAAAAATATAATTTTAAATTTTTTGTGCATCTTCGACATTTAAAACATTTTTCCGAGCACATGCATTTTCTGTCAGAAGAGATTCGCCACGTCGTCGTTTTGGCACAGATGTCATATACGCACCACATTGACGCTATTTTGTTTCAGGCGCCAATGTCATACGCACCGGGGTACTTAACGGGCGACAAAGTTCGTTATTTTGCTTAATATGGTAACCCTGATGTTGTATATTTACTTTTATTTTCTTTTTTTAAATTGTATAAATTGTTTTATTCTATAGATATTAACTAAACTTTTGGCACAGATGTCAGTCATATACGAACCACATGATGAGATTTTTTTTCCTAATGCTATTTTGGCGAAAACTTTAGTTTTCAAATACCTGTTACATATCTTTTAATTATTTTCTATTATTTTAAGAAATAAATAATGATAAATAAAAAAAGTTTAGCTAGTAATTATAGAGCAAAACAATTTATATCATTTTAAAAAAGGTATTAAAACTAAATAAACAGTTTATACTAATAACCGGGTTAATAGCCCGGTATAAATTGTGAGGTATAAATTGAACCCTTTTTTCAATCGGGCCAATGTGATGTATATGACATCTGTGTCACTTTTTTTTAATTTATTGTTATTCCCTTTTTAAAAATATATATGGTAACTGGTATCCAAAAACGAGGTTTTAGCCAAATTGACATCCGAAAAAATCGCGCCAATGTGTTGTGTATATGACATGTGTGTCGACGTTTTTTACGCTGATAGTTAGCTTCTTGCCTTAAAGCTATATCATACTCGCATTCTCTTCAACCAGTAAGTACATGTTTTCTAGCCATTTTTTATAATAGAATTAATTCATTCTATAAATTGTTTTTAAACAGCAAACTATTTAAAAGTATTACATATACCAAAATAATAATATATATGTTTCATTTGGTTTAATTTTCAACCTTCGAATTCAAATAACTCTTTATGTAATGAATTTAACAATTAATTTTATTTGTTTACAATTTTTTGTTGCCACTTTACGGAAAATAAAATAAAATAAAACACAATATAATTCTTTTAATATGCGTAAGTGTCATCAGCGTAAATGATTTTGCCGGCATAAAGGAAATACATTTTATTTATTCAATTAATCATGATTCTATCTATAATTCTAAACTCTATGATTTATTTGTTCTTCTGAAAAGAAATCAATCTCTTCTGTTTCATTTCTTTTTTTAAAATGCGTCCGTAATAGAAAAACATGTAAAATAAATTAATTAAAATAATAATGTTTTAAAGGTTATTCCGTAAAAAAAAAAAATGTATTGTGCAAATCTATAGATCATAATTTATTTTTGTGTTTAATTTCAAGTTAAAATATTGAATAGTTTTTTCGTAAAGTGTACGACAAATTGTAATTTGAGTGGCCTAGTAGAGGATTCGCTTCGCTCATCCTAATAAATACATAAACTAATTAGCTTCTTGAGGGACGGTAGGATATATGTAAGAAAATACAAAAAATCAGACCTATTTATTACTTTTTTAATAAATCGCCCCTCAATGTGGATACGGGCCCCATGACTAATAATCACGGGTTTTACAGGGCAACAAGAAACCTAAGTTTATCGTATTAATTTAAGTAAAACACATGGCCTTTTTAACTGGTAACCCCCCTCGGGAGATGAGAAATTTCTATACATCTACGCACTTGGTCTCCAGAACTCATGATGTAAAGACTTGCGAAAAGATTTTGATATGTTTTAAATAAATCGTAATTAAAACTCATCCCCTTGAAGTCTGTCGTTTCATGAAAATGCGACAGTTCTTCATAGTCGGCAGTATGATACCTAGTGCGGGAAAATAATCTACGAAATATGAACATCATTAAAAATACCGGACCCACAAAGGAAAGCAAAGACAGTGGTCATTCTGACTCGAAACATCGAAAGAAGCCCTGAAAAGGAGCTAATGTCTCGTCATGAGTTATCATCCAGCAAACGTATTCCATATTGGAATACTTAAATGCTATTTTCTACCATTCGGTCGGGCTTTGCCGCATCCTAAGATCTTTGTCCTGGACACTGGATTTCTTCTTGAGCGGGACTATTCAACTATCGCCGTTGCCCCCTCCTCCCGTCTGTCGTGCCATGAATCATTTCGGCCGCAATTGACCACATGCACGGGGAGGAGCTTGCAATGTTTCCCACAAGCATTGCGGTATTTGATTGGCTTTTGGTGAACGCTTGTGGGATAAATTGAGAAGCTGATTAGCTAGAATCCATCGTGACGTTCTTTGACGTCAGAAATGCTAGTGGTCCATTTTGTTTGTGTTCATCTGGTTTCATCGAAGTGTGGTGCCGTATGTGTTTATTCTTCTATGGTGATAATGAGAGCAATGTTATCAGCAAAAATGTCGGGTACTTTGTGTTTTATTTCCAATAAAGTGTTTGAATGCAGTCATCGAGTCATCATGAAACGCGTAAATCTTTTCGATTTCAACAGTTCTGTTCGCTTTCAAGTGATTCATCAATAATCTTCAAATAGTGTTCCTGTAATCGCTTCGTTATTTATTGAAAGAAAAACTCGTGTTGCGTGAATTTATTCGACATCTATTACATGAGTATACTCAAGGGGTGGTACAGTGATTTATGATTAAAGGAATGTTTAATTTATAATATGTGAGCTCACAAGTGTACACTATTTTATTTATTTATTTATTTATTTGTTTATATTAGTGCGCATGTATTTTCCCTAATTCCTTGATTATAAAACTAATTGATTAAGGTAAGTAATATATCTCTAGTGTTATTGTTTTTATTACTTCTACAAACCATGGTTTTAAGTGTAATTATATTTTAAATTGAAAGAAAAAATGGATATCCATATTTACGTCTAATTCTTTTATATAATTAATTCTTTTTATTTATTTCATTTCATAATTCTATGCAGATGCTTGTATTATGTTGATATTATTATTATTATTTTTAAGGTCATTTAGAATTTGTTTATATTTAGATTTTAGGAAGTTGTCATAAAATTAATTTAAAATGGAAGCTATTAAAAAACAAAAAACTGTTCTTAAGGGAAAAATCACTCGCATAAAAAATATTATAAATCCCAAAATTGATAATGAAACTGTAACTCTTGAAGAGTTAGATTTATATGGTAAACAGGTTCAGGATATTGAAACCGAATTAAATAAACTCCATGAAAATGCCATTCTTCAGAGCGATGCATCGGAAACTGATCCTATAATTGATGAATATAATGAGATTGCACTTAAATTGGATAATTTAACCATAGCAATAAATACATCACGTAATAAGTTAACTAATAGTTTAAACATTCACGAGGGTGGTTCAGAAAGTCTAAATAAAACTACAGGTAATGTTTGTGTAAAAACTGTTAATCTTCCAAAATTTGAATTAAAACCTTTTCACGGAGAAGCTGATCAATGGCTTTCTTTTAAAGAGATTTTTCTTACAACTATAGATCAAAATTTGGAGTTGGGGGGCGTCCCAAAATTGCAATATCTACTGGCTAGTGTAAAGGGTCCTGCTCATAAATTAATTTCTGAATTTCCTCTCTCGGAAGCCAATTATAAAAATGCATGGGACACTCTCTGCGCTCGCTATGATAAAACTAGGGATTTAGCCATCGCACAAATAAGTTAGTTATACAATTTAAAAAACATGAAAAATTGCCCCTCTTCCTCTAAAGCTATTTTTGACATAATAGATACTTGTAATGAGTCACTTCGAATTCTAGAGTCTTTGAATTTGACTCAAAATGCTTTGGTGGATAACATGATAATTTATACTATAATTCAAAAACTAAGTGATAATCTAAAAGAACGATGGGAGCTCTCTCTTACTCATAATGATATGCCTAGTCTCACGGAATTTTTAAAATTTTTAGAGACTCATGCCAAAAGTATGCTAGCGTTGGAGAATCCAACTAAAATAGAGGTAAGAAATGTAAATTATTCCCGAAATTCTTCCGATAGATATAAATTCCCCAAAAGTCAAGAAAATACTAAATGCGGGGTTTGCCTCGAGTCGCATGCCACCCATGCCTGCAGAAAATTAACGAATATGTCCATAGATAACCGTTGGAGAACTGTCCAACTAAACAAACTATGTATCAATTGTCTGCGAGGTGGCCACTTTTCAAATAAATGTCCCTCCAAGATGAACTGTAAAAATTGCCATCGAAGACATCATACTTTACTCCATAAATATGATGTTCAGGGCAATGCAGGGAGAACAATGAATCCCGATTTGGCAACCCATAGTAATCAGTTTCAATCACAAAATGTCCATGAGTATTCCCCTGATCAAGGAATACCCCATAATGCTTTATAACGGTTTATAGTCCCGGGGTACCTCAGATATGGGAATTACGATAATCATACGTATTCAGAAACTTGTCATGAGGTTCAAATACCATTTTTATTGGATAGCGGAAGTACCCTTTCCCTTATTCCAGAAAACTTAGTTGCAGCTTTGGATATGACGTCTATTCAAAGCTGTCATCCTCTTAATGTTAATCAAACCCAAGGACAAGTTCAGATTTCTGAAAAACTTCACGTACCCCTCAAAATAGGAAATATCAGGCAAAATAGTACCTTATACCTAGTTAGGTCATTCTTGCCATATGCGATACTGGGAACTCCAGAATTACAAAAATTTCATATATCGATGGACTTTTACTCGAATATTCTGTCTCAGGATGGAGTCATTCTTAAGCATGATCAAAATATTTTCAATCAAATTTCTCAGGAAAACTCATTTAACCATACTTTAACTTTAACGGATGATATGAATTGCAAGAAGCCGCTTCGTTCTCCTTCCAAATCAAATCAAGAAATTTTGTCGCAACAAGGACAATGTTATCTTGATACTCAAATTCTCTCGGATTATGATGACAAAAGTTTTAGTCATTGTACTACTGAAGAGAAATCACAGTTGGAAGGGCTTCTAAGCGACTTCAAGGATATTTTTGCGCGCAAAAGATATGACGTAGGTAGAGTCAGATGGGAACCTCAGCGGGTAACTCTCACTTCGGAACTTCCTATCTCGCTTCGACCTTATCCTTACCGTGCATCTCCTAGGGACAATGAAGAAATTCAAAAACAAATACAAGAATTACTGGAAGCTAAACTTATTAAAGAGTCCTGCAGTCTTTATTCCTCTCCCGTCACTCTGGCATATAAAAAAGGAGAAGGTAAAACGCGTCTCTGTATTGATTACAGAAAAATCAATGCCATTTGTAAGACTGACTCGGAACCATTGCCCCGTATAGATTGGCTTTTGGACAGACTTGTCAATGCCAAATATTTTTCCACGCTAGATTTAGCCTCTGGCTACTGGCATATCCCACTTCATCCTTCAGACACAGAGAAGTTGGCCTTTGCAACCAATCAAGGTCTTTATGAGTGGTTGGTTCTTCCTTTTGGCTATAAAAATGCCCCAGCTCAATTTGCTAGAGCTCTTCGAAGAATCCTAGATAAACATAAAGTTAATTTTGCTACCAATTATTTTGATGATTTTATAGTTTATTCCGATTCCTATGCCGAGCATATGGATCACCTTAAAACTATATTTAACATTTGCCGTCAAGAAAATCTAAAATTAAAATTTTCCAAATGTAATTTTGCTAAATCTCAAATTGACTTCCTCGGTTATGAAATTAGTAACGGCCAAATAAAACCAGACAATGCTAACACCGAAACTATTAAAAAATTAATCCCACCAAAAAACGTTAAAGAATTGCAAAGGTTCCTTGGTTCTGTAAACGTATACCACAAATTCATAGACAAGTATGCTAAAATTAGAGCCCCTCTAAATAAATTGTTAAAGAAAGATACTTCTTGGGAATGGTCAGATGCCTGTCAACAATCATTTGAATTGCTTAAAAACGCATTAATTTCTAGGCCGATTATAAAATTATTCAATCCTAACCTCCCATGCCATGTCTATACTGATGCCTCAAAGGAAGCCGTAGGTGCTGTCTTAAAACAAATGGATGAAAAAGGGAACTTGCATCCCATTGCGTTCCACTCGAGACAATTAAGGCCCTACGAGCAAAATTACGCTATCACAGAACTGGAATGTCTAGCAATAATCGATGCCCTTGACAAATTCCATTATTACCTTCACGGAAAACCTTTTACAATACATACTGACCATGCCTCCTTAGTATGGCTTAAGAAGGTGAAGCATTTAACAGGTAGGTTATTCAGATGGTCATTAAAATTAAGTATGTATGATTATACTGTAAAATATAACAAAGGATCCACCAATTTTGAAGCAGACATGCTTTCAAGAAATCCCACTTTTTCTGTAAATCCCCATATTCATTTATTAACGTCAGATGAAATTAAAGAACACCAACAATTAGATAATATAACAGGGCCTAAATTTCAAAAAGTTAATGACATTGTAATAATTCGCAAAAAGGGTTTTCAAAAAATTGTAGTACCATTCTCCTTGAGAGAGAAATTACTAATAAATACCCATACAGAATTTGGCCATCCCGGAATCCAAAAAATGTTAAATTTAATTTCCCCACAATACTATTGGAGCAGCATGACCCACGATATCACACAATTTGTCAAGCATTGTGAGGTCTGCCAACTCAACAAAAAATCACACCAACCAAAATTTGGTCTTCTGGAGGCATTAACACCTGCAGAACTACCTTTCGATATAATATCATTAGATTCAGTAGGAGGTTTTAACTATTATAATTCATCTAAAAGGTATATGCACATAGCTATTGATCACGCTACTCGTTATGTTTGGGGTTTTGCATCTAAAAATGTTACAACTGCAGTCTACATTAATATTCTAAAACAGATTTTTAATATTCAACTTCCCAAGAAAATTTTAACGGATAGAAATCCTGCGTTTACAGCGTCTAAACTTCGTAAATGGGTACATAAACAGAATGTAAAAAAATTACTTACTTCTTCTCATAGACCACAGTGTAATGGGAAAAATGAGCGTGTGAATCAGTCAATTTGCACCCGACTAAGACTTAAAGTAAATTATACCCCTTCAAACGTTCCATGGCCCAAAATTCTGCAGGAAGTAATTAATGAGTACAATAACACACCTCATTCAGTAACAAAGTACCCTCCTGCATACTTAATGTTCGGCCAATTACCTTATCCATCAGTATTAGGCAATGAAAATTATTACCCCCCTGTAGAGGAAGCCAGAAAAGAGGCTTTCCAAAGAACAAGTGAACATCACTTGAAAAATAAAGTCAGGTATGATTTAAAGTTTGTGGAAGCGCCTTTTAAACCTGGTGACCTTGTCATAGTGGAAGAATTTCACTATCCGAATACTCGGAAGTTAAGTCCGCCTTTTTCTGGTCCATATCAAATTATGGAAAAATTATCCAATGTAAGTTTCAAAATAAATAAGCCTAACTGGCTTACAAAAAAGGATTATGAAGTAATACACGCTTCCAAACTAAGATACTTTTTTCCTAGTAATCAATTTAAACTACTTACACCAACAAACTGAAATAGTTGGTATCATATGAACTGATATTATATTATATCAGATCTCGGTTTGCATTATTATGAATATTTGGAATTTTAATTACCTTTTTGATTTATTATGAATATTTGAAATTTAAATTATTTTTGCATTATTGTGAACATTGTGTTATGTGTAAAAGTACTATTTCTTGAACTATGTCAGGACAGTTCCATACGAATTTGAAAATGTAAATAACATTGGACTTTTCAGAATCCATCTACAACATATTTCTTATTTTGATTATCTTAGTCTATGTATAATATTTACTGAGTGTTTTGCATTTATTAATACAATTGTTTTTATCATGTTCAATGACGTATAGTGGTACATTTTATAACAGTGTTGTTTTTAGATATGATATTTGTACATTTTTATTATTGTTATACTATTATTTGTTAAGTATACGAAAGAAATAACTCATCTCCCATTAGCTCACTTAATGTAAAAATTGTTTACCCTTTTCAGGTGAGTATCATGGATGGAAGCCGGCCCATCCCCGGAGACTTGTCTGGAAGGGGGGGAAATTGTAAGAAAATACAAAAAATCAGACCTATTTATTACTTTTTTAATAAATCGCCCCTCAATGTGGATACGGGCCCCATGACTAATAATCACGGGTTTTACAGGGCAACAAGAAACGTAAGTTTATCGTATTAAATTAAGTAAAACACATGGCCTTTTTAACTGGTAACCCCCCTCGGGAGATGAGAAATTTCTATACATCTACGCACTTGGTTTCCAGAACTCATGATGTAAAGACTTGCGAAAAGATTTTGATATGTTTTAAATAAATCGTAATTAAAACTCATCCCCTTGAAGTCTGTCGTTTCATGAAAATGCGACATATATATATTACCCCCTTTTACGATTAACGAAGATTTGCACCAGAAAAATTTTATTAAGTTTTTCTTTTCTAACTTTGGCGGAAAAAAGTCATGAAATTTCTTTTCCTTATTTAACCATAATTTTTTTCCAAATATCCGGTGGGAGTTCAGAATTACACAAACGCAATCGCTTTAGCCCTCAAAGGGTTAAGGGGTTAGGAACAAGCCCAAACGAATATGGAGTGGAGGTGTCATTGATGGATAGACGAGGCACTAAAAAAGCGGATTTCAAATGCATGGGACTTTATATATACTTATTCAGAACAATTCTGACATAAATGGAAGAAAGAAAGTTATTTCAAAGATTTAAAGTCCTGGAGAAAGTAAGGAAAAGTGAAAAATCGGAATCTCGTTAATTCCAATTAAACGAAGTCACGTGATAATGAGTTCGAGTAAATGGAAATTTTTAACGTTATTCTGCTATTGAAAATTTTGTAAATTCATGTTTAGTTCGAATTAAGCGAAAATTCGATTTATCCTATTTCGAATTAACGAGAGTCAACTGTATTTTAAACATATTCGTGATAATATATATATTTTTCAAAGAAAATGATCATTTTTCTTTATGACGTCACTTTTGCTCAATGATGCATTTCGTCAATAGATGATATGCAAATGACATTTTGCACCCAAAAGAAAATTTACTTCTCACCTTGTTGGAGGCAGAAAATAACAATTTTCGCAGAATTAGTAATTTATAACATTATTTTCTACATTTAACACAATATATTATAACTACATGAAAATTAAGAGCATTTCAACATAATTTTAGCAATTAAGTTTGTATTTTTCCCATAGGAAGTCGAGTTGTTACACAAAAAAGCAGTTTGTTCAAAAAAAAAAAAAAAAAAAAAAAAAAAAAAAAAAGCACATTATCAATACCGTCCCAAATTCATTATCGGCAGAATGAAAAAGCATCGAAGTGTAACAGTTTTTATAAAGAACATTGTATTTTTTTAGTCATTTTCCGTTCACATTTTTTTTTAAGTTAGTTTTAATTGTATTGAGGAAACGACATCATAAAAAATAAAATCAATAAAGATAAATTAATTCAATTATTTTACTGCAACAATGGAAATGAAACAGTTTCCCACCATTTTGAAAAAAAAAAAAAAAAAAAAAAAAAAAAAAAAAAAAAAAGTTTTAAAATTAAATATAAAAATTGGAATTTTTTAAAAAGTAGTTAGTGCTGGCCTATCTACAGCTGAACATCTTTCATTTAAAAATGCTATTAGTAAAACTGATCCAGTATAAAGACCAGGGAAGATGACTAAAAAAACAGTTTTTTTTTTTTTTTTTTTTTTTTTTTTTAATATATAGATTTAAACAATTGCAATTTTATCTCTATAGGATTATAGAAAGTCGGCATTTTAGTAGTTTACGAACATTTCTAATTTTCAATACTCAACGAAAATTTGGCAATACGAATGTCCAGCTCATTTTTTGTGTCGATACAATAAATATTGTAGACGCTATCGTGTTCGCAAAAGTATAATTTTTGCAGAAAAGCTAAAGCTGTGCTCCGACAACAAAAAATAAAAGAATAAAACAAGTATTTCTTGTTGAAACTTCTTGTGCTATATAATTTTAACATTATAGGCATAAAAATCTATTGTCAGCTGGGTCAGGTCCAGCCGAGAGGATTATTATTATTATTGCAAAGGCTAGGCCAAACTTTTAGTTTTTATACTGGACTTGGTCAATAATTTTTTGCATGACCCAAGCTCGACATGGAGCAGTTTTGGCCGAATTTTGAATTTTTAAACCAAGCTTAAGGTAAAATTGTGTACTGATTACACTCAGTCCGAAATTTCTTCCCGTGCAGACCTTTTATTCATATTTGTTAATGAAATAATTGTACATAAAAAGAAGGGAAAAAAATTAATCTAACGAGCACGAGAGATATGTTTTCAACATTCAATGGTACTAAAAATTTAATTTTATAATTTTGTTTTTATCCATCTATACAAAATGGTGATGATGTAATAATTAGAATTATATCTTTAGTTTTCATTTATATGTACAAATAAGTATAGACACTATCTCGGAGGAATCATGTTGATCACCTATACAGTAAAACCTCCATAACGGACACTCCCGAATAGCAGACACCTCTATTTAACAGGCATTGTTCCGATCCCCACTCCCAAAACCTAAATTTTTGTATGTTTAACCTCTGAATAACGGACATTCCGAATAGCGGACACTATGTTCGGCGATAAAGAATGAAAAATAATTTTTTAAAGAGAAAAAAATAAAAATAAATAAAAAAGACTCTAAATCTATCAGGGCAATGTGTCATAAACTTTGTGATCACAAATAAATGTAGATCGTGGTCTGGGGAAAATCACCCCTCAACGTTCAGTGTTGAATTCAGGGGGGTGCCCGGGTGGAACATCTCCCAGAGCATTGTAAAGTTCCCCTGGAAGGTTTGAGATTTTGTGTTTTTAATGGTCAAAAAATACAAACCCCCTTTTCTGTCCGGAATTCTATAATGTCTAATAATGTCACATTGAAAAACAAATTACATGTAATCGCAAGCAAAAGTAACCTTTTGCAGTAGATTTTTTTCATAAGAATGTAATAAACGGTGGATGAAGGTGTGCACAATTTTATTTCAGTTTTATTGTTTAAAAATAATTCTAATTTTTTATTAATCATATGATATAGGTTATAGGACATACAAAAGTCAATTCATCACACATAAGTGATGAGTTACTTAGTGATTTTTGTATCTTTGAGGTTTTCCCAATAGCACACATCTCCGAATAGTGGATAATTTCTGCGTTCCCAAGGTGTCCATTATTTAGAGGTTTTACTGCATTTTGAAGTTAAATAACATTTTATTTGTCACTAATTTTGAAAAAAAAAAAAAAAAAGTTTAACTATTCATCCTAAGTAACTTAAAATAATTAAACACAATGAGAAAGAATAACAAAATTTATTTTGTCATGATATTTCTGCTTCTCGGAGATTAGGTAAATTCATCATGATTAGGTAAACACAATAGAGCTGTTTTCTTTCCTGTAAAATACAATCTAAAATTTTTATTAATAAAAACAAATATACATTTTATTATTATCTACTCTCTTCTATATAATCATTCTATGTACCGTATTTTCAGGTGTATAGTCCGCGGCTTATACAAGAAAGAAACCTTCTAAAAAACCGCTGCGGCTTATACGCGGTACGGGTTATACAAAGATTTTTTTTTTAGAAAATTGGAAATCGTGGTATTTTTTCTACAACTTTTAAACTTCAAAAAATTTGAAAGAAACATCAAAATTTTTAATTTTTTTTCGCTATGCCGCAAAATTTAGTCTCCCATGTTTGTAAAGGCTTTTTTTACTGCTTAAATTCAGTTATTTCTGGGTTTAAAAGAACTGTCGCAACTATCACCAAGTATTGCACTGATAGATCTATAATAGCTACCGTATATACTCGCGTATAAGTCGTGAAATTTTGGACAAAAAAAGAACTTCAAAGTGGGGGGGTCGACTTATACGCGAGACCTGAAAAAGAAAAAAATCTATAAATAAAATATCAGAAAATAATTTGCTAGCGAATCAGTGCTGCAGCACCGCATTGTGTTTGTAGAGTACAAAATCCAAAATCTGGAACCCTTCCAACCTCGACAATTCTGAATTTAATTTCATTTAAAATTTTGTTTATTTTTAAAAAAATAATAATCTATCCTACCCTGTTGCAAAGAAAAAAAAAAGTGTGTGATTTAGGTCATTTCGAAACGATTCAGAGCCATCTTTTCCGAAACGAATTCAAGGAATCGTTCCTTTACAGAGTCGTTTCATTTCGGAACGAGTTTAAGGAATCGAACTTTTCCGGAGTCGTTTCATTTCAGATAGAGTCCGAGGAATCGTTCCTTTTCGGTTTTGGTACCCAACCCTGTTGCAAAGAACAAAAAAAAGTGCGTGATTTATGTCATTTCAGAATGATTCAGAGCAGTCAGTCTTTTCGAAACGATTCCGAGGAATCGTTCCTTTACAGAAATCTTCATTTCGGAGCGAGTTCAAGGAATCGAACTTTTCCGGAGTCGTTTCATTTCAGATAGTCCGAAGCATGAATCTCGAAGAATCGTTCCTTTTCAATGTTGGTGCATTTGGGATTGATTCCGAGGATTCGATCCTTTTGGGAACCAATGACCTAAGATACGTATACATTTTATGTCCGAAATTTTGAATTTCTCACTGTTTTTTTTTTTGGAAAAATTCAGAAAAAAACATTACGCTTGTTTAAAAAAAAAAAAAAAAAAAAAAAAAAAATGCGCGTAAACGCCGCATCGCTTGACATTTTATCTTAAAACACATAAACACCGCGGCGTTTCTTTCGAAAATTACGGTACTGATAATCTTAAGTTTTTTGCCGAATTACTGTAGGTATTATGCATCAAGAAAAATTTTGGTAAATTTGTGTTAAAAATTACGACTAATGGCTTCTAGTTTCGAACCCTGATCGAAATATACGTTCGTAAATGGTATATAGCCCGCGGACTATACACCGATGCATCTCCGCGGGTTATACACACGAACTTTTTTACTGCACTGCTCGATTTAGGGGTGCGGGCTATACACCCGAAAATACGGTACAAGAGAATATTAACCAAAACAAAATACTGTCGTCAGATAATGTCTTTGGAAAAGATATATACATGTAGCTTTCTTAATCTATTGTAAAGACTTCTACCGGTAAAGACTCTCTTAGAAAAAAAAATGTAATTACCTCAGAATATACAATTGAGTATTTCCTATTCCTGCTTCAGGCAATATCAAGACAAGGATGCAGATCATAATGAATAAATCTCACATCTGACATGTTTGTAGTTATTAAGAAAATTTCTCATTTTGTAATTTGAATAAATACTTATTGATACTCAAAAATGTGTATATTTTTTTTTTTTCATCTGAAACATAGTTGTGCTCAAACCTTTTTGTAAAAATCGTAACAACCAACCTATTTAAAGAAAAGAAAATCATTAAGGTTGAAAACAGAAATTCATGAATAACCTGACTTGATGCAGGACTCTATTCAATGATCCCAAAGTGTCCACTATTCGAAGGTTTTACTATACTTGAGTACTAACCTCCTTGGTCCTGAGACAAATATTACAATTAACAACAAAAAATTTTTTTTTAAATTCCTATAAAACATTTCCAAAGATGTACCAGCCTGTACATCAATGCTTATGATATGCATGCATTTATTAAAAATGTATAAAAATAATTTTAATAATTCTAGAAGTATTTAAAGACTGTTCTTTAGCGTCTCCCACAGATGTCATCAGGACTGAGGAAGTTATAGAATGAATTTTATAAAAATTTGAATATGAAAGATTTGTTCTTTTTTCTATAAAAAACATAAAATTGGTAACAGAGATTTAATTATAGATTACTTTTCATAATTATATTAAAACATAATTTATTAACATATCTATTTACATGGCTTGGAGACTTAAAAAAATCAAAAAATTTTATATCGAAAAATCTTCTAAATAGAATCACATAGACAAAAAAATCATTAAATTCTTTTTTTACACGGTCTGTCATCTCTTGCAAATGTATTATTTATTTTCAAACAGATTATTATATACATTCTGCACTGATCAAGAAATTCTTTCCATTTTATACTACACAGGATTTCATGATACACAGATTCCCATAACAGATTTTATATACTGTATATCGACCCCTCCCCCTAGAAATGTACGTGTATTACTATTCTTTTAAGATATTTTTTAGGTCTATCTATCTATCACTTTTTTATGGAAACGATAGCTTCAACAATTCTGCTCAAAACTCTTCCAAACTGATACATAAAAATCAAGGGGTATCAAGTTCATTAATGGGCAAAATCGGACCAAGGGGGTAGAAATAGGGAGGGGTTTTTGAAAATCAAAAAAAAATCCCATAATTAACTTCCTAGTTAAAATAGATATCGAATCAGTTTAAAGTTTATATTATTTCTAAAAAATGGGCCAAAAGTTTATGCATGACAGATTTTTGATAAAATTAAAAATGGGCGAAAAAAATAGGGTTTTTGGGAGAAAAGAATTCATAACTTCATCAATTCTCAAGATATCAAATTCAAATAAATTTATTATAAATTTTCTTAATATTATCTAAAACTTTCGTATTTACAAGCTTTTGATAAAAGCAACTCTTACTGCAAAAATAATAATAATAATAATAATAATAATAAATTTTATAAAAACTAAAACAAAAAGAGGGTGGAAGAAAAAAAAAATCCATAACTTTGCCACTTCTTAAGATATTAAATCTTATTAAATTTACTATACATCTTCTCAATAATATCTACACCTTTTATATTGACAAGCTTTTGATAAGACCAATTCTTATAGCAAAAATAAATTAAACAAAAATGGAAGTAGAAGAAAAAATCTCAAATCCGAACTGCTTATATTCTGACTCATTTTTAAATTTATTTTACTCTCAAACGCATCCAATAGACAAGCTCTCTTATTTAGGAGCTATGTAATAAGAATTTATAAGAAGAATAAAACGCAGAAACAAATATAGGCGTGGTTTGGCCTGAGCCACCAAAGAAAACAAAACCCTGAGCACAATAAATAAAAAATAAAAAAAACTGATGATCAGATTCAATCAGTCCTGAGTCCGTGTAGACCTCTGAATGAGAAATAAATTTGAATGGGAAAAATGTGTTCTTAGCAGCTGTAATATTTGTAAATTAATTATAAAAAAATGAGTTTGAATTGTAAATTTCATTTGGTTATTTAGATGATTGAATTGTTGTTAGAGAGTGAAAAAAATCTAGATTGACTTTCCTTTCAAAAAATATTTTGATTAATGTCTTAATTTTTTCATATATGTTTAATATGTCTTTATATTGCATTCAAGGCTAAGCTTTTGTCTATTTGTACTCTGATTTTAACTAAAATTTGTACTCTGATTCAAATACCAGAAAAGTTTACAATTTGCACAACTCTTAGGTCAAATTTCCCGTAAGTCCTACATAGAAGATGTGGGCGGGAAAAGCACAATGACACTAAACTTTGAAATTACTTATAACAGAAGGGATAATTAGAGCGGATATCTGTAAGAATGCTGTGGTTAGATTCCAGAAGTGTGTTAATTAATCCATTAACATTAGAATAAAACAATATTTATTCAAGCAGAGAAACTCATAAACAACACTATATAAAGAAAATAGTTTTATTTTAAGTGTTCAAACAAAAAGTAAATTATTTTACAATCAAACAAAAAACTTTTATATAAAAATACAATTTTTAACAACAATAAAAAAAGAAAGAAATGACTTTTTCATGAGCATGCACTATATCATGATATATATATTTATTTATTTTATTTTATTTATTTATTTATTTATTTTTATTTTTTTTTTTTTTTGTTAATCGCTATTTTTGGAATATTATTTAATCAAATTCTGTCTCAAGATTTTCAGTATTGCAAGTTTTCATAAGATTTCTTGTTTTCACCTTTTATTATTATTATTATAATTTCTTTATACTTAAGAGTTGTTAATCATAAATTTGCAGTTCCAAAAAATAGAATGATAGTAGATTTAGAATTGTTAAAAAAAAAATTTTAAAAACCCAATGATTTCTTAGAAAAATCCCTTCAAAAACCCATGTAAAATAAAATCTTGATAATTTTATAGCAAATACCCTCACTTTAAAATCATCCAGCTCAATTGCTAAAAATATTTAAATAAAAAAATAATAAAGTAAAAAATAGGTGGATATTCTATCTTCCTAACAGTATCTCCAAATCATTAAAATTGAATTTTCAAGAAATTTTACAACAAAAATTGATTTTAGAATTCTGTAACTTATGCAAATTACAATTGATTTATTATAACAAGCAATGTAACTATCAAGTAGGCATTTCAGATTTTTTTAATGAAATAAAATAGATATTTTTAAAGAAATATACTTCTGCAATTATCAATCAATATTTACAAGCTAAAAGAAAAAAAAAAGGTGCAAATTTCTTCAAGAAATTTCTTTTAGGATATGCCTTTAAAATATATACAATATAATTTCAAAAAACCAGCACTATTAAGACTGATACTATGTTGGATTTTTGAAAATTCCAAATTTTTGTTGGAATGTCAAAAATAGTATCTAGGAATTTCAAAAGTAGTATTATATTCTTGATATTGCCTTTAGCCAAAATTTAATTCATTATTAAGTGATAATTATGTAAGAAAAAGAGAAAATTAAATAGAAAAAAAAACTTACTTTAATAGATAGCCATGTAGCAAAAAATCGAATAAAGAGTGAAATGATACATTCTCTTGTAATTTCGGAAACATCATTATCAAGCTTATTTGCTTAAAATTTTTTTGAAGTTCTTTAACTTTTTTTTCTTTTTTTTTTTTATACAAATGAAGAACTTCTATTGCTAAAATACAGTTTTGTTTCTTTAAAGCATATATTGATTCTCCAGTCAAATTTATGCATTTTTCTAGAGACACTTTTTTTCCCCCCAGTTGTTCATCCTCATTTTCTAAGCTGCTATTAGCATTATCAGCAGTTCTATTTAGTGCAGCATTAGTGATCTCATTATCCATTAAATTGTTTCTTTTTGATGCAGTCTCATCAATGTTTAGCAAATTACCTATATGCCATTTTTCAACAGCGAATGCTTTTTCAGGTTTTGTATGTTCAATCAGCTCAAAAAATTTGGCCTTTTCATGGGAAATGTGACAGTCTGAAAGTTCTTCCTCATCACTGATGTTGCCATTGCCAAAAAAATTTTTGGAGTATCCATTGTGCCATGCATTCACCAACTTGTTTCCAATGTTGTTCTCGTTGCTGAGCAACAGTGCATCTTTTAAAAAATTTGCTCAGAAAATAATTGCCTCTGACAAATTTTTAAAAAGTCAAGTATTCTTTTTTTGCAATTTTACTTTCAATCTTGAATTTTTAAATTGATAAAGAATTGCTATCTTTTTCCATAGCTTGAACGTATAAAAGAAAAAAGAAAGGAAAAAGATGGTTATAATGCAGGATTTTTGAAGTTCCCGGATTTCATAATGCTGGATTTTTGAAGTCATACTGTATATGAAGCAAAGGCTAAAATAGTATCTCACCTACACATACTTATATGTTTTATTATTATTATTAAGTGGAGAGAGGAACAATCAATATTCAAAACAAAACAATTTTCATGAATTATAAAGAGGATAAAACATTTTCTAAAATTGCACTAACAGCTATGTGTTTAATAAAAAAAAAAAGAAATCTACTTAAAAAATAAATACAGTTAAACCCTTTCATCCGAACTAGTTAGCAGCAGTGCATTTTCAGATTACAAAAAAAAATTGATTACCTGAACTTTCAATAAAAATAGAAGAAAAAAAACGATGTGTGTGATTCAATGTAGGCTATAAGTGCACAGCAGTACTACTACCTTTATAATTCAGTTATATACAGATGAAGAAACCACCTATTTAATTCAGAATGTGTCACAAGATTACTCTGACCTAGTAGAAATCAATGTCAGAGAATGTTCTCATTTCCTATTTTGAAACTGCAAATACAATAGAAATAGTACTGCAATATACAGAGCTGAGTGAAAATGTGACATCAATAGACATTATGTTTATGAGATGTTGCCATGCTATTGCTTTGTTGTCAAGAATAACATCACTTTGTCAGACAAATTTCCTCCCTCCAAAATATCGTAAATGTTTATGTGATGCATTAATGCAGTGTGTGCATTTAATAAATGCAAACATGAATTTTGAATAACTGCATTAGTTTCTACAATGTAAACAAAATTATGCATGATAAAAAAGTACTTTTTTTGTTTTATTTCAATATTTTATGATAATCTGTTAAAATATAATTTTTGAAAATAAAATTGGTTCAGATTAACTGGAACTTTAGATTAGGAAAATTCAAATTAATAGGGTTCTACTATACAATTTTTGAACAACAAAAAATTATATTAAATTAAAAAAAATAATAATAAATACTGCAGTGACTTGCTTCTTATAACTTCTTGAAGATTTTACAATCAGAAATAAAATAATAACATAAAATCAGAGCTCTACAAATAATTTTTCATACAAAAAATTAGTAACATAAAGGACGGAAAAATAAGACTAGATTTTAATGCCAGTTTAAAATAATAAATATCAAAACAGAATAAAAATGTAAAAACAATTTTGAATGATTTAGACAAAACCAGTGGCACATAATTAAAACTGCAACAGTTTCATATTAATACAAAAATATTTATAAAATACAAACAACAATAAAATGTTTGAGTACACCAAAGCACACAAAATACTATCTGACATATGTAATATAAATTTAATTCGTGTATATTAGCAAAAATAGTAAAGATTTTTTAAAAAGGTTATAAACAAAGAAAACATTATTCTGAATTTAAAAAATAATTATAATAATGAATGATTAAATAAATGACATATTTTAACAATATATGAACATATTACATGTGATAAAATGCATTAAAATGAGCAATATATATATAAAGCACTTTATCTTTCAAATGTATGGCTTTCAAATTACTATTAAATTTAGAAACATAAAATAATTAGTATAAATATATAAGAATTTTATTATATTAATCATTATTTAACATTATCTTAATACCGACAGAATGTGACATCAAGATAAAATAATAATAAAAATAATACAAACTTTATAAAAAGTTTTTTGACCAGTCTCTGTAATAAAATTTGAAACAACTGAGCAAATGTGTAAAACAAACAAAAAAGGAGACATTAAAATATATACACCCTTGAAGATAAAATGTGAAAAGCTATCTACTATTTTAATTCGATAATATAAATTAATTAAACCTATTAGTATGCTGGCAATAAATAATAAAGTAATCCTACTGCATTTATAAATATTTATTTATTTACCTACTTAAACATCTAATTCTGGATTAAATACAAAGAAAATAGATATTATGGAAACTCAGAAACAGATGTTATGAGAAGTAATTGATGCTAAGTCTCAAGCTTGGTTTTGAAAGAAATAATAACCTATTGCTTATCAGATGTTAAATTAGTAATTCAAAAAATTTAACTACATAACCATTTTTCATTTGTTTTTATTCTATTTTCATTATTTGGTCATTAAAATATATTTTACAAAACTTTAGATTTTACTTTTTTTCCCAATTAAAACAAATGACAGAATTACAGAAAAGGCTTAATTTACATTTCAAAAACATTTAAAAAACATTAGGCTTGTTATTGAGATATTGTGTTTCTGCATAACTTGGTATAGAAGAATTCTGATAAGTTCCTAGGGGAGGGGGGGGGAGGCTTTCAGACAAGTAGATTAAAAAAAAAAAAAAACTCCTAACAGAATAATAAGCCTTTTAAGTGTCTGAGAGCTTTCTTGCATTTTCATAAAAATATTCATAAAACCAATGTTAATTTAAATTTTCTTTTTCCTGTTATTTTCTAAAACACATCTCATATATCTTTATTTTACATATTACCTTAAATTACAAATACATTTAAAATATTTTTTGTCTACAGCCAATTTAAGATATTTTTGCAAAACAGAAAAATATGTTCAAACAGATTAGAGCAGCCATACTCAACTTTTCATTCTCACGGCCGCAAACATACATTTCCGACTTCATGCAGGCTGCAAATTTAAGTTTCCAACTTTAGGCAAGAACCAATATGCTTATAAAAGAGTTTAAAAAACAGTAATTAAAATGACATAAGTAGTATAACACTGCAACATAACAAAGTTATTATTACCACTAGGATTGGATGTTTCTTGGGCAAAAAAAAAAAAAAAAAAAAAAAAAAAAAAAAAAAAATTGAACTTCTCTCTTTACAAATAATAAACTTTGTAGTATATTTCTGTAGTAAATGCTGTAGAAATATAGTTGTAATTAAATTGAATATAAAAATGATTATTGTTAAAAATTTAAAAAAGCTTATAAATCACAACAGAACAAATACGGCTACATGCAAAAAGAACTTTTGTTGAAGGAAAAAGGCTTTTAAAATAATTTTAGTTAGTTATAAATAACAGAACAGATTTTATCTTCCCATGAAAATATATAAAGCAATATTGGAGATCTTAAATACTTTTCCGTGCACATTTCAATTAATTGTACAAATGTCTCGGGCCACACATAAAATATTGGTAGGCCACAGGTTGAGTATGGCTGGATCAGAGGATTTAAAAAGATTGTACCCATTATAACTATCAAACATTCTTATTCATTCAAAAGACCAGTTCAGTTAAACATTTTGATGATGAATGTATCAATCTGACAAATAGATTCAAAAGAAAAACCTTACAATACGTCTAAATTGACACATAATCAATTAGGTAACTGCTATGAAATATAACTCATTTTAAACTCCATGTTAAAATTCATTAAAACCGAATGGAAAGATTGAAAAAATTATAAAACATTTTCTTGGTAGAAAATCAGTACTAATATATAAGTTACTAGAAGATTCTAAGAAAAAATATTAAATGTATTTTAAAATATACTAATGTTGTATCGACTAAAAATACAAGAATCTTAAAAATAATTTTTCAATGCACAAAAATTCAAAATGAAGTATTTCTTTATCATTTTATTTACCTTAATCCTTTGTGGCTCAAACGACTTTTGTTGATAAAATATTGACATAATCAATTCACACTAGAATTTGAGACCAAGCTTTTTTTTTTTTTTTTTTCTTTTTTTTGGGATAAGAAAAGCTTGTTTTTGTCATGTAAAATATAAAAGGCGAAAATTCATTTTAAAATACTGGTGTTATTGTGGCATTTGAGAGTTAAAATTAAGTGGGACAGAATTTAACCCATCATGCCGGAAAGAATTAAAATAGGAAGACGGGATTTCATACCTTTAAAAAACTGGACAACAGAAAAATAAATTCAGTATCTCAGTACCTTGGTTGGAATGGAATAAATAACTTCAAAGTCAAATAGATGGAACAATTTTACTTCAAAGGAATCATGATTGTTAATTCCCATTCTTTAATTATAAGACCATTTTTCTTCCTTTTTTATTTAATCTTGGAGCACAATTGAAAATATTTTAGTGTTTTCATTTACTTTAGCAGGACCAAACATCATTTGATATCATTAAAAAGAGGAAGAAGGAGAGATAATAAATAACTATAGTAATAAATTTAATAATATTTTGCAATTCTAAGATCAATGTACCAAAATGTAAACATTTATAGCAGATCATTAATAACTCTTCAAGGATCTTTCATTGCAGTTAACATAACATTAACTCTAATATCTAACAAAATAAGTAACTTTCACATAATTTATTTTTAACATAATTAACAAAATTTTGAGATTTGAAACAAACTATTTTAAATACATTTGTATAAGTCCATATATAACAAGAATATATGTGTATATGATAGTGTATACATTTATTAAAACTCTAGTTCACATCTTAAAAAATTAAGATTTCTTTTCTATCACAAAAAAGTTTATGCTCTAAAACATGGAATCTGGTCACCTTTTCAACTTATCACCATCTTCTATTAAATTAATTAGTCTCTGTCTTCCTTTTTTGTTTAGTTGAGGTATGCAATTCACTAAACCAATCAATTGACGATTAGTATATTCCTATAAATACATCAAATATGTTACTTAAACATACAAGCAAAATGCAAAAAACATAAAAGAAAAAATATAAGGTATTTTACTATATACAGTCGACACTGGTTATAATGTACCTGGGATATAACATACGCAGAAACTTGGCCTCAAATGAAATCCTATATAAGTACAGTTAAACCACGTTAACATGAACACACTTAACATAAATTATTTTTAACGTGAACTATTTTCACAATCCCCTATAAAAACGAATACAAAGATTTTATACTGATAACATGAATTACTGTTAAGATGAACAAAATTTTGATTCCCTTTGAGGTTCATGTTAATGAGGTTCGACTGTATTTATTAACAATTTTGGCTATAACAGACTCAGTAAAAGCCTTAATCTGATTATAACATACTTTTTAGACTCGAAAGATAAATAAAACTTGAATGTCAACCTAGCATTTCTGGTTTACAAATAAGCAAACTATCTTCGATGTTTATCCCAGTGAGTTCTATGGCTAGGTTTACTCCTTCCGTCAAATATTGTCTTTTAAGAACAATTATCAACCTTTTTTCTACAATCATTTGTGGTTATTGACAAAAAGGTCGGGGAGACTCTACTGGAAAGTCTGTCAGAAGTAAAGTACTACATAAGCCAAAAATCAGTACTACCAGTGGCTGATTCATAGGTTTATCACTATGTTTGTCCTATAATCAAAGGTGTGAAAACTTGGAGAACTGAGTATAGCAAAACACAATGATAAACCTATGAGTCTGGTGGTATTAATTTTTGGATTATGCTTTACTTCACTTATGGCAGACATGGATAATTAGATTCCTCTATTTCTACTTTTCTATAAAATAAGCAGTCTTTTCTTGTTCTTGATAACATAAATTTTTGTGCACTTGGACTATACAAAAAAGAGCACTGACAGTTAAAGGATACGTCTATTTAAATCTTTAAGTTTTTAATAGATATAAACTGTCAGCTTTTTTGTTGCGGTGAGGCAGTGTCTTTCATTTTTAATTGCACTTCAAATATGCAGAAGAATTACTCTATAGAACGAAAGATACTGATTTATTTCATCCTATTGTTGAATCTCTCCAACCATTTGTTATCAACCACAAAGTGTTGGCAAAAAAAGGGGATATTGTACTCCAAGATGAAGGAAACTAAAAAATTTGTAAACTCTGTCCTTAGTCACTTTTCTTGGAAGACATGCATTCTAACTTGACATATGAAAATATAAATTTTACTGTATCATGTAATCAAATAAAACAACAAAAAATATCAAATTATTTTTTGTAAAATAAACATGTAAATAGTTAAATGTTTTTTTATTTTTTTACTTAAATTAAATAAAACTGATTAATGTAATACTTTAATACATGTATAGACATTTCCTTTTAACAGATTTACCAAAAAATGCTAATTTTTTAGAAAAATTATTGATAATGCAGAATTTATGTAATCATAATTTTTTTTTACATTGCCATGTAACATGATTCTCAGGAATAATTTTTCAAGTTACTTATTCCATATATTGCAGAGATTTTTATATCATTCACAAATTTCTATTACAAAACTAAACTAAATAAGATAATTTTTGATTTTAAAAACTTCTAATTATATGTAAAATTGAAACAATAAAAGCTGAGAGCAGGTATTAAATAAAATATATAGATTCCATTAATAAAAATGGCGAAATAAATGGATGACAAAAATTATTCAAACAAATAATCTTCCACAGTTACTAGCTGACCCGACAGACATTGTCCTTCTGGCACCGACTCCAGAAAATCAAATAAATGTACGTAAATATAGTAATACGCGCGATAAACACTACGCTCTTGATATAATTTCTTATTACAATTATGTAAGGATATGGACAATCAATTCAACTAATAATAACTGACAGAATAATTCAAGATTATAATAACGTAGATAAATGTAGTAACATGAGAATAATTCAAATGATTACAAAACAAATTCTTACTCTGTGTGAGCGTATCCACTGCTCTAAATTTGTCTCGAGCATGTAATATGCTTTGATATAATTTTCAACTTGCTCTTTTCCAGGTACTGGTTGTACATCCGTTAAACGCTCAACTTTACTTAGAAACTGCTGATAGTCTAATTGCATTAAGGCTCGGCCTCCATTAGTACACTTCTTAGCTTGTGAAAATCTACAACATAACAAATTATAAGGTTTAAAAAGAGAAAGGTAACATACATAACTGAAAAGCATTCAAAATCAGGATAAAAATTAATTTTACTTATTCATTTAAAATTAAGATATGGCTATTTTTTAATAAATGCTTTGATATGGTTATGTTTTAATAAACATCTGTATATAGCTATGATTTAATAAACACATGGTGACACCTACTGAAATTCAACAAAGTAAAAGAAAACGTCTAATAAGGAACTATTAAATGAATTTTTAAATTTACAAAAATAATTCAAATGAAAAAATCAATCTAATACTGGCTAATTTAACTTTGAAAACACTTATTTTAAACAATTTTACCATAAAATATTTTTTATTACTTTTAACTTTTCACATTACCAAAAAATTAAATTTCATTCATTTACTCTACAGATTATTTCAAATGAAATAATCAATGAAATAATTAATGACTTGTAATCCAGATAAATGACCAAAATAAAGTAATCAACTGAAGATCTAGATAAGTAATCTTTGTAATAATGAAATGAAAAAACAGCAAAAAATATGTCAGTTGACACAATTATTATTATTATTATTTTACCAAGAAAATAAATAAAAGATATAATGATTGCCTTATTTCTGTTTTTTCTGAAAGTAATGGCATTGGGTAATTTGATTATTTTAAAAGAATTACATTATTATTATTATTATTTTTTTTTTAAAGTCAACAGGGGTGATTGTGACTCAGAGTGAAAAACACTGAAAATTAAAAGAAATAAAGTAAAAAACCCCGAAAATTTTTGAATGCAAAATATACCAATTTAAAGACCACATTCACTCAAAAACAAAATTTGGAACAGAAAGAAAAAAAAAAAAAAAAAAAAAAAAAAAAAAACAATTTTGGAACAGGAAAAAAAAAAGTTTTTCGGAAAAGTAAATGATTAAAAAAAAAATGTAGCAACAAAATCAATTTTTAAAACAGCAAAAACAGTTTTAGGAACAGAAAGTTCCACTCCAGCAATAACTTTTTTTTTTTTTCCACAATCTTTTTGATGAAATTTGTGGGTTTTTTGCAATTTTTTGACGAAACCGGTCGTTTTTTCATGATCTTTTCACAAAATCTGACATTTTTTCGTGTTTATTTAACGAAATTGATTGTTTTTATGCTAATTTTATTTTAATTTGCCATTTTTTCAGTAGTTTTACACGAAAATTGCCGTTTTTTCGCACTTTTTGTTGAAATTTGTCGTTTTTCAGCGCTTTTTTAAGGAAAATGGCCATTTTTCTGTGATTTTTTTGACAAAATTAATCTTTTTTTTTTTTTTTTTTGCATTTTTTTGACGAAATTGCTAGTTTTTTTTTTTGCAATTTTTGACGAAATTGATCTTTTTTTCACGATTTTTTGCCTTTTTTTTTACGAAATTCGCGTTTCTACCCCTCGATTCTAAAAATAAATTAGTTTTTTGCACGATTTTTTAAAAAGAAATTAATGTTTTATCCATTAATTTTTGACAAAATTTGTGTTTCTTCCACAAGTTTTTCAAAATTCGTGATATTTTTTAATGTCCGAATTTTCCACTAAATGTAACGATATCATAAACCCAAAAGGATCGATTGAAAAATCCAGAAATCGGGGGTATACCTGGAGCACAATCATACCTGAAAAAATAAAATACTAGTTGGATGTGCGAAAAATTTCATTTATCTCATCCATATTTCAAAAAGTGTACTTTTATTATTATTAAAGTTTTTATCAATAAGCATTTCAAAACCATGGGATATTTTTGAAGGCCATTCTATTTTTGATAGAATTTGCAAAAGTTACAACTCTAATTGGGAATATTATTAATTTTTTTTACAAATAAGAACTGTATTACATTTTCAAAATGCGTTAACTTGGCAAAATTATAAAACGAGTTGGCGAATATAAAAATTTGACTTGACAATATTAAGGTTTTCTCCTTCACCAATAAAAAGTCTTAGCGATGGCCCTGTATCCACATATTACAAGATTGATTTGTAATCTACAATACTGGATTGATTTCAATGGACTTTGCATTGTTAGTTAGATAATTTTTCAGAAGACGTTTTAGTATGTATATATTTCTTATTTAATGATTGTATATTTTAATACCGTGTGGATAACAGGCCAAAATATGTCATAAAATATGCAGGGGCCTCGCTAAGGGGGGGGGGGACAGGGGGGGAGGCTCCCCCCCAAACATTCGAAAATGTTGTTACACTTGGCAAATTAAAAATTTTTATGGCAAATTTAATTAAAAATTTTAATAAAAACTGTAACATATTTCCTATTTTCGATAGAACTTGCAAAAGTTACAACTCTAATTGGGAATATCATTAAACTTTTTACAAATAAGAACTGTATTTCATTGTCTAAGTGTGGTAACTTGGCAAAATCATAAAATGAGTTGGCAAATATGAAAATTTGACTTGGCAATTTAAGGTCTTCTCCCCCACCAATAAAAAATCTTAGCGATGGCCCTGAAAATATGAGAAACAAACGACATCCGAAATTATGTTAGTATAAGCAAAACACTTATTTATACTTTCAATAGAAAAATTATAAACATTCTAATCACACTTTATTCATTACAAAACTAGAAGGCAAACTCCAAATATTTCACTTCTTTAAAATATATGTATGCAGATATTCTTAATTTAAAAAAATGTATATCTTTTACATTTTGCTTTTATAATATTTTCCATTTTGATTTTAACACCGTAAAATATCCACGCACGCAATATATTTGCATCCTAATCTCAATAAAAACTTACTTCAAAAATTTGCAAAAAAAAATAAAATAAAATAAAATAAATAAATAAATAAAATAAATAAATAAATAAATAAAAGAAGAAGAAGAACATTAATAATTATTTTATGCGTATACGGATATTTTCGCAGAAAACTTTTTTTTTCATTTGCTTAATATATATATTAATCACTTTGGAACGATATTAATATCGTTCTAATTATCCTTTTAATATTCTAAATTTAGAATATTAAAACTTTCTCCGTAAAAATCTCATTTTCTCGTATTTAAATAAGTATTTTATTATTATAGTAGAAATACATGTGCTTCTGTATTATTAATATAAAATTTACCTTTAATAAAAATGAACACAAACCAACTTTTGACCCGCGCAGGTTTCGAACCCGTATCGTCTGGGCACAAGCTCAGCACTCTGACCTCGACTCTGACCATTCGGCCAGCGAGCTCACATTCATTTGTAACAGATTATCTTTATAATTGGCACCACAAGTAATGGACCTTATGCACGTGACGTCAGACGCCATGGAACAAAGAATATAAACCGGGAAGGAAAACGAAGCCTCTTTCCCCTTAGGAGCAGGGTGATCGTCTGGCGCATTTATCGCTTATTTGGCCAGAGACGGGTGGGTGCTGATTTCTACGGCGATGAGAGGTAAAACACATGCCAAGTTATCGCCAATCGAAAAAAATTGCCAAGGTTGCCGGCAGTTCAGGGTCACACTTGTCCCAGAATTCTCGGCTCGCCTCCGTTGACCGGTTTTCCTTCCCGGTTTATATTCTTTGCTCCATGTCAGACGCCAGAGCTGGCGGTATGCTAACCGGTTATTCTAGTCACTGCACAGCCAGAATGTTGTCCTTGAAAAATCAAGGACAAGTCTTAAAAATGACATTACACTAGCAGATAAGATACGCAGTGTGAAACTTTGCTGTGGAAACTTGCCCATAGAGTTTAGGAAAAATGTAATGAGGAAAAATAACCAAACAGATTTATAAACAACAAACAACTTTTATTTAATTCGTAATTAAAACATATAAAATCAAATTAAAACCAAATTATATAAAAGTCAAATAAATAATCAAATTATATTATATGCTTAATTAACACAATGAATCGGAGCACCAAAAGCAAACTATTGCATTTCAAAACTCTATCTTAAAACTGTCAATAATAATTAACTTTAAATTCATCTTTAAATTAAACTTCAGTTTCCAATCTAACCCATATTAAACTTTCAATTAAAATAAAATAAATTACATTAATGTTTTTCTCCTCCCGAAAGATTCCACTAACCATACTGAATTACAAAAACTTTCTCTGTAGCTAATTCTTACTGCCACTAAGAATACTACCCATAACACCGGCCACTGCCACTAGCGGTGAACTCCAAGAAATTCCGTATCTGCCACATGAGACTATACTTGGAGGGCAAGAAAGAAAAATCTAAAGATTCCCCATACCGTAGCAAAACAAAATCTTAACAAAGACTCAGCAGTGAAATCCGTCTATAGAGTCTTAAAAAGAAATTGACCTGGATCTCTTTAGTCCTGGTCACATTACCACAATACGGGAAAAACCATTTAAGAAAGAAAGAAGTTATCTTAAGGGAAGGAGAAAAAGAAACTTTACAAATAAACTATTTCCAATTTAAAAGAAATATAAAAATGAAATACCAACTAATAAAAACATGTCGCTGGTGACGTGGCTGTCTTCGCCTATTCTTGAAAAATTAAAGTTCAAGACTTGACAAACTCCCGATGCATTTATACAGAGAAACACACGCTTCTTTATAATCCTGGTACTGACCAAAGTAAACAAAGTTCACTTTTCATTTAATCAAAAAGACTTTCCAAAAAAAAAAAAAACTTTCTCAAACTCATTACATACACCGGTAACAGTCTCCAGAACTTCACTGTAAACAAACATAATTAAGGACAGCACTACGACAAAACGAAACTAACAACGTACATGCAGGCAAAAGAAAAAGCAAAGCACTCACGGTCTTTCCACTGAGCTATAAATAGCTCTCCTGTCCTCCGTTACCGCCCACTTACGTCATTTCCTATGACGACATCCAAACGCCACCTACGGCATCCAGAACATACCTGAGCAGAAGAACCAATAGCGATCATCCACGATAGGTAAGCACGTGCATCCAGACAGGTAACGCCATCTACCTAAAACTGCCGTAACCTTTCAGATTATGATTTACCGTGACGATGTTCGCCGCTATTCGTATTGACAGGATGGAAACAAAATTACCGTGATACAAATTAACAAGTGAAGGAAGACAGGTATGAACGTAAGTTAAACAGAAGTAACTGAGTTATATTTTATTTAAAACAAAGTTATATTTAAATACTGAAATAAAGATGAAAGTATTTAAATTAGACTTTTACTATTGAAACTTAAAATGATTTAAACAGAAATTATTTAATAATATGTATAAAGGAAAAACAGGTCTATAGAAGGTAAGATGGATGAAATGGGGAAGAGTGGAATGGGACAGAGTTTGAGTGGAGTGATAAGAATATGGGGAAAATATAAATATATTTTCCTAACACAGAACTCCACTATGCGCAGGCGCAAACATCGCTAGCAGATGACTTCAGCCTTCCTGGATACATTTTAACGGAAAATTTACAAATTTAGAGAATTTTCTTGCAAGCAGAACAACAATTTTGAATTTATATTACCATATATTAAGTATATGCTGCTACAACAAAGAATTCTTTTCCGGTATTTCTAACAAACAAGCAATAATTACTCACACTTCATAGACTGCTATGTTAAACACCGCCAGTAAATACTGCCAGCAGACGAATTTTAGCCTCGACCTCAGGTTGCGTGCATAAGGTCCATTACATCTGTGATCTGTTCTTCATCTGTTTTTGAGCGAACAGTTACAGTAACCGGTGGCACATTAGCGAGTACTGAACGCACATCCCGTCCACTATAGGAATCCACTCCATGTCTCCTGAGCGTGCGCGTCCAGTGCACGTAACAGCTGAACACGGCCATAGTTTGAGTATTTCCATTAATTTTTAAGCTTCTATATTTATGCTTTCAACAACATAATTGTTTCAATTTCATTTAGTGAAAACAGAAAAGAAGATAAGAAAAGGTGATATACTTAGTTTTAATACTGTATATAAACAGATAATAGTTGCACATTTTTAAGCTTAATAATTGTTTGAGCATTATCTTTGTTACATTTTGTAAATGATTGTACATGACTATATAAAAATGCTTTTATTTATTTAGTTAAATGTACAATATTTGGACACTTATAAAATTTTTGTACTCTGTCCAACAAACCACTCGATTTTAGCAGTTGACTTGGGGGTTTACCACTGTACCTTTTTGCATCCAAAGTTATGAAAATATGGAGAACTGGGAGCAGAGACGTATCAACTACTAAAATCAGATTTTCAAGTGTTTTCCTCCCAAGATATGACTTGGCAGACTGAGTGTGGTTTAATATGCAAATCGAGTTTTAACTAATTCTGGAAATTCAGCTGTAAACTAAATGAGGTGATTTGTCTGAGCTGCCACCTCTTGGTCTATCAGAAAAATAGCATA
This sequence comes from Maratus speculifer, assembly GCA_964019185.1. Classification (NCBI taxonomy): domain Eukaryota; kingdom Metazoa; phylum Arthropoda; class Arachnida; order Araneae; family Salticidae; genus Maratus; species Maratus speculifer. The sequence continues at coordinate 246,188,671 of OZ025289.1, forward strand.
ATTTTTAACCTAATCATTTTGTACAGGTTGATTTTCAAATGCGTAGTTGACCTTATTTATCAATCGTAAAAACAGATGTCATTTATCATGACAGCAATGGATAAGGCCATGGTGATCGAAAAATGCCCATTCGAACTAATAAGCATGGCAACGTGATTACAAAAAATAACACACTGTTATAATTCATATATAATAATGATAATATTCTTTCTTTTATAACCTAATAATATTTTTTTAACTTGCCACATTTGTATGTTTTAGGAGGGTGTGACGCCAGAATGGTGTTTGTGGGCATAGCTTGCAAGGGACTAAGTCCCTTAGTTTAAATATAAATATGAGGTTAATTTATAAAATTGAAACTATTTTTTATGCTTATTTAATCAGTTTAACCTTAAACCCATCATTAAGATGCATAGTGGTATTGTATGACTATAAGAATATCTTTGTAATGCAAACAGAAAAGCAATGGTAATCATTCATACCCTTCAACAAAGGAATGGTTGGCTAACTTAATGCAATGTTCCCACAGAAGATCATAAGCTTCTTTTGGGATTGGAATCCTTTTGGAAACTTCAGATAGTCTCATACTAAATACTTGCAACTCCTAGAAAAACAATTAAAATTAATTTTTAATAAGGAATTATTTTTTACAAATATTGTACATTCCAATTACTTGGGAGAAAAAATATCATTATTTTTACTTTTGACGATTGGGGCATCAAATAGATTGGAGTAAATCATACAGAACAAATGTATTTCAACTAAGCCAAACTTAGTATATTAAAAAACACTGTTCATATAAATAAATTATAATTGATAAAAAACAAAATATATAGTAAAATATTAATCTAGTTAAAGATCAATCACTAAAGGAAAACTTTCTATTTATATTAAATATAGAAAAATACAGAGTGTGTTTACTCATTATTTTAATAAACTATAAAAATCCTGTCATTTATCATGACATTGATGATCCATGAAGGATTAGAGTCTACAGTGCCCAGCCTTGTTTACTTTACCTGGTCTCTGAGATGTTATGCAGCATATGTGAGACCTTCAGAATTTAGTTCCCAAGCAAGCTTCATACTCATTTTATCAACCTCAAAAGGATGAAAGATTGGGTGAACCTTGCACAATTAAGAGTTGAGTTTGTGACTTGCAGTGTAGTAGATGTCGTGAATTCGATTAATATTTGTAATTACTTTGGTGTCCACACTCTCATAGTGACTCCATGGTCATAGTTTTTATTTTTCGCAGACGATCACGAGAAATGAAAAAAGAAGTAGTAGAATTATTCTGGAATAAAGTGTGTGTTAAGTTTTTATCTGAAATGTTTTGAAGCTTCGTTTTGTAAGACATTTACGTTATTTTCACACGTTTAATTATAAAACGACAATGTCTATATTTTCAGATAGTAGATTTTATAGCATCGAGATCGCATTGCTTGTGATAGTAGACAGGTGCACTGAGCACTGCGCTATTGGTCTTCATTAATTCGATGAGTTTAGAAAAAGATATATATCGAATAGCCTCAATTACAGTTCCATTTCTCACCTTTTCTTTAAAAATAGCAGTAGATTAAGCTATATGACTGGTAGCTTTATCCCAATGGAATGTCTTATTTGAAAAGAGGTGTTTTTCAGTTGCTTATCATAGCCTTCAATGTTTATTTTCAAGCGACATTTTAAAGAAAGACTATTTTTAATGATGCAAACCATAACTAAATCCTATTCTAATTTGATGTAATATAAATTATTTTTTATCCATTTTAAATTTAAATCACAGTAAAATCAAAATCATTACAAAAATGGGTTAACAACCTTTGTATATCTGAAATACATATCATTAATAAAAATACAATAACTGCTGTATTACAAGTTACTGGAATAACTTAAAAAAAAAAAAAAAAAAAAAAAAAAAGAAAAAGAATGCATATTATGATAAAATACTACCTCTGACAATAAAGTTCGGTAAATAGTCCTATAGCATTATTGTAGATGAAATATTAATGAAAGTTACCGTACCATCCTTTGAAATTGTCATCCCCCATAACTATGCACCACTGAGATCTGCTATACATGTCCTGGGAAATTCCCAATAAGTCTTCTTTTGGGATGGAGTTCAAAAGCTTCGTCACGTTTCGTTGGATGTCAGCAATCTGGCCAAATCTCTTTCAAAGAGAGTTTGAGTTGTAACAATAGAAAGAAGTCTGGCAAGTAGGGTGGATGTTCAATTTTCACAACAACTCATGAATTTCTTTCAGTGTCTTGCAAAGCTCAAAACCAAATTTTAAACTGATCTTTGTACGTTCATTTTCCTGTTCTCAGTTAAGAACCAACACACTGAACAAGCACTTAATAAAGCACGTCTTACACAGAACATAAACGATGCTCAACTGAACAACAGTGGGGGAAGATAGTCAACACTTGCCTCTAGGCAGGTGCAGCGTTTTGCTTCCCCAGTGTGGCCAGATCGGTCGTTCTGAATTCATTCACCGAACCTTTTTGTCAGAGGTAGTATATAATATGCATTCTTTTTTCTTTTTTTTTTAAGAAGAAAAAAGAAGAGTGCATTTGTAAATGGTAGGAAGTAGAATTGTTTGAGGGACAATATTATTGTTAAACTTGTAATTTAAATTAACCATGTGCATCAATGCAGGGGAAATTATTATTTAAAGAATTTATAGCAGCAATTCAGAAAAATATTGCTAAAAGTTTTTATTATTATTATTATTTAAATAATTTAAGCTTTATATTAGTCCTTTTTTTAAAACCTAATCAAGTGCTTTGTATCTTTAATTGGGATTCATTCCGTTTTTGTCGCCTTAAGTTTATAGTGATCATTGCACTGCTTCTCCCATTTTAATCATTATTCTGAAAAGTAAAATGCCTAAACATTTATGAAATTGCTGGGATAGAAAACTTCTCCAACAAAACTCTCATGAGAAGGATTTCAAATGCTTGGATGTGAATTCTGTCACTGTAACCAGAATTTCATGCATGGTACAAATTAAGAATTCATGACAAAAATAGCTATGTATCGGTTAATCAAGATAGATTTTTATTGACAAATTTTGAAGAATAATAATGACAATACACATATAACATCAAATGTTCATGTATATAAACAACTTACTCTTAGGAGAATATCCACATATCCACTATGTTGTGACATAATTTCATTAATATCCCATTTGACAGCAGCCATAAGTGTAACTACTTGTTCATAATCAACAGTTCTAGCAGCAACAGCCATGTATATTGGACGTCTTAACTCAGATGCCTGGCTCACAGTCTGAAAAAAGCAAAAGTAATTTTAATGTAAAAATTTATACATGCCTTTAATACAAAATTAAAAGCCAAATTTATTTTTTACACACACACATACTATTGTAAAATTATATTCATGTACATTTTATACAATATATCATGAAATAACAACAAAAACAAATGACATTTTTAAAATTTTACATAAGTGACATTCAGAGTAAAATATGAAATGGATATTTAAAGCCACATATTAATTCTTTAATATATTTCTTTTCAATCAAGAATTTCATTATTAATCCAAGACATTTTTTAAAAATAAGATTAAGGAATCCATCTAAATATTGTATTTATTATTATAATTATTAATTATGATAAACCAAAACATAAAATATCATGGTGAATGAAGCTTTTTGAGGACTTGCCATTTTCTTTGAAAAGCATAAACTTGCTGATGATTTGACAATTTTTCATAAGTCAAATGCAAGGTTACAATCAAACCAATGTGTAATGCACCTTTTGACTATTGAAAATACAAAATCTCAAATCTTACCAGGGGGAGGGGACATCTTACTATTCTGAGCTGGGAACGTACCACCCGAGCCATCTTCTGAATTCAACACTCTGGTAACACTATGCAAAAATTTAGAAGATTGTATTGAGCCCTGAGGCTGCTTTTAACATCTTTTCAGAGGAAAATCATATTTCAAGTTCTATGACTGTAAGTTGCTTCATTTCTGCAAAATCTGTTCTATGCAATACTTTGCAAATGTCAGCAGTAAGTATGAGATGGATGTTTAACAATGCTTTGTGAAACATCATAAATTTTTCCATAAGTCATGCTGATAAAATAAAGTAATGACTCACAAAGAAATTAATTTTGATGCTGGAAAAATTTACTTATTAGTTTCATGCTTTTTTTAATTATTAATTTATTTACAGTTTTATTATATTTGCAATTACTTTTTTTTATTATAGAGGCAAAAATTAATATTCAACTGCCCTGTCCAGTGTGTAACGAGTATTTTGAAATTATCAAATAACAAAAATGGTAATTGATACTGCAACCTGTAAACTTTTTTTATCCAAGAAGTTGCCAGTTTTGAAATTATCTATATTAAATATGTAGTAACATATCGAGATAACTTAGCATTTTCATCAATAAAAATTACTGGATTCAAAGTGATAAAAAAGAATAGAGCCAGTACAAATTAAAAGGAAACAGCTCTCTAAAAAGGCCTGTTTTCTTGTTGTTTCTTGAAATTCTAGCCTTTTTCAATCACTGTTTTTTAACCTAAACATTTTTATCCAACAATAAATACATAAATTATTAATAAATGATTATAAAAATGGGACTTTTTTCAAAGTTTAATCCACTAATCTAAATAATACAAATGACAAAATTACACTTAACATTACCTGAGAACAAAACTGTTGAAGGAAAGCTCTCTTTGTGGAAGGAATGAGGATTTCTAAATGAGGATGCAGCAATTCAAATTGTTCAGCTAAAAAGACACTGAAAACCAAATAAGCATTGATAATTACTCTCCACATATAAGATAAACCATTATTATAACATTTCAGGGTTAATTATTATTTTTAAATAAACAAAGAAAGGAATAATTCAATTAAAACTGCACTAAATCAAGCATAAATTTCACATTTCTTTTATTTTCAATAATTTCCTTCTTATTTCATTTAAAAAAAGAAAAAAAACATTGTTGAAAACAAGAAAAACTTGTTTCTGCCAGATAAGATTTGATGCTAACAACTAAATATCTTGCATGAATTCCAGGTAAATAATAATTCATCAATATAATTTTATCAGACTGCTGTATATTGTTAAGCTAAAAAAATTAAATAATTAGTATTTTAAGACACAGGAAAGGGAAAAATCTTACGATATTTTTCTCTGTATTAAACTCATTTCCCATCGTCTTTAAATGAGCCTTAAAAAAGGAGCATATCTTATATAAAATAGACTCAGACCTCCCCCCCCCCCCCTTCCTTTGGTACTTCCAATATTGTTTATATAATGTGTGTTATCCTTTTACAAGTATTTTATTTTTAAAGGATAAAAAGTGAATATGTGTATAATTGTCTGAGCGTAGTGAAGTCTTATACTCAGAGTACGTAACGATATTAAAAGTAAAAAAAATTCTTTTGTCAAGCAAATCTCAAAAAGTACTTGTCGGATTTCGATTCTGTTTGTACCAGAAGATACCTATGAAAGTAATCTGGTGAATGCACCTACTTTTAAAAATTAATTCCAAATAGTTTAAAAGTTATATTAAAAAAACTGATAAAAAAGCACAATTTATTTGCATACATCACAGAAATTTGGTGCGCGTGATTTTCACAGGCTGGATATTTTCATAGATAACCGAATCAGTACATGGAGTAAATAGTAATCATTTACGCACTCAGAAATATTGAATGCAATAAAACATTTTAAAATTTAAACATGCAGGAAAATAAAACTGTTATTTTTTATATTAAAAAAATGTCATAAAACTTTGATTTTGAGATTTTGTGATAATCCCTTAATATCTTTTTTGATCGCTAAAAGAATATTTTATATATTTCGTGGGTGAAAATTAGAAACAATTATGTTTTTAAATAAAAAGTTTCTTTTATGACATCATTTTCCCTTTATATTTATTTTTATTGCATGTTTTCTTTTAACTTATATTTTGTTTGTGTGTGGAAGTCAATTCTGGTCACTAATTTTTCGGCACGGATACCACAAGCACATCAGATTTGGCACAATTTTTTTCAAAGCCCATTTGGCAAAAACTCCGTTTTCAAATAAGGCTTACATACGAATTTAAAAATTATTTTCTATTTTCAAAAAGAACTTACAGTAAATAAAATAATTATAATAATTAATAACTATAAAAAGAAATATTTTTTATAATTAAAAAAAGGAAATGAAAGTAAATAAACATTTTATGAGTAAATAAACAAATAATAAATAAATAAAGCCGATTTACCATCCCAGGTAAAATAATGTCATTTTGACGCCAATGATGTTCCCTGGTGCATATGTGACATCTTTTCCCATTTTTCATTCATTTCCTGTTGGCATATAACTTTGAAATTTGGATTATGTATGCATACCTGGGAGCAATACTGGAATTAGACATTGATTTTTTTTTTTATTCGATCCAAAAAAAGGGGCAACGGGGGCTATTTTTTAAAGATTTATACAATTTATACTGCATAAAGAAGCCACTTACCTATTTTTATATACAAGAAGAAGTAAGTGGCATGTAAAAACAATTATAGTATACATAAATAAAATACTTGAGATAATATACTAGAGATATAAGCTCCGAGTTTGGCGAGATTTTTTATGCCAATTAGGCGAAAACATCGTTTTGATTACCAGATACATATAGCATGCTATAATAACACGTTATTTATTTATTTCAAAATAAAAAAAAAGGAATAAACTAAACATTTTCTGTTATTAAAAAAAAGAAATAACAATCAATAAATGATAATATTTTTAGAACAAACAATTTATCATAACATTTATATGATAACCAGCATGTTAGGTAACTGAACGCCATTTTGGCACCAATTAGGTACCTCGGTGTGTATAGGGCATATATGTGTCATATTTATTTGTAAAACTGAGCATGAACGTTACCAAGTATGTTTTCATAGTCGCTTATATATTTTTTCAACATAGCGCACCTTTCGAAGCCAAAACTGCAAAAAAGAAAAAATAAATAAATATTTGCAGTATATATTTTTTTTAATGTAATGCACATTTTGTAATCACTAGGCTTGATAATCAGACCTCGTTTTTTTGCTTTAAAAGATGATATTTCATACGTCTTTTTTGGATTCGTCGTTTTCCATATTTGATAGTATGCGTCTACTCGTTTTATAACTTTTTTTTTGTAACTTTCTTCTTTATTAACAGCGACATTTGGATTTCCTATTTAAATAAAAATTGTTAAAATAAATAAATAAATGATATACGGACATCTATTGCTCAAAGCACAAAATGTTTCCTATTGAGTTAATAAAAATCAGTAAAACCATAATTTTTATGATAATAAAAAGGTGACTTATGTAATAACAGAGTCATATATTATGTACGTTATGGATAAAGTATGAATATTTCTCCACCATTTATAAATAACAATAATAAAAAAATAAAATGCGGACAGACCAAAGTCTATATTTGACTGAAAACAACAACCATTTTCTAAATGCTTTAAAAAAATGGCCAATGAAAAGTGATATTTCAAAAGTATTATGAAATTAGTTAAAAACCATTTATTTTAAACTAAATGAATAAAAGATTTATATTTTTAATGAAATAAATGGGATTTGAAAAATTATTGGAAATTTATCACCATAGATGTATCAATATTACAATCAGTACTTTATATGCAAAATGGAACAATCAGCAATACTTTTTGTACCCGAAAAATGGTCGTTGCTTTTTTTAAGGTTAATAAGTAGATTACGAAATATTCCTATACAGAGATGCCAAGCCAGCGCTTATTGCATAGCAGAATTTCCTTATAGGAAAAGTTATTTTTTAAATCCACAGAATGTTCCAATTTAATAAAACATTTTCTGTATTAAAATACTGGTATCCAAAATGACGGAGACTTGGCAGCTCTGCCTATAACATTTTAATTAATCACGGTACTTTTTTAATTGGATTCAAATTTAGTAAAGACAATGTTTTTTGGCCAAAAGCAGCTTTTTTCCACATGTGTAACTACGATATAATTCCTTGATGCTGAAATAAAATGTTTTGACTTATGCTATTATTGCTTCCTCTTATTTATTTATTTGGATTTTAAATAAGATGACTCAAAATCGTGTTTTTTAAATGTATGGGAAAAATGCATTTCGAGAGAGGGCGAAAAGAGCAATATTTGGCGATTTATTACCTGCGTTTGGCTAAGTGTGTTACTACCTTGTATTTAATACTCTTCACAATACTTCGCTGTTATACAGACTTAGGCGCTTTTATAAAAAGTTTGACGTAATTCGGGCTTAAGAAAGTGAGTTTTTTACTGAATAATACAAATAAATGAAAAATGAATACTAAGAAATACTAATAAAAGAAAAATGAAGCATTATATTGATCTATGTATATTTAAAAATGCATCTGCTAGCACTAATTAGATAATTTATGTGTATATAATAGGAGATAAATAGCTTTTGATTCTGTATTTCTATGCTATAAAGCATTAACGTTTGTGTGTTTTTCGTTATCATTGGGAGTACTTAGCTGATTTAAAAAATAATGTGGGCAAAAAATGTTGGTAACCATCTTTGCTGCAAAATATACTATATTTTGCGTAGGAACAATAATCACCATCTATGCACGAGCAAAAAAAGTTCTAAAATTGAGAATTCTTTGATGTTGATATGACTAAAAATTTTAATTTTTTTTTTTTTTTTTTTTTTTTTTTTTTTTTTTTTTTTTTTTTGGTGGCAATTTTCAAGATATAATATTCTCGTTATGAACGATTTCTAAAATATTCAACAATTTAATTTCACAAATTAAATATTTTTTTCTAGAAAAAGTTTTAAACCCAATTTATTGAGAATATTGCAATTTCTAGGATACTGTTGGGGTCAGAAACTATAACTTTGGCATCACAGGCTTAAATTATCTTCCATCTTTCTTTTTTTAACAGCATAATTTTTTTTTTCTTTACTAGGGGGGCGCCGCCCCCCTGTTCGCTATGCTCGCCAACCCCCCGCGTAATCGCTTCGCGATTCCAAATTATTGGCTACCCCTGCTTGCTGCGCTCGCCAATACCCCATGGTATGAATAAGCAGTTGCAGACCTTTCAACTGATGTGTCACACGACTGGTGTCGTAAAGAAATTAAAAATGTGCCCCCCTGGGGGGCAGAGTGGGAGGCAACACAAAAGACATCCATAATATGAATAAGCAGCTGCAGACCTCTCAAATGATATGTCACACGACTGGTGTTGTAAAAAATTGAAAATGTGCCCCCCTGGGGGGCAGAGTGGGGGTGACACACAAGACATCCATAACATGAATAAAGAGTTGCAGACCTTTCAAATGATATGTCACACAACTGGTGTTGTAAAGAAATTAAAAATGTGCCCCCCTGGGGAGAGCAGAGTGTGGGGGTGACACACAAGACATCCATAATATGAATAAGCAGTTGCAGACCTTACAAATCTTGTGTAACACGACTGGTGTTGTAAAGAAATTAAAAATGTGTCCCCCCTGGGGAGCAGAGTGGGGGATAACACACAAGACATCCATTATATGAATAAGCAGTTGCAAACCTCTCAAATGATGTATCAAATGACTGGTGTTGTAAAGAAATTAAAAATTTGGCGAAATATTACAGTTATTTCCAAGTTGGCGTCACTTTTGACAACTAATTTTGGTCGCCAAATTTGGCAATATATCGCCAAGTTGGTGACAAACTTGGAGATTGTTGGCGATGGTAACCTTTCCTCTCTTTATGGTAATCCATACGGCGATGCATAGACGGAGCCCTTTCCGGATTGGTCTATTCGGCTCATGGAAGGAGTGGACAACCCGGATTCGTTAGTTCCGGAAATCTTCCACATCAGCATCATTCCAGGAGTCATTCCTTTTAAGGCTAGTTTTTTTTTACTATAGAAGGATTAAGTAATTTCTTAATATAAAATTTTTGGCAAAGTTGTATTACAATAAATAGAAATTTTTATTGTACTTTTATTGCACAATTTGCAATTCAGGAATAATATTTAAATTAGAAGTGATTATTTATTTGGCATTTTCAAATTCAATGATGATTAAAAGCAATAAATAACATTCATTCTATTTAAATGAATTAGCTTTAACCCTTTCTTGCGCAGTGTTGCCGGGTCGGCATCACCTAAAGTTCCCCCTGCTTAGAGACATAAAAACTCTGTGAATATTTCAAAAACTACACCAATGGCTACTTTAAATCTTTCTTATGAGTTCTAGATCACAGCACCACGGAGATCAAATTTTACTGTTTTTAAATAATAGGTAAAATATTTTGCTCTAATGTGCGCTTCACAACAATGCTCTTCTCACTGCGCTTATCAATGGTGTACTTATGGGGAGTTACTACTTCGGCAACAGCTGTATAGTTAGAATGGTTTGTGCAATCTTTACAAAATTATACCTGTATGCTCCTTTAGGCCTAAATAGATTGCCGAAATTTTTTTTCTTTAAATTCCAACTTTAAAGAGTAGTGCGCCGGAAAGGGTTAAGAGCTGTTTCTATGGCACAACTGAAATTTTCTTACCTCAATGTAGGCGACTGAAATTGCTTTACAAAATAAAATAGTTTTACAGTTCATGCCATTGAAAACAACAATCAAGGTTGGAAAAAAAATTGAAAAAATCAGATTTTTTTTTTTATTTAAATCAGATTTACTTGATTTTTTTTAGATTCTATTTTTAATTAATATGTTTTTATGTTTTTACAATATATGGAGCAGTTTTTTATAATAACTAAAAAAGAATAAATAATATTTATAATTTATAAAAATAATATAAGAAATAATTATATAGTTAAGAAAACACTATATTCTATTTACTGATTAGTACTAAAAATCAAACATCTAGGCTTTAATCTAAAGCCATTCTATTATTTTGTAATTAAATTGTGCACACTAAATAAGAAATAAACAAATATGTTCTAAATGAATAGAAAATGGTAAGATTTAAAAAACAAATATTCATTTAATACAAGTTATTTATTAAGGGATAAGAATCACAATTAATTCAATATTTTTTAAACAAATTGAAATAAATCAGGAATTTAATTGTTTGAACAAAAACACTAATTTAGAATCTTTGGCCACTCGAATGCTTGAATGAACTAATTCAAAAGAAGAAAATTATCTTTCTACTCCAGTAGATGAAGCCATGGCTGTTGTTATTTGGTAAATAAATTCAATTTCAATTTTGCTGATTCTCTCTTTACCTACCATTACATAAAAGGGCTTCCACCAATCATAATCTGTCATAATATCTGAAACTTTTTACTCAAGCAATGGTAATTTTTGGAATGGGCAATTTTTGCTTGAAAATGTGCTACAGTGGTGAGAAGATTTGGACAATTTTCTTTAATGAATGCCAAACCTTCATTATTTTCCCCTACACTAAGTGAAATTTAATTTCGATTTAAACAGAGGGACTTAATAAAACTCCAGCAAAATGACAGCCATTAATAGCTTGTTCATATCTTGCTTTAAATTTTGTAATTCTACCTTTATCTAATGCATTTTCTAACTTTTTATTCAAAATTTTCCATTGATATGTGCATTCAGCAAAGGAACAATCCTCTTTTTAAATTGTATCTAGGGCACAAGCAGTGGGTTTCAAAACTTCAATCATATGCTCTGCATTTTCTTTTAATATTTAAGTCCATTATTGTTTTCTTGATATAAAAAATTATATTTTCTGGGTGCTCTTCACATACCTCTACTATTTTTAACCAATTTAAAAAAAAATTATTTATATCAAATGATTTTTTTAAAAAAAATCAGCTGATTTAAATCATGCCAACCCTGATAACAATTTTAAATATAATTACATAACACATTTTAAATAGAATTTATGACATACATACATACATACATTCATACAAACATACATTACATAGAGAGAGAGAGTGTGTGTGTGTACCAACTTCAAATAAAATACCTTTACTAATCTGTTGCATTAAAAATAGACAAGTGCTATAACTCATGCATACACAAGTTTCTGGATAAAATATCATTTGTAAAAATATAGTTCTTTTTTTAAAAACCAAATTTATAAAACTGTAAAATTAAAAAAAAAAAAAAAAAAAAAATTGTACAGCTACAAATAATACATCAATAAAATCTGCCCCAGAAATGATATGCTTTGTATAAATCATTTAATGCATTAAAAATTCTTAATACTTTAAATTTTAAAACCAAGAATTTAATTTTTGAAAAGAAATCTTATATATTTATGCATCCCTCTTTGTTTCATTTTATACTCTAGATGTTCAACCTTTCTAGCTTGTTCAAATTTCAATAGTCAATTTTCTTGGTATTTAATTTTTAAATACAATTTTAATAGGATATGAAAATTTTCACCATGAGTTTTTTCAGATTTTTCTGTCATCAATCATCAACACTTTCACTTTTAAGGTTCTATAGAAACACTTCTGAGATTAAAATTATTTTTCAGAAAACTACCAAAGTTTTAAAATTTAACTTTTCATATAATAAGGGTGCACAACTTTTTGAATTTATCTTATTAATAAATGCTGTATTTAAAAAAACTAAACAAATAACTACAATTCCATCTACAGCATAAAAGTATAATAAATAATGGAATTCTTCCTGTACATTCTGGAAGTAATTTTTTAATACTAATTGTTAATAACTTTAAATTCTGAGAACAATTAAGTAAAGAGCTATTGAAAATGTCATATTTCAAATAATGCTAATATCAAATACATTTCAGATACTTATTATAAAATTTGAGTAAGATATAAAAATAATAGATGAAAATGGAAAATAACATACAATTATGCAGGTCTCCACTTAATTATATAATTAAGTTTGTACAAAGAAAAAATTAGAAGGTTATAATGTTACAGAAAATATACTAAAATGAATATAAAGCAATCTACAACTAAATTTAATAAATGAAAATTAAATATTAAATATAATCATATAAGTTGAAAACATAATAAGACCACATGTAAATGTTAAATGTTTAAAATAGACTGACTAATAAAATTAAATGACTTAGAGGCCGTCCATAAATGATGTCACACATTTTTTCTATATTTTTAACTTCCCTCCCCAAATCCCTTTGCCACAAAGTGTCAAACTTCTTTTTACCCCCTCCCCCCTCTTGTCACATGTCTCACTATATTATGTAAACATACACATGTTTTAGATCACATTTCAAATTTTATTTTAAATTAACTATGATAATATATAATTATATAATTTTCCTTTTTCAAATTAATTATGTGTTTTAGTGACATTTGTGAGCTGAATAATAATAATAATAATAATAATAATAATAAAAGATTCATATTTTGCATGAAATAAGGTTTAAAACAACAACAAATAATTAATATATAATAGTAATAAATATTAATATGAAAGAATAATTGAAAACAATATTACTTTGGAATTTGAAATATAATTTAACATATTTGGCTTTAAATTTGACCTTTATGAACATAAAATATTTTAATTTTAAAATAACTTCATACTTTGTGATTTAAACTGCTGAATTTCAATGCTTTTATTTTAACGTGTGAGGTCAAATTTCATCTTACCCCCTTCCACCCCCTTGTCACAATTTCTTGAATCCCCCTCCCCCCCTTTCAAGTGTGACATTTATGGATGGCCCCTTACACAATATTGTTAAGAACACTTACAGAGATTCAGCAGCAGCAACTCTTTCTGCCAAACCATATAAATCTTCTATTTTCTTTAAGTTGACAGCACATGATAAAGTAGGAGGAGGAATTTTGTCCTACAATTGAAATATGCTCAGCTATTATTTACTATTTTAATCCAACTAATTATACCTAAATCTACTGGTTTAAATTAGAAAGTATGCTCAATTTAGAATTATTAACATAATGAATTTTAAATAGCTTAGGTTAAATAAAAATTTATTTTAAAATTAGAAACTAAAAATAAAAAGTATATCAAATTTTCTTTTAAAAATCCTATTTAATGGCAGAAATATTATTCTAACAGAAATACATAAAATTATTTACTTTACAAATATTTAGAGATTTTATTAAATTTATTTTTTATAAATCTAGTTATAATAGTATATACAAATTATTACTTATTTATTTTTTATTTATTTATTATTATTATTTGAAATTATTACCTTATTTCTGTTATCATAGGTATCAACAGCATCTTGTTCAGACATGAGATTTTCCCGAATTCGTTTAAGAGTGGTTCTTAATTTGTTGCTTAGAATATTTTCTGTTAAATCACTCTAAATAAATAAATAAATTATTAATATGAAGTTCTAAAAACAAAATATCAAACTATACAATACATCATTTTCTAAAATTAAATACAGCTTAACAGCGTTTAAAATTAGCCTTCAAGTTTTTTTTTCTTTTCTTTTAATAAAAGTATATGTGTAAGGTTAATTTAATTTTTTACTAGATATATCAATAAAAAAAAAATTATATAAGATAATTAAAATTTATCATAAAAAATATAATAATAGATGTATCTAGAAATCCATACACAATCTTATGTAATACACATTTGAAAATGTTTTTTAAAAAAAATGGAGAGGGGCAAAAAAATCAATATTTTACAAAATAGTAGTAATCAAAAAAGAAAATTAAGTTTTTAAATTTTTACTTAAATATGCAGTTTTTTTCCCCAAAATTCACTGTTTTTTGAACATAGAAATGCAGCAACTTCAATATAACCATATTTTAAAAAATAAATAAAATTGTTGAAAAAGTAAATGGTTCCCTTAAAAGGATATGCATTAATTTTTTAAACAAAAAAAATGGTTTATATAAATGTTTTATGAAAAGAAGTAGGCAAAAAATATTTTCTTTAATGCTAATAACTTAATTCTAAGCACTAAGTTTACTAATATGGTCACAGACATTGATAACTGATGCTATTTTTTCAAAAAATATATATTGATATTCAATTAAGAATAACAGATTCAGCTTTTGATAAAAATTCTTCATATTAATTGTAGTCAAATTTTTGAACTTATAACAATACTGAAAAGTTTATCCAGAAACTAGTTAATCAGTAAACCAGTTATCCAGAATTATATTTCCAATTGACTGATTTAAGAATCTTTCCAGAAAAAAGTTCCACACAGTAACAGTTTGACATGTACACTGCTTTATAAGTTAAAACATGCATGTATAACTTGATACCAAAAGCTAAAATTTAAAATGGAAGCAATTAGATATTGAATGTTTTTTTAATTTTTTTTATCTACAACTGTTATCTCCAAAGAAGTCTTATAAATTGTCTTTTTTTAAAAAAACTTTATTTTTTATCTTGATTGGATCTAATTTTTAATATGAATAATTTAACAACTAACTTGAAATCATAAAAAATGCAACAATTACATATATTCTAAAAATGTGTTCAAATAGATATTACTTTAATGCACAACTATTTATGCAGAAAAATCAGTTATGCAGAATACATCTGAGACAGACAAGTTGGCAAACTGTAAATGGTTTTATACTATGCATTTTTCAATACCAAAAAGAATATGGAAAATGTTTGTATGTAAAGGAAAAAACAAGACATCAAAACAAAATAAGCTTCCTTTGGAGAAAACAGCTAGATATGCAACATCAAAAGATAATTTTAAATGAATGAAAAATAAAGAAGTTTATTTGCAATTCAGAAAGATGACAATTCAATAAGAATTTGCTTTTCTGATAAGATAAATAAATATTTTAAATCATTCTTACCATTTCCTTAGCAAAGAAAATATACACCTATAAAGAAAAAGAAACAAAGTTTTAAATATTTAAAACTATCCAATAATAATAAAATTTTATTTTATTTTATTTATTTTTCAAAGCATTAAAAATATGACTAAAGGTGAATTTAATAATGCCCTTATACTTTTCCTATTTAACTTACCAAGTTATGAAATTTTAATAGAAAAACTAACTTAGTTATTGTAAAATGCAGCTTTGCACTTTTTAGGACTATGCATACATAACATTATCCATTTTTTGGTAATTTTGGACATCCCCCCCCCCCCCCACACACACACACACACAATCTCTCTTGTAATGATATTGTTATCAATGTCTAAAAATCAAATTTCCATTTTTTAAATCTTTTTTTCTTTTTGTTTAGAGTGATGTATAGATATGGTTACACGTTTATTACTTGCATACTTCATTAACTCAAATGAAGAGAAATCAATAAAATATCCTTTTGTATATGAAATAACTTTACATCAAAGAACACTTAAAAGAAATAGTTACTATTTAAAAATATTTAATAATAGCTTTTTGTTATATAATGCATTCAGCATTAATAATCTCTTTGCACTTGTCTTGCATGGGTGAAGGTGATGTGATAGACAGAACTTTTTATGATATTCCACATTTTGGAATTAAATAATTTTATAATAATTTAATGGTTTTAATAATAGCTTTGTATTTCCATAAAAATAGAAAACAAATAAAAAATATAAAACAGACTATGTTGATGTTAAGAAAAAGAGAAAATTTAGCTTGAATCAAAAATGATAATCATAAAACCTTCCTGCCCTAAAGATATTTTTCAATGTCATTTATATGACCACCCCTTCCCCCAAAATGATAATGTTATACATGCACAGCCTCTTATCTACTTGATTTTCAAATTTAAATTTTTACACAAATAAATAAATAAACAAAATTACATGAAACAAGAAGAATACAATGATGAGAAAAATATTCTGCATTTTTTAAAAAGTGAAGCAAATATTATCTATGATACCATATAGTCTAGTGGATAACAAATTTAAGAAAATAACATGTATTGGGGTATCACATGCTCCTTTGGACATTTCAATATGTAATGCACAGAGTAACAAATTTGCAAAATTGTATGTTTGCAGTGAAGGCATAGATACAAATTTTTAAAATCCCCAAAAGAAAACTTTAGTTAATCTAAATATCTTGAAGCAAGTTCAAGAAGTATTGAGAGCTGATGAAAAATTTGCAGATGAATCTAGCTAAACCTTGTCTAGAATAATAAATTTAAAAGGGGTGAATGGAAAATAAGATATGAAACATTAAAAGACCTCAATAATGAATAGATCTTTAAAAACATAAAAACTAAAGCTTAGATGTTGCAAATAATATCTTAGATATTTTCATCATAATTTTAGATTAGGAAAATTCTCTGCCATTACCATAAATTCCAGGTTTTTCAAGCCTGAAGCTGCTATAAATACCTCACAAAAAACTTAAAGGATTTACAGAATTTCAAAATTATTATTATTATTTAGGGGGGGGGGGGGAGAGATTTAAATGGCAAATAAATTACACTTACAGAATACATGTAATAGTCAAACAGCTGGGACATACAAATCAGAACATCAAATGCTATAGGCTTTAGCACGCTCATCATTTGCATGTACTTTCCTGTAAAGATAAATGTTCATTAGTTTCATTGATATTTTGATATTGTACATTCTACATTTTCATGTTCATATTATCTGTTACTAAAATTTATTTTTACATATCAAAATGACTCTACTTAAATTTGGTTATAATAAGTTACCTAAAATTTAAAAAAAAGGTAACATATTAATAATAAACACTTGAAATTTCTCTAAAAGAAATAGAGCATGAAATAAAAAAATAACTTAACTACATCTAAAAATGTAAAAAATTACAAAAATGAAATTCTTGTTAAAAAATCCCTTCAAACATGGAATTTGCAGAAAAAAATATAACTTTTGAAATATGACTGGATTTTTTTTTTATTATTTATATGTAAAATATATAAAGTTGTAAAATAAATTAATAGTCATCATGAAACTTCAGTACCACTTGAATGTCATGAATCTTAATGTAAAAAAAAAAAAAAAGCAGTATTTTTTTTTTTAATTATTATATTAATACTATTATTATATTTTTTTACATGAACTAATTAATAAAATTTTTATAAAGTTGAACCTTCGTATATGGCTTAATATGATTTATAGTTTATCATGGTATTTTTAATTTCACTTGACATTCATAGATTTAAGTTACAATAAAAAAACAAGATACAAAAGAAAAATCTGTTTTTTTTTTTTTTTTTTTTTTTTTTTTTTTTTAATTTTTTTTTTTTTTATGAAGGTTCTTTCATATTTTTCTAAGTCAAGATAATACAGCAGTAAAGTGAAATGTTCAAACAATTACTTTCATTTTAAAAAACTGCAATCTAAGAATTCAGATAGGTGAGATCTTTGTTGCATTTGAGTAGATGAAGCATGTAGGTATCCAACATATGAAAAAGAAATTATATGCCAATGTCACTGGCAACAAACTGAAATGAATGCATATGTGAAAGATGTCAATAGATGGACAGATGTCAGGGCTAGAGCACAAATTGGGGATTTTTTTTTTTTAATTAAATTTTTCACAATGATTATATCAATAATCATAATAATCATATAATATCAATAAGTATAAATCTCACAGTCTTCAAAGTAACGTTGAAAATATTCATTTAGCCCATTGTGAAAAAAAATTTGACTTTGCTAAACAATTCACGATTCTTGCAGAACTCATCATCTATGTTTTTAAATTAGAATGAAATCTTCAAAAAATATTTAAAATTAATTCAGATACTGAGCAGAAAACGCTTAGAACTACAGTAAATTCTGATATCAACAAAGCCTTATTTACCAGGTTTAAAGCGTTAGAAATTAAAATGTCCACTATAAAGATCAATGCTAAAGGAAAATCCAAAATGTTTTGCTAATCTTCTTAATAAACTGAATTTCAAACCTGTAAATGGGTCGCTTCAACAGTTCAAAGATATATATTCTATTGATTTTAATTATATTATGAAAAATAAAAAATAGTAAACATGAAACAGAAAAACATATATATAAATATAATAAAAGGAGAAGAATATAGAAAATTCTATCTTTAAAGAAATACTTATTAATGGCTAGTAATGGTGTAAATGAAAATAGTTATTGGACAATTGGTTTATTTTTTTATATATTTTCTTAAGTAGAAATTATGTTATATGAGAAAACTTTGTTACATTGCTTTATATTCTGTTTTGTGTTTAAATTTTTGCTGCTATATCATTTGCCTTTCAAAAATAGCAAATTTCTTTCATTTCTTATGCTAACCAGCCTTAATCACAACATTTTAAATCATTATGTTTTATTTGTAGTCAATGCAATAGTAAATGTATTACTATTACACTGTTGTAAAAAAGCATTCACATCATCCTTTCCTTTTGAATTTTTTTCAAAAAATATATGTTAATCAGTTGTGATACATTAGAGAACTTTTATGCACTCATAGCAAGGAATCTCACATTACACAGTTTCTACACTGGTACCCAAACAAAACACCAAATGTAAATTAAATCATTTAGAAAGATTAATGAATCATAGCAAACGCGGTAGCGTTTGGTATAATATGTTTAAGAAATAGAAAGTGCGAATGTCTTTTTGAAATTTCTGGCGAACCAGTTGACGTACGACAGTGATTTTTTTTTTAAACAATAGAACTCGACGAGACGAATAAAATGATAGCATTCAAAAAATTATTGCAGTTTACTGTAGTTTTTTATTTAACTTTTAGCGAAAAAATTAAGACGAAAAGTTCAACAAGCGATAGCTAGCGATCTTATGGATGGATTAACTTCATTTTTGGCTTATTTTTACCGTCTTGATAAAACTTAGAACAGTTTTTTTTTTCATCTTTGTATTTTTCACGGTACCTAAGAAAATCGAATTTTTGTCTTAAACTTCCAGTTGAATATTACTTTTTGCTGTTGCGATTGTAGTTTTTTTTATTCATTGCCACTAAATTTAATATAAAAATTGTAATGTATGTATCATAATTCATTGAAATTAAACAAATCACGTGAAAAACATGGTTATTTGTTTTTATTGCGAAGCTTTCAATTTCAGTTCTTTAAATAATAAAGTTGTAAACGCACTGTCATTTTTTTTTTTTTTTTTTTCGACTCCATGATAATTTTTTCAAATAGCATGCATTTTACATGAGGACAATGGAATGATTTTCTCGAGTACCCTAACATTTTGAATTTTATTAGCAGGAAAAAAAATGGGAAAAACACAAACACATCGGAAAAAGCTACCTAGGAGAACCAAAATTTCTATTCAGGAACTAAATGTAAGCTTTTTAAATTAGTAAATCAAAAACTTCACATTCTGTCCATATCTTAAATACCATTCAATTGATTTTAAATAACGATGTGATGTCAAATACGCATCAGGGTACCTAACTGATATGATAGCCGTGCAATTGTTGTTTATTAAAAAATATCTTTTTATTTACCTTTATTTAACATTGTTAAATTTTATAAATTATTTCATTCTATAGTTATTACTTAAACTTTTCAGTACCACTTGATTATCCCGTCGACCAATTTCACCAAATTGTACAAATCATCCATTTAATCACCAACTTATGCATATTGGCATAATTTTTATTTTAATTAACGAAAGAAGAAATAAATTAGTAAAACATCAATAAAAGTACAAATAAAAAGTCGAATTCAAAATCACATTATGACATAACACACATCGGTAACCTATTTAATGTAAACTGAATGCAACATTTATGATAAACCGTTATTGGCATTTAATTTTATAATCTGGCGATAAATTTTTGGTGGACAAGATAATCAATTAGTACCCGCTTTTATTCATTATTATTTACTTTTTAAAACAATAGAAAATAGTTGATATATGTACTACTTGGTTATACCGTCCGCCAAAAAACCATCGCCAAACTATAAGACTAAACGCCGATAATGGACGATTGTGAATATCGCATCCAATGACATTAAATACGATGCACGTGTTTAACGCCATTAAGGGATTTTTATTTCGACTTTTTATTTGTATGTTTTATTAATATTCTACTTATTATTCATTTTTATTTGCGTTCGTAATTATGTAAAAACGTAGCACCTACAGTTGTCGTTCAGGCCGTCTGTCTGCCCGTCTGTCTGTCCGTTTATCCGCATATAACAACGCAAAAACTACCAAACCGAATCTTTTGAAATTTAAAAAATATATTTATTGCATAATTTTGTCGAGTCATTTCAAAGTTTATGAAAATTGGATGCATAGATCAATTACAGGGACAATCAAAAGTATTCTGTTACATTACGGTCAATGGGGAAAAAAGTTTCATATAAATTTTAATCGTTTGAAATTTGAAATATATAATTTTTAGATAATTTTGTCGTGTCATTTCAAATTTTATGAAAATCGGATACATAGATCAATTACAGGGACAATCAAAAGTATTCCATTACATGACGGTTAATAGAAAAAAATAGTTTCACGTAAATTTTAATGCTGTTAAACTCTTTCGAATATAATAGAATTGACATGAACCTATGAAGTATATATATATCATAGCAAACGCGGTAGCGTTTGGTATAATATGTTTAAGAAATAGAAAATGCGAACGTCTTTTTGAAATTTCTGGCGAACCAGTTGACGTACGACAGTGATTTTGTTTTCAAAAGATAGAACTCGACGAGACGAATAAAAGGATAGCATTAAAAAAAAAATATCGCAGTTTACTGTAGTTTTTTATTTAACTTTTAACGAAAAAATACAGACGAAAAATTCAACAGGCAATAGTTAACGTTATTATGGATGGATTAGCTTCGTTTTTGGTTTATTTTTATCGTCTTGATAAAACTTAGAACAGTTTTTTTTTCATCTTTGTATGTTTGATGGTTTCTGAGAAAATCGAATTTATGTCTTAAACCTCCAGTTGAATATTGTCTTTTGCTGTTGCGATTGTAGTTTTTATTATTCATTGCCACCAAATTTAATGTAAAAAGTGTCATGTATGTATAATAATTCATTCAAATTAAACAAATCACGTGAAAAACATGGTTATTTGTTTTTATTGCGAAGCTTTTAGTTTCAGTTCTTTAAATAATAAAGTTATAAACACAGTGTTTTTTTTTTTAATTCATGGTTAATTTTTCAAATAACATGCATTTTATATGACCATGGGGTGATTTTCTCGAGTGTCCTAACATTTTGAATTTTAGTAGTAGAAAAAAATGGGAAAAAACAAGTACATCAGAAAAAAAGTATCTGGGAAAACCAAAATTCCTTTTCAGGAACTAAATGTAAGATTTTTTGAATTATGATTGTATAACGTCCTAATTTACATAAGGAAAAGATATAGAGTAAAACAAAAACTTCACATTCTGTCCATATCTTAAATAGCATTCAATTGATTTTAAATTGGGATGTGATGTCAAATACGCATTAGGGTACCTAATTGGCACGAAAATTTTGTTATTTTGTCTGATATGATAACCGGGCTAATGTTTATTAAAAATATATATTTATTTACCTTTATTTAATTTGTTAAATTTTATAAATCATTTCATTCTGTTGTTATTAATTAAACTTTTCAATACTACTTGATTATCCTGTCGACCAATTTCGCCAAATTGTACAAATCATCAATTTATTCACCATGTAATTCATATTGGCATAAGTTTTATTTTAAATAACGAAAGAAGAAATAAATTAGTAAAACATCAATAAAAGTACAAATAAAAAGTTGAATTCAAAATCACATTACGGCATAACAAACATGGGTAACCTATTTAATGTAAACTGAATGTAACTTTTTTGATAATCCGTTATTGGCATTTAATTTTATAATTTGGCGAAAATTTTTTGGTCGAAGGGTAAACAATTATCACCGGTTTTTGGTCATTATTATTTTCTTTTGATAATAATAGAAAATAGTTAATAGAGGTACTACTTGGTTATCCCGTCCACCAAAAAACCATCGCCAAACTATATTATTATATGCCGATAATGGATGATCGTGAATGTCGCATCCAATGACATTAAATACGACGCACGTGTTTAAAACGCCATTAAGGGATTTTTATTTCGACTTTTTATTTGTATTTTTTATTAAGATTCTACAAATTATTTTTTTGTGTTATTCAAAATGAAAACTATATGTATAATTTCTCTATGAGTTTGGCAATTTGTATAGTTTGGCGAAATTGGTCAACGGGCTAACTAAGTAGTACCTTAATATATATGCATGTAATTGAAGTTTGAAAACTAAGATTTTGCGAAATTGGCGTCAGAAGAATATCGCACAATGTCGTGCATATATGGTATCTGTGCCAAGAAAGCATCAAATGAAAAAACACATGGTGATGCAAAAAACTTTTGTGATGGTGTGAAGTGAATGTAACATTTACGATCAGCAAATATTGGCATTTAAAAGTATTTTGCTTGAGATATTGTCGAAAAAGCATTGCAAAGATATACTTTCCCTCTCCCTTCCATTTCCAAATGTACTAAATCAAAAATTATGGAAAAAAAATCAGAGTTTACTTAAAACTGTGCATACAAATTATAGCAATTATCCAAATTTTTCTAATAGAAATTCTCAATTTTCCGATTTTAATAAACGCTATTTTAAAACTAAAATTTAATCGGCTAAATCGCCAAGTTGCATAATGATCATCGCCACTGAATATATAAATAATGCCATATTTGCAAATTTATCGGTCAAAAAACAGTGGAACCTTGGTTTACGGCCGCCTCTGTTTTTGACAAGTTCGGTTTATGACCAACTTCAGTGTTCAAAATTTTACTCTTTCGGGGTAGGATAACTCGATTCGCGACCAAAGCTGTCGAATAGTTCAGTTGGCAACCCTCACATAACTCTTGTTATAAGTCAAGTTTGAAGTAAAGTGCGCGTATCAGAGTGCTTTGTGACCTTCAGTACAGAAAAAAATTTAACTTATTGTTTTAATTTTAATCAGTTTTGCGAAATTTTTAGCCTTTATTATGACTTCTAAGAAGGAAAAAGCATTTAGTGATAGCAGTAGTAAGAAGCTTAAGCGAATTACTGATCAATTATGAAAATAAGTAGTGACAAAACTTAAGAACGATGATAGTGTAATCAAAATAGCTAAAGAATACGGTGTAGATGAACCGTCGATTACTCCGATTATAAAGAACTAGTCGGATGTGGCAACCCCAAAACTATTTTCTATCTCATGCATTAAATGAGTCAAAATTCATTATTACAGTGCCAAAATCAAATGACAATCATATGCTCACCGTGAGGATTCTAAAGGCATGAAATTCCAAACATTAGTTTTTGAAATTTGGAATAGGACTGTTGGGGATATCGGGAAAAATACAGCATATATGCGACACTTGTTGGAAGATTTACCCAAAACACGCAATCAGCAATAATATAAATCGAAGTGTGCCTAAATCTCAAGTTTGATGAAAATTTGTGCATTAATTCCTGCGATAGAGATATATTGGTAATCGGAACAATTCAGCATAGTTGCGCCATGTGTTTGGTTATTGAAACCAAAACGTAAACAAAGCCAATTCATATAAAGATTAACTGAATTTGAAGTTTGATGAAAATCCGTGCGTTAATTCACGAGATAGAACTATTGCGAAAATAATGAAAAATGCAACACGGTTAAGCCATCTGTTAAATGATTTAAACCAAAATCTAAACAGCAAACAGCATCAATTTATATCAGAGATTACCTGAATATAATTTTTTTAATCCCATGCATTAGTTCTTGGATAGAGCGCCCAAAAAATTTATATCACATACAGAGTCAGGTACAAGAATGGATTATGATCGTGAACTGAGGTTCCACTGTATATTATATAAAAATTTAATTACAGCTGGTGATTTCAATGTCAATTTTACAAATACTACTAAAAATGAATTTTTAGTATGTTTTCATCCTTGGTTTGGCGCAAATCTATTAAGGCTGTATTTTGAGCGACTTTCTCCAAAGAAGATAATTTAACCAATAATTTTCCTGAAAATGTCCAAATAATGGTCTGAATAATGTCCTGAAAATGTTTTTCTACAAAATATGTATTATCTAAAATTAATTGAATCTGTCAATTTCTGTACGAACAAATTAAAATTAATTTCGTTTTTTCACCTTTTTTGTCCATTGATTAAATAGTTCAATATTGAGCGAAATAAGAAAAAGTACTGGGAATATTTAAAAGCAACTGAGGTTTTCTTATATTCAATATATAATTATCAAAAAATTTAAATGACTAGTATTAAAAAATGCTCTGACGAGCACCAAAAAAGGTTAATATGTTTTAAAGTATGAAAAAGTGTTTGACAAGAGCTTCTAATTGAGAATGAGAAAGGACAAGGGGTCCCTTCTTGGCTGCAATTCACTGTCAATGCCAAATTTGAAAAAATCATATTTGCGCTTTTTCCATATAAAAGAAATCAGTCACTGTTACGATAAAATTGTGTAGTGTAAAGGCATAATTAGAAAAGACACCACGTGATTAAACATGAATGTAAAGCAAAATAGGGCCAAAAACCATAGTTCCCGCAGCCAGTGGTGAATTCAGACACTTTTCTCCGGGAGGGTCTTCTGTGGTTTCGGAGGAGGAGACACAATAGAGTTCTAAGGAAATTATACTTTTTTACCATTAAAAACACAATCTAAATTTTATTGGGGGGGAGCATTTGATACCTTCGGGAGGGAATGCCCCCCCCCCCTGGCCCACCTCCTGCATTCAACACTGCCTGCAGCGTATCACATTCACGCAGTCCCACCACAAACTGTCGCAGTTTAAAACAGCACAGAAAAATAATTTGTGTGCAGTTGCAGTGCAGAGTCAACAATGCAGTTAACATGTAAAGCACGATTGAAAGTTTTACTAAAAAGTAAAGATAGAAAGTTTTACGCAAATTTCTTTTATATGGAAAAAGCGCAAATATGATTTTTTCAAATTTGGCATTGACAGTGAATTGCAGCCAAGAAGGAACCCCTTGTCCTTTCTCATTCTCAATTAGAAGCTCTTGTCAAACACTTTTTCATACTTTAAAACATATTAACCTTTTTTGGTGCTCGTCAGAGCATTTTTTAATACTAGTATAACTCATAAACCATCATTTGAAGTTTCTTCAGTGAACAAATATAAAAAAATTATGCAATTTACACAAATAGATTTTAAACAGTAAAATTATTACCAAAAGAACGAAGAACATTTAAAGCCGTATTTGTTAAAATAGGAACTTGCTTCTTCCTTCCGCTTGTAACACCTTTCTTTGATAATTTAGGCTGTCTAGAAATAAAATAAATGAGAAAAATATAAATCTTGTATTACACTGAGATATCTAAATGGCATTAACTTATAAACATACATTTTTTTCGGAATGTCTTCAGTATTTTCATCAATAAAATCTTTCTTCAGTTCCTCTGGAATTTCAGAATCATCACTGTCGGATTCATAGTTTGTTCTTTCAAGATCCTCATTCTAAAAATACAAATAGAAGGTGTTTACATATATATATATATATATATATCTACTTATAATAAAATGCGTCCGAAGATTAGTGTGTAGAACGATTCCAGGTTGTGCCACTCCTATCTGGATGTTGCTAGACGCCACGTTAGGCTTAATTGAAAACAGATGCTAAAATGATGCTTTTAAAATTTCTTCCACTTGAAATAATGTTTTTTCAGCATATTTTCATATAAAATATGTATATCAAACCACAATTATAATACATAAAGATAACAGTGGAAATGGAAAAGTTTTTTACTATCTGAGTACGATCGTATTTTATTTATCACTCTAGCACCGTCTCTCACAACTTTAGTGCTGCCATCTATGAGCTATTTTAGAAGCCTTTTTGGGAATATATTGTAAAATATAAATTTAGTTTTAGATGAATTTAAATTTAGTTTTATTATTATTATTTTTTAAATACTAGCATTTATCCGGTTAATTTTTTTAAATTTTGTTTTCTATTTAAATAAATAAGCTTTTTTTTTTTCTTCAAGTTGTTATGGATATATAAGATATCATCATGACTGCATCAGTATAATTGAAAATTATTTTTTCACATGGTCTTAAATTAAAACTTTATCTGCTTTGATGCAATGCATACAAATAAATCAAAACTGCTCTTAAATTAAAAATTGATTATTTTTATTTTGTTTATGATATTATATATTCCTTACATTTAAATGGCATTTGATAAAAAATACAAATTTCGTTTACAATGTAAGCAAATTCCAAATGGATATAATCTAAGCTTTAAAAACTGGTAGATTTAATTTAAAATTTTACAAAAGAAACAATAATAATAATTTTGGTTTTCATAACTTACGGATTGAATTTTTAAAGTTGCAAGCTGAAGTTTTTAAAAATTGATTTTGATTTAAATCAATGCCTCCTACTATAGAAAATAGCAGTATTGTCTATAAGAAACTAAGATTTTTTTTAAAAAAAGTTGTTTTGTGTATATTAACTGCGTATGGATGGCACCAAATCTAAATTTAAAAAGAAAGCGCAAAGCTTCATAATCGACGCCTAAAAGCATCGAACTAAGAATTTATCATATACCCACGACTAAAATCGCTGCCGAATCATAACAAAGAATCATAATAAAGAATGTATTTTAAAATTTTAAAAACTTCAATATTTAATTTAAATGTTTTGTGAAATCTCCAGAAACTGAGTTTTATTTTGCCAATTATCATTATTATTGTAATAAATACTGTTCTTTGTTTGAAATTAAAATTTGTTCAAAAACTAAATATCAAGTAAAAAAAAAAAAAATCATTTGTATTTGTAGAAATTTATTGCTATTTTTAAAATGTGCTTTTTTACAATACAAACTCTTCAAAAATAAAATCTGCATTCTGTTTGTTTGTATGAAGTATTAAAAAGATGAAATGCAAGTGAAAATTCCGTCATTTTTGACGGGGTTATATACTAGTATATATATATATATATCCCATACTAATATCTTCTCCAATCCCTTCTTTCGTTCAATACATAAATTTATTATTGGCCTACTTTATCCAAACCAGAAAATCTAGACCGACTGATAATCTCTCTTTCATTAAAATCTCCAAATGTAGAATATTCCAACATATCTCAATACATTCACATGCTACTTTCATTCCTATCCCTACAAACCACAAATTCTATTGTTCTTTAGAGATGAATACTGAATAACTTATCATCTTTTCTTATTCCATTACTATTATTGCTTCATATATATTACAATATATAAAGATGTTGATATATCATGTTCAACAAAATGAGCCTGAATGTGTGTTGGTTATTGCCGATAATATTGATATTGCTTGCTAGGACATGGTTTCTCTGAATGAATTTATATTTGTGCTTAAAAAGATCACTAAAATCTGTTAAATTTCGTTTTTTGTTGTTGTTGTTGTTGCCTCAGTCATAATATCCAGTTTCGTTACTGATAACAAACTAAATTGCAAGATCTTTTTAAGTCTGGTAAGTTTAGTTGGGCATTAAATTATTGAACTGTTAAACTCAAAACAAATTTTCTCTTTGGTAATTTTAAAATGCAAGCAGATGCATTGCATGTTTTCTAAAATTTACTATTTACCAAAATTTTTATCAGAAAACACTCTCTCATGTTAATTTTTCATTCCGTTAAAAGTCTTTTGCATCCCTTAATTTAGAGGCATTCCAAATTTTATATCCTTCTGATGAATAGTTTTGACTGTATACAACTATGGTGAATTTTAATTAAGTATACCCAGTATATGAAAATAATGATATGCATGTAAAGAAAAAAATATAAAAATATTTTTCCTTTAAAAACTCATCATCAAACTTTTATGACACTATAAATGTTATGAAAACAAATTATAATAGTTTTTTTTTTAAATAATAATAAATTATTAACTAATTCAACAATAATTATTAAAAAGTCTTATGTTAAACCTTCATTTTTTTTTTCAACCTTTAAAGAATAAATCTTACCTCTTTTGATGCTAAAATATCTTCTGTTTCATCGTCATCAAATTTCATTTCAAAAGGATTATTATTTTCAGTATGTTTTTTAAAAAAGCTTTCTCTTCTATTAGGGCTAGTTACTTTTTCAGACCTCTCGGGTGAAGAAGTAAAAGAAGAATGTTTGATGACATTTCGAGACAGGAAACGAAATTCCTATTTAGAATTTAAAAAAAAAAAAAAAAGAAAAAAAAAAAGATTTAAACTTCAAATAATAATTAATAGAAAAACTAAAGACTTATAATTTTAATAATAAAAGTTATGATAATTCACTCCTAATAAAGAAACAAGTACATATTTTTAAGAAATAAAATAACAAATTTAAAAGTGATTAAAATGTTTCATTTTTAATTATAGATGTAAATAAAATGCCTCATATAACTTTTCTTTTGCTGATATTTTTATACTTATTTTAACACACACATTCCATAGGTATTAAGTTATTTTATTTTAAGAAATTTTCTTTAAAAAAAAAAAATGTTCTCACTGCTATAACTGCTGTCAAAATAAAATATATTATTGTCTTGTCACTTTCTTGGCTTATCTTGCAAAAACTATTGGATATAAAAAATAAAAACTGGCAATTTTAAAGAAAATTGTATGATAAATATACTGAAGAAGACAATTTTTAAATCACAAAATTACTTTGGAATTACTATTTAATGTGGAAATCAGCCGGATAGCTCAATTAAATAGCTTTCATAGGATAAAGAGCATTAACCATGTTTTCCAAGCATATATTTTACTTGATTGTTGTGTACAGTGACCAATTATTATTATTATTTTAATTTGTTAAATTTTTTCTTCAAAATTTCATTATTGGTATAAAGACTGGCATAAAAATAAAAATTTAAAAAAATTGAGTTTCAGGTGCATTTGATATTTGTCTTAGCTTATCATTAGCCAAATTTGAAGATTGTGACAGATTTCCCTAGCCACAGCTAGAAAACACACACAAAGACCAAAAGTCTAATCAACTAGTGTAATTTTGGTAAACATTTAGAAAACTTTTGTCCCTTCTGCCATGTTAGAAACTTGGGGAATAATTTATAATAAGTTGCAAACTTCATGTTAGTGCTGTTACCTATATTTTGAGACCAAAACTTTGTCATTTATTCAAATGATGCAGTAGATTTAATCTTACAAAAAAATTCAAGTATGCAACTTTAGTAGTTTATAAGAAAATATATGCTAATTCAATATAACACATTTTGACTGTCGTTTTATGACATAACATATACTAGGTATCATAAGATAAATTACAAAATCAAGAACTAATAAAACACTTTTCTATGGAGAAGTAGAAAAGGAAGCAAATGATGAATAATAATGCTTAGTAGCTATAAGTAAAATATTGCTTGAAAATCCGAAAAAGACTGAATAAATGAGTATATTACCATCTAATTACCAACCTCAAATTTTTGGTTACCTGGTAATTTTTTGCGACTTGGCAGACAGAAATTTTATCCCCTTCTTTAGAATATTGCTGCATTAACTTTCTATGATTTAAAAAAAGGGATTCCATAATAACTGCAAGTATTGCTGCAGTAAACTGCGAAATTTTTAATACTACTGTTAATAAATAAGCATTTTATGACAATTTAAGTATAAAAGATTCCTTTACTTAAGCAAAAAGAAAAAGTCATAACCAATAAACTTCATTAGAATTTTTATATTTTTTATTTATAAGTTCAGTAAATTTATATAAAATTTTGAATATGCTATAAAAATGCACTCTTAAAGAATTACAGATAATTACTAGATAACTGCTCTAATTAAAAAGAAAAAAAATATTATACCTGTAAATGGACAGCAGAAAACGCAGAATGGACTGGACAGATTTCCCAACTTTCATGTTCCAAAAATGTCCTCAGTTCTTCCATAAAACCCCTATAATCAAATTAATACAATAAAATGTGAATCTTTTTATTATTATTATATTTATTTATTTTCAAAAATAAAGAAATTAAAATACAGAATTTTTGAAAGCCTAGTTTTTATTCACATATTTATAGATACAATAATGCTTTTTTTGTTATTTCTGTTTTCTGATCATCATCTTTATTTTGCATTTATTCACAAGCTTCTTGGTAGGTTAAGAATTCCTGTCAGCGTCACAGAACATGATTGTTAATTGCCATTGAGGTTTCATTAACTCCTATAATCATAAGAAATACTTTATTTATAAAAGTTATAATGAAAATTCATGAGATGCTGAGTCTGATTTTTCTGACAAGGAGGTAACAGGATGGAATTTTGCAGAACTTTTTGCAGAATCAGATAATGCTTCAGAATTTGAAGGATTCGTTTGATGATTCTTAATGTTTTATATGATTATTTTTGCTGGTTTAGTATCTCATTAAAATTCATTAAAATTACTTTTACCCGAAAAGATATTGGAATTTTTTAGGGTGGCTTATATATGTTGAAAATTTTACAATATTTTTTTCATTTGAAATAGAGGGATTGGCTTATATGCGAGTGTATAAAATAGTTCTTTTCTGCTTTGAAGAACAGATATCTGCAAACAGCTGACTAATTCTGCAATTCCAAGGTCTGCTACATGGATTTTTATTTAGATCCAGTTCAAATAATGTGTAAAACTAATGAATATTTTCATGAAGATTGTAAAAAACACTTTCACTAATCATTATCTGAAAAAAATAAACGTTCAATTTGACAAAAAAAAAAAAAAAAAAAAAAAAAAAAAAAAAAAAAAAAGGAAATGGAAGTCTTTTTTTTACTTTACTTTAGAGTATGAGGGATGCACTCATATAGTACAAGTTAAACTTATCAATTCTTAGGAGTGTCCAAAGTTGTTCCCTCCAAGATCAATGCACTTTTGTAGACAAATTTTCTAACGATTACATGCCTTAAGCCATCCATTCTTTGGAACAGATGAAAAATTTCTTTTTAAGCCTCATCAATCACATCTTTGGAATAAAAACAACACCCAAATAAATATTTTTTTAGATTTAAAAATACCAATTATTCAAACTAGTATGATCAGAAGAATAGAGTAGAAGTTCTATTATTTTGATATTTTTTGTTCAAGAAATTTGACTGCAATTCTTGCTGAATGAGAAGATGCATTGTTGTGATGAGAGAGAAGCATGAGTCTCTTAACATTCACCTTTTAAAGAATTTTTCGAAGACAGCGATGTACCAGTTAGCAGTAACTGTCTTCTATCTGCCTTGATTAAATTTGATTTTTTGAACTTGATTTTGACCAGAACTTCTCAAAAGTGCAACATATATTACTTTTTTGATTGCTCGTTGTTTTTCCACCATTAGTTTCTGGGATTATTTTCAAAAATCCATACTTTGCTATCTTGACATATTGGAACATAAAAAAGAAAGTATGTATATCTCATCAATAGTTATGACTTTAGAAATAATGTGGCGAAAAACATCATTACATAATTTCAGCAGTCTTTTACTGATTTTGGTATGCTTTTTGGTATTCTGTCAAATTATGCAGAACCAAATAAGAAACTAATTTTTTTATATGCAGTTCTTCATTAATCATTTTATGTATAGCAACAGATTCAATGTTAAATTTCTCCTATATTATTTGTAAATACAAAAACAATCATCTTTTTTTTAGGGGGGGGGGGGCAACTGACATATTTTCTGATGACTGCAGCTGAATCTGACAATAGTCTTTAAGTGTTTATTTTCATCCAAAAGAGAATTTTGACTATCTGAATAAAGTTGGATGAAATGAAGTTTTATTTCTATATGTTAAATGCAGACACTGAAGGCATTCTACTTGATTTAGCCCTAGTTTAAAATCATAGCTGGATAGTCAACTCTATCTTCAACTCCATTTTCCTTTCTTTCAAAATTTATTTGTATGATAGCTAAATTGTAATTGTTAACACAAATTATCATCTGTAGACATAAAAAAAGTTCAAATTTACATATCCGACCTTTTTTTTTTTTTTTTTTGCCACACATTGTTTGCATTTGTCTAAAAAACACCAGAGTTACTCTCATATAGTAAAATAGTTCCCACCATTGGATATTCAGAACTTTCTAATTAAAGTCTAAAAATATTAAATTTTCATGTAACTCTTCATTGTCCACACTGGCATATGAAGAACAACTAATATTATAGATCAGTGTAATAAATAAGTAAAAAGCACCTATCTAATGTGTATCATAAGAAAGTGTACCAGTGTTAAAACATTTTTAGAACAAACAAAAAAATGCTAGATGTTGGTTTTGCTAACACAGGTTGGTTTTGCAAACACAGAGGTGATTTTTTTTCCCCCATTGCTATATAATACTTGTTTATAAAAATTCAAATTTCAACAAAATAATTTTGCAGAGTCAGAAATGCTAAAAATGCTACATGCTGGAAAACCACTGTGATGTGGAAATGTATTTTCTTTTTATTTTTGATGCCAAATAATGGCAATAATTCATACAGAAAGATGATAAATACAAATAGATTGAAGCATTTTTCTTGAGAAAATATTTTTTACTTTTTTATTTTTCCTATTATCTAAATCAAAAATAGCACATAAATTTTCAGATGTGTGTGCAGGGGAGGAGGGGGGAGAATTATGCATTGTAATTTCAAATTCAGTATTAATAACAGATCTTGAATCAAACAAAATATACTGGTGAATTTTACCTAGTGTTTTAACGCAATATGGACCTTTAGCTGGTAGTATATATTTTCACACTGCTGAAAACAATATGGTCATCATTACAGAATTATGTTTTCTAATGTGCAGACAAATTTTAAACTGTTAAAGAATTGTGCATTGTAATTTCAAATTCAATATTAATAACAGACCTTGAATCAAACAAAATATATTGGTGAATGTTTACCTTGTTTTTAATGCAATATGGACCTTTACATGGTATATATTTTCACAATTTTAAACTGTTAAAGACCAACTAACTCTTTTAGTTAATTATATTCAGTAGGATTTTGTAAAAATCAACAGAATGACATGAAATAGATACTAAAATCAACTCAAAAAAATTATCTAACTAACAATGCAAGTCTCATGAAAATTTGCCTAGTAGAATTTTTTAAAAAGTCTAATCTTTCATAATTCGGTTCAGCTAATTATAGAACTTTCTCTAATAATTCTATGACTAAGCAACATAGGAATAGAAAGATGCATTATATTAAAAAAAACCTGAAAATGCTGAAGAATTATTTAACTAATGGTGCAAGTCCCATCAAAATCCATTCCGAAGAACACAAGTTATTAGCAGTTGAAACAAAATTCACATTTGCATTTATTATAAGTAGTAGAAAAATTAAGGCTCCTGTCCCTGGCTGATAAAGCGCTCACAAGCTAATGCTATTCCTATGGGGAGATTATTTTCTAATATCTGGTTTGCAGTTTGACATGCAGTTTGCAATGGTTAACTGAAGTGCATGCCGACATGGCTCCTTTTTTTACTTTTTCAATTTTGGTTGCAGATAATTTTTAAAAAGGCACTTTCACTTTCATTACAGACTTTGAGATGCACCTCAACTGTGTAATCCAAAAAAAAATATTTAAAAATATCAAAATGCAAACCAGATATTAGAAAATAACATCCCCATAGGAATAGCATTAATTCGCGAGCACTTTGTTAGCCAGGGACAGGAACCTTAAGAAGTTTGAAAAATACCTGTGGTAATTTCTAAAATAATTTACAGACTGCTTCCTCACAGATTCCTGCAAATCTTCTGAACGACTACCACAAAAATCTTCTCCTATATCTATAAGCCTGAAAGGGAAAAATGAAATACATTTCATGATTTTTTCTTTTTAAATTTCCTTTAAATTTCTTCATCCTTGATATTTGATAAATATAAAGACACTTTTCAATATAGAAAAGAGATACACATAAAAACTAATAATATTTCCAGTTAGGAAACTATGATTTGAATAATAAGAAATGTTAGTAACATTTTTATTTAATCATTACAAAGATATATCATATTTTATGCATTGCTGTAATATAATACTGAAAACTTTCCATAAACACAACTATTTACATATTTTCTGCTAAATCATATTTACCTGGACATAGCAGTCATCTAAAAAATGATGAATGCATTTAAAAAACTAAAGAAAAATGGAAAACAATAGAAATGCACTGTTTGTTGCATTCTACAAGGAGAAACCAGTAAATTTTCAGTCAAACATAATTTCAAACTTAGTTAGGAAGTTTGCCTACAGATGGTATTGTATGTTGTTGTAAGATTTGCGAGAACTGTGGAGAAAGGCACTATGCTAGATCTATATTCTGTACTTCATCCTCCTGCTTAAACATTGACAGTTGTGAAGAAATGTTTTAGAAAATAACCATAGTGACAGTAAATAACCCACTAATCAAATTTTCTCAAGCATGCAACCTAATCCAATGTTATTTTCATGTCTAAAAACATATAATAGAGAATTTTGACAAATTTTTTAAGTCGGTTTTTAGATACAATTAGCTTGACCCTAGCTCATTGCAATCCAAAATGACCTTCTAATTGAATTTTCTTAAACATGCAACCAAGTCCAATGATCTTCTTAAGCTTGAAAATTATAAAATAAAAAAATTAGTCAAAATCGTTAAAACCATTTTTTAGAAATTTACATACACAGACAGACACACACACATGTATAATTTATTCATATTATAAAAAATTATTATTGATGATAACACTCCGGTTATTTACATATTTTTATAAAGATATAAATAAAGAATAAACAACAATAAAGACTTAATGAGTATAATAATGTTTATTTGAAACAAATTAGTATATAAAACTAGCAAATTAATTTGTTAAATAAATTATTTTGATGATTTTTTTTTTTTTTTTAAATAAGCAATTATTTTCCATTTATAAAAATTTCTGCATGATAACAATATTGATAATTAACTAACCCACCTCCCCCCTTCCCATTAATAAACAATTTGAATTACTAAGAAAATAATGAAGAAGTTGCAGTTATAGCTAGAAAATATAAACTTCCAGAGATATACAAATTCAAATTACCAATTTGATATTTTTTCATAAATTTTCTCTACATTAATTAATAAAAACATTTAAGTTTTCAGGCAATCTTTGAATATTTAAACTGATGATTCATTGCACTCACAACATCACATAAATCATAGGCTGTCAATATTACATAAATATAACAACCATTTTTGAAGACAAAACATATTTTGCAACATTGTTCTTCGTAAAAAAAATGTTTTTCAGAAAATGCTTTTTTTTTAATCAATTAAAAAATCAATTACCCTAAGCTTTTAAGCTCGCCACATTTGTATGGTGCACTTTTGTTAACTATGGTGCACTTTTTGTTAATTATGGTGCACTTTTGTTGTGTTAACTTTTGTTAACTTTTGTTTTTGTTGTTGTTTTGTTAACTTTTGTTATATTAGAAAGAAATTTCATTTTTATTGCTTAAATATGCATTTCCAATTACTTAAACATACATTCTGGATTAAGACATAAGAGAAAAAGGGTCATAATTACACTTCCAATGATAGAGAACACAAGAAAAAACAAACATTGTTTAATAATCTTACATACAAATGATCAAAAATAAAATTTGTTGTGATATTGGCTAAAATTTGGCTGTTTAAACACAGTGGTATACCTAAATTCTGCACAATTTTTTGCAAACTCAGAAAATTTTCTATGAGTAAATTTTCATCTACATTCTTACATTCTGTTTATATTGTTATGATTTGATTGATTGATGAAAATACATCTAGATGGCAACATAGCTGTATAAAATTAATAGTTAAATTTGATAGTTTTGCTTTAGGTAAATCACACTTCAGATTTTAATCCATACAACATATCATAAAGTTTCATTTTTTAAATTCAGCATCTTTTTAAAATTTCATTTTCTAAAATTAGTACACTACGTGAAAGATTTTGATGATTCAAAATTTTAATTATTTAAAATTTAGAACTTTGCAAATGCTACAGATTACCAAAAAAATTTTCCTTTTAATATTAATATATATATATATATATATGTATATTATTTTAGTTTTTAGCAACATAACACCCAGCTAAAATTATCTATATGCTTAAAAATAACTATTGCTGCAATAAAAATAAAATAATGACTGGTAAAAAATTTAAATAAGCAATTTTTTATTAAAAGATCAAATATGCCAAGAAAAATATACTAAAAATAATTTAAAAAAAACAGTAAATTAAATTATTATTTCTCTTACCTCTGAATCAAAGCTAAAATATGGATGAATTCATCAAATTTAAATGGAGATATATCAGAGGCTAGAAGATATCCTTTAACTTTTTGTTGAACATCTTGCCATATTCGTAATAAACCATGTTCCAATTTTTGACGAATGTAATTTAAATTAAATGAAGATTCACTAGAAGATGTAGTTGGACTCCCTAGAAAATTAATTAATTATTAAATCATTTTCAAGGCCTTTATTTTAAATAGATTAACATACATATAGTTTAAAAAGCAATTTAAAATTTTCACAACAATCTTTAAAGAAATATATATACTCATTCAAAACATTTTCAAATAAATAGCCAAAAGTCTTTATCTTAATTTAAAAAAAAAAAAAAAAAAAAAAAAAAAAATTATTATTATTTTAAAAAATGCATTGCTAGTTTATTTTACTGTTTATTTCATCTTCTAAGTGGAGAAGACATGATTCTTGAAGCATACTTACAATCAAGGCTTTAGAAATTTGATAACATTTTATTTGCAGAAAAATATTCTAGTCACCAGAATAAATATTTACCCTCACTTGTCATGGATTTAAAAAATCAGAAGATTTTTATAAATTAATTGACTAAAAAAAAATCATAAATAAGCATAGTTTAGAACTGTTAGTTACACAGTTTAAAATACCTAAAGTATATAGATTTGAAAGATAATATGAACTAAGTTTTCTAAACTTATGAAAATTTTGTATCTCTAAGGGAAGGGCAGTAATATTGTAAAATTTGAATTAATTGCAATGTTTGGAAAATGCTGACTGCCAAACGCTTCACACATCTAGATAGTTTAGAGCTACAAAATCTATAACTCATGAAGGATCATCAAAGAAATAATGGAAAAAAAAAAAAAAATTGGATATTTTCTTGACAAAATCAATCAAGTAATTATGATTTTATTAAATTTGAATTTGAGGTACTTATTTTTGCCAAAATAAAAATATTATTATTAGAATACTAGGGGGAGCTATGCCCCTAGTATACTAAGGGGAGCCCCCCGCTTTAGGGAGCTATGCCCACCAACCCCTGTTTAAAGTTTAAAAACATGGTAATTTGTTTTTTCTTTAAAAATAACTACCAAATTATGGAAGATTGTAACAAACAACGATAATTTTTTGTAGTCAGGTTACAAATCAGTCTCGAACGGAGCCTTTTTCAGTTACCATGGTTTCGTCTGCTGCTGTCGTGACAGATGATGGTTGCTTTGGAAATTGATAATTAAAATCAGTTACATGTTTCAAAATTCGCTTAAAAAATAATATTTGTGTTTAACCTTTAACCAAGGGATTGGACAGATTCTGTCTGAGCCTCTTTGTAAAGGTCAAAATATCACTATAAATCAGTCCTTTATAATGACGCTTTAGATAATATTCTTCCATTTGATTCAAGGATGAAAAAACTCTATTTTCTTTGGAATTAATAACATTTAAAACCCCGAAATGTACTGTGTATTCTAATTTTATGCTTATATATTATGTTTTGTTTGACTTTTAAATATTGTCATTTATATGTCAGTAACATGTTTTAGTTATATTCCCTAATTTAATGCACCACCATGCATATATTAATTTTATTTTTTTAATTTAAATTGTTTATTTTATTTATTAAGCTATTTACAAATGCTCTAAGAAGTATCAAATAATAATTTGTAAAGAAAAATTTTAAAATATTTGGCACAGATAACCTACATTTATGGTTCTGTAATTCAAGCATATATTCATTTTGGATGTATACGTGCCTCATTTGTTTCATGACATATATTGAAATAAATTTGTTAGCCGTGCTCTTTTTACATAATGTGATTCCTAATGTAACATTAAATGAATATTGTCCATAGATAAATCATTTTAAATGGATAATTTTAATTTATGGCTTAAATTTTACCTCAAACTTTATTTGTATGAAATAATTTTATTATTTTTAAGATTTTTTCTCCTTCAAATTTACATGTAAATATATAATTCAATGATGTTATTCAAATGTCATTTTTTTTTTTTACATTTTAATAGCACTGCTGTAAATGTTCTAGAGAAAAGAGAAGATGATGTCATTTCTGCATTATTGATGGCAGTTTCCTATTAAAATTTAAAAAGAAAAAAAAAACAAAGGATGAATTTTTTTTTTTTCTTTGCTATCATTTGGGCAATTCTTATTTCATATATTCATTTCAGATATCAAAACAGTTCCAAAGGAAATTTAATAACTTTTAAAATTTCTAAATGCAAAATATTAAAAAAGTAATATTATTGAAAGATTAATTTATTTTAAATTTTAATAACATTCTTGTAACTCAAAAAAAAAAAAAAAAAAGAAAAGAAAAAGAGTATTGTTAATGATGTCATCTTGTTTCACATTATTAATGTCATTTTCTCTTTAAAATTGAAAAGAAAACCAAACATAAAATTTTATGCCATTTAGTTGAGCAATGAATCATATTCTTCTATATGGTTCAAGGCTATAAAAAAGCACTATTTTACTATTTGTGACACCACACATACTGCATTTTGAACTTACCGCATACAGATGGTTAGAGAAAATTTCATTTACACTTAAAAGAATATCAGTAGTTTAGCATTTATTTCCAGCAAATAATTCCTAATAAAGAATTGTCATTTTACTACATATGGTTCAAACACAAATACGTGCTTTTGCAAAAAAGGAGAAAACTTTTAATAATAAAATTTTTAATTCTCATACAATGAAATGCTACTTTAGAATGTTTAAATATAAGCAGATAATTTTAATTTAGAGAAAAAAAGCAGGGATGATGTCAGAGAATTCAGTGCTTGTTTTGTATGAGCTGATTGAGGACATTTAAACTTGAGTGATAACGTGCATCATATTGCAAAACACTTTTACCGCATCTCTATCTATCTCTTTCCTTCATGATTTTTAAGTCAATGGAATTTATTTCAACAATTAAAATGACAAACGATTTTTTTTTTGTTTGTTTGCTTTCTGACATAAATTGATACTTGGAAATCGAATAAGTAAAAATAAGGTTTTGTTTAGTCAGACATTTTTGAAAAACATAATTTAATCATAATATCATCTTCATTATTGATTGAAATAAAAGTTATTTTCGATTTCAATTTGAGAATAAAAAGAAAAGAAATCTAATAATCCATTATTACTTATTTTCTACTTTTTTTCACAAAAAAAGAATAATTTGGTTGCCATCATTAGAGAAATTTAATTCAAATTAGAAAAAAAAATAATATCATGAAAAATAATTCAAATTTTAAAAATCTATTATTAGTTTTGAGGTCTGCAGATCATTGGATCATCATCACTGAAGATTTTTTATCTTAATTTTACCACATAATATTCACTATTTTTGGAGAAATCACCATAAAACAAAATCAGTCGTTTCATTAAATTGTTTCATAAATTCGTTTCATTATGATTTTATTTAAAGCATAGCATGGCAGTGCTATGCTTTATTTATTTCCAGTGCCAGTCCGTAATGTTATTTCAATATGCAATTTAACATTAAACGAGTTATTTACTAGACATTTTTCCACATTTTGTACGCGCTTCCACAAATTTTCTTCGAAAATACTAATTGTGTAAAAATAAATTTCGTCCAATCAAAAATTAGAAACAACGATTTTACAAAAAAAATACAGGCTTCTAATTGGTCGATCTATTTTCATTAATACACTGTTAAAAATTTGACCCATTTACTGCAGCGTTACTCCACCTTTTTTATAGAAAGTGATTACAGTGACAACAGATTATATATTTTTCTGAGTTGTGTGGGATTCTCATTTGTCATAAAAGAGATTTTAAAAGCTGTGGAGTGACGCTGTAGCAAATGTGTCTAATTTTTAACAGTGTAGCACAAAATCTACTGAATTCTGCTAAAATTCTCTTTTGCTGTTGCAAAATGATATTGGCCAATTAGAAGCCTGCATTTTTGCGAATGTTTCGCTATTTACTTCAAATCGACGGTCGCTAATGAAAAAGACAGGCTACCGTGGTGCATCCCAAGTATCGCTTTTTAAAGACCACTAGAATGACATAGTGCGCCTGTATTGGTGTATTCGAACACCACGTGACACCAGCAGTCTGTAAAAGATACCTGGAATGCACTGCGGTAGCCCTCTTTCTCGTTAGCATCGCTTCAAACATTGAATAGTTTTCAAAAATGCAGGCTTCTTCTTTGGTCAATCTCGTTTCGCTAAAAAGTGAAAAAAAAAAATATGGATCATAGCCACTGTTGCAGAGATGCGAGCTCTTTCCAAAGTACAAAATCTTAACTGGATAAATTCTTGTGTACACTGTTAAAAATCTACTGCATTTTGTTGCAACACACTCTACCGCTTGTATATAATATTTCTATTCCAACCAATGAGAAAGCTCCATTTCACGGCCAAGTAACTGTTTTCTATACAAGCAATGGAGTGTGTTGCAACAAAATGCAGCAGTGTACACCAAAATGGAAAATCTGCATCGATGCTTACCCACATCGAAAATAGGTGTCAAAAAGCTGAAAATCCACATTTAAAGTACCCTTATATGTCAGAGCACAAGTGCCTGTGTATCAGGGTCCTTTTTTATGCCGAATGCACAAAGAAATTAAAATGCATTGCTATGTGTAACGATACTGTCTTGAGATTCAGGCTCAATCATCGAGTTAAATATATATTGTTAAAATTTTGACCTATTTGCTGCAACGCCACTCCACAGCTATTATAGAATATCTCTTTCATGACCAATAAGAATGCTCAATAACACAGTAAAGAAACAGTTTTCTATAAAAGCGGTGGAGTGACGCTGCATCAAGGGGGTCAAATTTTTAACAATGTAGGAATTCTTTCAGTTTTCTTCTGATGGAATTCCTCGATATCAAAATGGTAATATGCGGGGATATTTGATAGGTTAAGATGAGTCTAGAGAAAAGAAAATGGCGAAATAGTTTTTATGAGCTTGCCATTAAAGTAAAGCTAATTAACTTCTTGTATTCGTTTAATAGTACTCATTCAGGCGACTATCATCAAGTTTTGGAATAGAAAATTTCCACATTTTTTGTAGTTCGGAAAACCGTGTCTTTCAAATCAAAGTCTGAACATACACTGTTAAAAATCTGAAACTTTTACTGCATTGTCACTCCACCACTTTTATAAAATACGATCATTTCACTGTATTATGGAGCATTCTCATTGGTCAAAATAGAAATATTTTATAAAAACTATGGAGTGACGATGCAAAAAAAATTCCAAATTTTTAACAGTATAGAATGTTGCCACTCTCATATGCACTGTTAAAAGTTTTACCCTTTTGCTGCATCGTCACTCTACCGCTTTTATAGAAAACAATTACTTCAACTTTTATGGAGCATTCTCATGGGCCAAAAGAGAGATATCCTATAAAAGCGGGGAGTGATGATGCAGCAAAAGGGTCTAATTTTTTACGGTGTGGAGACAGCCAAGTTCCTGTTATCAGATTCAAAAACGATATACAAGCACCAGTGCTCATTTCCGATGTCGCTGTGTAAAATGCATCAGTAATTGTGATACGATACTGCATAAAGGAAGTCCTGAAGATTATACCCTCATTTAATTTTTAAATGAGTTCATCTGAATGCAATAGTTATTAAAAAACTTGAGATATTAAACAAAAACATAATTTGCAGAACAAATTAAAAAAACTAGATTTATTTCCTACACTTTTTAAGCCCGAGAAGGGACAGATATTAAGATAATTGATTTAATTATTTCGACATTTATTACTAAATTTTTGTAACAAATAAGTTAAACCAAGTGAACATAGAAAAATAAAAATGAAATTCAAACAATATGATACTTAACCACCCTAAATCTTAGATTCCATTCAAATGAAATCGAAATAAATCTAAGACTTTTTTTCCAAACTCAACTTGCAAATATTTGTATTGCAGATTTTGTATTATGTTTACGGTAGATGTAAACAAAATGAATAGGCAATCTAGAAAGCAAATGTTCAGAAAAAGTCTGAGATTTATTTCGATTTCATTTGAACAGAATCTAAGATTTAGGGTGGTTAAGTATCATATTGTT
The DNA here is from genome assembly GCA_964019185.1 of Maratus speculifer. Taxonomy (NCBI): domain Eukaryota; kingdom Metazoa; phylum Arthropoda; class Arachnida; order Araneae; family Salticidae; genus Maratus; species Maratus speculifer. Next base: position 246,231,794 of record OZ025289.1, read on the forward strand.
AGGATTTCATTTTTATTTTTCTATGTTCACTTGGTTTAACTTATTTGTTACAAAAATTTAATAATAAATGTCGAAATAATTAAATCAATTATCTTAATATCTATCCCTTCTCGGGCTTAAAAAGTGTAGGAAATAAATCTAGTTTTTTTTAATTTGTTCTGCAAATTATGTTTTTGTTTAATATATATAGGGTAGATAATTTCTGTATTTATATCTTAATATTTTGTAACTTCACAACCTCTATAAGGATACATTTTGAGATCATTTTAATTTAAGATTGTGACTAAGATGAGTAAGAAATACAGCTCTGAACAAAAATTGTAGGCAAGTAAAAATAGGGGTAATAATTAATACGGTTTTTAATTAATATCATATAAAATATATTAAACATTTATTCATTTATACTTCTGAAAACTAATTTAAATATTTCACCACTTGATAACACAGTAGTCACATATATGTAGATCATTTAAAAAAATACTTATAAAATTAAAAATTAAAACTTGAAAATATGAATAATTTCTCAACAAATAAAAGAAAGAAAATTATTTTACCAGTTTTATCATTCTTTTGATTTTCTTCAAGATTTGCATGCCAATTCAATATACACCAATAACTATGCATTATTCTCCATAAAGCTTTACATAAATCTTCTAAACAGGATGTAAAATTTTCAGAGCTAACACACTAAAAAAAGAAAACATTTATGAATTTTAATAAAAAGGATTAAAAAAAAAAAAAAAAAGGAAATTATAAAGAAAGGTGAAAAATGCTCAATGTCAAATTAACTTATCAGCATTATTTTTATTTTTGTTTATATGCAAAATAAATAAAATCATAATTAATTGCAAATGTTTTTTTTTTCTTTTTTTATAAACTATTAAAAACTGTTATAAGTAAAAAACATTCAGAATAAATATTTTACAAATAAAATTATGTACTAAGAATATTGAATTATATCCTTAATAAACCTTAGTATTTAAATATCAAGAATGTACTCCACACAATAATAAAAAAATAAGTTAAAATAAAAAAACATATTAACAATCACTTTAAAAAGTCAACCTCATCTTCATCCACTGCTTTTTTTTTTTTTTTTTTTTTTTTTTTTTTTTTTTTGGGGGGGGGGGGGGGTCATGATATACACAAACATCTAAAATAATTTATTTGAACAAATATAGAGAAATAAATCTCATAACTTACTTTACAAAGATCCACATACTGCCTCTTTTGAAAGCCTTTGTCAGTGTTACTGGAATCTTTTTCAGCATATTCCAAAACAATCATGAAAGCTGTATTATGAATAGCACTTGCAAAATGCATTAACAGTTGGTCAGTTGCAGTCTAGAATAATAATAAAAATAATAATAATAATAATAATAATAATTTATTTATTTATGAGAAAAACAAAAAAATTAATAAAAATCAATAATGACCAATGAAAATTATTTAAATAAACAAGTACAAGAACAGGAGTGTAGAAAACTATAGCTACCAGAAATTACAACAGTTAATCTACATGTTAACAGCTAGTTATAACATACACAAGTAAATACAGTACTACTGTTATAATTGCTTTTTACATTAAAAAACTTACTATTTTTTAAAATTATCATAGCACATGCATGGAAAATATAACTTTTGATATTTTGAAAAATGTATGGAATAATATGTGACCTTCATTTTATTATAATAATGATAGTGATAATTTTGAGATATTTCATAGTAAAAAGAATAAGAAAGTGCAACAATTCTTAGAACATTCAAAATTTGTTTCCTTAAAAAAATTTAACTTGAAAGAGCATAATTTAAATGAACCGATAAATGCTGACAGAGATACACCAATGACAAGCAAGCAATTAATAATAAAATACTTTTAATTAATGTTCTTGTTTCAGAAGAAAAAAACAAAACTTAGCAATTTTAAAAAAAACTCACTCGAACAAAAATGCTTATTGATGATTTAATAGGTGTTATGACCAATCAGCACTATAAAAAGATTAGCACTGAAAAACTAAAGAATGTGTTTTTTAATATATATGAGATTTTTTTTACTTACCCATCATACATAGTATAGGGTAAGTCTTGCAATCGTTTTGAAAATCGAAAAAAAAATTTTGACGGATTTACACGTTTCGGACACTGGAGATTCCGAAAAACATATTTTTAGAAAAAAAAAATTTCCGTCCGTCTGTGTGTCTGTCTGTCTGTCTGTAACCGCTCTATCTCCCGAAAAAATTGAGATAGAGATTTGAAATTTGGTATGTGCTTAGTATGTAAGAATGGCACGAAGCCTATTTAATATCAGTAACCTCGATTATCCGGAACTATTTTTTTCGGACTCTTGAAAAATTCGTTCTGATGAAAGGTATATAAAAATTTTCGAATTCTTTTATTTTAAGGAGTGGATGTAAAAGGCAATAAAATAACACAAATTTTGCATCAAAAACGACGTCATTCGGATAATTAGTTGTGGAGATATTTCTAATCCTATTTTCCACATTCTTTGATTTTTCATGACCCTGTATTTCATTCAAATTTCAATTCAAAGATATCTTTTAATTGGAAATGAGATACTTAATTCGATGCAAGAAACCGTTAATGAATATGATTATTATTTTTGGAGTTATAAGGATGTTTCTATTACGCAATTCAGTGCTACTTGAATAGTTTGGCGTTTCATACAATTTATCGAAATTGGGTCATCAGAAATTCATTAATAGAGCATGATTGTGTGTTAAAAATACTTAAATATACGTTTGTATTTTGTTTTGAAATTGTAATGCATTTTATAAATTGTTTACATGTGTTATGTTTTCATATATTGTGCTATGCATATCCATGATGGGTAAGTATTACGGTGGCCTCCAACGACTAGTTTTACTTGCTATATGAAAAAAAAAATTGGGAGCTGAAAATTCTTGAAATAAAAGTTTATGAAAAGTTAGTTTTCTACACTAATAACAGAAAGTTTTGCTCTCTGTGTACATGTGCACAGAGACAATGTAATGGCTAGGAAAATCTATTGTACATACAAGTCTGAAATTTTGGATAATGATAATCCAAAGGCCTCTCATGGGGCACCTGAGGTTCAGAATTTTGATTTTTTGATAATTAACCCATTTTAAGGCATTAAAAAAATCATGTTTATTTTATTTTATTTTATTTATTTTTTTTTTTTTATATATAAAAATTGGATTTAGATTGTTATTAAATTATTAACACTACTTCAAAATATTATTAAACAAATAATCTTTAATTAGGCATTTAATATACATTTTTATGCTTTAATTACTAAAGTGATAATTTTTAATTTAGTATTCATTTTAGAAGGAAAAAAAAAAGCAGAATGTTAGCTCCAAAAGAAGGAACACTATTCCATAAGAAAATTTGTTAGTAATATGTGTAGAAAAAATAAGAGGGAAAATACATGTTTTTATTATGAAAAATTAAAAAAACATTAGTTTTTAAAAATTTTATAAATTACAAATTAAAAAATAATGTTAAGTAACATATTTTTTTTTTTTTTTTTTTTTTTTCTTTTAGATAAAATTTGATTATTTTTGTACGGTCTTGGACTCATGCATTTAAAATAAAAACTGTGGTATGGAGAATTTTCACTATTTTTTTTTTAAAGGCAGGGTGCATTTTATTAATTTTAAAAAGGTTCTTAAAAATGGCCAACAAGAAACAATTTATTACAAAATGAATAAAAAATGCAAGTAAGTAACTTCATTAATTATTAGCACAAATAACAAAATTAACAAATATTATTGATAGCTTGTTTTGCAATTGTATTAAGAAAAATTAATGTTAATCACCTAAATCTTAACTTACAGGATATATGTACATACTAAACAAGATCTCTTGCTGTGCTTAACATTTTTATACTAATTAGTTCTTTTTCTCTTGTATTCTTTTCCAACAGCTGTTGAATAGATGTTATTGCTCTATTTATTTATTTATTTTTATTTTATTTATTTATTTATTTATTGCAGCAACAGTTAGGATACATTTATTATCGGAAAAGTAGAATGAGAAAATGAGCTACTGGTTATTTGCTTTTTACTTTGCAGATATTTATTACACTTGCTATGCTTCTTTTATATAAAATAATGAATAATTTGATTACTTAAAGGAAATTACAACATCACAAATTACATTAAATTTAAATATAATGTTTAAATGAAATGATTTTTATGCATTTACAAAGTTACTGTACTTAATGTTTTACCATTCTCAGAAATTAAGTTTAAAAACAATTTTTTTTAACCTTTTTTTTTTTTTTTTTTTTTTTTTGTCCAATTTATTTATAAGGTAAAATACACGTAGAAAAAAAATCCAAATTAATCTTAGATTTTAATACTTTTTTTTCATTTTAAACACTTATAAAAATTTATGATTTTAATCAATGATTTTTTTAAAAAAATTGGTTGATTTAAATCATGATTTAAATTTCTGATTTAAATCACCATTTAAATTGCTGATTTAAATTAACTGATTAAAATCGTTGATGCCCTACCATTTACTAATTAAAAATTTATAAAAAGTGCATTCTTCCCTAAAAATCAATCCTGCACATGTACATGCTCAATTCAGAGTTTTGTGAATCTCACAAACACAGAAAACACAAACTGCAGGATCAACTTTTTTTCTTTGCTATTTTTGTTAAGAGGCTACTTCAGTCATATAATGCACACATATCATATCATATTTTATATTATGTACACCTAATTATGTGAATTAATATTTATTTGTCTGTCTAATAGAGAGTAAAAATAAGTAAAATGCTACTAAGAGGGAAAATACACATAAAAGGACAATTTACCAAAATAAAATATTTAACTGGAACAAAATCATATGGTACCTGTGTCTTTTCTAACAAACTGTAAGCTTCTTGCAGTTTTTCATAATGTACTTCATCAAATTTTAAACAAACTTTAGATAGAGCAACATCCAGCTGTTCTTCTGTCATTTCAAGTGTATCTTGGAGCTTGGAACTCAGTTCACTGCAAGATAATTTTAGAATGAAATCAAATGTAACATCAGGTTAGTTTAAAACTGTACATCATCATAATTTCTAAATTATCAGACCTAACAGTGTTCAATTAAGACACTTTTTTGCAGGAGGGACTTCTGTGGCTCCAAAAAGGAGCGGGGGGATGGGGGGCGACTTTATCAAGTTCCAGGAAGAAATTGCACCTTTAGACCACTGAAAACACAATATTTCAAATTTTCTGGGGGGGGGGGGGGGGGGCACATATTGCTCCAGGAGGTCTCTATGAGTCACCCTTTTAATTCAATATCGGGGCGAAATGACTTCCCATTTGGTATCTCAAAATAAAATTTGCCCAAATATCTAAATATGATGTCAAAATTAGATTGCATATTGAAAATTTCAGAATTTGCAATAATGCTAGAATAAAGAAGGCTCCCTAAGTTTTTTTTTTCTTTTAAATATAAATTGAAGAATACATAACTTCCAAATGAATGAAAATTTCTGATTTTCAGGAACATTTGATGACTAAAATGTATAAATATATATAGGGCATGTGCTCCTTTTTTTTTATATGATTGACTATATTTAGTTTAATTAATTATTATGAGTTACCTTAAGTGAATATATATCGAGACAAACACAGTGTTGAATTTAGACTCCTACCCGCACTTTACTCCAGGAGGTGGGGGGGGGGGGGGGGGGGAGACATGATAGAGTTTCAAGAAAGAAGTTACACTTTTTAACCATTAAAAACACAAATTTTCCAGAGAGATATTTCATTGCTCCGGGAAGGTGAGGAATGTCCCTGCAAAACCACCCCATGAATTGAATACTGGTCAAACATATTATAAAAAAGAAATAACTGACATGAAGGGAAGAAGTTCTTTACAGGTATTTGACATACATCATATTTATGTGAAATTTCGTTAAAATTTTAGATATTTGATGCAAAATTTCACAGGAAGAAAAATATTACAATACTAAATTTACAATATTTTATATGAAAAAGTACAAGTTATAACAATGATGATAGACCTACTTAAAAATTAAACAAATAGAATCATCATCTACTCTAGTAAGTAAGTAATTAAATCCTCTAAATTAATTTAAGGTATATACTCACCAAGGGCGGATCTGGAAAGTCCTCAAGGGGGGGGAAGGGAGGCAATTTCAAAAAATTTGTAGATTCGAATCTGATCATGAGTCGAGGCTAATTTTTTCACTACGGGTCAGGTTTGGGTCCGGATAACTACTATGGACTGGTTGACTTCCATTTTTTGCTACTGTTTGGGTTAACTAATATTTTTTCTGGGATTGTGTCGTCGCATTAGCAAAAATAAATCTGTAGACATGACAAATAATTTATTTTTAAAATAGCATTCTAATACTAAAATAGAAAAAACACACTTTCTGCTTCTCCTTCATTCTATTCAAAATGGCAATACAGATTTGAAAAGGAATAAGTAATTTTTAAGGAGAGGGAGGGAGTTCTTTTAACACTTTCTGTCTGTAAATAAATAAAATTTTCAATTTTTAGAAAAAATGAGTCCGAGCCCAAAGACTAGAATAAAAATAGAGTCCGAGCTCGTATCGGACATGTGCTCGATCTTAGCCTGTCTCATCTCTTCCCAAATATCTGAGAAGAATGACTTCAGGTTCTACTCGACATAGAAGAAAAAGAAGTCTGGACTGACCCAAATCTGCAGAAAAATAAAGATAAAAGATAAGAACACGGCCCGCTCGGAAAGTGAGAAGACCTGACCCATCCCGAGTCTCATGAATTTAAAAACCGCGGCCCGGAATAGGCCCTGCAGAACTCGAATTTGGTCTCCAATTCATTTCCTATGAGGATGCATAATGTCGCTTTGCAAACCCTTTATTAGACATGGGGGGGACACAATCACCCCCCCCGAGACTGAGCGTTTAGCTTTTATACTGGACGGAGCCTGGGGCTTGGAAATTTTAGTCCTTGTATATCTCTAGGAAAAAAGCAGTCTACACCGGAACCGACCTGGAAAAAAAAAAAAAAAAAAAAACAGTGTGGCTCGATTCAGCTCTGCAGAAAAAAGTAAGACCCGACCCGCCCCAGTTCTGAAAGTGTGAAGACCTGACACAGTCCCAGTCTAGTAAATTAAATTTGGCACAACTCAACCAGAGTCGCACTGGTCTCGTGTTTTAGCCCCATCCTCATTTTCGTTCAGGCATCTAATGTAATTTTGCAGACCCTTTATTGGGCTCAAGAGGGGGGGGGGGCGGCAATCCCACATTGCCTGCCCCCTTAGAACTGCATTGATAAACTACATAACATTATTACATAAAACTCCTTGTGTAATAAATATCTAGATCTTTTAATATCTTTTAATAAATAAAAAAAAAAAATAAATAAATATATTCTGCTAAAATGAAAAGCCAACTAAAAGCAAATTCATTGTTGTGTTTGTTTTGATTGGCGCCATTAGATTGTCGCCGGAAATTCTGTAGACATAAATCTGTAATTATCACAAATTTTCATTTGAAGCTTAAAACAGCAATGAGATACTGAAATAAATAAACACGATTTCAGTTCCCCATCATTTTGATCAATTTAGCATAATGACTTGAAAAGGAATAAATATGCAATTTTAAGCAGAAAAAAGTTGTTTTAATCTTTTCTACACATGAATGTACAAAATTTTTCTGTAAAAAAAAAAAAAAAAAAAAAAAAAAAAAAAAAAAAAAAAAAAGAGTTGAAGCCCGAAGATTTGAATAACTAGTTGGATGTGCCAATCCCAAAACTTTCTTCTATCTCATACGTACATTTTAATATTTTAAAATGCACGAACCGATGGACAATAGAATGATAGGCAGATATTTTTTTCAAATTCAGAAAGAACCTACTTGCCATGCCAAAAAAAACATATACAAAAAACTTAGTTCAGTTCTAGAACTAACTTCATACACTTTTATGTTGTGCAACATTGGAAATGGCATAAAATTTGCTATTGCAGCGCCCCCTTCCGGCAGATTTTTTTTTTCAGATTCAGGGCGATGCAGCTAGCCATAGTAATACACTTACACAAAAAATCTCGTTCAATTCGATCCATAACTTCATGTACTTTTGGTCAGTACAATATTGAAAATGGCACAAAAATCATGATTGCAGCGCCCCCTTCCGACGGATTTTTTTTCAAATTCAGGGAGGACCAACTAGCCATAGTCATACACATACACAAAAAATTTGGTTTAATTCGACGCATAACTTCATATACTTTTGGTCAGTACAATATTGAAAATGGCACAAAAATTGCGATTGCAGCGCCCCCTTCCGGCGGAATATTTCAAAACTGAAGGAGGACCTGCTTGCCACAGCCAAAAACATTCACAAAAAATTTGGTTCAATTTTATGCATAACTTCATACACTTTTTGATGGTAGAATGGCGACATACAGACAGACACACACATACACAGACACACGGACAGACCGACATTTTGTAAAAACTTGTTTTTTGGTATCTCTGACCCCTAAAACGTGTAAATCCGTCGAAAACCGGAAGTCGGAAAAAATTTTGATCACAATACTTTCTTCTATTGAAGATAGAAGAAAGTAAAAATAGAGCTAGAGTCCGTGTCAGGGTCGGGCTCAGTCTTTCGGGTTTGGGTTGAGCCCATCTCATCCTCTAGGAAGAAAGAAGTCCACGCCAGACTCGACCTGAAAAAAACAGTGTGGCTCGGTCCAGCTTTGCAGAAAAAAAATAAGGCCTGACCCACCCTGGTTCTGAAAGTCTGAATATCTGACCCAGTCCCAGTATTATAAAGTTGGCGCGACCCGGGTTGGGTTGCACCCATCTCGAATTTAGATCTAAACATTTTTCCGTGCATACATCTAATGTCATTTTGCAGACCGTGTATTGGGCTGAAGAGGGGGCAATCGTTCCATTGCCCCCCCCCCCCTTAGATCCGCTATTGATACTCACTCTGATAAACTTTAGATGGAAACAATTTTGTAGTTCTAATTCACATATTAGATTAGAGTGCAAATTCTTAACAAATGAACAAAAAAGATACAAATTGAAAAAAAGAAGGCAGATGTTATCAGTGTTTTTTAAAACACTTACAGTCAGCTTGTAAAGTTAATATTCCACCTTGTAACACATGTGAGAGTTTTCAACATAACCACCTGTTTTGCCCCCAAACGAAATATAGAGCATTAATCAAAATCACCCAAATCTAGTAATATTATTCTACTTCATTTGAATTCTTGGAATTATCTTTATACAGAACAGACTGCATGCAAAACTAAGTAATCTTCACTAAAAGGATCATAAATAATGAAAGTCTACACAGCAAATGATTAACAGTTATTAAAACAATTAATAGCACATTGCAATAAAATTTAATTAACAAAATACTACAAAATATGCTTCATAAGAAAGTAAACTGAAAAGTAAAATATATTATATGTACAAATTTTAAGCAAAAGACACTAGATCTAGATAACACTTAAATAATGCATACCATGAAAATTAATAACAGGTTTGTAAAAATAAATACAATCATAACTATACCTGATGCAAGTAAAATGTTTAAAAGTGCTAGCAGCTTTTTGGCACTCAAGACATAGCTGAATAGCTCCAGGATAATCTTCTTCCTGGAATAAATTTTTAATAAGCACAGATTTAACAATTTACAAGAGCTAATCCAAATGTATAAATGAACAAACAAAAAATCAAATTTTAAATTTGGAATAATTCAGATGATAAATTAAATTAAAAAAATAATAAAACAAATAAGATTTTTAAGAATTTTCTCTTCCACACACACAAACTTTTTTTAAACTAAAAATATACTAAAAAAAGAAAGTGTGGAGAAGGGTGTCTTATAGTATTCCAGAGAGATTGTACTTTTGAATCAATAACAATCTCATCAAATTGAAAAGAAGCTGGAAGCATTGCAATTGAGGGGAGGTGGGAATTTTCCCACAAGACCATCCACTAAGGTCATCATTGATTTACATTAAAAAGGTTGACTGAACACATGTTATATTTTCAAGAACCTTGTAAAATAAATAAATACGATTGAAATAATTCCATTTTCTGAATATTCCACTTTAAGTTGGATTAGCACATAAAAAGTTCACCTCTTTCTTTTCTATGTTCGCTTTTTTTATGTCCATTTTTTTAATACATTTTTTATATAAAGTTTGATTATTTACAGATGTGTAGAACAATGAATAACTTAATCTAGAGGGAATATCAAATAAAATATGCTATTTAATTACAAATCTTTTCTCTCTCTCCTTGATATATATATATATATACACACTGATGCGCAAAATTTAAGGACGAGTCCCAGAATGCCAATTTTCAAGGGATTTTCAAGAGATAATTTTCACGCGAATATTCAAAAGGAAGCAATATAATTCAAATAATTACTTTCCCTGCATAACAGCTAGTCCATATAACACCTCATTCAGGTCACACATGATCACAAGAGTCACAGTCACTACAGTGAAACAAAAATAAGAAATTCCATACGTCTCTGAGTCTCAAATGACTACTATATGTGACTTTACTGACAGGTCACTTCGACTGGTGCTTTGTGTCGTGTCACCAGGTGACTTTACAATGTCGTATTATTGAGACTCTGATGTGACTGTCATTTGGAGACTCCATTTCAAAGTCATTGTGAATGTTGCATTATGATAAATCACCAAATAATGTCATATTAAAGTCACATAGTGACTTTCTGTCACAAGACTTTGTCAAACGGTGACAGAGACTCTACTGTGAAGTAACCACTGAGAAAAGTGGTGAAAAGTCACCATGTGACTTTAATGGGACATTATTTGGTAGTTTATCATAATGCAGCATTCACAATGACTTTGAAATTGAGTCTCCAGATGAGAGGTCACACGAGAGTCTCAATGAAACGACAATGTAAAGTCACCTGGTGACTCGCCACAAAGCAGCAGTCACAGTGACCTGTCAGTGGAGTCACATATAGTAGTCATTTGAGAGTCATAAAAGAGAGGTAAAGAATTTCCTATTTTTTGTTTCTCCATAGTTACTGTGACTCTTGTGACCATGTGTGATCTGAATGAGATGTTATATTGACTAGCTGTTATGCAGGGATAGTAATTATTCGAATCATACTACTTCCTTTTGAATATTTGCGTGAAAATTATTGCTTGAAAATCCCTTGAAAATTGGCATTCGTTCTTAAATTTTGCACACCAGTGTATATATATATATAATTATACTCTACATAAAATATTAAACATTATAATATGCTTCATGAATACATTTTTTGCTTTGCTTTTAATGCTGGAAAAAGAAAAAGAAAAAATATTCTGGTAATTAAGAAAACAAATTATATGCTAGTAATTTAATTAATGAATTAAATACAAAAAGTTGTAGATAAAAATTACAATTTGGAATTTTAAGGCCATGGCAAAAAAAAAAAAAAAAAAAAACAGATATACAAGAAATTGGATTGAATTTAATACAAGGATATAATATACAAAGATTGAATTTAAATGTTTTAGTTCAGTATTAGATTTTTACTCTTTTGAGTTGATTGATTTTTCAAAAGAAAGTCCTGAATATTTCTTAAATGATAAAAAAAAAAAAAAAAAAAAAAAAAACTATTGTATTTGAACACAAATGAGTATACATTAAAGATGAGACGGCTCAGATCAAGCTCAGGCTTGACTTTTATAACAGACTTTGAGCTTGGATTCATTTATTTTGAAACTGACAATTTTACAAATAACTTTTTCCCTATAAAAATATTTATTCCATTTCAAATCATTCTAATGCTATTTTGATAACGCAATGAAGGCAAAACAAATTTTTATTGTTATTGTTGTGTTAGAATACTATTTTAACAGAAATTTTAGTGATACATATTTCAGATTTATGCCTGGCATTTATGTCGACCTGTTGATATGGCACCAATCAGAATATGGTACCATTAGAATATTTTTTAATTGGAACATTTATTTATTGTTATTTTTTAAAATATTTAACATAAAATGAATATTCACTTTTATTTTTAGTCAACAAGAATTAGCTTAAAATTTATAAATTTTTAGTCTTCTATTGTGTGCATATCAAAATCACTATTTACATGAAAATAACATTAGTGATTCTATACATTTTTCATCATAAACTGTGCTCTTCACATTTACAAAGTCACTTTTATTCATAAGTAAATATAATTAGTATTTTTTGTTATTCTGATAAAAAGAAATCAGACAGAGTTTCTTCTTTTCCTGTAAAACTACCAGATCTTTTAGTCATCACTGTTAATTTTTTTTTATTAAATCTTATTTTTAACAGCATGATGGTTACGAAAGATTATTTTGAAGAAGAAATTTTTTATCATTTAAGATGTACATCTTTTATAGGAAACAGAAAAATGCTGTTTGATTCTGTTTCATATAAATAGTTATTTCGGTACTTCTAGGTTATCCCGTCAACCCAAAAATTATTGCCAAACTATAGGATTAAATGCCAATAATGGATGATCTTGAATGTCACATTCAATGACATTAAATAAGATTCACGTGTTTAAAATGTCATTAAGTGATTTTAATTTTGTTTTTTTATTTGAATTTTTATTAATATTTCACAAATTATTATTTTTTTCATTATTTAAAATAAAAATTACGTCAATATGTATAATTTGGCTATTAGTTTGGCGATTTGTATAATTTGGTGAAATTGGTCGACGGGATAATAGAGAAGTACCATTATTTCTGCAAATTTCATTCTTTTGTTCATAAAATGCATGTTGGTGTATTCACAGGATTTGCTTGTTTTAGGAAGAAACATTGAGAATCCCCTTAAGGAAGCATATTTTTATTTGATATTAAACTTGTCCTTTTATAAGACTGAATGTAAATTTCATAAAATTAAAAATGATCTGGGGATTAACATTTATTTCCACATAAGTTGTTAAAAAAAAAACAGATATTACATTTAGAACAACTTTTACATATTATGCAATTTTGTTTTTTGTACTGCATATTTTTGACACAAAATGTCTTGGGCTCAAGCAAGTTCAGATTTAAAATTGTTTTGACTCGGGCCGGACCAGGCTTGGAAAAGTGAGCTTGCACTTACCTCTAGTGTGTAGTTGTTAATTTTTATAAAAAAAATATATATATATATAAGACTATTCCATTAATTATTAAAATATGGATCAATTTCTTTCACTTCAGATTTGGATAAGATATCAGGTTGATGAATTTTTTCTTGTTAGATTCAACATTGGTTTCAGGTTAACTTTAAAGAGAAATTCCGTGTTCAGTCGACAATGTGACTCATGCAATACTAGTATGTGGTAACTATATAATTTATATAACTCAAAATGCCAGAAATTCCACTTTCATAAAATCTTTTTTTTTTTTTTTTTTAATTTTGTATTAAAATTTAGCAATTTCAATTTTTGAAATGTCTCAAGAAAATTAATTTGAAGTGATAAATAAACTGCTGATTTGGCAACTTTCTATGATCAATAGATGAAGTCAGGCTATTATTAATACATTAAAAGGTTAGAAAACATGAAAAAAAAACTCATAACAAAAGCAAAATTAGTAAATACCAAAAGGTTGAAAATTTACAAAAAAAAATCCAATAAAAACCTGAAAGAAAATGAAAAAAATTAGCTTTGCCAAATTTAATATAATCTTTTCTCCCCCCCCCCCTCCCTCCAATAATCAGAGAGTTAATTGCAAATATGAACAGTTTTTAGTGCATTGCAGTTGCCATTACCATACATACATTAATTACTCAAAATGTGTCACATTGAATTGAACTTATGTTAATTCTCAGAAAATATCCCATAAAAGTATAATTGGTATTTCAAAGTTGCTATTGATCAGAAACATGGAGCTAAGAAGGTATATGGAGGAGACATATCAATCTAGCATCATAGTGAGCCCTGACGCCGAAAAACCAGTTCTTTCCCCCTCTTTCATAGCCGCCATGTTTGACTTTTACCGTAGTTGACTTGCGCCGCGAGGAACTTCCTCAATACGACGATCGGTAGCAGACGGGAAAAGTCAGCTTACCCAGGTCAAATATGGCGGCCGCGGCGTTGTAACGGGGGGTAGGAAAGGCTTCAAGTGACGTCACATATGTCTCCTCCATATACCTTCTTAGCTCCATGATCAGAAACAACTGTTAAAGGTTAACTGAACTATTAACTACAGAACATTTTGACACAGATGAAACAATTTGAACAAGTTCTTTAGCAAATAATGCTACTTACTTCCAATAATTCCCTCAATCTGACATCTGTTTCTTGCTAAAAAAAAAAAAAAATAAAATAAAACCAGCTAAATTATAACAATAGAATAAACTACATATTTTACTAAATTAATTTTTTAAAGGCACAAGGAACATAAAATGGTTAAAATTTTTGAGGTTTTAAGTATCATGCTAAAATATAGAGCTAAAAGATTATATTGCTAATTGATTATAAAGTTAAAGATTAAGGTGCTGGAAGGTTTTAAAATAATATATTTTAAGCATTGCAGGTGCGTATGTGTATATATATTTAAAAAAAAAGAGGTTTTTTTTTTCTTTCCAAAATGTGTTTTTTATGCTTTGGTACACTTTCAAAAATTTTATTTTAGGGAAAAAGTTGTTAGATAAAAACTTTCCAAAATTTTGTAACAAACTTGTTTCTGTAAAACTATCTTACATTATAGGTCTGAATGAAAAAATAATAATAATAAATATATTCTTAAAATTTTTAGAATTTTCAAAGTTTTTCAGTCAAATATTTTTAATTTTATCTCTTTTAAACCAAAATGAAAATTGCTTCTTGTTAATCTCAAATAGTGTGTTTTCTGGCACTACAACAAATTTTAAGGTAATATATTCAATGATTTTTTAGAAAAACAGACATAACTGAAAAACAGATATAGTTTTCAAAAGCATGTAAAAAGTTAATTAGTTCTTGAAAATTAATTTATGCATGAAATTAATTTCTTTTGATTTATGTAAGGGCTATAATGTGTATGTTTACTGCAAAAAACATTTCTATTTTTATTTTAAAATAAAATATCCAATGTTAAATATTTCACAAAAACTGTTTCATTTTACTTGTTGAGATGTTCCATGTGTCCTTAAATATAAGTACTTTTCTGTATCATTTTTAAATTCAAATATTAATTCTGGAAGCAGAATTTTTTTTAAGTAATCTGAATCAATACTCAGAGCATTCAAAAATACATTAAAACTTTTTTATACATCACTGGATAGAAAAAGACAAAAAGAAGAGGCATTTCAAAGACATATTGAAAAATAATAAAAACATATTGAATGTTACCAATGTATTTTTCATGGTATCTAAATGTTGCTCTTGTTGTGCATACACAAATATTCATCAAAAAATATTTTAATTTGATTACATCAATCATTGCTACAACTAAAAAAAGAAAAAAAAAACTTGATTGCATCTTTTATTACATTAGCTGCTTTTATTTTAAAAAAATCTCTTTTGTGTGTTTTTTAATACTAAGAAAAATCCAAGATTATTTCAGCCTTTTAGAGCATTTGCACCAAACGCTTTTCAGATGCACTTGAGATTTTTCTTGGATTCTGCATGCATGCATCAGTGCTTGAAGCACTACTATTTCTTAACTTGCATGCATCAGTGGTTTCAAATCTTGTTATTACATTTCATTGTAAATTAATAGTGTATTAATATGTAAATTAAGAATTATCTTGCAAATATAACAATATATTTTTGTGTAATCATTTTAGTGATTTTACTTACAACTAAAGACACAATTCACTAGTGAAATAGTTTAAAAGGGCACTCATGCATCTAATAAACTTCATTAAAGTTTGAAAATGAGACAAATTCTTGAATATTGTCTTCACTGCAGCTTTCACTATTACAATTAATTCATAAACACTTTTGGTGCAACTAAATCTGCATTCTAAAAGCTAAGCTGCTAAATTCATGTTCTCTTCACAAATACAATCACTAAAAATGGCAACCGTGATAGGGCAATAAAATTCTTTAAAATTAAAAAGACAGCTTTGGCAAAATTGTACTATTAAACTATCTGTATTCTAATAATCTCATTTTTTTCCTTCAGGAATTTTCAACATCACTCAATGATTGAAGCTGCATCAGCTCAAATGAAACTATTTATAGCTAGGTACTTCACTGTTTATAATTATCAGTCATAAAAGACTCAAGATGTGGGTACAAATTATACAACAGGCAATGCAAGTACGACTGAACTTTTTCACACGCTCATTAAAAGCTGCAGACTAAATAATAATAGGAAATTTTTAGTTAGAAACTGCAAAAGTGTTTTGAATGCTCTTTGAGAAAGTTTTAGTACAACAGATGATCATTAAAAAAAATAATTATAAGAGATAAATTGAGGTATGAATACCTAAAACTAAAATATATTTTAATTAAATGGAATTTCTATAATTTGAAAATCTTTCTGTGTTGTTAATGAATTAATTAAGTTACATATGAAAATAAAAAGTTGTGGTTCTAAGTGTGGTTCCTGTTTTGGTTGATCATTAATTTTAATTCAAAATTCTGCTCACTGTGAAATGTAAAAATAAAAAGGATAATTAGGAAAACTACATGCTTATTTTTGCATATGGTTTTAAATTTTCATGCAGTATAAACATATAAAAATTTTATGCATTTAAGAATCGAAATGGCTGCATGAATGTGTCAGAAATTAGCTGGTTTTGAGTTTGATAAGAATCTTAATTGGTGTGTTAATATATCTTATACTATAATGCGAGCAAAAATTGTGTGTGTGTGTCTGTGTGGGTAAATTTTATCTCAAAAACGGCTCTAACGATTTTTGCAAAAATTTGGATTTTACCATTTTCGGGCACGAGAAGACCATTGGGCTAAGTCACATGTTCGAGAAAATTCGATTATTGGGTCATTTTGGGTCATAATGGGTCAGGATCAAACTATTTATATCTAGAGAACGGCTGGATCGATTTTAAGGAAATTTTGTATCCAATCGTTTTTTGGCACGAGAAAACAATTGCACTGGGTCACATGTTCGAAAAATTTTGATTAGTGGGTCACTTTTGGGTCATTGTGGGTCAAGCCATTTTTATTTAAAAAACGGCTCTAACGATTTTGACCAAATTTTATATTTTATCGTTTTGGATTACAAGAAGACCATTGGGTTAGGTAACGTTCGAGAAAATTCGGTTAGTGGGTCATTTTTGGGGTCATTGAGGGTCATGCTATTTTTATCTAGAGATTTTTTGACTAAAAATTGCATTCTATGGTTTTCGGGCACGAGAAAAACATTGGGCTAGGTTACATGTTCGAAAAAAAATTTTAATGGGTCATATTGGGTCATTAAGGGTCTGGGTCAAGCTATTCATATTTAAAGAACCGCAGAATCAATTTCATCGAAATTTTGCCTGTAATAGTTTTTTGACACGAGAAAGCTAATGGGCTAAGTCACACGATCGAGAGATTTCGATTATAAGAGTCATTTGTGGGTCATGATGGGTCATAATGGGTCATGGTCAAGCTATAGCTAAAGAACAGGTGAATCGATTTTAACGAAATTTTGTATACAACATTTTTTTGGCATGAGAAAACTATTGGGCTAGGTCTCAGTTCAAGAAATTTTGATTACTGGGTCATTTTGGGTTATAAAAGGTCTGGGTCAAGCTATTTATATATAAAGTACGACAGTATCAAATTTAATGAAATTTTGTATGTAAGTTTTTTCACACGAGAAAATTGATGGGCTATCTCACATGTTTGAGAGATTTCGATTATAAGAGTCATTTATGGGTCATGATGGGTCATAACGGGTCATGTCAAGCTATATCTAAAGAACATGTGGATCAGTTTTAACGAAATTTTGTATACAACACTTTTTGGAACGAGAAAATCATTGGGCAAGGTCACATGATCGAGAAATTTCGATTAATGGGTCATTTTGGGTCATAAAGGGTCTGGGTCAAGTTATTTATATTTAAAGAACGGCACGATCGAGTTTAACGAAATTTTGAGTGTAGCAATATTTATACACGAGAAAACTAATGGGCTAAGTCTCATGTTCGAGAGATTTCGATTATAAGGGTCATTTGTGGGTTGTTATGTTATAACAACTTTCCATAACATTTCCGTTTTAAAATTTAATCTAATTTGCTTTTAAAATTTTATTTCTATTTAATTATCCCATTAATAGTAATTAATTTAATTAATAATATTTACTTTTAGCAATATGCTATCTTGTTTTTATTTTTAAAGATTCGCGATGTTGTTTTCTCTTTACAATATTTACTAAGTCCTAAATATATAAATGCTAAAACCTTTATTTTTTTTAATATTCATATTTAAATCTTTATTCATTCAATAAATCTTTTTTTCCTTAATACTCTGGTTAAATTTCAGCAAGATTAAGCCAATATTTAGCCAGATATGTGTCTTAATATTTTTCTAGCTTTTTCTCTTTTTAAAATTACGCGCGCCATTTTTTTTTTATGTTTAACATCGCCATTATAAACCCGCGCACTTTTTCAGTGAATCTTGGGGAGAAACGGAGATTCCAATCTCATGATTCACCCTTTTCCACGAAATTGTAGCGTCGCTTAAAAACCCGCGTATTTCTTGTTGCCACTAAATAATACTTTTCACCTAACTCCCCTTAAGAATTTCTCTAAATTCAGCTAACAACTTCTTTTCTTTTTTTTGATTGGCTGAGCGTGGAGCGACCGTACTAACGTCCGCTCGCGTCTCATTCAATTCTCTCTCACTCTTGCCTTGCACTTAGATCAGAGAACACGGAGAAAATTTTTGGGAGATTTTTGCCGTTGGGCCTTGGGCCTAGCGTGCAACTCCCTTTGACAGTATTATAGTTACTTTTCAAAAATGCTGTTACTGTGTAAAAATTTCGTAATTTGGCAAGCAGATTTTTATAATTAGCATCTGATGAGACTTTATTTTTTGCAACTTAACCATGCATCTAGGGGCTCACAGAATGTTCGTTAAGTGAATATATTCATGCCGCAGGAGGTCTGCAGACAGTTCAAGTGTAGCTGTACCATCGACGATCAGACAGATCTATCCTCAACTTTTCAATCTTCAAAATTAGATGTTTACGTCATCCACATTTCTCATAGTTGCTGTGAAGATAACTTTGGTTTCTTTCCACATCATTATCCGACAAGAGTTGTCTATGGATAAGCTTCCTTTTTCTCCATATCTAATACCATCAAATACATCTCTTACTAAGATTAATTCCTCATTTTAAAATAACGGGTGCATCTACGATTGACTGGTGTATCTGCAACGATGCTTATGTGGTATGACTGTCTTCTGTGAAACAACAACTCAGGCGTATCTCTAATCGTCCTTCAATAGTCACAATAAAATTTATCTAATGCAGTAAAGCAGAATGGTTGATGAATAATATAATGTAGTTAAGTAAAGTGTAAATTATTTTGGGATCCCGGGATAATATATGTTTCTAGCCTTATAAATAAAATATATTTGTTTGCATAACTCCAGTTGTATTTTGTGATCCTACACACTTCACTAATGTTTGGGGTGAGTACTATACTTTTATTTATATGTTTTTATTTTTCAGATCTACGATTTCAGAACTATAATTAATCTTTAAGAAACATAACTTATAAAATTAAAATTATTTTTTTTATCTAAAAATTTAACTTTAATTCAATTAATTTAAATGATTTTGCGGCACAACGCAGTCAGGCTAACGGCTACCTGACATTTATGGTGCCTCGACTTCAGGAAATTCACCTGGGGGTACCGATCTTTTAAATTTTTTTTTCTTTCTCTCTCACTTAATAGTTATCTTTTAATGAAATATTAATAAATACTTGATTTAAACATTAAATATTTTATAAAATTAATTAATAATAATAGTAATAATAATAAAGTGTAATATTAATTTTCTTTAATTATAAACTTTAAAACTTAAAATACCTTTCTAAATTTTTTCTGAGTATTTTATGTTTTTGATATCTCATGTGCAGACCAAATATTGATTTTTTTATACATATATTTTTAAAAAATATTTATTTTATAAATAAAGTGTTTATATTTTGAATTTTTATCTTTACAATATTGAAGTCTTTTATGTCTCATACATTTTGTGTTGATTAATTTATAATTTACAAAAAAGAAATAACGAAATAATAATAATAATTACGATTACATGCAGTAAAAAATTTTATAAAATTTGTTTTTCTATCTGTGAATATTTCTTTTACAAAGTAAACAAATCTGATGGTTTTGAACTCATTCATATGATTAAAGTCTATAACCAATTTGAATAAATATTTTAAAATAAATAAAGTAATAAAATGATAATTATTATTTATACACATTGATTTATATTTTATTAATGTTTAACTGATATTTTTATATACATTGATTTATTCACAATATCTATGATAATTTTGAAAGATAATAAATTTGGTATTGCTTGATTTATATAAAAAATTTGATAAATTTATGGCATGCAAAATAGTTCAATGAGTGATGATATTCAATAATAATAGTACATGGGCTCTCAATTTTTTTAATGCTGGTTTTTGAATTATTTTAGGCAGTATTTTATTTAAGATTCATTCAAAATGCAATAATTGGTTTTTTAAATGACTCATTTTTATCCTCACATGCACATGTATGTTAGCAATTTAATATGGGGTGCTAAGTTCTGCAGGCAGAACTCAGAGTACAAGGTGCATATTGTACACTGATGTAATTTCATATTTTTTGGTTAATATTTCTGGTGTATGCTTGAAAGAAAAAATAAATAAAATAAAATAAAAATAGATAAATAAAATAAAAAAAATAAATAAGAATAAATAAAATAAAAATAAATAAATAAAGCAAAAATAAATAAATAATTTAAAATAAAATAAATGAAAGAAAGAAAATAAATAGTAATTTATGAATTTAATAAAATTGAAATACTTACCTTGATTCAATTGAAATTTCAAATATATACTGTTTACATTTTAGTGATTCTTGTGCTGTTCAAAAAATTTTTTTTTTCCTCTTTTTAAAAAAATTAATGAAGTTTAATAACTCTATATTCTCCAGTGTTCTTCTTTCTTATCCCTTAAATGATGTATTTTTTTTTATTTCTGGTATACTATAGCAGACATTTTACCCCTCCCCCCTTTTTTTAAAGGTATCCTTGGTTATCTTGGATATTTTCACTGGTTGAGATGCCACCCAGGGTTTCTGTGGATTTTTCCCGTGCCTAGACCCAAAAATCCCCGTAAATGGTAGGCATGTCAACTAGCCAGATGTTAATTTTTTTTTTTTGTTTGTACAATTGGAAAGATGTGGGACTCGCTACTGTTATGGAGTCAAGTTAACAAGTTCTTGCTCTTGGGCTGCTACCAACAAAATTTTGGTGCTCAGACAGTTGAGATGCTCTACGCGCATTTTTCTCTACTCAATAGATAAATTTTTAATTACTTTATTTTATTAGTTATTTATTTTATCATTGGGGCTGTCCATTCATGAACGAATTGTTTGGTATTAGCCCGGAGAAGCTAAGTGATGGTACACTGGCCGGCTTCCATAAGGATGGGTCACAAAAGAAAATAGCTTTCTTTCCTCCTTCCGGCTATTCTCGAGCGATATTGTAAATATTCTGATAGGATAACTAATTTATTTGTATTACTAATTTTATGCTATAGTTTAAAATTTTATTATTCTACAATTCAATTTACAATAGAATTTTTTTACACTGTGAGAAACTTTAAATTTTGCTGAGGATGTCAAAACATTAAAAGTTAGTTTAAATTTATAGGGTACCCTATCTTCTATTTCCTATCTCCTATCTTCTAAATCATATATTCTATGTATTATGAAAAATGAATATAATCAATAAGATAAAAAATAAACTAAAAATATATGAAAATAAAATATGAAAAATATTGAATAAAAATGAAAGAAAAATAAAAACAAATATGAAATGAAAAAACAAAATGAAATAAATGCATAAAAATGTATTTAAAAATATAAAGACTTACTTTGATTTCATCTCTTTTTTCAAATATTTTTTATTCTCTCCCAAGCTAACTCGTTCAGTTGGTTTCATTCCTTTAGTTCGTGGTTAGTAAGTACTAAGGTTAGTTACTTAATTTGGGTAGAAAATATTTTTTTTTTGGTGTCAACCAGTGTTACAATTATTGATACTTTTGTTATGATTCACTGACGAGTGACTCAGTCTGGCAATTTATTAATTTTGTTGACATTGGTTATTTTTTTTACCACACTGTATGAATGGATGAATGAGTGAAATATATATATGCATATAAAATAATATGAAAAATATATATAAAAAATATATATGTAATTAGAAATCAGTAGTCTTTCGCATTGTGTGTCTCAATACTATGGAGAAACTTCTCTACGTTTTTTGATGATCAATACAATGTTAAAAAATCATCTTATTTTATTAAATTTAGTTTTGGATCTTCCTCAGCATTCAATATTTCAATTATTGGAATACATGGTATTAAAATTTGAAAAATTTAAATAAAATTTATTAAATTAAAATTTCAAAATATTTAAAACAATTCTTGAAATAATCAAGAAATATTTTCTATAAAAACTCATCCTTTCTAGAAGAATATGCTACTGAATTACAGGATTTGCATAAATAAGAATTTTTGAATTTCTCTTTTATTTGCTAAATAAATTTATGAGAGCTAATATGTATTAAGTTACCTTTTGAAGTCAATTTTATTTTATTTTCTCTCTTCTTCAATACTGAAGGCCTCAAATATCCTGAAATTTTTTTTCTTGAATAGTTCTTGGTACTAATTCTTGTGTAGTGTTTACAAGAGTATTTGTTAATGTGTTATAAAAGTTTATCAATAGTTCACTAGATAAAGTTTTCTGATGGTATTTTATTTATTGCTTTGGAATAAAAACTTCAGTTTCAATAGATTATTTTCTATGTATAATGATTTGTGTAATAATGGTTAAAAATTACATAAAAAGCACATTTATATTCAAGTTCTGCTTTTCTACTGCTATGTAATTGATTTTCTGTTTTGATGATATTGTTTACAATATCTTTATATCTGGTTCGCATTAGAAAATTGTAATGGTCTACACATGAGAGTTTCAGGTTTATATTTTTTTTTTGACTCACCCTATATAATGTGGTTTTGCATATTTAATTTGTTATTTTATTCTGTGCAATTACATGTTCCTGTATTTATTTTTAGGTATATTTTGTACTACTATGTTCCTGTTTTCAGTCTTTACAATTTTATGCACTGTCATGATTGTTTATGTGTTTTCAGGAATTGTTTTCGCCAGGGTTATGACAAGTCAGTTCTAGTTATACTTTTGTTTTTCAGAATTCTTAGAAATTTGGTTTTAAATCGTACTATTCTAAATTTGCAATAATTAACTTCTTCACTAAATTTTTTTTTAATCATGTGATCTTTATTTAATTAGAGTTGGTAGATGATTGAGGTAATATCTATCGTTAAAATCTCATGGTTTTCCTCGTATAAAATTTTTATTTTGGTGCTTTTGGTAAGAAGCCGATGGCTCAAAAATTTTTTTTGTCCTTTTTTTTTTCTATTGAGGGGAGATAAATGTTATGTTATAACAACTTTCCATAACATTTCCGTTTTAAAATTTAATCTAATTTGCTTTTAAAATTTTATTTCTATTTAATTATCCCATTAATAGTAATTAATTTAATTAATAATATTTACTTTTAGCAATATGCTATCTTGTTTTTATTTTTAAAGATTCGCGATGTTGTTTTCTCTTTACAATATTTACTAAGTCCTAAATATATAAATGCTAAAACCTTTATTTTTTTTAATATTCATATTTAAATCTTTATTCATTCAATAAATCTTTTTTTCCTTAATACTCTGGTTAAATTTCAGCAAGATTAAGCCAATATTTAGCCAGATATGTGTCTTAATATTTTTCTAGCTTTTTCTCTTTTTAAAATTACGCGCGCCATTTTTTTTTTATGTTTAACATCGCCATTATAAACCCGCACACTTTTTCAGTGAATCTTGGGGAGAAACGGAGATTCCAATCTCATGATTCACCCTTTTCCACGAAATTGTAGCGTCGCTTAAAAACCCGCGTATTTCTTGTTGCCACTAAATAATACTTTTCACCTAACTCCCCTTAAGAATTTCTCTAAATTCAGCTAACAACTTCTTTTCTTTTTTTTTGATTGGCTGAGCGTGGAGCGACCGTACTAACGTCCGCTCGCGTCTCATTCAATTCTCTCTCACTCTTGCCTTGCACTTAGATCAGAGAACACGGAGAAAATTTTTGGGAGATTTTTGCCGTTGGGCCTTGGGCCTAGCGTGCAACTCCCTTTGACAGTATTATAGTTACTTTTCAAAAATGCTGTTACTGTGTAAAAATTTCGTAATTTGGCAAGCAGATTTTTATAATTAGCATCTGATGAGACTTTATTTTTTACAACTTAACCATGCATCTAGGGGCTCACAGAATGTTCGTTAAGTGAATATATTCATGCCGCAGGAGGTCTGCAGACAGTTCAAGTGTAGCTGTACCATCGACGATCAGACAGATCTATCCTCAACTTTTCAATCTTCAAAATTAGATGTTTACGTCATCCACATTTCTCATAGTTGCTGTGAAGATAACTTTGGTTTCTTTCCACATCATTATCCGACAAGAGTTGTCTATGGATAAGCTTCCTTTTTCTCCATATCTAATACCATCAAATACATCTCTTACTAAGATTAATTCCTCATTTTAAAATAACGGGTGCATCTACGATTGACTGGTGTATCTGCAACGATGCTTATGTGGTATGACTGTCTTCTGTGAAACAACAACTCAGGCGTATCTCTAATCGTCCTTCAATAGTCACAATAAAATTTATCTAATGCAGTAAAGCAGAATGGTTGATGAATAATATAATGTAGTTAAGTAAAGTGTAAATTATTTTGGGATCCCGGGATAATATATGTTTCTAGCCTTATAAATAAAATATATTTGTTTGCATAACTCCAGTTGCATTTTGTGATCCTACACACTTCACTAATGTTTGGGGTGAGTACTATACTTTTATTTATATGTTTTTATTTTTCAGATCTGCGATTTCAGAACTATAATTAATCTTTAAGAAACATAACTTATAAAATTAAAATTATTTTTTTTATCTATAAATTTAACTTTAATTCAATTAATTTAAATGATTTTGCGGCACAACGCAGTCAGGCTAACGGCTACCTGACATGGGTCATGATGGGTCATGGTCAAGCTATATCTAAAGAACGGATGAATCGATTTTAAAGAAATTTTGTACACAGCATATTTTTGGCACGAGAAAATCATTGGGCTATGTCACATGTTCGAGAAATTTCGATCAGTGGGTCACTTTTGGGTTATTCTAATTTTATCTAGACAATGCCTCGCACAAATTTGACTAAATTTTATATTCTATCGTTTTCGGACACAAGAAAATCATTGGGTTAGGTCAGATGTTTGAGAAAACTCGATTAATGAGTCATTTTGGGTCATAATGGGTCAAGGTGAAACTATTTATACCTAAAAATTGGCTCAATCGATTTTATCTAAATTTTGTATTTAACGTTTTTCGACACGCAAAAATTAATGAACTAAGTCACATTTTCGAGAGATTTCGATATAAGGGCCATTTGTGGGTCATGCTAATTTTATCTAGAAAATTGTTCTCACCATTTTGAGTATATTTTCTATTATATCGTTTTCGGGCAAAAGAAAATCATTGAGATAGGACACATGCACGTAACAATTCAATTAGTGGGTCGTTTTAGGTCTTAATGGGTTCGGGTCATTCTAATTATATATGACAACGACTCAGTCAATTTTACCTAAATTTTGCAACGGAACGTCTTTTGTCGCGAGAAGACTATTGAGCTGAGTTGCATATTAAACAAAATTATATTAGTGGGTCATATCGCTTCATTGCTGAATGCTGTCAAGCTAATTTTACTTAAGAATTGGCTTAAATGATTTTGATTCATTTTATACTCTACTGTTTTTGATTACCTGAAAACCATTGAGCTAAGTCACATGTTTGATCATATGTGATTAGTGGATCATTTGGGTAATAAGGGTCAGGATCACGAGACTATGGCAAAAGCCAATAAGTTGGCGATATTTAACAAAATACTGGCGAAATTTGGCCGAAAAATCGACTATTAAGGTTACGAAACCAAAACACATATTTGGCGCCAAATAAAAGAATGTGTCCAAATTTGGTTATATCTGGCAAAAAATATTGTCTTTAAGAATGTGAAGAAATTTCTTATACATTCTTAATAGTCTTCGAGATGCATAGTTAAACTAATCAGAGTCGAGCTAAAAAAGTGATTTGGATTGATGTCCTTTCGTTGTAAATTTTAAAATAAAGTAAAATTTATGAACATGTGCATACAAACATAGTTTTCTCATTGATTGTTTTTGTAAATAATACTATTATTAATAACATGTTTTACAGTAATAATACTATATCGAGTTGAAAACAAAGTTAATTTTGACCAAGCTGAGCTCGGTCACCCCTGCTAGTCTGCTTTAAGCAACATATTACATTTTAATAAGAATCCTAAAACAATTGAAAGAAATAGATATTCAAAGATAACAATTACCCAAAAGATTGAAATATTTGAAAATTATGATTTTTAAAATAAATAATCCCAAAAATAAATTTATTTGTTTGTTTTCATCATGAGAAAAGGAAAAGAAACTTAATTTATTCCTTCTGCATTTTGAATTTCATTGATGCAATCACTGTCAATGTACAAATAAATTACAATTGGTGGAATCTTTTCATCTCTCATACTTTCTCTGATAAGATTGTCTTTCAATATTTCAGAGTACTGTACACATTTTTTCCAGTTCTTGACAGTTATCTATTTAAGAGATTTCTGACATCATTTTGAATGTGCAATTAAATGCCACTATTTCACATTTTATTAGTGCCAAAATCAATTCAATAGGATTATACTAGCAACGGTACAGCGATAATCTTCCCACTTGATGTCCCATTTTATTAGCTACTGAAACCACTTCATAACCACTCTATTTTCCTTTGTGTTTCTAACAACATTCAACAGTTCAAGAACTTCACTGTGCATGACCTAATGCATTAGAGCAGTCAAAATATTAAATAAACTTTAAGGTTTAAAACATCAACATGCACATTAGCAGATCTTATTATTAACTTATAATGAATAATTCCAAGAAAATTTATAAAAGCATCAAATATTATGAAATTAATTATTTTTTAAACATAGGAAACTAAACTTAATATAAATTAATTTCATATTAGGTAAATTGAAGCTGAATAACTATAACTTACCAGTGTTTTTATCATATGTAGAGATCTCAAGAGACACTTCAGCTGTTCCCGCTTACGATAACTGGCTAAAATTCCCAAACTTGCAGTAGTAAAATCTTGCTTTGTTTCAGCAAGTAAGCTATTTAAAATGCAAGTAATTAAAGAATGAAATTAAAAGAAGAAATTATACAGTTTTAGAGTTAAAAATCATACATAATACAAATTTCAGCAAATAATAATAATTTTTAAAAGTTATGATTATTATTCAACATAATTAAAATTTATACATACATCAGGTTGTCAGCTGACTGAGAATCAACAAAACCTGTATTATAAAATACAGCTACTATTTATGTACATGTCTGCTTGTTTGTTAAAAATTAATATGTATAGCTGTTTTGAGGTTTTTAAAATATCTTTCTCGGTGTATACAAAAACTGAAAATTAAATTAAAAATTAAGTTGACAAAGTAAGAGGAAAATGATATGGTTTTGATCAAAGTGGGTGATTTTGATCCCTTTGTCTTTGAGCTCAAGCTCTTTTACTCATTTCAGCTAATTTAACTTTTTATGTTTAATTTTCCATCTTTATAGCTATTAGTGAAGGGATTTAGAAACCTCAAAACAGTTATTAGTTTGATTTTTAATGAAATTTGTGTCTTGTGTGATATTGTTTTGTGTTCGTACACATTTTAAAACAGTGTAACAATAACTTATCTTAACTTTCAATATGTGTAAGCTTCAATATTTTGTGCATCTTTCTTCATTGTTGTTTGCATAAAACTACCTTTGTTCTTATATTCAGTTAGTTATTGTTTGTTTATTTTATTGTAGAATATGGAAGCTTATTTTTTAAATTTTTAATAAACATGATTTCAATACAGCCCCATCTCCTTCTCACAATATACGAAGTTTTTTATTTTTCAAATACCATCGTAAAGGGCAATATTTTGAGCATAAAAAAGTTTGAATGCCTAAAGATGCTTGGTTTTTTGTATTTTAAAAGTTAGTAAATTATTTTAATAAATTGGATAAACTTATTCTTAAAAAATAATAATTTTTTTCTCCCCCCCCCCCTCGAATTGTGATGGTTGATCCAATTTAAATTTCATAGGAAGGCTGGGATTTCTAACAACAAACACAAATTTTTGTTTACTAACATAATATTAAACTAGTCGTTGGGGGCCATCGTAATACTTACTCATCATAGATACGCATAGTATAATATATGAAAATAAAACATGTGAAAACTATTTGTAAAATGCATTGCAATTTCAAAACAAAATTTAAACATATACCTAAATATTGTTAATATACATAGTAATGCTCTGTCAATGAATTGCTGATGAACCCATTTCGACAAACTATATAAAATGCAAAACTATTCTAATAATACTGAACTGTATAAAAGAAACATCCTTATAACTCTAAAAATAATAATCATATTAACTAATAGATTACTGCGTCAGATTAAGAGTCTCATTTCCAATTAAAATATATATCTGAATTGAAATTTGAATGAAATATAGGGTCGTGAAAAATCAAAGAATGTGGAAAACAGGATTACAAATTTCTCGGCAACTAATAATTCGATTGACTTCATTCTTTATGCAAGATTTGTGTTATTTTATTGTCTTTTACTTTCACTCCTTAAAATAAAAAGTTTCAAAAATTTTTATACACCTTTCATCAGAACGAATTTTTCGAGTCTGAAAAAAATAGTTCCGGATAATCGAGGTTACTGATATTAAATAGGCTTTGTTCCATTCTTACATACATACATACTAAGTACATGCAAAATTTCAAATCTCTATATCAATTTATTCGTGAGACAGAGCATTTACAGACACACATACAGACAGACAGCAAATTTTTTTTCTAAAAATGTTTTTTGGAATCTCCACTACCTAAAACGCGTAAACCCATTTAAAAAAAAAAAAAGAAAAAAAAATTGCAAGATTTACCCTGTACTACGTATGATGGGTAAGTAAAAGTTATTTTAGTAAAACAGAGGCATATTCAATGATGATTTTAATCATTCATTTACAATGATAAGAAAAGTAGTAAAAAAAAAGACAAAAGGGAAAGATATATAAAGGAAAACATAACTATTGAAAACATAAAAAACTGGTGGAACCAGAGAGAAAAGTAGAGCTTGATCTAAAAAAAGTTACAGTAAAAATTGGGAAATACTTTCAATCTAAAAATGTGCATAAAAAATAAATGGAATAAGATGATCTGTGAAGATCATGAAATAACCCAAATTTTTGTTAGCTGAAAAAGAGGACTGAGCTTTACTGGTGCCTTAAAATCAATCAGGGATAAAAAGAGGCATTTTTAACTCACTTCGTATTTCAATCATCCTTAACCAGTTTAAAAATTTGGGTACATAACTATATGTTACAGGCTGGTGTAATGAAGTATGAGAACGGTTCATTCAGTACAAAATGTGGACACAATTTCATTTCGGTTTTGATAAGTGGAAGATCAATGCCCCAAGTAAACTCAAAACCTTGAACAGATACGATTCAACCATATACTAAATATTTGTGTTCAGACATATTTATCATCAATTCCTCAACAACCTGATTATATTAATGTTACACTTTAATTATTACTTCATGGTTTATATTCATTTAACATTGTGGAGCTTAACTGATTTGAGACAAAATAATAATACATTCTATTGACTACTTTCTTCAGTAATCATTTTGAGTGGATAATAGTATATTTCTGATATAAGGCACCAGTAAAGCTCAGTCCACATTTTCAGCCAACTATAAATTTGGGTTATTTCACAAGCTTTACAGATCATCTTATTCCATTTCTTTTCTACGCACATTTTTAGATTGAAATTTTTTTTACTGTATTTTTACCCAATTTTTACTGTAACATTTTTTTAGTTTGAGCTCTACTCTTCTCTCTGGTTCCACCAGTTTTTTATATGATTTCATAGCTTTTTCAGTTCCTTTCAGGAACTTTATCAATCACTTTCAATTAACAAATCTAAACTATTATTAGTATTAGTTTAAAGTTTAGGCATATTAGTTTGGCGAAATACTGAAAATAAAGCCAAGCTGGCTTCAATTTTGGCGAGTAATTTTGGACACCAGATTTAGCGATATATCGCCAAGTTGGCAAAAACTTGGCGACGAAATCACTTCATCCCAGATGGTAGTCCCACTGCAGTTTCTCGGTATCTATGCAGATTTTCTTACGACCATAGGTTTACACAGATTTTCATAGCTTCATTTTCAAATCGTTATTTTTATAAATATAGAAGAATTTTTTTTTCTAAATCATCCCTTTATAATTAAAATATCTGTATAGCAGTAACTGTTTTGACGTTGAAAACACACAAATAAAGGTGCGATGTTGTTTTAACACATATTTAGTTACAGTTTATATATATATTTATGAAAAATATGTATTTTCGGTACTACTCTGTTATCCCGTCGACCAAAATACTATCGCCAAGTTATAAGATTAAATGCCGTTAATGGATGATCGTGAATGCCAATTCAATGACATTGAATATGATACACGTGTTTAAAACGTCATTAAGTGATTTTTATTTCTACTATTAATTAATAGTTTTATTAATATTCTACTAATTATTTGTTTTTTTATTATTTAGAATAAAAATTATGTCAATATGTATAATTTGGCTATTAGTTTGCCGATTTATTTAATTTGGCGAAATCGGTCGACGGGATAACAAAGTAGTACCGTATTTTCTGTTCCGAATTATGTCAATTTCAGAAATTCAAAAATCTATCAGGAGAATCATAATTTTTATTGATCTATAAAAAAATGAGTTATCATTTCTTTTTTAAATTATTGAACTATTTTTAGTTGGTGGCAACGTGAAAAAAAATACTTGAATTAGCAATTAAAAAGCAAAGATTTCTATAATGTTAAATTACAGAAGATATAGCATTAAATAAATTTTAAATGGTGCTATTGCCTTAATATTGGATATATTTTTTTAGGACTTTGAAAGGCACATATCTAAATTAAAAGCTTTAGAATAAGCTATTACACATCTCTGAATGTTTCCTGATTCAAGTTAAAATTGAGTTGTTTGATGTTTTTTCTTGTTTCACGAGAAAAAAGTGACAAAACATGGGTTCTGTATCTTCATAACTAATCGGTGGATCTGGATAATTTTTTGTAAACTTTGAGGTCTAGAGTGGGACATTTCGCCTTTTCAATTTCGTCATGATCTGATGATTGGATCCAAAGGTATTAAGAAGCAAACTTTGGACTTTAACATTAGAGATGCAACTGAGCTCTACTATGCAGCATTATCGTGCTGTATGATAGAACAGGGTAAAAATTTGTTTTATTTTTGTATGAGTGTGGTGAAATGTTGTGTAAATGTGGAGTAGGAATAAAGAGGGGCAATCTATGCTGTGGAAATGGATTTGCTTTAGGTAGTAAAGCAGAAGCATTTGAAATACACTGTTAGTCAACCAACAGTATTATCTGGCATGCAAATGGTTGTTGTTATTCATCTGCATTTGGAGAAAGTTTGAGAGTAAAAAGTTCAACACAGTGTTATTCATTATTTAGTCGTTGTCGACCCAGGTTCAATTCTTGGCCCTGGCTAATTTTTCACTCCATGTTGGATAATTGTATTAAATATGTTTATGTGTGTCTTAATATATATATATATATATATATATATATATATAATGATTAATTAAATTCAGACATTAATTTCTGTGTTCTTAAATGTGTATTGCGGATCGATGGATTATTAAAATTATTCATTGTATTTCCCGTCATCACGTGCCCAGCAGTTCCCGGCTGATGTCGTAACCCAACATGGTTTATTAGTGGGAAATTACCCGACTAGGATATAGGTCAGGGGTAGCTCAGATGGAAGAGCGACAGCATGGTACGCTGTCGACCCAGGTTCAATTCCTGGCCCTGGCTAATTTTTCACTCCATGTTGGGTAATTGTATTAAATGTGTTTATATCTGTCTTAATATATATATGTACTTCTAATGATTAATTAAATTCAGACGTTAATTTCTGTGTTCTTAAATTTGGAAATAATGTTTGAAACAAATTAGATCATTTTATTCTGTGTATTCTGTTCAATCTTTATTTGTTCCACCATAGTATGATAATTAAAATACAATTTTAATTCTTTTTGGATTTTAGATTATAGAAAATTTATTTAACATAAATGCTGATATTCATAGAATGGATGGAGAAGGATTGAAAATATGAGCCTTGAAGCATGAGATTGCTATCTTTTTACACAATTGGGAGGCTGTAAGATTAGTAATAAAAATATAGAGTAGACTCCCTAAGATCCACACATAATTTACAGATGTAAACAATGAAACATTCAGCTCAGATATAGGGACAAAATTTGACTTTTTTAGTTTTTTCCAATTCCATGTAAATCTTTTAATTTGTAATTTTTGTTAATATTACTGAATTTATATTTTATTCTTGAAGGAAGAAAAATTTTTATTTCTGAAAAAATTCAAGATTTTGTTGATATCAATGGTAATCATAATTTTCTTACCAAATATATTTATATATGTATCGAGCTTTTTTAAGGCTTTTGACTTAAGGCTCAGAATTATTGTAAACCCCCATTTAAGTAAACTACAAGCCATCAATGGCTCTTCTTATGATTTTTAAAATAGAGAAAACTATTAAAGAATATTTGGCAACAATAATGCACAATTTTGCTATTTACTTCTCTAATAATTGCAACAAAAAATACATAATTAATTTCTTAAAAAACTATTATTAAATATTTAAATAATGATAAAACATTTTTGATTTTTAACAATTAGCTAGAAATGGATATAACAGACATTTTCTTTGCTTCATTACAAATCTCAATGCAAACTATAGAAGGTACCTTCTACTTTGAACACAAATAGAAACTGCTTCTTCTAAGGTCTTCTGCATTTCAGTCACATGTTGTAATTCTTCAGCCAATGCTGACTGATTCTGTAGAATTAAGTCAGAAAGTTTTTTGGAAACCTATAAGAACAAAATATCAAATCTATGATGATGAACAATATTGTCTAAAACAGAAAAATTATCTAAATATTTTCAAACACTTTGCACTTTTAATATTAATCTATTTTATAAAAAGAAAAAAAAAATGTTTGTCTGTTTGTTTGTAAATGCTCTACCTCCCGAACAAATTGAGATTAAGATTTGAAATTTTGTATGTACTTAATATGCAAGAATGAGACGAAGCCTATTGAATATCAGTAACCTCAATTATCCATAACTATTTTTTTTTGGACTATCAAAAAATTTGTTCTGATGAAAGGTACATAAAAATTTTCAATTTTTTTTATTTTAAGGAGTGTAGGTAAAAGGCAATAAAATACCACAAATTTGGCATAAAGAACAAAGTTGATCGAATTATTAGTTTGGATTATTAGTTGCTGAGATATTTGTAACCCTGTTTTCCACACTCTTTGATTTTTCATAACCCTGTATTTCATTCATATTTCAAATCAAAGATATATTTTAATTGGATATGAGATGCTTATTCCGATGCAGTAAACTGTGAATTAATATGATTATTATTTTTGGAGTTATAAGGATGGTTCTTTAATGCAATTCGATCTATTAGAGTAGTTTGGCATTTTATGTAATTTGACGAAATTGGTTCATCACCAATTCATTAATAAAGCATTACTATATATATTAAAAATATTTAAAACAAACGTTTAAATTTTGTTTTGGAATTCCAATGCATTTTATAAATAGTTTACACGTCTTTTATTTTCATATATTATAATATGTATATCTATGATGGGTAAGTATAATGGTGGTCCCCAACGACTAGTTTTTAACTGCATTAATGAATTGCTGACGAACCAATTTCGACAAATTATACAAAATGCCAAATTACTCAAGTAATACCCAATTGCAGAAAAGAAACATCTTTATAACTCCAAAAGTAATAATCATATTAACTAAAAGTTTATTGTGTTGGATTAAGCATCATATGTATAATTAAAATATATGTTTGAATTGAAATTTGAATAAAATACAGTGTCATGAAAAATCGAAGAGTGTGGAAAATAGAATTACAAATATCTCGGCAACTAATTAGCCATACAACTTTGTTCTTTATGCAAAATTTATGTTATATTATTGTATTTTACATCCATTCCTTAAAATAAAAAAAATCCCAGAATTTTTCTATACCTTTCATCAAAACAAATATTTTGAGAGTCCAAAAAAAAGTTCCGGATAATTGAGGTTACTGATATTAAATAGGTTTTTTCCTATTATTTCATACTAAGTACATACTAAATTTCAAGTGTCTATCTCAATTTGTTTGGGAGAGAGAGCATTTACAGACAGATACATAGATGGACAGCAATTTTTTTTTTCTCCTAAAAATACGTTTTTGGAATCTCCAGTGTCTGAAACGTGTAAGTACATAAAAAAAAAAAAAAAAAAATTAGATTTTCAAAACAATTGCAATATTTACCCTATACTACATATGATGGGTAAAAAAAAAAAATAATAAAGTCAATCCAAACTTATCCTGAAAGAATTAAATCTTAACATGAATCTGAAACATTTAAAATCCACTCAACACACAGTACTAAAAAAACAGCATCAACCTGAACAGCCACATGGTCTGCATTTAGAATCCTGTATCAGTTCAGGCACCCAATTTTATCCAGTCAGGTCAGATGAAATTGCATTGCCAGAACTGATAGAAGACCTTTTTATGGTTCAACAACACCAATTTTAATAATATTTACTCAGATGTTAGAATATATCATTTTAAGCATGTAAAAAATAATTTTAAAATTTAGAATGTAAAACTAAAATAATTATTGACTAAAAAGTACTTTTTTCACATCTACAATAAAGAGAAATTGTCATACTTTTCATAAATATTGACCATTTTCTAGTGCAAAATTATCTTTAAACTATCTTGTTTTGGACTTCTCTATTTTTTTTTAATTTACAAAATTTAGTAACAAGGAAGGTCTCCATACGGGCATACTCAGAAAAATGTGAAAAAATTACAGAATGTTCTTCTCATATAGTTATATATATTTATAAAAAAAATTTCGGTGGAACCTCCTTATAACGTCTGTAAAAAAAAAATAATAATTTCGTTTATTTGGCAATTTATCTCCGGTTGGCGAAAAAATGAAATTTTGAAAAATAGGCTTTTACGCTTCGAATACTTTTTAAAGAAAAAACTTTCTATGTTCAATTTATTTAAAATAGTTTAAGTAATTTTAGTTTTGCATTTTTACTTTATTTTAAGTGTAATTTTGTCATATCCGTTTACATGTACTTATAACAAAATGAAATTAATATATTTTATCATTTAAAACACAATTTAAATTGATTAAAATTATTCCAAATTGAAAAATACACTGTTAAAAATCTGCTGCATTTTGTTGCAACGCACTCGCTTGCTTGTACAGAAAACGGTTACTTGGCCGTGAAATGGAGCTTTCTCATTGATTGGAATAGAGATATTATATACAAGCGGTGGAGTGCGTTGCAGCAAAATGCAGCAGATTTTTAACAGTGTTGCACAAGCTACAACACTGCTAAAAATCTGTACCATTTTCTGCAGTGTCACTCCACCGCTTTTATAGAAAATGGTCTATTCACCGTGCTATGGAGCATTCTCATTGGTCAGAAGAGAGATATTCTATAAAAGTAGTGGAGAGACGTTGCAGTAAATGCTGCAGATTTTTAACAGTGAAGTCAATTAAAATCAATTTTCAGATTTGTTAAAATCGTCTGCTTTTGGCGAGGAAATGCACTGCTCGCCAAATCCTGCGTCGTTTTCAGCTTTTCAGGCCAATTATTCCAAACTATTTTATTTTTTTTACATATCTAATAATGTAATTCCGCCGTAATTTTCACTGATCCTTTATTACCTACATGAGTAATTTAATTCGTATTTTTTTTTTCAAAAAATTCTGAGTATACCCCCAATGGAGACCTTCCTTGTAAGTTAATTTTTGCAAGATCAACCTGAAAGTTCTCAAATGTAAACAAAATTTTGGTATGAGAAATTAAATCAATATTATCACTTGTTGAGAATTCTAAAGAACCAATTTATATCAACTGGTGAATTGGGAAATAATAACAACAAATAAAATTGTGCTTTAAAGCCTACTGTGTAAGTACTATTGACTTTTGGGCATGTTGCAATCTGAAACATGGGGATACAAAGGCAAAAGTCTGCCCAGACTTTTCTCACAGGGTCTTGTTTTTGTGAAATTGTGAATTTTTTTCTTGTATTTGTGAAAATTTCTAATCAAAATTTTGTGAATTTTGAATTATTGATGTTTTCAGGTTCTATTTTTCATATATAAAAAGCTAAGTAATATGTTCTTTGGTGAGATTAACTGCTGATTTACAAGCCAGAATTTTATTATTAAATGATTAAATTTGTGAAAAGTTCAACTTGAAGGTGAAAAAATTCTGTGAAAGGTCTATTTAGGAGACAAATAATTTTGTGAAGGATCCTGTTTTGGGATAAAATGCTTTTGTGAAGGGTCCTGTTTGGAGATAAAAAAAATTGTGAAGGGTCCTGTTTTAAGATAAATTATTTTGTGAACAGTCCTTTAAAGGACCTAAAATTCTCTTAAACATATCCCTGAAAGGGTTAATGTAAATGAGTTAAAATAATTGCTTTTAATCCCTTTTTTTTCTTTTCAAAGTGTTGCTTTATATGCTTTACATTTTCAAAGAAACAGAAACAGTAGTATGAATACAAATTTTAAGTTTGATTCATTCAAGTTTTATGTATTGTGGTTACTGAGAAAACGAATTGTAAAACAAATACACTTTTATAAACACTTTTAAAATTATTTTCGTAAAATTTTAACAAAAAAATATTACCACATGCAGTTGACTGATAAGCTGAACTCGATCAGCATTGATCTGACTGATATCAGGAATGTCAGGAATATTCTAAAGAAAATATTTATCATCATTAAAAGTGCAAAATAATTTATCCGAATTTTATTATTTCTATTTTTGTTAAAATGATTACCTTCAGTTTATATTCACTTGCATCAAATGTTTCATCAGAGAAAAAAATACTTTCTATAGAATCCAAAATCTCTTGCTCAACTTGGGGATCATTCAAACTTTTGTTCAGAGGTTCCTTAAGATAACAACATATCAATTATTAATATATAGAAAAAGAAGAAACAAAATAGTAAGCATTGTTTTATATTTGCCAACAACTATTACTAAAATCATCTAACCACCTACATAAAAAGCTTTTGTAAGTTAATAAAATAAACATATGAAATGTATAATTAAAATAATGATTTCTGTAGCATTATCAAAAAAATATAGAACAAAATTACCAATTAGGCTGTAAATCCATATTAACCCTTTAATCTCATGATAGAATACATTCCAGAAATTATGTAGTCCAGAAAATCTGACTTTATACCAAAAAGTTTCAATGGTAAATTTCTCTTTATTTAAATACGGAATGTCTGTTATTATTTAAAGCAAATACAGTCAAGTCACCCTATAACGAAACTCCATACATCGAATTTCTCAATATAACGAATTTTTAGTAGAAACGGTCCCCTTTTTGCATGATTACATTAAAAACAGTCTCTATGTAGCAAAATACTTATCTCCATACAACGAATTTTTTCATAAATTGGTCTTAATTTATTCTGTTTTAAAAAAGCTAAAACTTTTCTCCTTGTTCCTTAAATCCAACGAATTCATCCCACCTCTCACATACCTTTCCGCATCTTTCTCAAAATAGAGTTAATTGGATTGTTACACATATAAGAGAGGAATCAATGAGAGGCACATAAGAGGGGCCTTCAATTGGAGGAAAATGTTAACTACAATTTTTCATTCCGTGCTAAAATTTGAGCTTTTTTTTTTTTTTTTTTTTTTTTGAGAGCATAACAATTTTAAAATCAAAACAACAAAAAATTACAGATATCTTCGTCTGAAATTAATGCAAGTCTTCCTAATTTGATTTTCATTAAGCTTTCAAATAAATGCCTGTTCTCTTTTTTGAAACAGCTTAAATAATTGAGAAATAAAATGTTAGATTAATATTTACTTTTAAACATTTAAATTCTTAATTAAAAAGATCAAAAATAATATTTATTCAAAATTTACACATCAAATACGATTTTTAACATCATTCTCTATACATCGAATTTCTCTATATAACGAATTTTTTACTGGAATGATGGATTTCCTTATATAGAGACTCGAGTGCATTGCTATTTTAATTGTCTGGCATGAATTAGGAATATATTAATTAAAACACCTTAAAATGCCTCTGCCGGTTTGGGATCTAGAGGGTTAATATAATAAAGAAGAATTCTTCTTCTTTGTAATTTTTATTTTATTTTTTCTTGTGAACCACTCAAAGGATTTCAAAAATTCTTTTAATCTAATGATGATAACAATCTTTGTTCAAGAATAAGTTAATTTTTTATTTTGGTATTCTAGTTTCCCAAGGGCATGCAAAAGTAAAAGATGTTTTAAAATAATTATTTATTTGAATGTGTTAGGATTGAAAATTGGAAATTTCACATGGTTGTTATTGTTACTTTTAATTGGTTAGTACTTTTAAATAAATTATTGATAAGAATGTTTTTTAAAACAATTAAAGTTTAAAGAATGATATTATAGGAAAATAGTTTATATGTAAGTTAAAATAAACTCATATTCAACTATGTAGTGTTTCTTAGTATTTATCCATTTTATCACACATTAAAACCTTTTTCAATATAAATATCAAGTAAACATCATCCAAAATATATAACTTCCCTGCAAAATGGAGAAGCCAGCCTTAAAAATAGTATGTTCTTGATGTTAAAAATCCACATTCATTGTAAAATGGTCATAGAACTTGAAAACTTTAAAAAACATTTTCACTACCTTCTCTCTGTGGCACCCCTCAGTTTACTGTTATTTGTCTTTATCGCCAACCATTTAGTTTGAGTCTTTTTCAATACGTTTCCCTAAGTTCAATAGACAGCACCCATTTGCACCATCAGTTTTGGTGGACAGAAAAACTGATACAAATCTTCTATATCACCGCAGCAATCTCATTAATTTCATGCTTCAATGGGTAAGTTAAATTATTACAGAATAGTAAGAGAATATCACAAGACTAGCTAAGTGTAGAATTAACATTGTAGAAAATGTCCAAGCCGGGAATCAAATCTGAAATCCTTGGAATAGCGCTCTACCATTTAAGAGTGTATTCGAAAAAATGGTTTTCCACCTTCAACAGCTCGAAATTTTCACCACATTTTTAAAAGTAGAAGCATGAAACTTGCTGAGGGGATTTTTGAAGTGACGTAAAAGGTGCCATGTGATGTATTTTTTCGCTGATTTAATTAGAATTTGATTTATAAGCAATTATTTTCTCAGTGTGACCCTTTTATTCGTTCGCAGACCTCCCACTTCGGGAAAATTTGGTCCAAAATGCCATTTTTGACAGCATTTTTTACAACATTTTCTGCATTTATCAAGGAATTGATAATCACGGCACCTTGTATAGTTTCTAAATAAGAGAATTCGAAAGTTTGGTGCATTTGAGAGCAAAAATGAATCCAAAAATAAATCTGAAAAAAGGCAGTTTGGATCGGAATACACCCTTAAGCTATGAGGACTATTATTGAGAAACACCGAAATCACTGGCGATAAATTTATAAATAAGCTAAAAAACTTTGTAAAATCACCATATAAAAGAGAAAATTAAACAGGATACATTTCGAGCTTCAAAAATACAGCTCGTCATCAGCTCATCCAAACACGTGTCACAAGCAACAGAGATAATCTCTGAAGCTCGAAACGCGTCCTATTTAATTTTCTCTTTTTTATGGTGATTTTACAAAGTTTTTTAGCTTATTTATGAGGACTATTATCAGCCTGGCATTTTTCACTCACAATTTACTGGTACGACTGCAACTGTAACACAAGATGGAAACATGACATGAGCACACAAACCTGTAGCATAACATGAGGCACAAATAAACACAGCATCGGTGAATATGCATACAATTGTAATTAATTTTTCAATTAATTATCAGCAATGAAATAACGCTTGAAATTATTGAATATTTAATAAGAGAATATCACATGACCAGTTAAGCCTAGAATCAACATAGTGAAAAATGACCAAGTTGGGGATAGAACCTGGAATCCTTGGAATATTGCTGATAATTAATTGAACTAGTTGGATGTGTTAATCCCGAAACTTTCTTCTATCTCATAAGTACATTTTAATATTTAAAAAAAAAAAAAAAATGTGGTGACCCCCAGGGCTCGAAAAATCTATTGCCCGACATGCCCGGGGCATGTAAAATTATCGATCGGGCATGTATTATTTTTATCAACATGCCCGAACGGGCATGTATTTTTGAAAGTACCACATTTAAATTTAAATAGGTTGGCATAAGCTAAATCATGAAGAAGAATGATCAAACTTTGTAAATTAATGGACGCCTTACGAAAAGTAAACATTTTATTTACAATACAATCGGTCAGCGCCGGAATACGACTGAGCTTTCGTCAAAACAAGTGAAAATAGAAGAGGAGCATAGCCTTTGCTGCGCACATCCGTTGCGCGTACACACCTTTTCTCCGATGGAACGGCAGAGAAAGACTCTCCGCTAGCCGCTACCGCATTGGCTGCCAGGATAGAACGTCACTCACGTAACTAAGTGCCGTGATCGCCAATGAACCAGTGATTCTTTAATAACGGTTTTCAAAAGTTATGGAGCAACATATTTACCCGCGCAGCAATGGCGGCTCGCATAATGTACGCTATTGACGATTTGAGAAGGTTAAAAACAAAACATAACACGTAAATAAACTTTAAGAACTTTAACTAATTATGAATAATCACAACATCGGTAACAATTATTATGAATGACATCGCAACTTTTTCTTTCACATCGACATCCCCCCCCCCCCTTCATTTTTCGCGATCGGCATTGCAATATTTTTTCTTCTTGCAAAGACATTTTTTTCTCTACAGTTTTTGTAATAAAATGATATAACTCACGATTTTTCGACGGTCACACGTGTATGTTTTATATTAACTAAATGTAACAGTAATTTATAATATAATAAAAAAAGTGTGTAATAAATTCCATGATGTAAATTTTATTTATTAAATGAGAATTATTTAATAAAGAAATCTTTAATCATACGAGTTTGATATTTCCTTCAATAAAAAATATTTGGTATGTATTTTTATGATTTTATGGACTATGATATATAAAAAATACCAGCTTTAAAGTTACAATCATAAAACTTAGAAGTACAAAAAAGTTGGGCATGTAAATTTTTTATTCGGGCATCTATTTTTCCCTACCACATGCCCGACTGGGCATGTAATTTTTTTCAAATTTTTCTAGCCCTGGTGACCCCAAAGTTACACACTATCGAATTTCCTCGAATATTTGACCTAGCCTAATGAGATTCTGGTATCCGAAAAGCCTAAAACGCAAAATTTAATTAATATTCTGAGAAAATGAGCTTAGTAATGCCTCATGTTGGGTAATTCATACTAAAACCTAATAAGCATCTATTAATGTCAAGACCTAACAGAATCTGAAATTTGATGGAATTTCGTCCATTAGTTCTTGAGATATAGTTATAACAAAAAAAAATTGTAAAACGTAGCACAGCAACACCATATCTTGGACAATTTATGCCAAAACGTAAAAAAGTGTCTAATTATGTTATGGTGTAAAAGAATTTGAAGTTTGATGAAATTCTGTGCATTAGTTCTTGAGATATAGCTAGTTTGAAAAAAAGCCATGTAAAATATAGCACAGCAGCACCATCAGTTGAAGGATTTATAACAAAACGTAATCATCGTGTAATTATGTTACATGTCATTTTGTAACAAAATCTGAAGTTTGATGTTCGATGATGAATGTTCGATGATGATGTTTGATGATGAATTCTGTGCATTGGTTGTTGAGATATAGCTATCGGGAAAATTGTGCAAAATGCAGCATAGCTACACCACCTGTTGCAAGGTTAATACCAAAATGTAATCAGCGTCTAATTATGTTATATATTCTAGAGTAAAAGAAACTAAAATTTGATGAAGTTCTCTGCATTAGTTCTTGAGATATAGCTATCGCAAAAATCGTGCAAACTACAGCGTAGCAGCGCCACCTATAGGGCAATTCACACCAAAGCCTTATCAGCGGTTATGTATCTCAAGGTAACACGGAATCTGAAGTTAGGTGAAATTCTGTGCATTAGTTCTTGAGATATAGCTATCATGAAAATCATACAAAACGTGGCATAGCAGCACCACCTGCTGGCCAATTTACATCAAAACTTAATCAGCGTCTATTTATATCAAGGGGTCACAGAATCTGAAGTTTGGTGAAATTCTGTGTGTTAGTTCTTGAGATATAGCAATCTTGAAAAACGTAGTATAGCAGTGCCACCTGCAGGCCAATTTTCACCAAAAACCAATAGGCACTAATTCATATCAAGGTCTAACTGAATATAAAATTTTATTAAATTTTGAGCATTAGTTCTTGAAATAGAGCACCCACATTTTTTTTTTTTTTACATACAGACAGACATTCTCTAAAAATAGTCAAAACATGTTCAGGACCTCCTAAAACGTATAAATCCGTCGAAAACCGGAAATCGAAAATTTTCATGAATCCAATACTTTCTTCTTGTAAAGATAGAAGAAAGTAAAAATTAATTAAAGTTATATATGTATTCACCAATGCTGAATTTATTTGTGCCTCAAATTAGCCACAGATTTGTGTGTTCATGTGATGTTTCCATCTTGTGCTGCAATTGCAGCCGTCTGTACCAATAAAATGTGAATGAAAAATGCCAGGCTTGTCATAGTCTTTGTAGCTTAAATGGTAAAATACCTGGAGCACCATTCCAAGGGTTCCGACTTAGCATTTTTCACTATGTTGGTTCTACGCTTAGCTAGTTTGTGATATTCTCTTATTAATTATTCAATAATTTCAAGCATTATTTCACTGCTGATATTTAGTTGAAAAATTAATTACAATTTTATAAATTATTATAATTTGCTAACTTTTTGAAAATTCATTTTAATTGGCAATTTATGTCTAGGCAGGCTATTGTTATATTAAAATGAAGGCATGTAATTTTTTCTTTTTTTTCTGTTTAAAAATTATGATTAAATATATTAAAACGATGTTTCCAATTTATTGCTTAATGATATTTGGATTTTTAGGATGATTCTGTTTGAACTAATATTATAGGAAAAAATTTGTTTGTTTACTAATTTATAAAAGTTGAACAATTTTTTTTCATCAGAATAAAAAGTGTCCATCTTGACTATTTAAAGTCAATAACATGCCAGGATTTGAACCTGAGACTGTTTTAAATCAGTTCATCAGATGTAAATATCATATACATTTACATGTATAAATTTCCAAAATCCTACTCAAGAATTTTGCAATGGGAGTTTGCTATTCAAAAATTTCCCCCCATTTTTGGAAATTTTGCATTTTTTAACAAAAATCAATTGGACAACATAATGAAATGACCAATATTTAATTAAGACATCAAAAACTGCATGAAATCCATTTTTTTTTTTTTTTTTTTTTTTTTTTATTTAGGCTTACAACATTATATGAAAAGAAAAGAAAAAAAAAAACAGGGAATAAAACTTTTAAAAAATGAAAATAAATTTTGAAACAGATATCTAAATTTAAACTTTAAAATAAAAGTTTTATGATAACATTAAAATTTTTTAATCCAGAAAATATATTTTACCTTTTCTCGGGCAATCACTAATTCATCCGGTTCAGATGTTATTTCAGGTAAATCAATAGATGATCGACTAAGCTATGGAGAAAAAATATATAATTCAATAAAGATTTCCATCATTTAAACACATTTAAAAATACAGTATAAAGTTATAAATGCAAGAATAAATACAATGACAATGCAAGGAAATCCAAATGGATGTTGAAAGAGGTTTGGCATTACATATGTGCCCAGTGGTAGAACTATCTTCAAGTGTCTGAACGCTAATAATATTATCAAAAAGAGTCTGCAAGAAGTGAAATTTGCCATTTTATGAAATCTTTTGATGAAATTGATCATTTTTTAAAATGAAATTAGTTGTTTTCTTGCAATCTTTTAATGAAATTTGCCATATTTTTATTATTTTTTGATGAAATTCAGGTTTTTTTGCGATATTTTAATGAAATTACGCATCTTACAAGGCACATAAGAGCTATTTTTTGCATCTGGCCTC
Source organism: Maratus speculifer (assembly GCA_964019185.1). Classification (NCBI taxonomy): domain Eukaryota; kingdom Metazoa; phylum Arthropoda; class Arachnida; order Araneae; family Salticidae; genus Maratus; species Maratus speculifer. The sequence goes on from OZ025289.1 coordinate 246,276,423, forward strand.
CCCATAATTTATACACTATAGTACATTTGTGGCATTGCTGAAAGTATTATGTTTTCAATCTGCAGGTGTCCTTAAAAATCTGCGATACTCGTCACAGTGTTGTGCATATTCTGCCACAGGGCATATACACACCACAAATTTTTACACAGTGTATTTTTCAATCAAAATACTTTTTATTTCTGAGAAAATGAATTCTTTTTGATTGGTGGGACACGAGTCAAAATTTTGTGCCAAAATGACAGATATGGTTTATTTATAACTTCAAAGTTTTGTAATCCAATCACTAAGTGATGCTTTGAAAACATTTTTTTCTTCAGGATTTGTTTTTTAGGATGAGGGAATTTTATTATTCTTTTGAAAAGATTTAACTTTTTAATTTAAAAAAAGGACAAGGTGATGCTGGCAGAAAAAAGCACCTTTTAGATGTTTAAAGGCATTCTTTTCAATTTTTCATATTTTAAAATCAAGAAGGACACTTTTTTCAAGACAGGCTATTTGTCTATTTACGATACAAAGAAAAATTTTAATACAAAAGTCTTTTTTTTTTTTTGATTGAGGTAAAAGGGGCTTGTTATTTAAAAAAACAAACAGCAGCTTCTTCAAATTGTCTTGAGAGAACTCTGAAATAGAACTATGTTGCTCTGCTATTAAAATCTTGTATTCCAGAAAACCAGTGTCATACATTTTATCTGGTATCCTTTTAGTTAATTGGCAAAGAACTTCAGAGTCTTTTAAACCTTTTAGTGGCCGTTAATTAAATCCCCATGTTCTATTGTAAAAATAATTTTTTACTGTTTTCTATCTTTAAAAGAAGAAAGTACTGGATTTATGAAAATTTTCAAATTCTGGTTTTTGACACATTTACACATTTTAAGGGTCAGATTCCAGAAAACATATTTTGACAAAACATCTGTCTATGAGTCTGAGACTCTGTATGTGACATAAATTTTGATGGTACTCTATCTCAATAACCAATGCATGGACTTTCACCAAACTTCATATTTGATTAGTCCTTGGCATGATGGATGCTGTTTACATTTTAATGTAAATTGCTCAACAGGTGGCACTGCTAAGCTGTCCTTTTCACAATTTCTGCAATAGCTCTATCTCAAGAATTAATGCCCGGATTTTCATCAAACTTCAGATTCAGTTAATCCTTGATATGAAGTGATTTTATTTACATTTTAATGTAAATTATCTAACAGGTGGCATTGGTATAGTGATTTTTCCATGATTGTCACAATAGCTTTATCTCAAGAACTAATACAAAAATTTTTATCAAACTGCAGATTCAGGTTTACCTTGATAAATGTTACTGCTGATTATGTTTTGGTTTAAATCCCATAACAGGTGGCACTTTTATTCAACATTTATCCCAATATTCACAAAAGTCCTATTTCAAGAATATACATACAGCACAGAATTTTATACTATTAGAATCCTCCTGATGGGTACAGATTATCATTTAATTTTGGCACTGTGACAGAAAATTTTGAAGTATTAGCATATATGAGGTAGAAAAAAAGGTACTACTTGGTTATCCCATCTACCAAAATACTATCGCCAAATTATAAGATTGAATGCTAATAATGGATTATTGTGAATGTCATATCCAATGACATTAAACACAATATATATGTTTAAAACGTCATCAAATCTTTTTTTAATTCTACTTTTTACTTATATTTTTATTAATGTTTCCCTATTTTATTTGTTCTTTCGTTTTTTAAAATAAACATTGTGTCAATATATATAACTTGTCGATTTTTAACATTTGGCGAAAATGGTCGACAGGATAACCAAATAGTACCAAAAAAAATTTGGGGATTGAAAAACCTGACTAGTTTTAATAATTGTTCAACTGATTTTTACTTATCCATCATATGTAGTATAGGGTAAGTCTTGCAATCATCTTAAAAATCGAAAAAAAAATTTTGACGGATTTACACGTTTTCAACACTAGAGATTTCGAAAAACATATTTTTAGAAAAAAAAATTTAGCACCTGTCCATCTGTAAACGCTCTATCTCCCGAACGAATCGAGATAGAGACTTGAAATTTTGTATGTACTTAGTATGTAAGAATGGGAGAAACCTATTTAATATCAGTAACCTCGATTATCCAGAACTATTTTTTTTCGGACTCTCGAAAAATTCATTCTAATGAAAGGTATATAAAAATTTTCGAAATTTTTTATTTTAAGGAGTGATCATAAAAGGCAATAAAATAACACAAATTTTGCATAAAGAACGAAGTTGATCGAATGATTAGTTGCCGAGATATCTGTAATTCTGTTTTCCACATTTTTTGATTTTTCATGACCCTGTATTTCATTCAAATTTCAATTCAAAGATATATTTTAATTGGAAATGAGACGCTTAATCCGACGCAATAAACTGTTAGTTAATAAGATTATTATTTTCGGAGTTGTAAGGATGTTTCTTTTCGTGATTCTGTACTACGTGAGTAGTTTGGCGTGTTGTATAATTTGTCGAAACAGATTCATCAGCAACTCAATAATAGAGCATTACTATGCATAATAAAAATATTTAAATATGCTTTTAAGTTTTGTTTTGGAATTGCAATGCATTTAAAAAATAGTTTTCACATGTATATGCATATATATGATGGGTAAGTATTACGATGGCCCCCAACAACTAGTTTTTCCTTGACAAAATTTAAAGTTAAGGTTTACAAGGAGAAGACCAACTTTGATAACAACAGATTTTCATTATTTTAACATAATATTGTAGGACATAGGCCCCTTAGCTTCAGGCTCAATGGATTTTATACAATGCTCTTAGTTCTTGAGAATCAGGGGGATCCAATATTATGACACAATTTAAATACTAACTTTGAAAACAAAGCACATGGATGATTGTGGCTCAACTGGTATAGAGTTTGCCCGCTGACTAGTGGACCCAAGATCGATGCTCGGTTGTACTATGTTTGTTTTATAATTTAATCATCTTTATGAAAAATCTTAATATCATATCTTAACTACAATGTTAGAATACTTAAACATTAATTTAGCATTTTTGATTTTATTTTAAACCATTATTCTCATCATTTAAAGACATTTTTTTTAAATTCAATTTGCTATTGAATAATGTAAGGTGGTGTGCGTTGTGCCGCAAAATAATTTAAATAGATTTAATTTAAATTTTATTTTTAAAACAAGAAGATTAATCTTAATAATTTAAGTCTTAATTTCTCCCAAGAGCCAGGCAAGAATGAGAGAGAATTGAAAGAGACGCCAGCGAAAGTTAGTACGATCGCTACACGCTCAGCCAATCAAAAAAATGGAAAGAAGTTGCTAGTAGAATGCAGAGAAATTCTTAGTGGAAGTTAGGTCGAAAAATATTATCTAGTGGCAACAAGAAACAAGCAGAATTTTAAGAGACGCTACAATTTCGTGGAAAAGGGTGAATCATGAGATCGGAATTTCCGTTTCTCAACAAGATGCTCTGAAAATGCACGGGGGTGGATAATGGCGATGTTGAAATGTAGAAAAAAATGGCACGCGTAATTTTAAAAAGAGAAAAAGCTAGAAAAGTATTATGACACATATCTGGCTAAATAGTGGCTTAATCTTGCTGAAATTTAACCAGAGTATTAAGAAAAAATAGATTTATTGATTGAATGTAGATTTAAATATGAATATTAAAAATAAAGACTTTAGATTTTGTATATTTCGGACTTAGTAAATATTGCAGAGAGAAAACAACATCGCGAATCTTTAAAAATAAAAATAAGTTAGCATATTGCTAAAAGTGAATATTATTGATTAAATTAATGGATATTTATGGGATTATTAAATAGAAATAAAATTTTAAAAGCAAATTAGATTTAAATTTTAAATCGGAAATGTTATGTACGGATGTTATAACATAACAAATAATAGAAATTCCGAAATTTGCTGTGGTGCCATCTATTTATAAAATAAAATAATACATATTCAAGTAAAAATAAAAACGGAAAGAAAATAAATATTAATCAAAATAAAAAAAACAGCAAAATATAAACAAAATAATTTAAAGAACAATCATGTATGTTATACAATATTTAAAAGTTTTTAATATGCAAAAAGTAGGTTGAAATTTAATTCTTATGTTTATTTTTAATAGAATTATGTTAATTGATTTAAAAACAGAGTAATTTTATCATTGTATTGACTTTCCTTGTTAAAGCAGGTATATGAATGATGTTTCTTTAAAATCATGAATTGACATATAGTTGTTCAATATCATTGTATTGATAAAAAATGCATAAAATACATTTTAAAAATGATTTTTTTTTTTTTAAATAATAGTTTTGCATTTATTTATGATGTTTCATACAACTATTCAGTTACAGAAAAAAGTAACTAGGTTAAAATTAGAATTAATTATACATTATAATTTTTAATTGACAATGAGATTATTAAATTGTACAAGAATATTTATAAAATAAAAAATGAGAAAAACAAAAGGAGTACATCCTGGCTTTGAACCCAGAACTGTTGGTTGATTGGTTACTGCTTATTCGAATGAGCTACGACCTTGTACACCCTTTCTTTTCAAAGTAAGGTATTTCAGTTATGTCATTATATTAGACCCCCCCCCCCTGTTTCTCAAGAATTAAAAAGCATTGTATAAAATCCATTCAATTTCAGGTTAAGGGGTCTCTGCCCTACAACATATATTAAAATAACCGAAATCTGTGATTATCAAAGTTGGCCCTCTCCTTGTTAGATTTAATAATACATGGTTCATGAATTATTATTTTTTACTTTCTTCTGTCTTTATAAGAAAAAGTATTGGATTCGAGAAAATTTTTGATTTCCAGTTTTTGACAGATTTACAGGCTTTAGAAGCCTGAGATTCCAAAAAATATGTTTATACAAATTATCTATCTATGAGGTTGTGTGTCTGTGATGCCTGTTTGCATGCGACATAAATTTTGTGGGTGCTCTATCTCAAGAACCAATGCACGGAATTAGATAAAAAATTATATTCAGATAGTCCCTGATATAAATTGATGCTGATTAGTTTTTTATGTTAATCCTAACAGATGGTGGCAATTATTTCCAAAATATCATAATGTTTGATATTTATTGCCGAAATATTGTACATGATATTTGGGTTATTTTCAGTCAAGGAAATTGAAAGAATATTTTTAAATTATTGTTGTCTGCCTTGTTCTTTAGACAAAAAATTTTGCATTTAGCAGTGGCTTTTTTACCACACTCTCTCGAAAGAAAAAAAAAAAATCTTTTCTAAGCTTATTGGAAGCAGAATTTTTAAAAGCAGAATCAATAATTATAGGAAGTAACATTAATTTACAGCCACTGAAAGATAAACTGTCAAATTTATACAACCAGTCATTACATCTTTTTGAGAAAGAATCTTTTATGGTTTTTGTTAAGTATAATTCATACTGCACAACATATCAGGAATGAAGAAGAGGTAAGCTCACACTTGCATTTAAAAAAAAAAAAAAAGTATTGGAAATTTTGTAGCATAAAAGTTTCTTGTTTTTGAATCCTATAATTTGTGATAGATGGATGTAAAAAAGGGAATCGTTTAACTTTTCAAAAATATTTTTCGATTTTTAATTGTTAATCTTCAGTTTTGTAAAAAAAAAAAGAAAAGAAAGAAAGAAAGCTATTTAGAATTTAGAAGCTATTTTTTTTTTATTGAGTTTTTATGCTAAGTGCAATATGCTATAGTTTCTAATTTACATTAATTCTAAAAATATATATAATTGCTAATTAAGTCTGCTATTTTGAAAATATCGATTTCTATCAAAATATCAGATAGTTTTTATATCTTCGAAAATATCATAATATTTACGAACGCTGGGGATGTGATGAAAATAAAAACATCAAGAGAAAAGTATTTGTGTTAATTTATTTAAAATTCGCGAATTATAAAAAATGTTTTAGAAAATTTATTTCGATTTGACAGAATAATGTACAATACATAAAAGTTATGATATTACTGAATTAACAGTACTCAGAATACTAACTTGTTTTAAATTTACCAGAGATTTAATTTTCTTTGTTAGTTCCATATTGATTCACCCACAAAATAACAAATTTATACAGTCAATTTAAGATCATAGAAGTTCATGTTCATATTTTATCAAAAGCTACATGTTATAATATTTTACTTTACGACTGGCTTTAAATAAAATTGTTTCTGGTCATTTAAATCTTCAAACTTGGGTGTCATCAACTCAAATGACAACATTGTTTTGTAAACTTTTGCTTTGTTGAATAAGTGTTGCCAAATTCTGAAAAGTAAAAACAATAAATTGCAGATGACGTCATAGAATTGCAATGTTCATGGAGCGCAGATCCAATTGACGTCATACTAGAGGTCACACACTAGAAATAGACAGTTCTGATTGGTAGAACGATCCTGACCTCCAGTGGGCCGTCCATGTTACCAGATTAGAGACCATTAGCGATCCCGAGGAGCCATGGAACTCCCCGAAGCCGCCTCGCTAGGGGGTTGGAGGGTCCGAAAGCTCACCATTCCCGCTCAACTTCCCCCCCCCAAACCCCCATCTCACGACGGAGAAACTACTCGAGACAAATAAAATCTCTCCCCCTGCTCCACTACCTTACCTCACGGCCGCCCTTCGTGCTGGCCACGAGAGCCCTCATCTTTACGTTGTCGATCGCTACCAAACAGGAAAAGACGCTGTTAGTCATTCTTTGGGGGTCGCCGAAAGCCCCCCCTCCCACAAGAGCCGGGGTTCAGTACCGACAGCTCGGGATTTAGTAACGCTAAGTTTAGATGGAGACACTGCGCAGTTTTCACCTTTAGGCGCAGAATGCCCCAGTTGCGCACAGACGAGCAGAACTTGCTCGAACTTGCTTCGTCTTTGATTCGAAACACCGCTGTATTAGACGGTGACTCACCAGCCCGGTTTTCTGCTGGAAACGAGATCCAAGAGGCGCACCTGTCTGCCGGCCGACCCCCTCCCAAGAAAAACTGTCCAACGACGGGTACCACTACCATAGTGGCTTCCCACGTTAATCACCCTCTGGTAGAACAGGGCACATAAGAAGGCATAAAGAAATTATACTGTTACAACATTTTGGAGACACACACGAAAAATCAACAAGATATGTGTGAAATGCAATATTTACAACGGTTTTCCATGTATATTCAAGATGAATCTTGCTTCGGAGTTCCTGGTAAGTTTTAGGTGAAGGTTACCGAAATGCAAGTCGGTGTAACAGTGCTTCTCATACATGTTCTATCGGATTTAAATTAGGAGAGTATGCATTTCAATGCATTCGCTGGAATTCTTCCTTTTCAAGGTAATCAGTTTTTTGTGCAGCATGATGAGGAAGTGCATTATCATTCATTAGAAGGAAGTTATTACCGATGGAAACCTTAAACAACTTAACATAATGATCAAGAACCTCATACTTTTGTAAAGGCCATCTTGCGCGGTCAGTAAAATGAGTTTCTCGCAGGAAGCGATTGAGCTAGTCTTTTGCTCGGCTAGAAGACGCTCGCTTTCTGACCGTGGGATCTCCAGTTCGATCCCTGCCTGGGCACCATCACCTGCATTGGTGACCTCGGACAAGGGAACACACTTCACCACCTTCGCTCTAGTCCAACAGATGGCAGCACTAAAAACACCCGCAGCATCCAAAGCCTGTGAAACGCTCGCAGCACGAAAGCTTCTGTAACGCTCAGAGCACACGACCAAAGCCTGTGTAACGCTCACAGCAAGCAAAGCCTGCCACGCCGCGCATCATCGAGGGGTCACACGTGATATCGGCGGCAGCACGATAACGACAACACATCAGGGTGAAGTACTGTGGCGGCCATCTTGTGCGGTCAGTAAAACGAGTTTCTCGCAGGAAGCGATTGAGCTAGCCTTTTGCTCGGCTATAAGACGCTCGCTTTCTGACCGTGGGATCTCCAGTTCGATCCCTGCCTGGGCACCATCACCTGCACTTTGTATGTTTCAACATGCGCGGTTGTACTGGCGAAAACGTGCAGATCAGTGAGACCGTTCAAAATGATGCCCGCTCACACCATGATTGCAGGCAGGGGTGCCCAGAGAGGGGTTTGGTGACGCAAGATGCGTCATACAATTTAGTTTTTTTTTGGGGGGGGGGAGATTTTTAATTTTTTAACATTTCAAAATTTAATTCCAGAAATGTTCCTATGTTTTCTTTCTTTAAATTCTAGGTAAGGGCAATAATAGCTCATTCTGCTATTCCCATTTCGCTATCTCTTGAAGGTGCAGTAGATTATAAGTAGAATATAATTTACAATTTGTATTGTGTTTGGGGGGGGGGATGTTAAAGTATGAAGGGTTTTTTGGGGGAAGAATTTGCGTCATTAGGTTTGGGGGGGATGGTCACCACTGATTGCAGGACTTTTGTATCGATGCCTTTCACAAATGTTTTACCCTTATTGCGTGTGTTTCTCTTGCTCTATATGGTAAAACAGCTTGAATCATTCTCTAAAAATAATTAGGATTGATCGCTAAAGAGAATTTTGCTTGAGTCCATGATACAATGACAATGATCTTTGCACTACTTTAACCGGCCGCATTTTGCTGCCGGAAGTGAAATACAAATAAGAGGTTTTGCATATAGCCTTTTTTATGCAACCTGTCATTCACAGTAGATCTAGATCACAGACTTCTCATACAAGTAGACGTCACATTATATTGTTCTCTCAGAAGATCGATCCACCATCTTTGTCGTAAAGATGCCGTTTTTTGGCAGTGATCACTTTATTGGCAATTTTCAGATTTCACAAAGAGAAAAGCAGAAGTGTGATCAACTCAAGACAAACATACGAATGTGAGTTTCGGCGGAGAAAATCCGGTTTGGCGTGCTAAATCTGCCCTCCGTCACGTGACGGAAGACAAAGATCCCGGCGTAAGAAAAGGTTGCTGCTGTGGAGTCTAGTTATGAGAAGTCTATGATCTAGATAGTCGAGTTCCTGTTGCTGCAGCGAACTTTCTTGCAATCTGAACTGATGTCAATTGCTGTTTATTTTAGCAATCATTGCCCAATAACGATCCTGAGAGTAGAGTTGCAAAAAGTAGGTATATTCCCGTGTTTATTTCCAATAGACCAGGTTTATTTCCAGGTTTATTCCCAAAAAACCGAATTATTCCAAAAAATCCCGGTTTTTTTCCAGGTTTATTCCTAAAATCCCGGTTTATTCCCGGGTTTAAACCGGGTTTTTTCTAACCTTTGCAACGCTACCTGAGAGTCTGTTGTGGTACTTTTCAGCCTTAACCTAGTTGTCTGCGCATATTACCGATGTTTTTAAACCATTCCCAGATTTCTAACATGACATTTTTGGCTACTTTTTAGTATTTAAAACTCTGTGTCTTTTTCTTGCTTCCATTCTCCCTATCGTTCTCCTTTTCACACAATTGGAAAAATGTCTTACAAACGACATATTTCACATAGAAACAAGTGAAAATTTTATACAACTACACCAACAATTCTTGAAATTTTACTTCAGATCACTCACGTGTATACTTTTTGACACTTGACGAAAGAGTGAGCTTAATAAATTTGCATACTGTCCTGTAGCGAAAATGAACCCCTTGAGGAGCGGTGGGATAGATATATATACAAGTATAACCAAGTAAAAAAAATCATGCGTTAAGCATAGAAGCACTTTCCAACACTTCATGAATCTTTAACAAAACTTCGTTAATCAGGGAAATACGGGTATATAGCCAAATATGTATTCCAATACTTTTGAACAGCCCTGTATTTGATCTGTCAGTTGATATACATATTATAAAATGGGAAAATTTAGTTTAGCAAGAAAAAAGCTTAAAATTTCTTTTTGAGCAATTTGTACTAATAAATGGGAAACATACTTGAAAACTTTTGTTCAGCCCTGTAGTTTACCGTGTACCTTTATTACACGTCAGTAAGAAGCTAAAATTCCTTTTAAACTAAAACACTCTTAAAACAACTGAAATCACATCATTGTTATAAATTTTCATTCATAGGTGTCCATGTACACAATTCTTTGCGTGGCACTGTACATCATTTTATCTATATTCTGCAAAAATTTCTTTGTAAATTGAATGCAGTTAAGCGTAAAAATGTATACCTTATTTAAAAACCACCTTTAAGTAATTTACGCTCTTACTCAGTAACGTTGGCGAGCTCTTGGATAGCCCTGTATATTAACTATAACATTTATACACACTGTGACGACCCCAAGTAACTGACTGTGGCACATAACTCCCGATCATGATTTCGCAAGAAGCGATCTTAACTTTCTGCTCTGAATCCGAACTATTTCTTTTGTGTTTGCCAGACGGCGCTGATGTGGTACAATCTTCTGCTGGAAACAGTGGCGTAGCCAGGATTTCGTTTCGGAGGGGGTCCAAAAATGTCCCCTTCAGTATACAGGGTGATTCAGCTCGTCGGTGACAAACTTTAAGGATCGATAGAGCACACCTAGACGAACATTTTTGAATAGGGAATGTAGGGTCCCTGACGCGATGGTAAGGCGCTAGGCGCTTTCGAAAATTTGGGTGCCGAAATTCGAAACGTCATAAAAACTAGGGAAATGGTTAGATTTTCTTGCTTGTTGCGTCGAAATGATTCTGTTTGTTTGGACTTTCTTCAGTACCAATTTGATAAGCGTATCTCTTAAAACATGGATAGGGGGCGCTGCAGACTTTGGAGAGCTAGAAAACAACTTTAAGCCCGTTATTTTGATAATTTAACACATGCTCGCCAAAGTTTATACTCTAACTTAAAGTTTGAACCCAAAAGTAGAGCCCTGCAAAAAGCGTAAGAGCCGGAATAAAATGTCAAAGTACAGGGTGGTCGAAACTCGAAGGCTCCTAAGAGATAAACAAACAGATTTCTTGACTTATGGCATGCATTTTCATGATTCTGTTTGCTGGGGCTCTCTGAAACTCAGTTGAACGGTACAAAAAGAAACATCGATAGGGGGCGCTTTGGGCAAAAAACATAATTCGTTGACATTTCGGACGCTAACTGGAAACGGGGCGCAACGATCAGTTAGAAACAAAACAAGAGAGTAATTTACTTATCATAAGAAGCTATTAAAACTGCAGTTTGTTTGTTTTTTTTAACAAACATAGCTGGTTTCAATCATGCACAATGCGCGCAATAAAATTTACATAAGGTGCTTTTTGCTGATTTATGCAAAAGATATCGTACCATATCGATATGCAAAAGATACGTAATGCGTAGACGACAACGCGAGATGACGTAGTTGTATGCGCAGACACGTCTTTTGAACGTGCGGTACCTACTTAAGCTTCGGGTTACTTGTCTGCAGATCGGTAGTAGGATGGAACGGTACACAAACTCTGAATTGGCTGACATGCATTTGGCGTATGGCGCTGCTGGTTGTAATGGACGAGCCGCTCAGCGGTTGTACGCCGAGCGTTACCCCAACAGGCAAATCCCCTGCCATGCCTTCTTCGCTCGAGTACACCAGAGGTTGTCCACAACGGGATCTTTCGACGGAGGCAGGCCTGAACGGGAGCGATCAGTGAGCACCCCCGTCAACGAAGAGGCTGTGCTTAACCTGGTTGAGGACAACCCAGGTCTTAGCACGAGAGATATCGCCAGACATGTTGGCATTTCGCAAGCAACTGCGTGGCGCATCTTACGTTCCCGGAATCTGCACCCCTACCACATCCAGCGGGTGCAGTTGCTCAGAGAGCAGGATTTTGGCCCTCGAGTGGAATTCTCAAGATGGTACTTGGCGATGAGATCCAGGGATCCCCGTTTTGTAAACAGCATTTTGTTTACGGACGAGTCCACCTTCAGCCGGGAGGGAATGTGGAACGCCCACAACAGTCATGTGTGGTGTGATGAAAATCCACATGAAACCAGAAGCCGAGCAGCCCAGGAGCGTTTCTCAGTAAATGTGTGGGCCGGCATTCTGGGGGATTGCCTCATTGGCCCTTATTTGTTACCTGAACGGCTGACAGGTGGAAATTACCTGATTTTCCTGGATCAAGTGCTGCCGCAGCTTCTGGAGGAGGCGCACGTACCCGAAGGTTCGCATCGCCAGATGTGGTTCCAGCACGATGGAGCTCCGGCCCATTACACGAACGACGTGCGTCTCCATCTAAACGCAAGGTATGGCCAGCGGTGGATCGGGCGTGGGGGTCCAGTTCACTGGCCTGCCCGATCACCAGACCTCACCTGCTTGGATTTCTTCCTTTGGGGTTACCTGAAGGCCGAGGTATACCATACACCTGTCAGCAGTGCTGAAGAACTTGTGGCGCGCATTGTGGCAGCTGCAGGGCAGATCAGAGATACTCCTGGCATTGTTGGAAACACACACTCCTCAATGCGACGGAGGTGCGAAGCCTGCATCATGGCCCAAGGTCGAAATTTCGAGCATCTTCTGTAGTGTTATTTTTTGTAAACAAATTTCCAGTATCATTGATGTTTTTGGTCTAAATTTATTCAGAAGTGTTGAGCAGAGGTAGAAAATGTGTTTTCATTATTACTAACTGATCGTAGCGCCCCGTTTCCAGTTAGCGTCCGAAATGTCAACGAATTATGTTTTTTGCCCAAAGCGCCCCCTATCGATGTTTCTTTTTGTACCGTTCAACTGAGTTTCAGAGAGCCCCAGCAAACAGAATCATGAAAATGCATGCCATAAGTCAAGAAATCTGTTTGTTTATCTCTTAGGAGCCTTCGAGTTTCGACCACCCTGTACTTTGACATTTTATTCCGGCTCTTACGCTTTTTGCAGGGCTCTACTTTTGGGTTCAAACTTTAAGTTAGAGTATAAACTTTGGCGAGCATGTGTTAAATTATCAAAATAACGGGCTTAAAGTTGTTGTCTAGCTCTCCAAAGTCTGCAGCGCCCCCTATCCATGTTTTAAGAGATACGCTTATCAAATTGGTACTGAAGAAAGTCTAAACAAACAGAATCATTTCGACGCAACAAGCAAGAAAATCTAACCATTTCCCTAGTTTTTATGACGTTTCGAATTTCGGCACCCAAATTTTCGAAAGCGCCTAGCGCCTTACCATCGCGTCAGGGACCCTACATTCCCTATTCAAAAATGTTCGTCTAGGTGTGCTCTATCGATCCTTAAAGTTTGTCACCGACGAGCTGAATCACCCTGTATATATAGTAAAACTTGTCAGGAGACAATCGCCAATGTTAGTTAAAATTACGTTTTACGCAAGTTTTTGTCTTATCAGGTGTAATTGTATAGCCTTCTTTTCGATAATATTATGAAACATTTCTATTTAAGACAGTATTCCATTGTAGGCAGGTTCCAGTTTCACAACTTTTCTGCATTTATATACATATACTTATTTATGTTATATGAATAGTTAAACTTGTCAAGATAATAACTGTCTAATCTATAATAGAATCCTGTCTGAAACGAAAGCGTTGCATGGCCTTAATAAGAATTGTCATACAATTACATTTACTAAAAATCTGCCTGAATGGGGATTTTCACCATTCTTTAGTGAAACACAGTAAAACTTGCGAAAGCGGAATTTCAAGACCCCGACGAAACGAACAATATATCTTATTGAGGTAGTGTATCTTTGTTGTATAATTATACTTCTTTAAACTATTTTTGGATCTCCTGCGTTCACGTCTTTATGGGATTGACTGTGATAGAAGTATATTGAGTACTTTTAAGACTTTTGGTACAGTTGATTCTCGAACATCCGGGATCGCACTTGATTCTCGAACATCCGGGATCGCATTATCCGGGTTGCGGATTAACCGGGACAGTAGAAAATTAAGAAAACTGTTAAGAAAAAGATCACGAAGAAGCACTGCAACAATAAATTAACGAAGATTTGAAATTGGTATGTTACGAAGTTTTAAATGATTATTTTACGATGATTTTTTTTCGAATGTCGCTTTTGGTTCAGAAGAAAGAAGTAATTTCAAAGAAATGCCACGAAATTGCTGCAGAAAATCTTAGAACTCATCAAAAATTAAGTCACAGTGACGCATTAGTAGAAAGCGCAAGGCGATAAAGCACAGATATGCTGAAAAAATAATGTTGAGAAATTTTAGTGTAGTAAAATTCGTCAAAGAGTAAATGGAAAACGAAAACGGATATCTATCATTTCATTCTTCTGAAAAAAGTAAGGTAAACTACGTTTCTCTTTTTATATTGTATAATTGTAAATCAAAATAACATTAAAATTAATGTTCGTTCTTTTTCTTTTGTATTAATAAAATTTTTAACGTCCTATTGTATGATAATTTGACACGTTCTATACTTTTTCCAAAAATTTTCATCAAAATTTATACAATTTTGATTATTTGGGAAATTCGCTTATCTGGGGACGAGGCATCTCCTAACCATCTCGGTTAATCGAAAGTCTAATATGTTTTCTAATTTAATTTCTTAATTTAAAAAAAAACTTGGATAAAAAAAGATCATCTCTATAACTGCAGCTAATAATATATTAAAGTTACGTTAATATTTATCAGTGAAAAATATTATGATGTAAAAAACTGAGAACATATTGAAGAATTAAATTTACTGAAATCAAGCTTCATCTATACTAATAAAATAACAAATCGCTCTGTCTGCGTGTGTGTGTGTGTGTGTGTGTGTGTGTGTGTGTGTGTGTGTGTGTCTGCGATGGCTAGCAAAATCTATGGGACGTACGAAGCTCAAAATTTTTATGAGAGTAGCCCAATATCTCTCCTGATGCACCTGAGCTTTAGAATTTCGAAATTCTATTTATTAACTGAGTAATTAATTAAATTCCAAAGATCACTCTTATAAAAAATCGCCTTTTTTCTTCTTTTTTTCCCTTCATTTAGTTATGGTTGGTTGGTTGCATAAAATTTTCGCATAAATAATTAAAAAAGCTGGAACAGACCTTTAAAATTCATAGACTGGCAAACTGTCAGTTTAAATGATGATTTTTTATCACAGCGGTTGTAAACCATGGAGGAAAAAGATAGGTGGTGGTGAAGTAAACCGAAAAAGGGTCGCAATATTAAACCATTTATCGCTCAAATTTTAATGTCCCAAACAAAAGCATGTGGAAGGGATTTTGTATTAAGACGAATTGAAAGGAATGAATTACAGCTGAAGCGTATTTTACGAAGTAATAGTAATTTTTTAAAATGGTCTTTTTTCTATTATATCATTTATTTTTAAAAAATGTTTGCTTTTAAAATAATTGGAATTGATATATTCGAAAAAATTAAATGTAAAAATAAAATTAAATAAAATATTGAAAACATTTGATTTGAACTAAAAATTGTATTACTAAAAGTTTTCTTTTTTTTTTTTTCAGAACTTTTTAATACTTTATAACGTAGATGAAAAAATGTTTTTAATTTAACAATATATTAATAACTCTATGTCAATATATAAAATATAATTATGAAAACATTCTTTTAAAATCATGCGCGAAAACTTAAATAACAAATATTAGTCTAAAATCTAGATTTCAGAGTGCAGACGATTTTAAGACATTAACGAAAGAATGTTAACTTTTCAAGCAAAATCTTAAATGATGCTTCTATATTGATATTTCAAAGTGACGGCTAGGTTACATTTATGTTATATTTAAGTTACGGTAGGGTAATGTTAAGTCGCAGACAGATTATGGTTATGGTACAAAAATTTACGGTTAGGAATTTGTCCACAGAGTCAACATTACGCATGCTTTGATAAAAATATACACTTTTGTTAAATGGCTCTGAAATTATAATACTATATACCAATCTTTTATCATCGCGTATCGATTTCATTCACGGTATAGTCGGATTTAAGAGTAATATAATTAGTTTGAAATTCAAAATATTTCACTTGGGATTTCTATGCGAAAAAAATAATTAGTTACGTGTTTTAACAGTGATTTTTACGGGTAAATATCAACACTTTAACACGAAACTAACGCAATCGTTGGATACATGTTCCCTCCCGTGTTTCTCCTTGCTCATTTTAAGTATTTTTAGATCTTAATATTAGTTGTTGTTTTTAAAACCGATTTTTCACAAAGTCAGCTGCGACGTATTTCAGACAATGCATTTCTGCATGCTTCCAGTTAATGATAAAATCATACAAATTTCAAGTTCGTTTAATATTGTTAATACGGACCCGGGCAACGCCGGGCGGGTCAGCTAGTATTACATAAAATTGAATATAATGAAGTTAGGATCAAGTGGTTATGTTTAAACAGCAATTAACGTGTTTAATTTGAATAATGAATTTTTATTGTAATGGATAATGATTTCACATAAATATCAATCGCGTTAGCTATCAATTCCTCATGTGAGGTTTAGAATCAAGGTTTTAATCTTTAAGAAAAAATGTTGCCATTTCAGCTACAGAAACTAGTAAAGTAAGAATCACACACATCAAATATAGTTCATGCTATAAAAAATAGTTTGTTAAAATTGTCTAAAACAGCCATAATTCTTTTGGGTTTCTATTCATGTCTCGCTGTTTTGGATACCATATTCGATCTAATAGTTGCTTCCGATATATGATCAATTTTAATAAAGTTAATTTTTTGTTGCGAATTTATTTGTGATGGACCAGTACTTTTTTGGAAATATTAGGATGTGTAAAAAATAACGGTGGTTTCTGTAATCGTATTTCATAACCAATTTATTTCAGATGATTCTAAACAGTTTTAGAGCATTCTCCAAGTTCAGCAGTAAGGTCGGTACTTTTGTATGGGACTTCTGTTCATGGTTTAGGTTTCTCTTTGTTAAAGACAAAATATCCGTCAAGATCTTCTTCATACACAGCTCTTATTATCACGATGAAAGTTTTTGAGGCAATGTTAAACCGGACATTCACATGTAGTAATTGGGGTCAAAGATGATGTTGAATCCAGACATTTTTTCTTCGAGAGGGGGTATCTGTAGACATTTTGAAGTTCCGTGTGGAAGCTAGCACTTCGAGACCACACCATCAATAAGCATAAAATTTCAAATCTTTCGATTGGACCATTAGGCAACTTGCATGATGATCAAGAAACCACCTCTGTATGTGTCAGCATTCACAGTTGCTCTATTGAAAATGTGTAGATCCAGGGCCTGTTTACCAAATAGGCCCGTGAAGCTCATGCTTACCTATTGAAACACAAAAGGGGCCCCCCAAATACTTTTCAAAGCTAATTTTTAGAAGAAAAAACATTCATTCAAAGTAAAAAAAAAAATCTTAAACTGTTTTTTTTTTCCTTACTATATTGTAATTAGCAAATCGTAAAACACATTCCGAAATTCAAATATTCTCAACTGTAGTTCTACAATGGTAACTGTCAAAATCAATTGGTTATGTATAATTAGGTATATAATAAAATTGTCGTTCATATAGATACAGGTAGTTAGTGTTAATTTAATATTAATAGTGTTATAGTTATTCGAAGGTTTCACTATAAAATTTCAAATTATTTTAGTATACAAAAAATGGATTAAAAAAAAAAAAGCTTGAGTAATAGGGGGCCCCCTGTGTGACATCGGGCTTCCCTTACTTCTAAGTCTTAAGCGGGCCCTGTGTAGATCAGTGTGATCGTTCAAAACGTCCATGCCATGATTCCACGACCTTTGTATCGATGCCTTACACGGATGTTTGCAGTCTTTATTTTTGTTTTTTTCCTCTATATAATAACGCGTCTGTAAAAACTCTCCAAACAAAGTCAGGATTCATCGGTAAAGAGAACTCGGCTCCAGCCCGCGGTACTCCAATGACGATGATTCCTGTACCACTTAAACCGGACTCATTTCGCTGTCGGAGTTAGTAGAATACAAATTATAGGTTTCCTTCATGTAGTCGTTTTTTATGCCACATGTCACTCGCAGTAAATCTGGATAGTCGAGCTCCTATTGCTGCAGTGAACTCCTTTGCAATTTGAAATGACGTTAGTTGCTTGTTTCTTTTAGCAAATGACAGTGTTGGGTATCTATTTTGGTTCATGTTTCAGCTTGACTTGGCTGTCTGTGCACATAAATCGTTTCCAGATTTTTGGTATGATGCTTTTGACTATCTTTTAGTCTTAATTGAACCCTCAGAATGTCTTTCCTGCTTCAGCACTTTTCATCGCACGCCCTTTCTCACAATCGATCAAATGTCTTCTGGGTGGCATATTCCACCTATTACAAGCTGAATTTTTATTCAACTTCACGTACAATTTTTGAAAATTAGACTTTGAATATTCCACGTGCACCCCTTTTCGCATTTGAACCGAAAGAACAAACTGAAAAAATTGCATATTTATCTGTAGCGAATTGTAATCTCATTGGACTATATGCTAACGTTGATATTCAGTTACTAACCAATCACCTTTCACTGAAGTTCCCTTAATAGAATTAACAATAAATACCTTTTTTATGATTATTTCTTCATTTTTTCCCCCTGTGTAATTTGAAAATTTCAACTTATAGTCAAGTTCGGCACGTTTTTTACCTTGACCTAGTTGTCTGTGCACGTAAATCGTTTCCAGATTCTTACAAGGAAGGTCTCCATTGGGGGCATACGCAGAATCTTTTGAAAAAAATACGAATTAAACTACTCATGTAGGTAATAAAAGATCAGTGAAAATTAGCGGCGGAATTACATTATTAAATATGTAAAAAAATAAAATAGTTTGGAATAATTGGCGTGAAAAAGCGACGCGGGATTTGGCGAGCAATGCATTTCCTCGCCAAAAGCAGACGATTTTAACGAATCTGAAAATTGATTTTAATTGACTTCACTTTTTAAAATCTGCAGCATTTACTGCAACGTCACTCCACTACTTTTATAGAATATCTCTCTTCTGACCAATGAGAATGCTCCATAGCACGGTCAATTGACCGCGTCATACACTGCTAAAAATCTGCTGCATTTTGTTGCAACGCACTCCACCGCTTGTATATAATATCTCTATTCCAACCAATGAGAAAGCTCCATTTCACGGCCAAGTAACCGTGCTGCAACAAAATGCAGCAGATTTTTAACAGTGTATTTTTCAATTTGGAACAATTTTAATCAATTTAAATTGTGTTTTAAATGATAAAATATATTAATTTCATTTTGTTAAAAGTACATATAAACGAATATGACAAAATTACACTTAAAGTAAAGTAAAAATGCAAAACTAAAATTACTTAAACTAAACTTATTTAAATAAATTGAACATAGAAAGTTTTTTCTTTAAAAAGTATTCGAAGCGTAAAAGCGTATTTTTCAAAATTTCGTTTTTTCGCCAACCGGAGATAAATCGCCAAATAAACGAAATTTTTATTATTTTTTTACGGACGTAATAAGGAAATTCCGCCGAAATTTTTTTTATAAACATATATAACTGTATGAGAAGAACATTCTGTAATTTTTTCAGATTTTTCTGAGTATGCCCGTATGGAGACCTTCCTTGTTAGCATGATGCGTTTGACTATTTTAAAGTCTTTATTGACCCCTCAGAGTATTTGTCCTGCTTTCTATCGCACGCCATTTCTCGCAATCAGTCAAATATCTTCTGGACGTCATATTTAACCTATTACAAGCGAAGGTTTTACCCAACTACACGTACACGTACAATCCTTGAAATTAGACGTAGACTACCCCATGTGAACTCGTTGTCACACTTTAACAGAAAGGACGGACTGAAAAAATTGCATACTTTTCCTTAGCGAATTGTAATCCTTAGGCTATGTGCTAACGTTGCATTGAATCACCAAGCAATCCCCTTTCACTCAAATTCATTTTAATAGAATTAACATAAAACCATAAAAATGGTTTTTCTTTTAATTTTTCTCGTCGGTGTAATTTGAAAGTCGTAACAAACAGGTAGTTCAAAAATAAAGTTATTTTTATTAACTGCGGGCAGCAGACTTAAAGTAATTCATAATATTATCTGTTATAAAGGTGAACAACAATAAGTATCACAAAACTCAACCAACGTGCCGTTATTGCGTTCATATAAATTTGTTTTTTCCCATAAGTTGTGGCAACAGTCGGTCCCATCGGAGTCCAAGATAAAGAAGTTTTATGTTTAATTCAATTAAAATGATTTGTGTAAACGGAATCTTCAATGGTTATCCTTCCGTGTCCGGACACTAAAATGATGTTTGCGTTTACGAGAGGATTCCGCGTTCACAGAAAACAGGCCAGAAAGGAATCACAACTGAAGGAAGTTCCCTTTTCAGATAGGTTTCAAACTTTAGCAAGCATAAATATATTTCATCAAATCTCCAATTGTTTTCCTTTGAGATAGGTCATCTTCACAGATTTACTGTAGTACATAAATGCTTTTCAAAGGTATACTATTGAGTAAGTACGTTTTAGCAGTTTCAATGGATACTGTGAAAGTGAAAAGTGTTTACAGCGAAAACCTGTCTAAAACGAAAAAATCATAGTCCCAGCGAAAGACAAGCATTTGAATTATACCTTCTTAGACGAATACCTGTCTAAAGCGGAAAGCTTCATAGATTTTTTTTCTGATTCCGTCTTAGTTGCTTTTTGTTTTTTATCCACGAGTTAGTAAATTAGTTCTTCGTTTGGGTTTCGGGGGGGGGGGGGGTCCGGACCCCCGTATTTAATTTGAATGATTTATGTTACATGCATAAAAAAAAAAAAAAAAAAAATTATACTTAATTAAACTTGGTAGCAACAAAGAAAAAAAAAACTACAACAGCAACAAAAAGAAACTGTTCAACTGGAACTTTAAGACACAAATTCGATTTTCTCAGCGATCGTTAACAATACAAAAAAAAAAAAAAAAAAAAAAAAAAAAAAAAAAATCATTTTTAGATTTTACCAAAAGGATTAAAATAAACCAAAAATGAAGTTAATCCATTCATGGAATCGTTAGCTATCGCTTGTTGAATTTTAGGTCTTCATTTTTTCGTTAAAAGTTAAATAAAAAACTACTGTAAACTACAAAAATTTTTAATACTATCATTTTATTCGTCTCGTTGAGTTCTATCTTTTGAAAAAAAAATCACTGTCGTACGTCAGCTGGTTCGCCAGAAATTTCAAAAAGACGGTTGCATTTTCCATTTCTTAAACATATTATACCAAACGCTACCGGGTTTGCTATGATATTTATCCTATCTAATTAAAGCCAGATTCGCACCATAAACTTTTAATGAAATTTTTACTTTCTTCTATCTTCAATAGAAGAAAGTATTGTAATCGAAATTTTTTTCGACTTCCGGTTTTTCACGGATTCAAATGTTTTAGGGATCAGAGATTCCAAAAAACATGTTTTTACAAAATGTCTGTCTGTCCGTCTGTTTGTGTGTCTGTCGCCATTCCACCATCAAAAAGTGTATGAAGTATGAAGTTATGCATAGAATTGAACCAAATTTTTTGTGAGTTTTTTTGCTGTGGCAAGCAGGTCCTCCATCAGTTTTGAAATATTCCGCCGGAAGGGGGCGCTGCAATCGCAATTTTTGTGCCATTTTCAATATTGTACCGACCAAAAGTATATGAAGTTATGCATCGAATTGAACCAAATTTTTTGTGTATCTGTATGACTATGGCTAGTTGGTCCTCCCTGAATTTGAAAATAATCCGCCGGAAGGGGACGTTGCAATCGCGATTTATGTGCCATTTTCAATATTGTACCGACCAAAAGTATATGAAGTTATGTATCGAATTGAACCAAATTTTTTGTGTATCTGTATGACTATGGCTAGTTGGTCCTCCCTGAATTTGAAAAAAATCCGTCGGAAGGGGGCGCTGTGATCACGATTTTTGTGCCATTTTCATTATTGTACCGACCAAAAGTACATGAAGTTATGCATCGAATTGAACGAAATTTTTTGTGTAAGTGTATGGCTATGGCTAGTTGGATCTCCCTGTATCTGAAAAGAATCCTCCGGAAGGGGGCGCTGCAATACCGAATTTTATGCCATTTTGTACCACATAAAAGTGTATGAAGTCAGCTCTAGAACTGAACTAAACATTTTGTATATGATTATTTTTTGATAAGGCAAGTAAGTCCTCCCTGAATTTGAAAAAAAATCTGCCTATCATTCTATTGTCCATCGGCTCGTGAGGAGACGGAAATTCGTTTTTATTCCGGTTAATTGATTGGAGCAAAAATTTAAGATGAAAATCAAAGTTGGTAAGGTATTGAATTAAAATTATTAAAGCATTAAAATGAGTAACTATTTTTTTTTAAATATTAAAATGTATGTATGAGATAGAAGAAAGTTTTGGGATTGGCACATCCGCCTAGTTTGCTTTTAACTTTGGGGGAAAACGTCCGTCTGTCTGCATATAACAGTGCAAAAACTATCCAACCGAATCGTTAAAAATTTAAAATATTCAATTATTACATAATTTTATCGAGTCATTTTAAATTTTATGAAAATCGGATGGATAGTTTAATTACAGGGGCAATCAAATGTATTGCGATACATTAAAGTCAATGGGGAAAAAATTTTTCAAGTACATTTTAATGGTGTTATACTCTTTCGAACGTAATAGAATTGATATGCATCTCTGAAGTATGTACTATAATATATATTCTGTACAATCTGTGGTGCAAAGAATATTTGTTATTAATTTACAGAGCCACACAAAAGTATTCCATTACATACTGATATAAGGAGAACAATGTTTGGTGCGCGTTATAATTGTATTAAACTACAGTAAAACCCCGATAATTCGGATTAACTGGGACCAGACCCAATCGAAATTATCGAAAATCCGGATTATCCGGAGAATTAGATAAAAATGAAATAAAATAAAACATACTTACAGAAAATCACCATTATGTTAAACGTATTGAATATTTACAGACAGTAAAAATGTTTTCTTTGTTTAGTTAAAGATTCCAGAAAAAGTTTTTTTTAACCATTTGAAAAATGGTTGTTGTTTTCGGGAGAATGGACCCGATGATGTTACCACTTTTGAATGATGTTACCACTTTTGAATGATGTTACCACTTTTGAATTTAAATTAAATTCTTTACTTTTAGAAGAGTTTTTATTTGAATTTAAATTAAATTCTTTACTTTTAGAAGAATTTTTATTTGAATAGTAAATTAAAATGGTTAAAATCATTGTAATAAAGGAGAAAACTAACAAATTTAAAAATGGGTAGACGGAAATTAACAGATACGGAAAAAGCCGAAGCCAAAGAAATGAATGAACGTGAATATCGCATTCAATGATATTAAACACAATACGCGTACTTAAACAATCATAAAGTGATTTTTATTTCTTCTTTTGCTATTTAAAATAAAAATTTAGTCAACATGTATAAGTTGCTTATTAGTTTGGCGATTCGTATCATTTGGCGAAATTGGTCGACGGGATAACTGAGTAATACTGTATTTGGTTTGGCGCAAAAACGTCTTTCAATGCAGAAAATGATAAAATCAAAAGATTATTGAGCCGCTGAAAACCAATTACGTGTTGAAAGGCGATCACGAAAAAGGAAGCAATTTAATGCCGAACCGATTAATTGTAAAACATCATGTCGCCAGGGCGACCAATCCACTAGCCATGGCGTTTTACTATCGGTCGGTTCTAACCAGGAAAATTTGAGTGCCAATAGTGATTCTAACAAGCCGGAAAATGTTATAGCTATTACTCTTTATTTTCCACCACCTAAAAAGAAAACTAAAAAGCAATCGGCTTGGGAAAAACTGGGAAAAAACTTTTTTGATTCGATGTCTGATGGACCCATTCACAGATGCATGTGCTGCGATCGATTTTGGTTTAAAACCTCCATCACCAAAATTCTGCTCTGTAAAATCAAACAATATATGCCAAAGTCTTACAAGTATAACAGTATATGCCAAAGCTGTATTTTAATAATGATTACTTTTGCACCAACAATGTTAAATAGTTTGAAATGTTTCTTTCGTCGCCAACTTTTATGCTTGGCGACAATAGAGTGATATAACTTAAACGAACCGTACCTTCAAATTGCAGCATGTATAAAGTCATTTATAGCAGTGGCACGGATAATACACAATAAAACAACTGGTATTTAGCTTAAAATGATAGATGAATGTATCGAGTGAAACATTTTTCAAATGGTTGGGGTAATTTCTTAAATTACAATTTTTTTTTTTTTTTTTTTTTTTAACCATTTGAAAAATGGTTGTTGTTTTCGGGAGAATGGACCCGATGATGTTACCACTTTTGAATGATGTTACCACTTTTGAATGATGTGGTCACTTTTGAATTTAAATTAATTTCTTTACTTTTAGAAGAGTTTTTATTTGAATTTAAATTAAATTCTTTACTTTTAGAAGAATTTTTATTTGAATAGTAAATTAAAATGGTTAAAATCATTGTAATAAAGGAGAAAACTAACAAATTTAAAAATGGGTAGACGGAAATTAACAGATACGGAAAAAGCCGAAGCCAAAGAAATGAATGAACGTGAATATCGCATTCAATGATATTAAACACAATACGCGTACTTAAACAATCATAAAGTGATTTTTATTAACCATTTGAAAAATGGTTGTTGTTTTCGGGAGAATGGACCCGATGATGTTACCACTTTTGAATGATGTTACCACTTTTGAATGATGTTACCACTTTTGAATTTAAATTAAATTCTTTACTTTTAGAAGAGTTTTTATTTGAATTTAAATTAAATTCTTTACTTTTAGAAGAATTTTTATTTGAATAGTAAATTAAAATGGTTAAAATCATTGTAATAAAGGAGAAAACTAACAAATTTAAAAATGGGTAGACGGAAATTAACAGATACGGAAAAAGCCGAAGCCAAAGAAATGAATGAACGTGAATATCGCATTCAATGATATTAAACACAGTCAACATGTATAAGTTGCTTATTAGTTTGGCGATTCGTATCATTTGGCGAAATTGGTCGACGGGATAACTGAGTAATACTGTATTTGGTTTGGCGCAAAAACGTCTTTCAATGCAGAAAATGATAAAATCAAAAGATTATTGAGCCGCTGAAAACCAATTACGTGTTGAAAGGCGATCACGAAAAAGGAAGCAATTTAATGCCGAACCGATTAATTGTAAAACATCATGTCGCCAGGGCGACCAATCCACTAGCCATGGCGTTTTACTATCGGTCGGTTCTAACCAGGAAAATTTGAGTGCCAATAGTGATTCTAACAAGCCGGAAAATGTTATAGCTATTACTCTTGATTTTCCACCACCTAAAAAGAAAACTAAAAAGCAATCGGCTTGGGAAAAACTGGGAAAAAACTTTTTTGATTCGATGTCTGATGGACCCATTCACAGATGCATGTGCTGCGATCGATTTTGGTTTAAAACCTCCATCACCAAAATTCTGCTCTGTAAAATCAAACAATATATGCCAAAGTCTTACAAGTATAACAGTATATGCCAAAGCTGTATTTTAATAATGATTACTTTTGCACCAACAATGTTAAATAGTTTGAAATGTTTCTTTCGTCGCCAACTTTTATGCTTGGCGACAATAGAGTGATATAACTTAAACGAACCGTACCTTCAAATTGCAGCATGTATAAAGTCATTTATAGCAGTGGCACGGATAATACACAATAAAACAACTGGTATTTAGCTTAAAATGATAGATGAATGTATCGAGTGAAACATTTTTCAAATGGTTGGGGTAATTTCTTAAATTACAATTATTATTTTTTCTTCTTTTGCTATTTAAAATAAAAATTTAGTCAACATGTATAAGTTGCTTATTAGTTTGGCGATTCGTATCATTTGGCGAAATTGGTCGACGGGATAACTGAGTAATACTGTATTTGGTTTGGCGCAAAAACGTCTTTCAATGCAGAAAATGATAAAATCAAAAGATTATTGAGCCACTGAAAACCAATTACGTGTTGAAAGGCGATCACGAAAAAGGAAGCAATTTAATGCCGAACCGATTAATTGTAAAACATCATGTCGCCAGGGCGACCAATCCACTAGCCATGGCGTTTTACTATCGGTCGGTTCTAACCAGGAAAATTTGAGTGCCAATAGTGATTCTAACAAGCCGGAAAATGTTATAGCTATTACTCTTGATTTTCCACCACCTAAAAAGAAAACTAAAAAGCAATCGGCTTGGGAAAAACTGGGAAAAAACTTTTTTGATTCGATGTCTGATGGACCCATTCACAGATGCATGTGCTGCGATCGATTTTGGTTTAAAACCTCCATCACCAAAATTCTGCTCTGTAAAATCAAACAATATATGCCAAAGTCTTACAAGTATAACAGTATATGCCAAAGCTGTATTTTAATAATGATTACTTTTGCACCAACAATGTTAAATAGTTTGAAATGTTTCTTTCGTCGCCAACTTTTATGCTTGGCGACAATAGAGTGATATAACTTAAACGAACCGTACCTTCAAATTGCAGCATGTATAAAGTCATTTATAGCAGTGGCACGGATAATACACAATAAAACAACTGGTATTTAGCTTAAAATGATAGATGAATGTATCGAGTGAAACATTTTTCAAATGGTTGGGGTAATTTCTTAAATTACAATTTTTTTTTTTATTATTATTATTATTATTTAGAATATGATGATGAAACAAATTAATGTTATGGAAAATAGCTAATCGCTCCTCAAACTTGAAAAAAAATATGACCAAATCGATCCGGAGATCCGGATTTCCGGGGTCCGAATTTGCGGGGTTCTACTGTATTTAACTTTTTATGAAATTGATTACGTTGCTGACGATTATTACAAGTTATTTCCTATATAATAGAAAGCAGATAGTATTTACAGGGACACATAAAAGTTGTCGGCTATTATTATGTATCCGAAATACTGTATACTATTACACCAAGATCTGAATATTTTTAGGTGCGTTCGTAATTATATAAATACGTAGCATCAATAGTCGTCGTTCAGTCCGTTTGTCCGTCCATCTGTCTGTCCGCATATAATAGAGCAAAAACTACCCAGCCTAATCGTTTGAGATTTAAAATATATAATTGTTGCATAATTTTGTCAAGTGATTTCAAATTTTATGAAAATCTAATTAATAGTTTAGTTACAGGAACAATCAAAAGTATTTCATTACATTACGGTCAATAGGAAAAAAATATCAAGTACATTTTAATGATGTTACACTTTTTCAAATATAATAGAATCTCTATGAAACTATGAAGTTTATACTAAAATAAACCTTCTGTACAGTCTGTGATGCATAGAATACTTATTATTAATTTACAGGGCAACACAAATGTATTCCACTACGTAATGGTACACGGAGAAACAATGTTTAGAGCTTTTTTTAATTATATTAAACTATTTCACATTTTATAAAATTGATATGCGTTGCTGAGGTTTAATACAAGTTACTTCCTGTATAACAGAAAGCAGATCTAGACACACGGCAGTGGCAGTGTGTCAGCCAAGTTCACAAAGTAAAAGGCGACACACCGGCCGTGGGTTATATTACCCGAACCATTTCGAGCCACTTTTGACCCCTCAATAACTTAAATTCTATTTGACCTACACACTTGCAATTTTTTGTGTTGTGTAAGACCATCTTCTAATTACCGAATCCTAAAAATGTTTTTAAAAATCTTTTATCGTTCACGAGAAATTGACGTCCGAAAACCACTGTTTTTACCATTGACTCACTAACTCACTCATAGAAATTGATTACTTCCAGGTGACTTAGGAAGTTGAAATTTGGTGTGGAGGTAGGTTATTGGATCTATAAATAGGAAAAAATCAGAAATCACCATTAATTAAACATTAATGGTTGGTTAGAACAAAAATATTAGATTACAATGGGAGTTTATGAGAATTTCACAAAATACCAGAAATAGTGCCAAGTTGGCGTCATTTTTGGCGAATATCAGAGCTAATCTCTGAAACTACCGAGTCGATTTCAAAATTAATGGTACCAAAATAATGGTATTTGCCCCGGTTCAAACATAGACTATATCTTATGTCTGTGCCACAAACCAAAAAGGGTTCAAAAGCCAAAAACATTCTAAAAATGAGATTTTTGTTTTACTAAAGGGCGTAGAAGCACAAAATTCGGCATGTTAATTACTTATAAGATATAAATGATCACTAATGACATTTGCTAAAAAATACCAAATTTAAAAAGAGTGAAAATGCACGAAAAGCGTTCTAAAAATGTTCTAAATTGGGATTTTTAAGCAATATAAGCAAACAACAAACCGATCTTAAAAGTAATAATATCAAAATGATGGTGATAATCCTTGCTCCAACATAGGCTATATCTTACGTCGATGCCCCAAATCCAAAGGAGTAAAAGAGAAAAAATGTTCTAAAAATGCGATGTCTGTATGTTAAGAGCCTAGAAACATAAAATTTGGCATGTTCATTACTTATAAAATATAAATGAACATTTATATAACTAAGAACATTTGTTAACAAATACAAAATTTAAAAGGGGTAAAAATGTGCTAAAAACGTTCTAAAAACTTTCTAAATAGCAATATTTAAGCAATCTTGGGAAGTTAGCGAACTGATTTTAAAAAAAGATATCAAAATGATGGCGACGGTTTTTGCTCTAACAAAAGTATTGGATAAATTACCAGATTAGAATGGGAGTCTATGGGAATTTGGCGAAATACCAGAAATAGCGCCAAGTAAGCATCTCTTTTGGCGCGTAATTTTTGTCGTCAATTTGACGATAGATTGCCAAGCTGGCGACAAACTTTTTTAGTAGACGAGGTTGTGGTGGTTACTCGATAACCCCCCCATATGTTTTGTTTAATTCATTTTTATTAGCCATTTTATTTCTTATTACCTCCTTTTTATTAATGTTCTCAATTTAAATTTTATTTCGATTTCGTTTCTTTTCTTTTCGTCGCCTGTAATGTTTTCTTTCTTACTTAGCTTTCGAATGTTCCAAGCCGGTAAAATCCTGTTCGAAGTCATTCCTTCCGGTTTGGAGATCCTTCGAGAACATTCTGGCTTGTTCTATGGGTGGAACTTCCGTTTATTCGGACACCCCCCTTAGCCTATCAAATTAGTTTCCGCAGGTGACGTATTTTAAGCCATTGAGTGCATGGCCACCTGCTTTGGCCTCCCTTCTTTACGTATTTATCAATTCTGTTCGTATTAAATTCATATTTATCCATTCTTTGCATCGTAACTTGGCTTATTTCTTCATCGCCCCCCTCTTTCGCTCGCTGCCAAATTGGCGCCTTTCGGATTTATAGTAACCCTTCCTTTTTTTCCCTCCGGGCTCTCGGCCTCCTGCGTCAGTTGCGCTGTTAGACTCCTGCCGTAATGGATGCGGCTGGTTGATCTGAGATTTTTATTGGAATTCCGGGGCAAAGGGTGCTCCCCGATACAGTTAGATGGAACAGGTGTTGATTCTTAAAAATGTCCACCCCAGGAGTGTTCGAAAAATTGATTTTTTAAGGCGGCGAGTAGCAAGACATCATTCCTATGCATCCAGAAAATGATTCTGAGTGTTACTTCTTCCTGGTTACAGATGTTTCGTAAGATTATATCATCATTTTTCTCCATATCTTGTTCATCAAATATCTCTACTTTGTGTGTTTTTTTTTACCCCTCTGAAGGAAACATGCGGAGGTCGACATTCTCATCCACGACATGAGTTTTTTTTTTCATTCCTAAAGTAATCATTTCATTATATCATTATTTGGCCCAACATTATATATAAATTTTCAAATATCACGGGGCGTTCCAAAGGAAAATATTGTACATCTCTATGAAAATTTTTCGTCTGATATAAATATATTTAAAAGTACGTATCTTTGATTGATGTTTAGAAAGAAAAATAATATTATCTTTTTGTCATATCATGAGAAATTTTTCTAATTCATACTGTCAAGACATATAAAATGTGTTATAAAAAAGAATGTTGTTTTCAGAAGATATCAATTTTATAATTATCATCTGTAGTGAAATTGTTTCTATAGAGTACATGATTAATATGTACGAGTGCAAAGAAATACATATCTGTGAAGAAATATTTATAGTCGTGAAAAATAAATAAGTTTTCATGAAATAAAAATATTCATCTTCAAAAATCTGTCTACGTTTTAATTCCTGTGCATGAGTCTGGATTAATTGTTCTTCAAAAGCCAAGGACCTCACAGGTAACTTTTACTTTTTTCAATTTTATATTTTTATAATTTTGTGCTTGATTTTTATCATCATCGATAAAGATTTCTCTATTATTTTAAATGAAGCAATGATGGTCATGTTTGGGTCGTTTGCCGGCCTCCATTCTTCACAATGTATTAGTCACTTTCACGATCACTTTGGCCTTATTGTGGGTAGAAAACAAAATAAACAAGTGTTTCTCCTCCCATCTCTTCTTCTCACCCACAAAAGTAAACACAACAAGATCTTATTTTCTTTGGTGCACTGACCAAAGCGTGTCCAACATTCCATGACCATCCGTTTTTCCTTTGCTACCATCGTATTTTCCTTATATATATATATATATTGTCGTCATTATCTTCAGTTATATCTTCATTATCAAATTATTTTTTCATGCAATGATTAATATTTTATAATTATATGTTATTGAGAGTGGTGCAGTAATTAAATGCAATATATATATTGATTCTATACTGAAATAATATTTTTGTTTTCTGGAGCAGTGCATCATAGATATAACATAATTTATCCATATATTTTTCTTGCCTTGGTATAATTTGCAACTAATATATATGCATTATTTAACGGAGGTGCTAGTAAAAATTATTGTTCATGCTAAGATAAATTATTTTTCTTGTCATACATCTAATAATATATGTTTTGAGCCATATTATATATATATATTTTTACATAAAATTTTTGGGTCTTATATTCTTCACATCATACTAATATGTTAGTATACGTTTTCTTCCTTTTTTTTTAACATATAAAAATGGTTTATGACGTATATGAAAGTCATCAATATTTTAAATAACGGGTCAATTTATAGATATATTATTCATCACAAGACCAGCCAATAACCAAATTTATCATGTCATATATTGAGCTCTTATATTAATTTTTTCATCATGCCACCAAAAGCCAAGTTAAATATTGCAGTCCAACCCTTCGACGGTAACCCTCAGACTGTAGAATTCTTCTTCGATCAATTATCTGACATACAAGAACTAAATAACTTTACAGACAAGGAACTTTTTGTTCTCTTTAAATCAAAACTTGAAGGCACTGCCTTACTCTTCTTTCTTGAAACTCAGTCTCAGTTCAAGAACTCTAACTTTAATGAAATTCGAAAAGCATTTATAGACTATTTCTTACCCACAAAAAAGTCTGTTTCTCTCAAATCCTTACAGAACTTAAGTTTAGATTCAAATGAATCGGTTAAAAATTTTGCTTTTCGATTGGATAAACAACTTCGACTTGCTTACCCAAAATTGGATCTTTCTGCTCTCAATTCATTAAAGTTCACTCATTTTCTTGAGGCTTTGCCTAAACAAATCAAACGCAAAATTTTAGAAGAAAATATTACATCTTTCGAGTTATCTCTTGAACGAGCAAATTTTCTTCAAGACATTTATGACTCTCCCCCTAAAAAATCTTATGAGAATTTTAATCAGGCCTATTGTTTGGATACTGAAAAGGTCCATGATAATTCTATTGCTTCTAATAATGTTCTTCATAAAACCCCTATAAAGCATACGAAGGATAAAGTTTATCACAATTCTCAAGCCAACTACTCTCCTTTACAAACTCAAAAGGACAATTCTCATGCTTCTCGTAATTTTCAAAGAAAAACTAGAACATTTTCGCCTTCTCCACCGAGACAAGAGGCTACAAATAAGCGTAACAATAATTTTCGTCATCGTAACTTTCACCGGAAACGTCCTTATCAACCCACCTTTGACAAATTTTCTCACAAAAAAAATTCTACATCCTTTTATCACAGACGAGATGTTGTACAGTGTGCGTTCTGTGGGAAATTCAATCATCGTATGGATACATGTTACAAATTTAAAAATATTATTAATTCGTCTAACCAAAGCTCTTCAACTCAGATTTCGTCTCACCCTCACAGAAGGAAAAGCCACACCTCTTCTTCTGAAAATAACAACAATGTTTATCATTTAAACAGATAAGGGAGACTGGTTCTACTGACCGCCTTCTCTCCCGTAATTCTCATTCAGGGTCAGTACACTTTGACAACAACAACAAACATCAACAATTTGACAAACGCTCTTCAATTACTTTAGTGTCATCCACAGCTGTCCAAACTTCTCCTATGACATCTAAGTTTAACAAATCTTCCTGTTCACATAATTCTTTGACATCTAAACAAAACTTTGAGATTAATGATGATGTACAAGAAAGACATGTCATCTGCAGCTCATTTAATAATTCATATGTTCTTCCATGCATACTCATAAACATTCAACATAATGAAATTTCAACGTTAATTGATACGGGATCAAGTTTGTCTCTCTTGGATGAAGAATGCTTTAATAGCATTAAATCCAGGCTTCATTACAAATTTTTATCCAGGAATGTATCGGTGTCTACCATAAATTCTAAGGTTTTCTTCAAAGGATGCATAGAAATAGCATTTAAAATTGATAAATTTTTTTTTTCATCATGTTTTTTACCTTACAAAGATACAAAATGTTCATTTTCAAGCCATACTTGGATTTGAGTTTATCAACAAACATTCTATTACCATATCACCCAGCTTTAAGTCTATTTTAATTAAAGATAAACATATTCCTTTTCAAAGTTATAATGAATCTCCTACTTGCTATTTTATGAATTCTGAATATAATTATGTGAATTCAATTGCACCATATTCTCTCGATGCACACAAAATGCCTTATTATGAAGATTCTATGTCAAATAATCCAAGTAATGGTATTTATTTTGATAATACTTGTGCAAATTATGATAATTCAAGTTTACAGTTGTTCAACAATTATACAACCTATCCTTATAATTATAATGTTCAAAATAATGGTTTGTTTACAAATAATATGGCTCATTCTGCTATGAATTTTCATAATCCTTATATTGATGGTAATTTTACTTATTATTTTCCAACTGATTATGGTAATGTGGTAAACTATGTATCTAATGATAATAATATTCCTGGCAAGAATTTCTCATCTCAGAATACTAATGATGGTAGCTATGTTGGTGAAAAGCAAACTCATTTAAATTGTGGTAATAAAGTCTTGGTGAATTCCAACATGGTACAATTACTTAATAGAGAATTAATACCTCCTAATTCGTTTGTTTATTTACATGTTAAGTATCTCAATCCTCCATCTGAATATTTTGTTTTCAAACCCAATTTAAAAAATAAAGGTCTTGTGTTACATCAATCATTGCACTCAAAATCTTCAATTCAAAATGATTTATTTTTGGTTGTATGTCAGAATATATCAAAGCTGGATATTCATTTAAATAAAAATTCAATTATTGGCGAATGTATCAATGTAGATGAGAAAGATATTGAGGAATACTCTTTTGATTTGGATTTTGAGAACGATTATTGTAATTTAATTTTACCATCTGAAGAGATTAAAAGAAAACGTATTCAAGAATTATCTCCAAATGACTTTGATTTAAAACATTTACCTCCTCATGAAAGGGACTCTTTGACCAAATTATTATGTAGTAAAGCTTTAGCTTTTTCAAAATCTCTTGACACTTTAGGTCATACGGACCTGGTCAATCCTCAATTTACAATGCTAAATTCTCATCCAGTAAAAACCTTACCTTTTCCCGTGCCACAAGCACTCGAGCAAGAAGCGCTTGACCAGATTAATCAAATGTTAAACGCTGGCATTATTGAGAGATCAAATTCATCTTGGGCGTGTCCCATGCTTCTTGTTAAAAAGAAGAGAACTGATATGTCTAAGCCTCAAAAGTATCGTTTGGCTCTTGATTTAAGATTGTTAAACTCCATAATAATTCCATCTTCATATCCTCTTCCTCGAATTCAAAATCTATTGGTGCAGTTATCAAAATTTAAGTATTATACTACTCTTGACTTACCCTCTGCATATTGGCAGATTGCTGTACCTAAAGATATGCAAGTTAAGCTTAGTTTTACTACTCCATGGGGAATCTTTACCTATTTACGTTTAGTATTTGGCCTGAAGACAGCCGCCAGCACTTTCCAACAATTAATCGACTCTGTTATTCAATTATCTCAAATTGATTCCTGTTATGCATATCAAGACGATATTGTAGTGGGTGCTAATTCATTTGAAGAAATGTCCATGAAGCTCACAAAGCTATTAGACACTCTCATTGCTAATAACATTACTCTGTCTCCTGAAAAATGTGCATTTATGCAAACAAGTATTAACTTTTTGGGTTTCCAACTCACAGATCATAAAATTCTTCCTATTACAAGTAACATTTTAAAAATCACTTCTTTTCCAACGCCTAAAACCAAGAGGCAAACAAAGAGTTTTATCGGTTTGTGTTCATTTTATAGATCAATTATACCTAATTTTTCTAAATTGATTACTCCTCTCATTGAAGTCACCAAACCTAAAAATAAGTTTTCTTGGAAATCTGAACAAGAAAATGCATTTAAAAAATTACAAGACATTTTCTTCCATAAACCTATGCTCAATCTCCCAAACTGGAATGAAACGTTCTATGTTAATACAGATGCATCAAAGACAGCAATTTCAGCTGTTCTTATGCAAAAATTTGATGGTGAACTAAAACCCATCTCCTATTATTCCAAAACTCTATCTCAATCAGAAAGACACTACCCTGCCATCAAACTGGAACTTTATGCCATTTACAAAGGCATAACAGCTTTTAAATACTATATTTTTGGTCGACCCTTTATTCTATTGTCTGATGCAAAGCCACTTAATAATTATAAAAAAGCTACATCACCTGCTGATATTACTACTCGTTGGATGTTAGAACTGTCAGAATACTCGTACACATTCCAACATGTGCCAGGCAAAGAAAATGTCTTAGCAGATTTTCTGAGTAGAACTCCTCACATTCCTACTGAAGATCTCAATAATAATCCAGATCTTGTTTCTTCACAAGAACCTTTACCTATTGTTGATAATCAAAACGATTTACATAATGACATTCCTCACTTTCCATGTGGTTTAATTGACAAAATCCACCACACATGTCATCTTCAAAGTGACTCTTCACCTCCAAATAATGATAATAATCAAGATCCATTATTAGAAATTCTTGATCACACCATCTTCTCTGAACAACAAAAAGACCCCAAAATTAAGCAAATTTATGAAGATCTTAAAAATAATAAGAAATCTAAAAGTTTAAATGGCTACTATATTAATCCAACTAATGAGTTACTTTGCTACAATGGTCATTTTTCTTCTGAAGATATTGAGCTACACAAAGCTGTTTTACCTTTGTCACTTAGAGCAAAAGCCTTAAGAATTGCTCATATTACTCATACTGGAATTCATAAAACCATTGTTAATTTAAAGAAAAGATTTACCTGGAAAACCCTTGTTTCAGATACCATTAATTATGTCAACTCTTGTGAAATTTGTTTAGTAAACAAAAATCATAAAAAAAATACTGCTCCATACCTACCTGCGCCTCTTCCAACTGCTCCCAATCAAAAAGTCTCTATGGATTTACTCGGCCCATTGAGGAATCGTCAATATGTGATGACAGTCATAGATCACTTTTCTCGTCATTTAGAATTATATGCCTTGAATAATATCAGCGCTGAGTCTGTTACAAAAGCTTTATTACATTACATTTCCACACATGGAAAACCCGAATTAACTCTCACTGATCATGGCTCTCAATTTACTAGTGACATGTTTTCTTTCTTTAATAAAAAGCTTGGCATTAAATTAGAACACAGTTCTGTAGCCCATCCCCAGGCCAACGGATTAAGTGAACGAGTCAATTCTCAAATAAAATCGTCTGTGAATACAATGGCTTCACAAGGATGTGATATACCAACTGCTCTAAAAATTCACCAATCCATATATAATGCTACACCTCATCCAGCCACAAAATTCACTCCAAATCTTCTTCATTTTGGAAGAGAAATAAACGACATTTATTCCAATTATAAAACTCAAGTTTCATGGAAAATTCTCAATACTGCATATGAAATTCATAAATTGATGGATGTTATTGAAAAAATATACTATCAAGCTTACAAGAATAACGAATCATCTAGACAAAAGGTGTACCAAAAATCCAGAGAAAAATTAAAGTTTTCCAACATCAATGTTAATGACATTGTTTACGTAAAATTTCCCAATGTATTTAACAAGAAAATACAAGGCCCATATGTGGTGAAGAAAATAATTTCTCCTGTGCTCATTCAAATTCAAGATTCCAATAATAGTCATGCTTCCCCTATGTTGATTCACACTAATCGAATCTTGAAGCTTCAAAAGAGAAATGAAGCACTGCAACATCCTTCAGTTTCTTCTAAAAATGCATCACATGATCAATCAGCTGTTGATAATGCATCTTCCACTCCTGTGAGACAACACTCTTCTACCCAAGTTTCAAATCATGATGCTGCATGTAACACATCTCCTCAAATTCTTTCTTCTTCTAAGTGTCAACAAACATCTTCTTGTTCAAGTAAATCAGTACTGTCACAAGCTCCTCCTGATAGCACTCATACTGGTGTTAAAAACAAGTCTACTCAATATAAAAATTATGATCTTCGCCCTCGCAATCATAAACTGTATAAGAAATAAACTAACCTTCTTTTTCCTTTTTCAGGATGACTATTGCTCTGTAGTATAATCAGTCGATGCTAGCCAGACTGATATTTCAGTAAGAAGAATCACTATGTAATTTTTTTTTCTTTTCTCCAAGCTGCAGGCAGCTGTTATTA
Organism: Maratus speculifer; assembly: GCA_964019185.1. NCBI lineage: Eukaryota > Metazoa > Arthropoda > Arachnida > Araneae > Salticidae > Maratus > Maratus speculifer. The sequence goes on from OZ025289.1 coordinate 246,313,146, forward strand.
TTTTTTTGTTCTTCATTATTTAAGTTTTCCTCTCCCTGATACAATTCAACAGTCATCCTCTTGATGTATGTATGGTTTTCAATAGTTTTATTATTTAATGCATTTATCTCTAAGTCATAATTATTACAATAGATATATAATCTCATGTATGCCATACTTTTAAATCTTATAAAGTCTTTAATTACAATAGTTGGTGCTGAAATTGAGAAAGAATTTGTCTTTTTTATATTCTCGTTATAATATTATGTCATTATTTAAAGTTATTTTTGACAAATGTGTATTCTAATATGAAAGGTGAAATTGTAATTAATATAGGGTAAACATAAATTGGAGTACTCCTCAAATTACTTTCTCTATTGTGACTTCTCTTTACAATGCATGCATGCTTTAACATTTAACCTCTTTTGATAAAAAAAAAAGAAGAAAAGAAAGTGCATGATAAACTTATATATACTAATATTTCTTCTCTTCTTGGTGAAATATAGAAAGTGAATGACTCACCATAAGTAGTATATAATATTTTTTTGTATACTTTTGAGTGTTTATACTTTGGATCCAAAGATGTTGAATGAGTCATTATATATATTTATATAAAGCAAATACTTGATACATGACAAATGCAAAAGTGATCACTTACTTAATTTTTTTATAAAGGTTTGAAAATTACAAGTAAATATGTTCAAGATATCTTCTATATAGAAATTTTGACATAATTGATTTTTGTTTGTAGGTTGACATATTCATATAAATTTCTTCCTTTTTCAGAATATTAAACATCTTATGTTTATTTTGAATGAAGTATAGTATTAAAGGTATTTATGCAATTTATTGTCAATTTATTTTGAAAAGTGTTCAAGAATATTCCTTTATGAGAGTGTAAAGATTCTCTCTGTGAAAATTGTTATATTCATTTTGAAGATATTTTTATTGAAATATAACATTATACTTTTGCTACCAATCTAACATATGCCATTCTTTTGCAACTTATTATTTTATTTTCTGTGAAAATGTGTTATTGAATAATGCTAAGGTTATTCATTTAAGATTTATTGAAAGTTTAAAAGGCTATGTGGTGATATAAGTAAATTTTTTATGAGAGCCTAACTAATCTCTCTGCACCATTTATATATATATTTTTTTTGTTCAATTGTCAACTTACAAATTCATTCAATTTATCATGTGTTATTTGAAACCATATATTTTATATATAGTTATTGTATGATTCATATACAGTTACAGTATGTTTCATTTTGTTGACAACTAAGAATATTAATATACATATTATTGTATAATCCAATATTTTGATATATGCTAAAGCATTCTAGTGCATTTTGCACAGCCTAACAAGAGACTCGTCAAACTTAAGGACTGTTGTTTTGCACATAGACATAGACTTTAAATTTTTTTATATATGATAGATACTTCTGGAAGAAAATTTTGTATACCTTCCATGTTAACATATAAGGATTACTATTATAACAATAAGTATTTTTTTTATTATTTGAACAGCATGTAAAACAGTTATTCATATTCCTATAACTATTTCTGATACATTTATTTTGTGTAATTATTTAGTATATTTGTACATATGTCAGAAAATATTGTCTCGATGAAAAATTGTTCATTTTTTTTTTGTCATCTCACCAATATTTTCTTTTGGGGGACCCTGGGTAATATGTGGTGGTTACTCGATAACCCCCCCATATGTTTTGTTTAATTCATTTTTATTAGCCATTTTATTTCTTATTACCTCCTTTTTATTAATGTTCTCAATTTAAATTTTATTTCGATTTCGTTTCTTTTCTTTTCGTCGCCTGTAATGTTTTCTTTCTTACTTAGCTTTCGAATGTTCCAAGCCGGTAAAATCCTGTTCGAAGTCATTCCTTCCGGTTTGGGGATCCTTCGAGAACATTCTGGCTTGTTCTATGGGTGGAACTTCCGTTTATTCGGACACAACCCCTTAGCCTATCAAATTAGTTTCCGCAGGTGACGTATTTTAAGCCATTGAGTGCATGGCCACCTGCTTTGGCCTCCCTTCTTTACGTATTTATCAATTCTGTTCGTATTAAATTCATATTTATCCATTCTTTGCATCGTAACTTGGCTTATTTCTTCATCGCCCCCCTCTTTCGCTCGCTGCCAAATTGGCGCCTTTCGGATTTATAGTAACCCTTCCTTTTTTTCCCTCCGGGCTCTCGGCCTCCTGCGTCAGTTGCGCTGTTAGACTCCTGCCGTAATGGATGCGGCTGGTTGATCTGAAATTTTTATTGGAATTCCGGGGCAAAGGGTGCTCCCCGATACAGTTAGATGGAACAGGTGTTGATTCTTAAAAATGTCCACCCCAGGAGTGTTCGAAAAATTGATTTTTTAAGGCGGCGAGTAGCAAGACATCATTCCTATGCATCCAGAAAATGATTCTGAGTGTTACTTCTTCCTGGTTACAGATGTTTCGTAAGATTATATCATCATTTTTCTCCATATCTTGTTCATCAAATATCTCTACTTTGTGTTTTTTTTTTTTACCCCTCTGAAGGAAACATGCGGAGGTCGACATTCTCATCCACGACATGAGTTTTTTTTTTCATTCCTAAAGTAATCATTTCATTATATCATTATTTGGCCCAACATTATATATAAATTTTCAAATATCACGGGGCGTTCCAAAGGAAAATATTGTACATCTCTATGAAAATTTTTCGTCTGATATAAATATATTTAAAAGTACGTATCTTTGATTGATGTTTAGAAAGAAAAATAATATTATCTTTTTGTCATATCATGAGAAATTTTTCTAATTCATACTGTCAAGACATATAAAATGTGTTATAAAAAAGAATGTTGTTTTCAGAAGATATCAATTTTATAATTATCATCTGTAGTGAAATTGTTTCTATAGAGTACATGATTAATATGTACGAGTGCAAAGAAATACATATCTGTGAAGAAATATTTATAGTCGTGAAAAATAAATAAGTTTTCATGAAATAAAAATATTCATCTTCAAAAATCTGTCTACGTTTTAATTCCTGTGCATGAGTCTGGATTAATTGTTCTTCAAAAGCCAAGGACCTCACAGGTAACTTTTACTTTTTTCAATTTTATATTTTTATAATTTTGTGCTTGATTTTTATCATCATCGATAAAGATTTCTCTATTATTTTAAATGAAGCAATGATGGTCATGTTTGGGTCGTTTGCCGGCCTCCATTCTTCACAATGTATTAGTCACTTTCACGATCACTTTGGCCTTATTGTGGGTAGAAAACAAAATAAACAAGTGTTTCTCCTCCCATCTCTTCTTCTCACCCACAAAAGTAAACACAACAGAGGTAATCAAGTAGTACCCAATCACGTTAAAGAAACATCCTTATTAGTGGAATTAAAAGGAACATAAGCAGTCCTATTGTTAAAATTTTTAAATTTGACTGAAAAAAAAACAATGAATAAAAACAGGAAAAAGCTGTAAGACTAATGAATATTAAATAAAGTTATTTTAATATTAAGCCTATTTTTTTCAAAAAGGAAACAAATGCCTACTTATTTGACAAAAAATAATGATATCGTATCAAAAACATGAATGTAAAAGAATGCCTAGTTCTTTAAAAGTTTTGCTAATAAAAAAAGTAATTTGACAAAAAATAAAAACATGAATGTGAAAAAATGCCAAGTTCGTTAAAGGTTTGGCTAATAAAAGAAGTGAGATCTAACTGCAAACCAAGTTCTTTCGGAGCTCCTTAAATCATAGCTCCTTAAATCATAGCTCCTGTCATGCATAATATTCTTCAATTGCTTAAAATGATTTGATATATTACTTGTTATTCAATAGAACGACTTGGCAAGTTTTCTGCTACCAACTTTAATCTTTGAGTCGGAGTACAATTTAATCTAGAATCTTACACTTTTTCAAATATAATAGAATCTCTATGAAACTATGAAGTTTATACTAAAATAAACCTTCTGTACAGTCTGTGATGCATAGAATACTTATTATTAATTTACAGGGCAACACAAATGTATTCCACTACGTAATGGTACATGGAGAAACAATGTTTAGAGCTTTTTTTAATTATATTAAACTATTTCACATTTTATAAAATTGATATGCGTTGCTGAGGTTTAATACAAGTTACTTCCTGTATAACAGAAAGCAGATCTAGACACACGGCAGTGGCAGTGTGTCAGCCAAGTTCACAAAGTAAAAGGCGACACACCGGCCGTGGGTTATATTACCCGAACCATTTCGAGCCACTTTTGACCCCTCAATAACTTAAATTCTATTTGACCTACACACTTGCAATTTTTTGTGTTGTGTAAGACCATCTTCTAATTACCGAATCCTAAAAATGTTTTTAAAAATCTTTTATCGTTCACGAGAAATTGACGTCCGAAAACCACTGTTTTTACCATTGACTCACTAACTCACTCATAGAAATTGATTACTTCCAGGTGACTTAGGAAGTTGAAATTTGGTGTGGAGGTAGGTTATTGGATCTATAAATAGGAAAAAATCAGAAATCACCATTAATTAAACATTAATGGTTGGTTAGAACAAAAATATTAGATTACAATGGGAGTTTATGAGAATTTCACAAAATACCAGAAATAGTGCCAAGTTGGCGTCATTTTTGGCGAATATCAGAGCTAATCTCTGAAACTACCGAGTCGATTTCAAAATTAATGGTACCAAAATAATGGTATTTGCCCCGGTTCAAACATAGACTATATCTTATGTCTGTGCCACAAACCAAAAAGGGTTCAAAAGCCAAAAACATTCTAAAAATGAGATTTTTGTTTTACTAAAGGGCGTAGAAGCACAAAATTCGGCATGTTAATTACTTATAAGATATAAATGATCACTAATGACATTTGCTAAAAAATACCAAATTTAAAAAGAGTGAAAATGCACGAAAAGCGTTCTAAAAATGTTCTAAATTGGGATTTTTAAGCAATATAAGCAAACAACAAACCGATCTTAAAAGTAATAATATCAAAATGATGGTGATAGTCCTTGCTCCAACATAGGCTATATCTTACATCGATGCCCCAAATCCAAAGGAGTAAAAGAGAAAAAATGTTCTAAAAATGCGATGTCTGTATGTTAAGAGCCTAGAAACATAAAATTTGGCATGTTCATTACTTATAAAATATAAATGAACATTTATATAACTAAGAACATTTGTTAACAAATACAAAATTTAAAAGGGGTAAAAATGTGCTAAAAACGTTCTAAAAACTTTCTAAATAGCAATATTTAAGCAATCTTGGGAAGTTAGCGAACTGATTTTAAAAAAAGATATCAAAATGATGGCGACGGTTTTTGCTCTAACAAAAGTATTGGATAAATTACCAGATTAGAATGGGAGTCTATGGTAATTTGGCGAAATACCAGAAATAGCGCCAAGTTAGCATCTCTTTTGGCGCGTAATTTTTGTCGTCAATTTGACGATAGATTGCCAAGCTGGCGACAAACTGTTTTAGTCGACGAGGTAATCAAGTAGTACCCAATCACGTTAAAGAAACATCCTTATTAGTGGAATTAAAAGGAACATAAGCAGTCCTATTGTTAAAATTTTTAAATTTGACTGAAAAAAAACAATGAATAAAAACAGGAAAAAGCTGTAAGACTAATGAATATTAAATAAAGTTATTTTAATATTAAGCCTATTTTTTTCAAAAAGGAAACAAATGCCTACTTATTTGACAAAAAATAATGATATCGTATCAAAAACATGAATGTAAAAGAATGCCTAGTTCTTTAAAAGTTTTGCTAATAAAAAAAGTAATTTGACAAAAAATAAAAACATGAATGTGAAAAAATGCCAAGTTCGTTAAAGGTTTGGCTAATAAAAGAAGTGAGATCTAACTGCAAACCAAGTTCTTTCGGAGCTCCTTAAATCATAGCTCCTTAAATCATAGCTCCTGTCATGCATAATATTCTTCAATTGCTTAAAATGATTTGATATATTACTTGTTATTCAATAGAACGACTTGGCAAGTTTTCTGCTACCAACTTTAATCTTTGAGTCGGAGTACAATTTAATCTAGAATCTGACTGACAAAGATCTAGTCAATCGAGTGTTCGAATAAGTATATTGAAGATATTGATAAGTTAAGGAAGTGATCAACTTTAAGTTCTGATCAACTAAATAGAGAAATTTAAATAAGAGAAAACTTGCTAAATCGGTCTATTGAATAACAAGTAACATAACAAATCATTTTAAGCAATTGAAGAATATTATGCATGACAGGAGCTGTGATTTAAGGAGCTTCGAAAGAACTTGGTTTGCAGTTAAATCTCACTTCTTTTATTAGCCAAACCTTTAACGAACTTGGGATTTTTTCACATTCATGTTTTTGATAGGATAGTATTTACAGGGACACACAAAAGATTTCGACAACTATACTGTATCCGAAGTACTGTCTACTATAACAGCAAGATCTTAATATTTTTAAAACTGCGTTATAGTACGAACACACCTTATTTGCTACGCTTCACGTGCAATTTCCAACTTGTTATTTCTGTAAATCAAAGAGTTATGACTCGTTCAGTATTTTAAAACACGTTTTAGTTGCACAAAAGTCTTTTAAAATGCAGAAAAAAAGTAATCAAAAATTTTCTAAAACAAATACACATTTTTGAAGCCAATGTATTTAAAGTTGTACTGAACAGGAAACAATAATACACAATTCATCCATTTGGGTAGTATAAATAGCGATTTGTTAGTTTCGTATCACCGAAATCTTCATGAAAATTCTGAGATTCTAATTCTTGTGATTTATTTTTATTCTTCCGTTCCTTAAAACGCTTCCACATCTTAAGCAGAAGTTTTGAAGCACGTTGAAGGAACACTGCATCTTCAATCGATACATCTTGCTGTAAACTTCTTTGGGTATTTAATTCATATGGTAAATCTTGCTGTGTTGCAGGTAAAGATGTTCCATGACTATAAAGCCTGAAAAAAAAATAACCAAAATGAAAAAAATTTTAAAAAAATTTATCTTTTTAGCTTAGAGGCTATCAAAGCCCCAGAGCTTATGTGCCCGTCTGTTCTGTATGTGCGTATGTACGGAACGCGATAACTCATGATAAAAATATCAGATTAACTTGAAATTTTGGATGTATGTATATTTTGATAAGGTACTTCCCTGATTAGTTTTTAGAATTCATTCGATATGTATAAGAGGGGGAACGGGGTTTAATGCTCCTCCTCTTAATTGATATAAATGGGTTTTACATGCAGAATTATCAGTTTTTGTTCAAAATTTAAATATGGGATCAATCTGATGAGGCGCCTCTGTGACTAGTATTGAGTGTACATGAAATAAGTATAAATAATGGGACGGGGGCTAACCCCTCATCCTTTATTTCGATAAATGGGTTTTTCATGCAGATTTATCAGATTTCAAAGGCGAATCTCAGAATAGTTTTGGAAGTTTAATAGTTAAGCATAAAAGAGAGGATAACTTCTCTTAAATTATATTAAAGGTTCAGTGATTAAGCATAAAGCGGGAAATGGAGGGAGCTGCTCCCCCCTTTAATTTGTTTTTCGAACGGAATTAACCCTTGAAAATGTAAGGCTGTAATGTACAATTAGTATGCGTAGCCTGTGAGCTCAATGCCACCGGTTTGACTGGGCAATATTCTTTTTATTTATATAAGTTACCCAATGCAAGTCTATAATAATAATTTATGTCAATGATACATTATATACTTTATTTTGATTACATTTATTTTTCACACAGGATGAATGATCTAAGCACATTTCGTAGAAGAAGTGTAAAAGCATTCTTGATAATGATCTAAAAAAAAAAAATCATCTGAAATAATTCTAGATATTAACCCTTAAAGCAGTGTTTCCCAAAGTGAAGAGTACGGCCCATTGGGGGGCATTTTGACTGTTTAGGTGGGAGGGGCGGCGGCAATTCCAAATTTGTTACTCCGTTATTTGCTATGCATTTTTTTAAATGGAAAAGTACTGTTGTAAACTATAAAATAAATGGATTACAAATAAATATAACTTGCACCAGAATAGTTATAAGAATAATTTGTTTAAAAAATTTGCCAATTTTATTAGTATTAAAAATCTCTATAATGTTTCTGGGTAAGATTGTATTTTACAATTTTTATCAGCATTTACAAGAATGAACTATTTATATCCTATATTTTTGTATGTTCACACGAAGAATCTTTTATACGTGAAATTATATAAAATTATATACAGGGTGTATCTAAACTACTGGGCAAAACATTAAGGGGTAATAGTACACAATGAAGACAAATAATATTAAATGGGAAACTAAGGGTCCCAAATGTCTTCCGAATAGGCGCCATCAAAGTTTAGGGTCCAAAATTTGAAATGATTATAAAAAACAGAAAAATTGGTCGATTCGTTTGCGGTTTTCACGAAAAATATTGTTTATGTCAGTTTTGTCTTGAAAATAAATTATAAAGATAAATTTCAAAAAATACCAATAGAGGGCGCTTTAGACTTTGAAGTAACAAACAACTATTTTTTACCGTTATTTTTTGCATCTCATTAAATTTTTTTAGAAGTTTAGACATAAATTTTGAGCTCAAAATCAGTGGTTAAGTAGCGCAAACTGAATTGTGTTCACTGGGCGTGGGTAGGTTCAAATTTCAAATGATTATAAAAACGGAAAAATTGGTCGATTCGTTTGTGGTTTTCTCTAAAACCATTCTTTATGTCAGTACTTCCTTGAAAATAAATTTTAAAGATAAATTTCAAAAAAATCTTTTAGAGGGCGCCTTAAACTTTAGAGTAACCATCAACAATTTTTAACTGTTATTTTTTGTATCTAATTAAATGCTTGCAAAAGCTTAGACTTAAATTTTGAGCTCAAATTCTGAATCGTTGGGAGGTGTTAAGAAGCGCAAACTGAACTGTGTTAAGGAGTTGAAATGTTACTTAGCCCAACCTACGAACACAGTTTAATTTTTCGCTACTTAATTACTCACAATGATTCAGATTTTGAGCTCAAAATTTAAGTCTAAGCTTTTAAAACATTTATATAGATTAAAAAAGAAAAATAAAAATAAATAAAGGGTAAAAAATAGTTGTTGGCTACTCCAAAGTTTAAGGCGCCCTCTAACGGAATTTTTTGAAATTTATCTTTAAAATTTTTTTTTAAGGAAATACTGACATAAAGAATGGTTTTAGAGAAAACCACAAACGAATCGATCAATTTTTCCGCTTTTTATAATCATTTGAAATTTGTACCTCCCCACCCCCATTGAATACAGTTCAGTTTGCGCTAGTTAACCACTCTCAACGATTCAGATTTTAAGCTCAAGTTTATGTCTAAGCTTCTAAAAAATTTAATGAGATGCAAAAAATAACGGTAAAAAATAGTTTCACGTTACTCCAAAGTCTAAAGCGCCCTCTATCGACATTTTTTGAATTTTATCTGTATAATTTATTTTCAAGACAATACTGACATAAAGAATAATTTTAGTGAAAACCGCAAATCAATTGACCATTTTTTCTGTTTTTTATAATCGTTTGAAATTTGAACCTACCCACTCCCATTGAACACAGTTCAGTTTGCGCTACTTAACCACTGATTTTGAGCTCAAAATTTAAGTTTATGTCTAAACTTCTAAAAAAATTTAATGAGATGCAAAAAATAACGGTAAAAATAGTTGTTCGTTTCTCCAAAGTCTAAAGCGCCCTCTATCGGAATTTTTTTAAACTTATCTTTATAATTCATTTTGAAGACAAAACTGACATAAAGAATTTTTTTCGTGAAAACCGCAAACGAATCGACCAATTTTTCCGTTTTTTATAATCATTTCAAATTTTGGACCCTAAACTTTGATGGCGCCTATCTCCTTCGGAAGACGTTTGGGACCCTTCGTTTCCCATTTAATATTATTTGTCTTGATCTGTACTACCACCCCTTGAAGTTTTGCCCAGTAGTTTAGATACACCCTGTATAAATCTTAATTTTCTTGAATATATTTAACCTAAAAAATATATCTAAAAGAGGTTTTTTTTATCGAATTTTAAATTTTTTTAAAATTTTAAATAGCATTAGAAAAGGCAATGGGTACACGGTAAATATCTGTGACTCTAATACAGATATTTTACTGAGTAAATAAATATCATTTTACATTTTAAAATCAGATAATACATGCAAAAAATTAAAGATATTAGGAAAGGGAAAACAGAGAAATTGTGTATTGTGATGGGGAAAATGACTACTTAAAACTGATAAAGATGAGAATTTTAAAATGCTTCTTGTGTCAAACCCAGGAAGGAAATTTAGTGTCTCAAGTTTTTCGAAGAACATTTAAAAACTCACAAAGATGAATTGCTATTTGTAAAATGCTAAATGTAAGTCACTCTTCACGAGATTTTGTGAAAATAAAAATGCAAATTGTATAACACTTTACTTTTACAATGAGACAAGCTGGAAAACACGACAAAACTCTTTTTGGCACGAATACCAAGATGTATAGTTTCATTCCATCTATAGAATTATATTAAAAACAGATTTCCGACAGAATATTCACTTCTTTAATAAGTTAAAAGTTGTAAAATGAAGAATTATTGTTATTGCTCTATTTCCCTTCCACCGTGTCAATAGAATTCACTTTTTCGGTGCGTTCGTAATTATGTAAATACGTAGCACCTATAGTTGTCGTTCAGTCCGTCCGTCTGTCCGTCCTTCAGCATATAACAACGCAAAAACAACCCAACCGAATCGTTTGAAATTTAAAATATATAATTATCACATGACTTTGTCGAATCATTTCAAATTTTATCAAAATCGGATGCATAGATCAATTACAAAGACAATCAAAAATATTCCGTTACATTAAGGTCAATGGGGGAAAAAGTTTCAAATGCATTTTAATGGTGTTACACTCATTCGAACATAATAAAATGTATATGCATCTATGTAGCACATATTATAATATACATTCTGCACAATCTGTGGTGCAAAGAACATTTGTTATTGATTTACAAGGCCACACAAAAGTATTCCATTACATAATGGTATAGGGAGACATTGTTTGGTGCGCATACTTATACTTCTAATTAACTATTTAACATTTTATGAGATTGATATACGTTGCTGAGGTATAATAAAAGCTACTTCCTGTATATTTACAGGAACACAAAAAAGATTTCAACCATTATACTATATCCGAAGTACTGTCTTCTATAACAGCAAGATCTGAATAACTTTAAAACTTCGTTATCGTACGAACGCACCTCATTTGCTACGCTTCACGTGCAATTTCCAACTTGTTTAATAATAAGATCAGCATAAAATGGAAATTTCGATTTTGATTGATAGCTTAAAGATTATTGATTATATTAGCTTAGATTAAAATATTTTTATTTTATTTACAGAGTAAATGTGGTCCATATGGGGGGGGGGGGGGCATAGTGATTTTATAGATGCTTTGTTGGGAAGTGGTCAATAAAAGGTTAGGAACCACCGCCTTAAAGACACGGACAATTTCGAAGTGCATGATGGCAGGCAGGAATGTAGTGGAGGGTATACGGGGGTATACGCCGTATATCTTCTGGATTTTTTAAAGGATCATCGTATGCCTTCTGTTTTTCAAGAAAGTTATAGTATATACACTGTAGGATTTACATTTTGCTTTGAGCGTATATCCTCTGCTTAGACCATCTGATTTTTTTGCGACTACACCACTGATGGCAGGGACGGCATACTCATGTACCAACGGCTTTTAAAACCTATATAACAAATTTTAATGATATATTTGTATTATGCAATGCCCAGTGCTGTAGTTGGAAAAAAATATTTGTGAGAACTCAAATTTTTCCTAAATTATTATGATGATACCGTATTTTTGCAAACCCAAAAGCCAGTTGGAAACATTTAACCAAAAGCCGACTTAAAAATAATAATAATAATAATAAAATTTATAATTCTTATATTGAAGTTTTTATAGTAATGTAATTTGCTTTCATTCAATAAGAATATGGTAACGGACCTCAGTTCAGAACCTCCGCCCCCTGAATGCTAGACCTCAGTGCTGACAAGAAAATGGCGGCTGCCAAAGGCGGATTTTTTTTCAGTGTGTGTAAAGTAGTTCAGTTTTGGTACCAATAATTTTTTTTAAAAGTATTTTCGCTTTATTTTTCTGAGTTTTAAAAAGTCAGGAAATCTTTTATAAAATACTGGAGTCAAAACTTAGGGGCCAGGGGACGCTTTTAAAAAAACCGTCTTTGGCAGCCACTATTTTAGAGACAGCGCTCAGGTCTAGTATTCAAGGAGCGATGGCAGCACAGCGGCTTCAAATCATCTGATTGGTCGAAATACCTCCTTTCTTGATAAGTGGAAACGGATTTTCTTAAAACTAGCAAAAATTAACATTTTGCTTGAAAACAAAAATAAATTGCGCTCGTACGCGATTTTTTTTTTTTTTTTTTTTTTTTTTTTTTTTTTTTTTTTTTTTACAGTGACAAACCAAATGTTTTGGGAACGGCGCTCCCAAGCGTTCCCGCCCAATTACAGCACTGGCAATGGCCAATAGCAGAATAAAAGCAATAAACGTCAAACTGTTATAAAATAGGATTTTTTTAAAAAAAATATCAACCGACTTCAAAAAAGCGCTAAAAAGAATAAAATAATTCTTTAAAATTCTCTAATGACAAAACGTTATCCAATAAGAACACATCAGATATCAGGTACCGGCATAAAAAACGGTTAAATTTAATATGTATAATTTAATATCCACCAAACATAGATTTTAGAGATAATATTATTTTACAAGAGATGAATTGACATATTTATGATTTAATTTATGAATATGTACATATAAAAAGTAATGAATTACTTTTTGAAGTTGGTGCCAAACAATCACAAGCGATAATGATTATCCCCATTTTAATTATAATACTAGGCATAATTTAGCTACAATTCTTAATATACATCAAATAGTTTGGCACCAACTTCAAAAAGTAATTCATTACTTTTTATATGTATATATTCATAAATTAAATCATAAATATGTCAATTCATCTCTTGTAAAATAATATTATCTCTAAAATCTATGTTTGGTGGATATTAAATTATATATATTAAATTTAACCGTTTTTTATGCCGGTACCTGATATCCGATGTGTTCTTATTGGATAACGTTTTGTCATTAGAGAATTTTAAAGAATTATTTTATTCTTTTTAGCGCTTTTTTGAAGTCGGTTGATATTTTTTTTTTTTTTTTAAAGCCTATTTTATTTCTTACTTTTTAGTTATATGCATACCGTAATATATAATTATGTGTACTGGCACACGATAGCTCTTTGCAATGCATTACTAATGTACGCACTTTGCTAAGTTCTGATGTATTCAGTTTACTTGTCACTGTTTGATTGTCAACTTTTCTGAAACCACTTACAATATCGGTTAGTATCGTTGTGAATCTTAAGAATTTCTTTATATGGTAACTTCTTCAGATAAGATCTGCCACTTTGAAAAGCTACCGCATTCATGAAATCTTAGTCTACATCGAATCCTGTGGTCATCGAAAGTGGATATCAAAAGGTGACAATCCATCAAGTAAAGTGTCATTACACATAAGAGCGCGACATAGTGCTTCCATATATGAGCACGCAGCAAAAATGACTTCATATATTAATGTATAGTAAAATGCTTTTCGAGTGTAGTCAGTCAAAAGTACTCCCCCTTCACTCAGAAAAAGGAAAAAGAAAGATTTTAGCAAAAATCACACTATGTTTCAATCCATAAACAGCAACAATCTAATACCTATACAGGCAGTAATGGCATCGGAAATGAGCAGTGGCGATTCGAAGAGGAATCTGAAACTCATAACCAATACCTGGCTGCCTCTATAAGAGAGTGACAGCATTTGATTCCCAAATATTTCTTTTACAGACGCTTTTATCCCAACTACACTGTTAAAAATTTGAAACTTTTGCTGTACACTGTTAAAAATCTGCTTCATTTTCTTCCTACGCACTCCAGCGCTTGTATAGAAAACGGTTACTTGACTGTATTAAGGAGCATTCTCATAGGTCGTAGTAGAGACATTATATACAAGCGGCGGAGTGCTTTGCAACAAAATGCAGCAGATTTTTAACAGTATATCGTCACTTCACCACTTATATAGAAAACGATTAGTTAAATGCATTATGAAAGATTCTCATTGATAAAAATAAAGATATTCTATAAAAGCAATGGAGTGACGAAGCAGCAAAAGTTGCAAATTTTTAACAGTGCATTGCCAGGCATTTTTTATTATAGAATTTGATAATGATTTCCTGGAAGAATTCTATTGTACTCGTATGAGAAGCTAACAAGATTGACGAAAATTGTCCACTCAACAAGATGCTTGGTGACACGTTTTTGTCCAGAATCGTTTCAACCAATTAAATACTGTGCTACATGTGTCGTCATATTCATATCGAGGAATCCTACACTGTAAAAAATTTTTACCCTTTTGCTATATCATCACTCTATTGCTTTTATAGAAAACGATTACTTCACCCAACTATTAAGCATTCTCATGGGTCAAAAGAGAGATATTCTACAAAAGCAGGGGAGTGACGATGCAGCAAAAGAGTCAAATTTTTTTACAGTGACACTGTAATCGGAAATGAGCTGTGGCGTATTCGATGAGGAATCTGAAACTCATTACCTATACCTGGCTGCCTCTATAAGAGAGTGTCAGCATTTGATTCACAAAATATTTCTTTTACAGACGCTTTTGTCCCAATTACACTACAAAAACTTTGAGCCTTTTGCTGCATCATCAGTCCACCACTTTTATAGAAAACGATTCCTTTACTGTGTTATGGAGCATTCTCATTGGTCATAAAAGATATATTCTATGAAAGCTGTGGTGTGCCGCTGCAGCAAATGGGTCAAATTTTTAACAACATATCATGGAGCATTCTCATGCGTCAAAGGAGAGATATTCTATTAAAGCGGGCGAGTGACGATACAGCAAAAGGATCAAAATTTTTACAGTGTACACTGTAAGAAATTTGGCCCTTTTGCTGCATCGTCAATCCACGTTTTTATAGAAAACGATTACTTCAGCCTATCGTAGAGAATTCTCATGGGTCAAGAGAGAGATATTCTATGAAAACGGGGGAGTGATTATGCAGCAAAAGGGTCAATTTTTTCAGAGTGTACACTGTTAATAAATGTGAACCTTGTCCAATTAGGATTTCACACTTTGAAAAGATCGTGTGTCTATGTAAGTATAACTTAAAAACATGAAAAATGAACGTTTCTAATTGGTCGATTGCTTCGAAAAGATATTGAATTTTAATGTTTTAATTTTTAAAAATGTTCTAATCAATAGATTTTTATGAAATTTGAATGGGACCACATGGGCTCCATACGCTTTCAAACAAAAAAAGAATTATTAAAATCGGTTCATATTTACGAAAGTTATGAGTGAACAACAAATACATACAGGTCGAAATCATAACCTCCTCCTTGAAGTCGGTTAAAAAGAAGACTAATTTAATTAGAATTAATAACATGAATACTATGGGATTTGTGACAAAGTTTTTCCATCAAAAAGGATAAAATAGCATATTTATTTTTATTCATACAAGCTAAAGCTAAGAATATGTATCTGAACATATTCTAATTAAGGGTCTGTGTCTGTATATATATGAAGTTAATATTTTAGTGGGGAGGCAGGGGGGGGGATGACACATGATATTGTAAGATCTCTATGGGGAGGGTGGAATTGTCTTTTGTTATCGATATCTTTTTTTGATCCAATCAAAATTTTCTTTTTTCATCTACAACATGGTCTTCGGTTCAAAATAGTATGTTATCTTTTTTTTTTTTTTTTTTTTTAGTTTGTTAGCTATATTTATGAAATTAAACAGTTATTATTAAAATTACTAAATTATTATAAAAATATTTAATTCCGAATTATTGAATACCCCCAACGTATGACATTCTTATTCTTTTCCATATGTATAAGCATATGTAATCACGGTTCGAGAAACCATATGTGAAATATATTTGAAATGAAGCTTGTGTGTTTACTAATAAATAAAACAGAAAGAAAAAGAATGTTGCCGATTTGTTTTATTAATAAGAATTTCTATCTGTGCCTCATCTTTCCACCGCTTGGGGCAAGTGCAACAAGACTTTATTACTGTTGAATGTATTATGTAAAAAGAAGAAAAAACTATTATGAAATACTTTCAAATGGTAATTGTTTCTTGTGTTATTTGATTTCTTTTCATTTGAATTAATAAAGCATGCGAAAAATAAATGTAACCAGTTTTGTATATCATTCAAGAAATAAATTCTAAAAATCACAACATTTTTATATTTTGATGACGATATTATTACCGGAATGGGGGGGTGTGTGTTCAAGGGATGATAATGTATGATATCGGGAGGGGAGGGGGTCCAAAATTACCATAAAGTTGATAATGTTATATTTGCACATCCCTTAAAGGTAATAATTTTTTCATATAAAAGTAATAACAACACTTTACAACAAATAATAAAAAAATGGAATATACCTGAGTAATTTCTTTATGGCGTCTACATCGACATTATTAGAGGGCTTTCGATAGCCTATAATGGTGCGCATCTTTAGAGGAGGTTCTGCATGAACGTGAACATTGAGACTGTTGGGATCACCGGTATTTGGTCCACTATCAGGCTGCGCATCTTTTTTAAGAGCTTCGCCTTTATTGCTGTCCTCATTTATCTTTAGTTGAACAGATGTATCTCCAGCTAATGCGTTGACTCTAATTTTCGATGTAGGACTTTGCCGACCCCTAGAATCAACGCATTGAAATTTAACAAACGAGAATAACATTTCTGTAATACTTAAATACATAATTAAAAAATGACAAAAGTTAATGTGTATGGCTTGATTGATTTGCAAACAAACATTTATACATGCAAACATTACTTAGATTTATATGTTTTGTTTATTAAATTTAGGCGTATTAGGATATTTTAACGTATGATTATCACAGTGGCGTAACAGTTAAAATCCACCATAATAATATCTTTAATGTGAATTAATTGCAATATTTAATCAGATGTAGGTAACTAGTAAAGAAACGATAAGATTTAAATGCTGTGGCCTAGAAAAAACTTTCTTTTTGCTTTGAAAAATCGATTTTTTGATAAAATGAAAAGGTAGGGAGACTGGGGCACATGTAAATATCGCATGTTTACACTAGTTATTATAGGACTAGCGGCCTTCGTCCGCTACGCTGGTCGGTTTATCTAAAGAAAACTTGAAGAACGCGAAATATATCTGTGAATTGGGTGATGACTTTTAAAGTACACTGTAAAAAATTTTGCCGTTAAAAAACGGAAATAGTACTGGTAATCTAGACGCCAGTACTACTTCCGTTTTTTAACGGAAAAAAATTTCCAGGAATAGTTCCGTTTTTTCACAAAATATTTCCGTTTTTTAATATTTTTTATGCAAAAATTTTCATTTGAAAGTTAAAAGAATTTTTCAAGGACAAACTAACATCTTTGTGATTTTTATTCTTTACTTTAGAAAGACACGTTAACATCAGGCACACATTATATATATTTAATTTAAATAACAGTGAAGAAATGTGACTTACCTTCCATGGGGATCGAACCCGGGTCGTCTTCGGTCGTAGCCTGCAGTGTAATACCATTACACCATGATTACACAAAACACTTTTTCAAATATCTTTAGTTATTTCAGATGCATTTCATAAAGTAAATACAAGATTTTGAACGCGGATTTATTTCTGTAGCGATATTATATATATATATATTTATTTAGCGTACAGTTCAAAATTATGTTTTATAGATTTTCTTTCTATAATTTCTGATATTTAGTTTTTTTTTTTTTTTTAGCTTTATAAAAAAAAAAGTTTAGCCTTTAAGATATTACATGCATGAATGAAAGTATTAAAAATTTTTGTTTCCTTCTATTTTGGAAGGGTTTTATTGATTGATTGATTTTTGACGTCCGATTATCTGCGCTAGGGATATAGGACCAGGGGGGAATGCCCTTCGTGGGGGTCTTTCTAAGGGAACCTAACCCGTATTTACGCAAGGTTCGAAGAAAACCACGAAAACTCCGAACGGTTAGGCCGACAGCCGCGATCGGGTTTTGGAAGGGTTTTAAAGTTCTATTGTAATATTATTCATATTCATTTATTTATTTTATAAAAGGATACTAACACACTTTTTTAAAAAGCATATATTTTAACAAATATTTTGTGTGACGATCTATTGTAAACTCAATAAAGATAACTTAATAAAAGTTACTATGGGTTATTAAAATTAATTACATTTATTGATTATTATGACTTAGGTAATCGCCAAAATAATAATAATTTCGGTAATATATTTCGATATATTTTAAATTTTATGTGCGAACTTCTTAATTTGAATAGATTAAAAAATATTATATATTAAAATTAAAAGTATATTTTTTCCCACTAAAATATCGTACGCACTTTTTATACTGTGATATAAATAAACATTATTTTAAAATCTTACTGGAAAAAAGAATAATTTTACAACTGTATCAAACTTAAAAAGAATTAATAAATTTTATTATTACTATTGTTATTTTAATATTGTGAAAATATGCTCCTTTTCATTATTAAAATAGAAAAATAGGGAAATATTGCTATAACGTTTTCCTCTATTTTCCTCATACAGATGGCACCACGACACTTATCGGTTAAAAATACCAATGTTGTGCTGATTAAAAACGGAAGTTTTACACTTTCGGAAAAATTAACGGAGCAGTTCCGTGATTCGAAACCGCAAAGTGGGAAATACGGAAATACTACTGTTTTCTCGGAAAAATGAAACTATTCCCTAAAATTTTAGGGAAAAGTTTGTGTATATTAACGGATATTTTTTACAGTGTAATATATATATATATATATATATATTTAAGCTGAAATAAAATTCAAAAATCCCCAGAAATATTTTGAATTCAGAAGAGAAGCAACTCGCTTTTGACATGATGCAAAAACACTCTTCAATAGATTTCTTGTAATTATTTCGTTTCATCATCGCATTCATGGAAATTAATGTTTTTTAAAAAAATATTCAATCAATTCTTTCAAATTTTTGTATACTCTTAAATCATGTTTAAATAAATAACTAAAAAACTTTTTGAGTGAAAATACCAAAAACTCGGCAAGATATAAAATGTTTATTCTTAATCGCTTATCTATCATTTTCCAACCAACCACAGAACCGTTTTTTTGTATCTTCTTCAAATAGTTAGCCAATGTTTAGATACACATTAAAAAAAAAAAAAAAAAAAAAAAAAAAGTCGATAGTGCAATAACTTTGGGAGATATAAATATTTACTTGTGGAAACTGTATAATAATAACCTTTAGAAAAAAAAATTAAAAAAAAAAACACACAGTCACTCTCAGAAAGGAATGAGAATTTAGAATCCGGCATTGTTTTTTGTCAGATTTTCTGAGAACTCTCAGGATTGGAATTCAAAAATGCATTCCTCGAAAATATTGAAAAAAAGGACACAAGTCGATGTTTCGTAAAAAATTCGAAAAAAAAATTGAAAAAATTGAATTAAAAAAAAAAAAATTAGACCGTTAGTCCAAGAAAAGAACAATCTGTTTTAAAATCTCATTGTTTTCTGTTTGACTCTCTTACAACTCCGTGCCGCGATGATAATTTAAACAAGTTGGAAATTGCACGTGAAGCGTAGCAAATTAGGTGCGTTCGTACGATAGCGAAGTTTTAAAAATATTACTTTCATATATCAATCTCATAAAATTGTAAATAGTGAATTACAATTAAAACGCTCATCAAACAATGTTCTCCCTATACCATTATGTAATGGAATACTTTTGTGTGGCCTTGTAAATCAATAACAAATGTTCTTTGCACCACAAATTATGTATGATGTATATTATAATATGTACTTTATAATTGCATATAAATTTTATTAAGTCCGCATGAGTGTAACACGATTAAAATGTATTTGAAACATTTTTTCCCATTGACCGTAATGTAACGGAATACTTTTGATTGTCCCTGTAATTGATCTATGCATCCGATTTTCATAAAATTTGAAATAACTCGACAAAATTATGTAATAATTATGTATTTTAAATTTCAAACGTATAGAATTTATTCGAAACTTTTTCCCCATTGACCATAATGTAATTGAATACTTTTGATTGCCCCTGTAATTGATCTATGCACACGATTATCAAAATATTTGAAATGACTCGACAGAATTATGTAATAATTGCGTATTTTAAATTTCAAACGATTAAAATGCATTTGAAACTTTTTTCCCCATTGACCGTAATGTAACGGAATACTTTTGATTGTCCCTGTAATTGATCTATGCATCCGAGTTTCATAAAATTTGAAATAACTCGACAAAATTATGTAATAATTATGTATTTTAAATTTCAAACATATAGAATATATTTGAAACTTTTTCCTAATTGACCATAATGTAATTGAATACTTTTGATTGCCCCTGTAATTGATCTATGCACACGATTATCAAAATATTTGAAATAACTCGACAGAATTATGTAATAATTGCGTATTTTAAATTTCAAACGATTAAAATGCATTTGAAACTTTTTTCCCCATTGACCGTAATGTAACGGAATACTTTTGATTGTCCCTGTAATTGATCTATGCATCCGAGTTTCATAAAATTTGAAATAACTCGACAAAATTATGTAATAATTATGTATTTTAAATTTCAAACATATAGAATATATTTGAAACTTTTTCCTAATTGACCATAATGTAATTGAATAATTTTGGTTGCCCCTGTAATTGATCTATACACACGATTATCAAAATATTTGAAATAACTCGACAGAATTATGTAATAATTGCGTATTTTAAATTTCAAACGATTAAAATGCATTTGAAACTTTTTTCCCCATTGACCGTAATGTAATGGAATACTTTTGATTGCCCCTGTAAATGATCTATGCATCCGAGTTTCATAAAATTTGAAATGACTCGACAAAATTATGTAATAATTATGTATTTTAAATTTCAAACGATTCGGTTGGGTAGTTTTTGCGTTGTTATATGCGGACGGACAGACGGACGGACAGACGGACGGACTGAACGACCACTATAGGTGCTACGTATTATATAATTACGAACGCACCTAAAAAGAGAAAAAATATTCTCCTTTTGTCATTCATTTTCGGTTGACGTCGGGAGGGATCTTTTTCGTCCTGTGCGAATACTGTGCAAACATACAGGGGCAAAGTAATTAAAATTTTTACGTTTTTAATTAATAACTTACCAACTAACTGGAATTTCGGGAAGTGAATGGGCAACTCGGGATCCCGGGTTTTTTTTTCCATTCAATTCAAAACAAATGCGACGTTTCTCCGTTTCCGGGATCGGAGGAGATACCATCACATATATACAACATACATATGGTCGAATTTTAATAGTGTAGACTAGCGGCCTTCCCAAGCTACGATGGGCAGTTTATGTAACGAAAACTTGAAGAACACGAAATATATCTGTGAATTGGGTGATGACTTTTAAAGTAAAAAAAAAAAAAAAGGGAAAAATAAAATGTAAAAGTCCTATGAAATATTTTGAATTATGATCGCTTTTGGCATAATGCCAAAAACCCTCTTCAATAGATTTCTTGTAATTATTTCGTTTCGTCATCTCATTCTCTCATTCATGGAATTTTTTTTTTTTTTTTTTTTTTTTTTTTTTTAAGTATTCAATCAATTTTTTCAAATTTTTGAATTCTCTTAAATCATGTTTAAATAAAGAATTTTAAAAAAAATTTGAATGAAAATGCCAAAAAATTGCTGAGATATAAAATGTTTATTCTTCATCGCTAATCTATCATTTTCCTACCAACCACTGAACCGATTTTTTCTATCTTCTACAGATAGTTAGCCAATGTTTAGACACACATTAAAAAAAAAAAAAAAAAAAAAAAAAAAAAAAAGCAAGTCGATAGCTCAATAACTTTGAGAGATATAAAATATTTACTTGTGGAAACTGTATAATTATAACCTTTAGAAAAAAATTTAAAAAATCGAAAATTAAAAAAATAAATAAATAAATAAATAAATAATAAAAAATACAGTGCCACTCTCAGAAAGGAATGAGAATTTAGAACCCGACATCGTTTTTTGTCAGATTTTCTTAGAACTCTCAGGATTGGAATTTAAAAATGCATTCCTCGAAAATATTGAACAGGACTGAAAATCGATGTTTCGTAAAAAATTCGAGAAAAAAAGTAGACCGTTAGTCAAAAAAAAAAAAAAAAAAAAAAAAAATCTATTTAAAAATCTCATTGTTTTTTATTTGACTCTTTCAGAACGTCCGCGATAGCAATTTAAAAAAGAGAAAAAATATTCTTCTTTTGTCATTTATTGTCGGTTGACTTCGGGAGGGATCTTTTTCGACCTGTGCGAACACTTTACAAACATACAGGGCAAAGTAATTAAAATTTTAACGTTTTTAATTAATAACTTACCAACTAATTGGAATTTCGGGATGTGAATGGGCAACTCGTGATCCCGGGATTTTTTCCCTTCAATTCAAAACAAACGCGACGTTTCTCCGTTTCCGGGATTGGAGGAGATAGCGTCACATACATACAACATACATACGGTCGGATTTTAATAGTGTAAATTTTTTAATTGAAAAAAAATACCAACAATGACAGCACCTCTAGACATATGGTAAAGATTTTTTGAAGCTCTTTGGTAGCAAAAATACTATTTACAGATCTCAGAAGTAAAATATCAGTTCTAAATTGCTAAGCGAATAGTTTTATTTATTTATACTTTTATTTGAATTTTAGTATTTTAACAAATACTATGAATACTAATAAGTATTTTTGATATAAAAAAAATATTCTAAAATTGCGAACGATTTGTCATTTTAATTCTAGTGGCCATGTGGGGCACTTGTGATTTGATTCAGCTTGGTTTATTTTATGACGGCCGATTATCAACACGCGGGATATAGGCCCAAAGCGGGGGGGGGAGGGGTAATGCCCTCCGTGGGGGTCATTCTAAGGGAACCTAAACAGTATTTGCGCAAGGAAATCTAAGCTTCGAAGAAAACCACGGAAAATTCCGAACGATTAAACCGACGGCCGCGATTGGGATTGAAAGCAGCACCTGCCGTCTGCCAGTTACGAGGTCAGAACCTCTCGGCCACAGGTGGGGCACTTGTGAACAGACAAATTGAACAATTCATAGTTCATAAGTGCCCTGATAACCATTCTGTGATTCTGTTACTTTTTCTTAACTTCATAAAAAATAATATCAGTTTTAATATCTATAATTTTCCTGCGATAGAAGACTTTTTGTCATAGAACATTTAATTTTGTATTAAAACTTCCACAAAAACATCTGCCAACGAGTACATAAAGAGCAACAATCTCATTTTCGTTCAATTGTTAATTAAATAAATTTAATGTTTTCTAAAATACAAAAATGTTATGCAATATTTCACTAAATGGCTTACTACAGTATTTTTTATGCATTGTTAATACAAAAAGAATTGCGTTAAACAACTTTGCAAATTTTTCTATTTCATTTTTTTCCAAACTTGCAATGATAGCTTACTTTCATCTCTAAAATAGTATATGATGTTTTGTATACGGAGATAGATCTGGAAATCTGTATAGGTATTGAGTAATATCTCAAGAAAGTAACATTTTAAAAATAATAACCACCACAAAATCCCAAATGTAAGCAGCCCCCTCTGCCCCCTCTTTCATAATCAAAAGCCATTAAATTTGAGGAAGAGCTTGTAATCGAGATTTTTTTTAAACAATTATAAAAAAAACCCTCCTTTATCATTAATTTAGATGTAAGTAAGGCAAATACAGGAGTGAAAATCTTTAGTATTTTGGCTGCTTTCCGATAAATATTAATTTAAATGTGCCCTCCTTAACATCTCTTCCAAACAAAAATTTAAAAGCTTTATTTATTTATTTATTTTCCAAATTTGCTTCTTTATTTTTTATTTTATTGTAACAATAAATCAGTCATCTAACCCCCCCCCCTCCTTCCCCAATCTACTTATTTTTATTTTATAATCTTGTATTTAAACATATCACCCAGAAACTAGAGAAATTTATGCATATTTTTTTCTTCATAGTGAATTTAACACATAGTATAACTAATGATTATGACGACAAATGAATTTCAGAATAAAAATTATGTCAAAATATATTTTTTCCCTGTGTTCACATGTGTCCCACGTATGTTCACAACAGCCCCACTAGTGGGGCACATGTGAACAACTTTTTGAATATATAAAACTATTAAAAAAGATAAGAAAAACTATAAAGATGATTTTTTTTTAAATACCATGTGTAAAAAAATATGTTCTGTTTACTATATTCAGTAGTTTTTGTATATAGAAATCAACCCATTCATGAGAAAAAGCTATATTTATGTGAACTAATCACACGTGCTTCAGTCTCCCCTATTTATCGATTTCCTCCATTTTTTGAATACGTGAAATAGAATGTTGTTTTACTTACTTATATTTCTATTTTGAAATTGCGGCCTGTAATAGATTTTAAAATTTAAATGTGCCTTAAAATTTTACACTACTTTTTTTTCATCCGACAATGAAAACATCTATTTTTAGCAGACATCACGAAGCTTTGTAAATAAAAAATAATTCGTTTCATTTAATACATTTTATTTAATTATTATTCAATAACTACAGAACACGTTAACGAATTTTTCTCGATTTTTTTAATTTATGACATAAAATATCAGTCAGTATTTGTGTTTGAAATTTCTACCTCATTGGTCAAATTTTTTAAACTCCTTAAGAACCCACACTAGTCACTCAACAAGTAAGAAAAATCATGCGTTAAGCATAGAATATGAAGCACTTTCCAAAACTTCCTGAATTTTTTAACAAAACTTCTCTATTTAATGAAATAAGGTTACTGTATATAGCCAAATATTTATTCGAATAGTTTTGAACAGCCTTATATTTGATATGTCGGTTGATATGTATACTATATAATGAAAAAAACTAGTTTAGCAAGAACATGCCTAGCAGGTTAAAATTTCTCTTTCAGCAATTTATACTAACAGATAGAAACATACTTGAATATTTTTGTTCAGCCCTGTAGTTTACCTTGCACGTTTTTTAAAAGGTCAGTATTAAGCTAAAATTTATACTAAACTAGAACACTGGAATCACATTCACAGAAATTATCATTCATGGGCGTCCATGTATCCAATACTTTGCGTGGCCCTGTATATAATTTTATTTACAATCTGCAAACATTTCTTACTAAATTGAATGCGATTTAGCGTAAAAATACATAGCTTATTAAAAAACTACCTTTGAGAATTTTACGCTAATATTCAGTAACGTTTACGAGCTCTTTTGGGGAGCCCTGTATATCAACTACAGTATTTATACACGCCACATAATATGCATGTATTTAGTGAAACTTAAAAAAGCATATCATAATTAAATGTATTTCATCCATCCATCAGTCATCATCGGATACATATACAGTACTTCGAAAAGAATATTACTGTTTGAAATCTTTTGTGTGTCCCTGTAAATGCTATGTGCTTCATATAATGCATGACTGTGACGTATAATTTATATTAAGCATCAGAGATATATAAATATTTTATTATTTACGAAATAGTTAACTATAATTAAGACATATCGCACACAATTCCCGCCTTTACCATTATGTAATGGAATTCTTTTGTGTGCCTCTGTAAATGAATAATAGCTATTTTTTCACCGTATATATTACAGAATGCATATTTTAATGCACCTCGTAAATTCATATAAATATTAATATGTTTAATAGGGTTTAAGATCTTTCAAATTCGTTTGAAACGATTTTTCCCATAGGCCATAATATAACGGTGAACTTTTGACTGTCCCTGTAAATAAACTAATCATGATAGAAGCTTCATTTTGAATAAGGTTCGTGCTAGGGTAAACGTCAATAATGTCCAAAAATTTCAGGGCAATCCGACTATATTTACGGGAGTTAGAGCGCGGACAAACGGCCAGACTAACCCAATGCATAAGCACTTTTCAACTTGGTTGGAAAGTGCTAAGAAGACCCTGATGACAAATAATTGAGATGGATTTAATAATAATTTTTAAAAAAATCATATTTTTTGCCAATTTAAGGGTTTATATTACTTTTTTTAACGCTGACATTCATAATGTATTTTGGAATTATTTTTTCTTTCTATTCTAAAAACTATTGTGTTGAATCAATGATTCAGCATTTTAAATTTCGCTTAAACAATTTTTTTCGGTTTTAAAAATTTAAATTTTTTTTAATATCTCCGCTAAACTTTTTAATTTCGGATTTTTAAAAAATTTAAAATTTTAGATTGTATTTAAATAATTTGATTTGAACATTTTTAATTTGATTAAAATAAATAACTTCCTTTCATAATTACTTTAAAATTATTTTAATATGTTTTTAACAAATAGCTCTAATAATTGAAAGGGGGATTCAAAATATTTATTATTATAAAAAAAATTTTTTTTTAATGTAATTTGAGTACATTTGAGTATTATTTCAAGATAAAATACTTTTGACATTTTTTTTTTTTTTTTTTTTTGGGGGGGGGGACGTATAAAAACATGCAACGTATAAAAATTTTATAAAGAGACGTTGTTTAATTAAATACCAGTATAACGGTACTGCCATATATATAAGATTTTAATAATTATAAATTAGCAATTTTGATTAATTAATTTAAAAATAAAGTGTCTAAAAGACACACTAAACGAAACCCTCAATGCTATCTACGATCACATTTACCCACTTGTTGTTATCTGCACGTTATGCTGGATTAAGAATCAAAAGTCTTCAGAGTCAAGAGAGATTCAAGAGTCTATTGTACTGGTACGTATTTGGCCATCATCATAATAATAAAATAACTAGTTTTCCTCCCCGAAGACATTTTTTTTCTTTTATCAAACCAGCCGGCGTTATTTTCAAAAATAAAAAACTGCCGAAACCGCTGATTTTCAAAGCTTTTTCATTAACCTTGAATAATTTTCAATTTATTGATTCAGAAAAAGATTATTTTTATAATAAATAATTATATACATCCCTTACGAGGCATTTTTTTTAACGATAAAAAAATATGTAATAATAAAATAAACTGTTCGCTAAAATTTGCTTTATTTCTAAAACATGATCGCCTGTTTCTCCGGCGCTATTATAAATTCGAATGCTGTTTAAATCATTTTTGATACAATCGGCTCTGGTTAACTCCTCCGGACCACAAGAAATGTTCGAATTGTCCTGAGTTCGAATTATGGAATGTATGAATGAATAAGGAAAGCATGTTTAAAGGGGTATACTACAAATAAATTAATGTTATAATATTTTTAAAATATATTTCGGCTATTATGGTTAGAATATGACTTAATATTAAATAAAAAGATATAAATACATAAACTAATTAAGGGATTAAGAACAAGCACAAACGAAGATGGGACAGAGATGTCATCGATGGACAGACGGGGCACTAAAAAAGCGGATATTAAATGCATGGGACTATATGTACTACTTGTTCAGAACCATTCTTATAAAAATGAGAGAAAGAAAGTTATTTCAAGGCTCTGAAGTGGGGAGAAAGTAAGAAAAAATAAAAAAATCGGAATCTAAGTATTTCGAATTAAACGAAGTCAAGAGAAAATGAGTTCGAATAAATGGAAATTTTTAACGTTATTCTGCTACTGAAAATTTCGGGACTTCATGTTGACTTCGAATTAAGGGAAGATCCGATTTATCCGATTTCGATTTAACGAGAGCCGACTGTACTTTTAATGTATTCTTTATACTTTTAGAAAATTTTATTGGTAGAAGAAAATTTCTAAAGTCTTTTTTGCAAAGTGAAAACGTCCGCACAAAATTCCAAGTTTTTCAATTCAGTTTATATACAGGATAGTACCTCTTATCGTTGCCTCCACCCGCCCCCCCCCCCCCCCCCCAAAAAAAAAAAGACTTTTTTTTTACAACTTACAACAATATTTTTTAAATAAAAATAGCAAATGAAGATACGTCGAAAAAGATTATTTCAAGAATTATTTAAAAATAGAATAACATTAAATCCATTCTACTAATTGAAGAAAAATTTAAAAAAGTGCATTCATAGCATGTATCTTCACTTACAGGGACTCACAAAAGAAATCGGATACAGTACTGTCTCTGAGCAATGAATGCTGGAATATTCCCAAACCATTAATTTTAGAAACCTACTTTTAATTCTGAAAATGCTTCATATGTGGTTGTTCTTCATTGTTCAAGAAAAGCACTCGCTTTGGTGCGGGTAGACTCCCCCCCCCCCCCCCGAAAAAAAAAGAAAGAAAGAAAAAAATGCTCGTGAATGCTATTACGCTAGGTAAATTTACGAACTTAATTGGCAAATTTGTTTAAAACTTAAAAATATATATATTTATAGCCTTTTGATTTGAGAACACCATTTAGGTACAATCGCCGTGTTACGCGCAGAGGTGTAGTCGTAAAGATAACAGAGGATATACGCTCTAAGCAGAGGGTATACGCTCAAAGCAAAGGTATATCCTAGAGCAGGGCTGTCCAACGCGGCGTCCGGGGGCGCCATGGTGCCCTTTGGTTATTTTCTTGGCGCCTTTTTGAAGATTTTCTGTTACTAGATTTTTTAGAAGTAAAATTTAATTCTAACGAATATTTTCTTTAAAACCATAAGTATTTACATCAGAGATATTTTCAAAACTTCTGAAAACACATTAAAACCAAAAACATACTTTGAAAATTTAATCATGCGTATTTTCACGATTTATAGGTATTTCTTAAAGCGTAATTATGATGGTTTGATGTGGTAATAATTCGAAATAGCTCTCTTTACTTAATAAATTACATGTAAATAAAAAGTTTCCCACATTCCCCATTCTTTTGAAGGTACATGTGCATGAAAGCTCATATTTTTTCTTTTTGTTTGGAAGCTGGCTGTTTTATACGAGGAATAAAAGTGCAAATTTTTCGTTTTTGACTTTTTAAATTTTAGAAGTTTGTTTTTAATTTCCTTGGAAAAATTAATAATAATGAGTAGTATATGCAAAGAATAGAGCAGAGCAGAATAATTTCCACCTATGAAAGCACTTTCAGAATTTCTCTCTGAAATCATCCATATGAATTGATCATTATCATGATTTTTTAAAAATATATTATAAACTAAATTCACACCTTGAAAATAAATCGAAATATAGCCTCACATCCTAAAAAACTTATCAATATGTGTGAATTCTATATTTATTTATTTATTTATTTATTTATTTATTGTTGTTGTTATTATAGGCGCGATTAAAATTTCTGGCATCGTACCGTACAAACATTTTTGAGATAGAGTTAACATAGAAAAATGTATAATTTGAAATTTAATATATGTAACTCCAGAATTGTAAGGGCCTTTTGTCTTCCACTCTACGGCTCATTTGCATTATGTTAAAATGAGAGTGTGTACTAAAACTACTGTGCAATAGTATTACTGTGCGATAGAACTACTGTTTATTTGATTTTAATCTATGTGAATAATGGCGCCCTTCTCTGTTCCAGGAGTTGAGGTGCGCCCCTGTTTATTAAAAGGTTGGACATGCCTGCCCTAGAGTGTATATACTATAAGCTTTCTTGATAAACAGAGGGTATACGGTTCTTCTTTAAAAATTCCAGAAAGTATATGGCGTACACCCCCGTATATCCTCCACTACATCCCTGGTTACGCGCATCTTTTTAAAATATGTAACATGTAAACTTTAAACAACATTAAAATGTATTGTAACTAAACAGGAAGAAATGTAAAAAAAAAAAAGTGAAACCATTTAAAAACTGCCAGACCTATCTGCTTTCTCGTGAGCTTGTAACACATCTCCCAATTCTTTGTATAGATTTTTCAGCTTAGTCCACGTTGACGTGGAATCCTCAATTTTTTCAGGAATTACTGTGATAGGTTTAGCTTCGATACGAGTGGTGATTTTCGGCGAAACATTAAGCATGGCGAAATGCGTAACTGTGCGTGTCTCAGGTTCCTCTATTGGAAATTTCACAGTGATAGGTAGAGTTGGTTGAATTTCAGGTCTATTCAAAAGTGCAAACTGAAAGTGTTGTCCATTCAAAGAGAAACGTATAGCTGAAGAGTCTGTAACGGAATCTTTTTTTTGTCTTGATCTCAAAGGCCTACAATGACAACTACTTAGCAAGGACATTAGGAGAATGACTAGGAAGGTATGATCCATTAGATTTCATCTGAAACAAAATAAAAGAAAACAATAATTTAACAAATTACAACAACCATTTAAAAAGTGGTTTTTTTCAAAGACTGAAATTTAAGACTTATAAATAAATTCTGTATTACAGAGAAATTAAAAAAAGAACATGGTCTTTAACAATTAATTAGTTCAACATTAGATTGTTTCCCTTTCGTGATCATCGTATTTTTCGTAATCGGTGGGCTCGATAATGAGACTTCGTTTTTAGCACTTTCCAACAAAGTTGAAAAGTGCTTATGCATTCGGTTTGTCTGGCCGTCTGTCCGTCTGTCCGTCTGGCCGTCTGTCCGCGCTCTAACTCCCGTAAATATACTCGGATTGCTATGAAATTTTTATACGTTATTGATGTTTACCCTAGCACGAACCCTATTGAAAATGAAGTATCTACCATGATAAGTTTATCTACAGGGCGAATCAAAAATTTCCCAATACATTATGGCCTATGAGGAAAAATCGTTAATATACTCGGATTTCCATGAAATTTTAGGACGTTATTGAGGTTTACCCTAGCACGAACCCTATTGAAAATGAAGTATCTACCATGATTAGTTTATCTACAGAGAGAATCAAAAGTTTCCCATTACATTACGGCCTATGGGGAAAAATCATTAATATGCTCCGATTGCCATGAAATTTTAGGATGTTATTGACGTTTACCCTAGCACAAGTCCTATCGAAAATGAAGTTTCTACCATGATTAGTTTATCTACAGGGCGAATCAAAAGTTTCCCATTACATTACGGCCTATGGGGAAAAATCGTTAATATAGTCGGATTGCCATGAAATTTTAGGACGTTATTGACGTTTACCCTAGCACAAGTCCTATCGAAAATGAAGTTTCTACCATGATTAGTTTATCTACAGGGCGAATCAAAAGTTCCCCATTATATATTTTAAATATATTAAGCTTTTTCATGTATAATAAAATTGATATATGTCTCTGAAGCTTAATATAAATTATACGCTACTGTCTTGCATAATATGAAGTACATAGCATTTACAGGGCCACACAAAAGATTTCAAATAGTATATTTTTTCCGAAGTACCGTATATGTGTCCGATGATGGCTGATGGAGGGATGAAATGCATTTTAATTATGATATGCGCGTTTATATTTCGCTAAATATGTGCACATTATATGGTGTGTATAAATGTTATAGTTGATATACAAGGCTACCCATAAAGAGCTCACCAACGTTACTGAATATGAGCGTAAATTATTTAAACGTGGTTCTTAAATAAGCTATGCATTTTTACGCTGAGCTTCATTCAATTTACTGAGAAATGTTTGCAGAATATAGATAAAAGGATATACAGGGCCACGCAAAGAATTCGGTACATGGACGCGTATGAATGATGATTTATGAGAATGTGATTTCAGTTGTTTTGAAAGTGTTTTAGTTTACAATAAATTTTAGCCTAATGCTGACGTGTAATAAAGGTACAATGTAAGCTACAGGGCTGAACATAAGTATCCAAGTATGTTTCCATCTAATAGTATGAATTGCTGAAAAAGAAATTTCAAGCTACTGGGTATTTTCTTGCTAAGCTAAATTTTCCCATTATATGAACTGACATATGAAATACAGGGCTGTTCTAATGTACTGGAATACATATTTGGGTATATTTGGCTATACACTATTATTTCCCTAAATAACAAAGTTTTGTTAAAGATTTCATTAAGTGTTGGAAAGTGCTTCATAATCTATGCTTAACGCATGATTTTTCATACTTGTTTGCTTTAAAAGACGATCTTTCATACGACGTCTTTCTTTGGATTTTTTTTTTCCATGTCCGATAATTTGTGTCTACACATTTCGTAACTTTTTTACTTTCTTTTTTATTAACAACGACATTTCGATTTACTATTCAAATAAAAAATCTTCTAAATGTAAAAAATTTCGTAATAAAAAATAAATAAATAAATAAAATAATAATAAAATGCGGTCATATGTTAGAATGTTTTCCTTTGAGTTAATAAAAATGAGTAAAAATATTTATCTCTCTATCCGTATACCCTCCACTACATCCCTGCGTTGTTAAAGGGAACGTATTCATAGTGTTGAATTCAGACACTTTTCTCCTGGAGGGACTTCTGCGACTCCGGGGGGGACATTATGGAGTTCTTGGGGTCTATGGGGAGAAATTGCACTTTTTGACGATAGAAAACACAAAATCTCAAAGTTTCCGGGGAGGGACATTCATAACTCCGGGTAGGGAATGTCCCCCCGGGCCACCCCCTGAATTCAACACTTTACGTATTTAAAGAGGCTGATGACAAACTTACATTTTCCAGCTCGAAACGCGTTCTGTGTATTGTTTCGATCTTATGGTGTTTTATACAATGTTTTATTATTTTAACTCTGACAGGGTCCGATTGAGCTAAAAGCACACACAACTCTGATCCGAAGAATCCTAAGTTTGGATTCCTCAAATCTGTAGACAAAATTTTAAAAACTGCTGTTCAGCTTCATTATTTACATGATTTCACTTTTTACTATGCAAATATATTAATACTAGATTATGAAAAATCATGTTAAAAAATGTCCAATGGTGCATACATTAAAAAGTTGTATAAGAATATTAAGGGTGTTATTCCTTTTTACCCTGCAAATGACAACTCGAATCTTTCGAAGACATTCAAAGAGCAATTTTTTAATATAAAAAAATGAAATCTGCAGATATTATTTTTCAAGTACCCCTGAATCAGAGTTTTTTCTGATAAAGTGCTATGTACATACTGAGTTATAATCGATTTTTAACCTCTCCTCCCTCTCCTCCCTTTAACTCCTTACGTTCAAGTGTTTAAAAATTTATTTTAAACTGGAGATTTAAACAAAGCCCCTTGTCAAAATGAGAAAAAAAAGGAAAAAAAAAAGAGAAAAGAGAAAACTATTTTACTTTTCTCTTTTGAAAATGTTAGTAAAAGTTCCTTTTTATATTTTTAATAATTTCTTAGATAGTTTTTTGTTGAAAAAATATCTTGCACGGATGTATCGATAAAAGTTAATAGTAGAACTTATTTCCATGCTTTTTTTTTATTAAACGTGACCTGATCAGACTACTTTACAGAAACTCGAAAATTTAACTTCAAAATTTGCCCCCCCCCCCCCCGCGCATTTCGTTCGATTGGCGATGTTTAAAGCCTGTCCTGAGTTCTGGTTTTCATAAATAACGGATTTCCTCCGATTCGCTTTAGCTATAATTATACTACAGGCTAAAACATCATATTAGCCATAATTTGGATAATAACGCGAGTTTTTAAATGCGGTTTTTCTGCAGAGTGTTCAAGAATTATTAAGTTATCAAAACAAGTTAAAAATAGAAAATCGATTTTGGGCATGTTTGAAGTTTTAAGCCCTTATACGCAAAATTAATTAGAGCGAAATTCTACCGCAAAAAATATTTAGTTTTTTGATAAAAGGCCCAAAAAAAGTCTGTTTAAAGTCTGTTAAATAAAACTTAAAAAGCAGATGAATTAAAAATATTTAGTGGAATAAAATTATTATTAACTTGAATATGCGATAGGAATTTAATATTAATATTGATCTGGAAGACAATAATGGCAAATAAATTCTTTCCAAAGGGCACATTTATTTACTTTTTATTCGAATGGGTTAATAAATATTTTGACCAAAAAAAAAAAAAAAAAAAAAAAAAAATAGAAAATATTTTTATGATAAAAGAATTTTAATTTATAAATACCTAAGGTTAAAGGGGCATGATAGTTTTCGGTTTCAAAAATAAATATAATTTATGCAGAAGTTTTCCCGTCTATGAATGATGTAGAACCTTTTACTATTTTGGACTTTCAATACAGTAGACTCCCTCAAATCTACACTGCTTGGGATCTGACGGTGCACGGATTTTAGAATTTTATGAATTTCTCTTTACTTCTTTGTTTTACATTAAAAAAAATAATTTGAAATTAAAACTGAAATTATAATGAATGCTTACAGACTTCTGATTGGTTCAATATTTAAAAGAGCGTTTTGTTTAGGTTCATTTTTGAATTTATGTAACTTAATCATACGTTTCTGTTAAAAACCTTATAAAAGATGGATTTTGATTTATTTTTTTTTTACGATTTTATGCATTTATTAATAGATAAGAAGAAAGATTTTCTGGAATTTTTTAGATGCTTATTATTATTCAACCGATCAGACGTCCATATTTTTTTTCCTTATACTAGCTTCGGTGGGATCGGCAAACATGCTGGCGCGACATGACACATTGGACTCGACATTCTGCTGTCTGCTCTAGTCTAGATCTAGAGCTGCGTTTGCATGCGAAGCGTATGGAGTATATCGACGTACACGTAAAAACATTTACTCTAGCACTTCGGTTTTCTTTTCTTTTCTTTTTTTTCTGTTTTCCAAATTTTAGCTAGCTTCTGGGCATTTTATAGGAAGTTAGGCTAGAAACTAAAATCAATAATTTTGTTAACCATCAGTTTGGGGCCCCTCAGGTTTGGAGGCCCAGGGGAAGTGCCCCGGCGGTAGTTACGGCCCTGTACAATATAGTAAAATATTTAAATGATTAAGTAAAGTAATTAACTAAAATAATAACAATTAAGAGAATTTTAAAAGAGAATAAATTATTATAGGTAAATGTCGAGTAAATAGTAATGTATAATTAAACATGCACCATAAAGATACATTTTTGTAGAATTTTTCAATGCATCTAGCCTCATGAAGATTACCCTACTAATTTACATCATAATCATAAAATAAGGAAGTTTTACTTCAAGTTTGGCCAGATTTAATAATCAAAAATGCTTGTTTAATATATATATATATATATATATATATATTAAACAAATATATTTAATATATATATATATATATATATGTTTATATATATATTAATAATACATATATAGTAATACATATGTATATATTAAAATATATAAGACCATTAATAGTAAACAATATTAACCATTTGAAATTAACCATTGAATTTGGTGAAAAAATTGCGATTACTAAAGACAACAGCAATATCTTGAATTTTTACAGAAATAAATTTGTACTTCCTTTATGAAAAAGCATAAGTTTAATAATATTAATCAGAATTACGCCTAAAATACATATAGGGTAACATAAAAATAAAAAAGTTTGTAATTTGACCTTACATCTGAACTGAGAGTTTCATTATTACTTACCCATACACATCATACGTTTGCATCATACGCAATCTTTTCTTGCAATCTTTTTGAAAATCGGAAATTTTTTTGGACGGATTTACATGTTTCAAACATTGGAGATTCCGAAAAACATATTTTTCGAAAACAAAAATTTGTCGTCCGTCCGTTTGAATGTGTCTGTCTGTGTGTTTGTAAACGGCTCTATCTCCCGAACAAATAGAGATAAAGACTTGAAATTTGGTATGTATGTAGTATGTAAGAATGGAAAGAAGCCTATTTAATATCAGTAGTCTCGATTATCCGTAATTACTTTTTTCGGACGCTTGAAATATTCGTTCTGATGAAAGGTACATAAAAAATTTCGAATATTTTTTAGTTTTGGAGGGAATATCAAAGATAAAAAAAAAAAAAAAACTTGAATTTTGCATATAGAATGAAGTTGATCGGATAATTAGTTGTTGAGATATTTGTAATCCTGTTTTCCACATTCTTCGATTTTTCATGACCCTGTATTTCATTCAAATTTCAATTCAAAGATATATTTTAATTGGAAATGAAACGCTTAATTCAACGCGGCAAATTGTTAATCAATATAATTATCATTTTTAGAGTTATAAGGATTTTTCTTTTACGCAAATCAGTATTAATTTAATCTTCATTTTTTATAACATGCATATTCATAATAGCTAAGTATTACGGTAGCCCCCAACGACTAGTTTGCGTTTGTGTGCAGATTTTAGAGAGTCTGTGTATGCATATATTTATAGAGAATGCGTAATTGAAAAATGTCCTTTTTGGACTCGTTTATCCCCAGTATTGCGTGTCGTCTATCGTTTTGCGGTATCGAAGAATCTCTCTGAGTGGCTTCATCTGAAACCCATTAAACAGAAGCACCTTAAAATCTATAAAACAAAAACATGTTCATGAATAACCATACCGATGTTCCATTGACAGTGGCAACACTTGAACAATTAATTTGGATTTTATTTTTTTTTCTTTCTTTCTTTTTTTTTAATTA
The DNA here is from genome assembly GCA_964019185.1 of Maratus speculifer. Taxonomy (NCBI): domain Eukaryota; kingdom Metazoa; phylum Arthropoda; class Arachnida; order Araneae; family Salticidae; genus Maratus; species Maratus speculifer. Next base: position 246,349,619 of record OZ025289.1, read on the forward strand.
TTAAACATTGCATATTTTTAATTTTACATCTCGCATGAAAAGCCCAAATTTTCTTTCTTTGGAAACTATTTCAATTTGTTGATTTTTTTTACATATTTTTTTAAATAATTTTCATGCATGATTTAGAAAAAAAAAAAAAAGAAAGAAAGAAAGAAAGAAAAAACTATCTCTATCACGTGCAGCTTATTAAAAAAAGATTTGCTCGTTTGAACCTAAAACAACATAATTCTTCATAAATCGTTTCCGACTAATATTCTATATCGAAAATAAAACTTGATCAATCAATAAATAAAATAATGCAATAAATCACAAATTTAATAGACAATCGAACTACTCGCCTTAAACCAATGATATTATCAGAATCGAAAATGCTGCCGGGTACTTACTTATCAACGCCACCGCAGCAGAACGTGCGTTATTGCACCAATAACGAGCAATCTTGTTGTTATCGCACGTGCACAAAATTAATTGCGTCAAAAAATGAGCAAAAAAAAAAAAGCACTTAAAGGCACTAAAAAACACTAAATAAATACTAAAACACTAAAAAATGGCTTCAGAAATCAGCAAAAAACAAGGCAACAAGGAATCCAAAAGATAACTGCGGTGGCGTTAATACGTATCGCTGTATGAAGCGATATTTGGTGATTTCTCCGGCTATTAACGCCTAGCTGTTTCATATTGCATTCTTGACGCATGATTTTACATTATTGTTAATGAATACTTTCTGAGTAATTAAAAAAAAACCCTCTTCTTTAAGATCGGGGGACAGGGCCGTAGCTAAGGGGGGGGGGGGGGCTATGGGCGACTCAGCCCCCCTAAAATATTTTAAGCCTCCCCCCCCCCCCTTCAAAAGATTCCAAGGTCACTCAATGAATTTCTGTTCCGAAAATTCAAATGAAATATTTTTCAAAAATCTAATTTAGTTTTGAGATTTTTCACAGTTTTGCAGAGTTACTAAATTGTATCTAAAATAAATGTTTCAACACTTCCTCATCCTATTTGCACATATGAAGCTAACATGATGTTTAATTTTGCACCTGTTATATAGGGGAGAGTGGGGATACTTGAGCATAGGGGATACTTGAGCCACCCCTATTATCTCAACAGTTGGTTAATTTTTCTTTCTAAAACTGCCAATATGATATCATATTTATAGTTCTGAACATGTAAAAAAGAAATCACACATTTTGGTACCATTTTGAAAATATAGTGATTAATAGTTGTCTTTTCCCTATCTATACATAAAATAAAACAGTAGGACCCGGTGTGTCTGTACATTGAAGATAATTGACAAAAATGGAGTCAGGGCGATAAAAGAAAACCAATGAAACACAAAAAAAAAATTTTTGAATTTTTTGTCTGTCTGTCTGTCTGTCTGTCTGTCTGTCTGTTTGTTCGAGGTTATCTTCGTAACTACTGAATGGATTTTTATGCGGTTTTCACTAATGAAGAATGCACACTCCCGGGCAGTGTATAGGCTTTGTTTCATCAAAATCGGACAACAGACAAAAAAGTAACAAAAAGAAACAAAAGAAACTATTAGGTGCGCTGCTCACGTTTTTTAGTACATAACGTTTTTTAGTACATATAAAATCCAATAGATGTCACTGTGCGATTTTAAAACGCGCTATCGTTATGTTTTCGCCAGTCTACTTAAGTATGAGAAAGTTTCAAGCTGGCTGTCGTTCCATGTGGTTTAGTCGGTAGAACGTCAGTGCGCCATACTGATGGCCCGGGTTCGATTCCCAGCATGGAATTTTTTTTCACTATGTTGGCATTAACGCCTATAAGCAATTAAAAGAATTTGAAATATTGTATTCAAGGCGAATTTTCTCTCTGGGAAAATTTCCTTGCATTAATATGTCAGTGTAATTTTTTTTTCGATTTAATTTTTTTTTTCGAAACTTTGTTTTTCTTAAAAAATTACAGTAAATATTTGATATTTCCCAACGTTTTTTGAATGATCGACTTGCTTTTTTTTTTTTTAATGTATGTCTGAACCTTATCTAACTACTTCTTCAAGATTTCTTTAGATAAACCGACCAGCGTAGCGGGCGAAGGCCGCTAGTCTGAAGTAAATATTTGGGTGCATGGCTTTTTTGTTTTTTTGTAATCAAAGTTTTGTTTAAAGTTGCAACTATATACTTACATTCAATAAGCATAATTTCAATTGTATTTTGAGTCTAAAATAGTTCTAATAGCTGCATGCTTTATTTAGTAAAACTCTGGGAAACAAAAATAGTGATAGTGGGGATACTTGAGCCAATGAGAGTGGGGATACTTGAGCCATATCTCAACCATCCCCACTAGAAATTAAACATGGGTGAAACAAACAAAAAATAAAATTCCATCCTTATATTCACTAATAGATATTTTTCTGGATAAAAGGGATAATAATTTTTCATTTTATTTTTTTTTTTCTTAAAAAAATAACGACCTAAAAATGTTTAAAAATGTATATTTTTTAAATAAAAATATCTATTTTATTTTTCATTTTGACTAACAAAATAGCCTGTCTAGATAAATGTAAACATAGTTTTCAATTTAACTTTCATTAAATTAAAATAACTTTTTAAAACGGTTTTACAGGCTATAATCTCTAATACTTTAATTAGTTAGGTCCAACATATTAAAACATTTATTTTTTAATATAACATATTAAGATTAATATTTTATATTGAAATCGTAACCTCTGTTGCTGTAACTTTTTTTTTTAACTGAGAAAATTGAAGAAAAATTGGTAAAAAGAGCGCACAAAAAACAAGAAAAGCAACAAAAATCCCAGTTCAAACTTACCTGCATGGAGCCAAAGAGAAAGACAAAATCTTTCCTGTGAAATCAAAAAAGTGTTTGAAATAGTAGAATGATACATCCGGCTTAAATTCCGACAGCTACTAAATTAAAAGCATGAGTTCGACAATATCATTAGAGGAAAATTCTGTCAATGATGGTGATGATGTGAAAAGAAAATCTTCTATTGATGGTTGGTTACTAATAAAATATGCCAGAAAGAAAACTGTAAAAATATTTGTTGGATAAGTGCTTAATATTTTGAAAATGAAATTTGCCCGAAGAATTGCAGATTCCAAATTTAAATGGCTCTGAACTGAGGATGTTTCTACCGTCGTTATAACTCAAGTTGAAATTATCCTCCGACAACCAGTTTTAACGACAAAAAATGATCATATTACTAGCTTTGTTTTCTCAATTGGTTTTGAATGACTTTACGTTTCATAATTTATCATTCTGTAAAATGTTTGTGCAAAAATAAAGCGAAAAAAATTACTTTTGTAGGTATTTTTCCTTAGTGGCTCAAGTATCCCTTCACTATGGCTCAAGTATCCCCGCCATGGGGATACTTGAGCCACGGTGTAAAACAAAAAATAAACATTTATTATACATAGAAAAATAGTTCAAAATTAATTGAAAGTGGTTTTTAGTTGAAGAAAAAATATCAAATTTTCATTTTCAACATTTTATTTTATTCTAAAAAAATATAAAAAATAAAAAAAAATTAAAATTCTAAAAATGGCTCAAGTATCCCCATCTTCCCCTACTCAAAACTTTCATCATCATATACTTTTCTTAGCATAAAATGAAGTTATTATAACAGTTTAATAAGAAACAGGGTACCTACAATGTGGATATGCACTAATTTATCTTTCTGCGTCAGAGAGAAAGAAAAAAATTATGACCCCCCCCCCCCTATTGTTCACTCCTAGCTACGGCCCTGTGGGAGGGAGGGGGACGTTTGATAAGTAGAATTCTCTCATTTCGCAAAAATCGACGAATGGAAATTTTATTACGTATTATTATTTTTTTTTTCGGGTGTATTTATGCTAAATTAATTTTTCATATCATTAGATTTTTAAAATTATGTATAAGATAACATTAAAAACTTAAAATATACCTAATTTTAAACCAACACTCAAAATATATACTCAAAATCTATACTAATAAAATAACAAATCGCTCTGTCTGCGTGTGTGTGTGTGTGTGTGTGTGTGTGTGTCTGCGATGGCTAGCAAAATCTATGGGACGTACGAAGCTCAAAATTTTTATGAGAGTAGCCCAATATCTCTCCTGATGCACCTGAGCTTCAGAATTTCGAAATTCTATTTATTAACTGAGTAATTAATTAAATTCCAAAGATCACTCTCATAAAAAATCGCCTTTTTTCTTCTTTTTTTTCTCTTCATTTAGTTATGGTTGGTTGGTTGCATAAAATTTTCGCATAAATAATTTAAAAAGCTGGAACAGACCTTTAAAATTCATAGACTGGCAAACTGTCAGTTTAAATAATGATTTTTTATCACAGCGGTTGCAAACCATGGAGGAAAAAGATAGGTGGTGGTGAAGTAAACCGAAAAAAGAGTTGCAATATTAAACCATTTATCGCTCAAATATTAATGTCCCAAACAAAAGCATGTGGAAGGGATTTTGTATTAATAAGACGAATTGAAAGAATTGAATAACAGCTGAAGCGTATTTTATGAAGAAATAGTAATTTTTTAAAATGGTCTTTTTTCTATTATATTATTTATTTTTAAAAAATGTTTGCTTTTAAAATAATTGAAATTGATAAATTCGAAATAATTTAAATGTCAAAATAAAATTAAATAAAATATTGAAAACATTTGATTTGAACTAAAAATTGTATTACTAAAAGCTTTCTTTTTTTTCAGAACTTTTTAATACTTTATAACGTAGATGAAAATATGTTTTTAATTTAACAACATATTAATAACTCTATGTCAATATATAAAATATATTTATGAAAACATTCTTTTAAAATTATGCGCGAAAACTTAAATAACAAATATTAGTCTAAAATATAGATTTTAGAGTGCAGACGATTTTAAGACATTAACGAAAGAATGTTAACTTTTCAAGCAAAATCTTAAATGATGCTTCTATATTGATATTTCAAAGTGACGGCTAGGTTACATTTATGTTATATTTAAGTTACGGTAGGGTAATGTTAAGTCGCAGTTAGGTTACAGACAGATTATGGTTATGGTACAAAAGTTTACGGTTAGGAATTTGTCCACAGAGTCAACATTACGCATGCTTTGATTAAAAATATACACTTTTGTTAAATGGCTCTGAAATTATAATACTATATACCAATCTTTTATCATCGCGTATCGATTCATTCACGGTATAGTCGGATTTAAGAATGATATAATTAGTTTGAAATTCAAAATTTTTCACTTGGGATTTCTATGCGAAAAAAATAATTAGTTACGTGATTTAACAGTGATTTTTACGGGTAAATATCAACACTTTAACACGAAACTAACGCAATCGTTGGATACATGTTCCCTCCCGTGTTTCTCATTGCTCATTTTAAGTATTTCTAGAGCTTAATATTAGTTGTTGTTTTTAAAACCGATTTTTCACAAAGTCAGCTGCGACGTATTTCAGACAATGCATTTCTGCATGCTTCCAGTTATTGATAAAATCATACAAATTTCAAGTTCGTTTAATATTGTTAATACGGACCCGGGCAACGCCGGGCGGGTCAGCTAGTAATTTAATAAAAATGATCCTTAAATTATTATAATATCAGTCCTTGGGAAAATACATACCCATTTTATTAAAAAATGCGCTTTGCTGTTTAATAAACTATTTTTAAACTTTAAGCAAATATATGGTAAACTATGAATATATTTGAAATAATCGTTTGTTTTCAAATTAGTACTTTTAAAAAAAGCAACAATAAAAAGTAACTAATAGGTAGCAGCTAACAATGTAATTTTTAACAAGCAAAAAGAAAATATTGTTGTAAATATGATTAAATGATTTTGTTCATTGTTGTTTTTAAATTATTTAACAGTGTTAATTCAAACGAAACTATTGTTAAAAATTTTAGGCTTTGAATACGGTGTTAAGTGTACAAACAATGACAAACCTTTTCTTAAGAAATTAAATTTAAACTCGTCGGATGTGACAATGCCAAAACTTTCTTCCATCTCATACACGCTAATAATTCCAGAAAAATTAAACATAGCAGCGTCCCCGATATTTTGTTTCAAATAAAAATTTGTAACAAAATCTAATCTGCAACTACTTATTTCAAGTACTAATTGAATATGAAATTTGATGAAAATTCGTGTGTTAGTATATGAGATGAAATTATCGCAAAAATCGAAAAAAAAAAAAACTGGCTATTGAATTATTTAACTCTAAAAACTAAAGAATACACTGAAAAAAAATGAGTAAGTCGATGTATCATATCGAATTGAATACGTTTGGATAAAAATGAACACATTGCTTTCTCAATTTTGAAACATCATATGTTATCAAATCCAAACAAACGATAATTTTGCACAGAATATTAATTTATCTCATTCATGGCGGCATAAAGGATGCTTATTAACGTAAATATTAAATTATGCACATTAATTTAATATAATTTTAAAGTATACTTGCAAATAATGCACTTGCCATAAAAATGTTCGATTTGTGTATTTTACTTATAATTTTGCTATTTCTCTAAATAAATATTCAATTAAATGTTTATTGTTCATAATTTTGAGCAAGAAATAAATACAAGCATATTTTCGCTTTAATTTATAAATTCAGGAATCAAATAATAGTGATTTATATTTGAACACAACCATGGAATCAAAAATGAGTACATGTGTTTCTCAGTTTTGAGAACGTTTGGATCGGAGCTATTTTGAGAATGTGAAGTACTTAAAATTGAGAACAATTTAAATACTTAATTTTGAGAACCCATTTTTTGCTTACCCATCATACGTAGTATAGGGTAAGTCTTGCAATCGTTTTGAAAATCGAAAAAATTTTTTTTGACGGATTTACACGTTTTCGACACTGGAAATTTCGAAAAACATATTTTTAGAAAAAAAAAAATTGCCGTCCGTCTGTCTGTCTGTAAACGCTCTATCTCCCGTACGAATTGAGATAGAGACTTGAAATTTTGTATGTACTTAGTATGTAAGAATGGGACGAAGCCTATTTAATATCAGTAACCTCGATTATCCGGAACTATTTTTTTCGAACTCTTGAAAAATTCGTTCTGATGAAAGATATATAAAATTTTTCGAAATTTTTTTTTTTTTTTTTTTTTTTTTTTTTTTTTTTTTTTTTTTAAGGAGTGATCGTAAAAGACATTAAATAACACCAACTTTGCATAAAGAACGAAGTTGATCGAATTATTAGTTGCCGAGATATCTGTAATCCTGTTTCCCACATTCTTCGATTTTTCATGACCCTGTATTTCATTCAAATTTCAATTCAAACATATATTTTAATTGGAAATGAGACGCTTAATCCGACGCAATAAATTATTAGTTAATAAGATTATTATTTTTGGAGTTATAAAGATGTTTCTTTATAACTCTTCTTCTTCAATAGAGGACGTAATAGACGAAATAGAACTTTCTTCTATCTTCAATAGAAGAAAGTATTGTAATCGAAATTTTTTTCGACTTCGGGTTTTTGACGGATTTACACGTTTTAGGGGTTAGAGATTCCAAAAAACATGTTTTTACAAAATGTCTGTCTGTCTGTGTGTCTGTGTAAATTTTATCTCAAAAACGGCCCTAACGATTTTCGCAAAAATTTGGATTTTACCATTTTCGGACACGAGAAGACCTTTGGGCTAGGTTACATGTTCGAGAAAATGCGATTATTGGGTCATTTGGGGTCATAAAAGGTTGGGATCAAGCTATTTATATCTAGAGAACGGCTGGATCGATTTTAAGGAAATTTTGTATCCAATCGTTTTTTGGCACGAGAAAACTATTGGGCTGGGTCACATGTTCGAAAAATTTCGATTAGTGGGTCATTTTGGTGTCATTATGGGTCAAGCCATTTTTATCTAAAAAATGGCTCTAACGATTTTGACCAAATTTTATATCTTATCGTTTTGGATTACAAGAAGACCATTGGGTTATGTAACATGTTCGAGAAAATTCGGTTAGTGGGTCATTTTTGGGGTCATTGTGGGTCATGCTATTTTTATCTAGAGATTTTCTCACGCAATTTTGACTAAAAATTTCATTCTATGGTTTTCGGTCACGAGAAAAACATTGGACTAGGTTATATGTTCGAGAAAAAATTTTAATGGGTCATATTGAGTCATTAAGGGTCTGGGTAAAGCTATTTATATTTAAAGAACGACAGAATCAATTTCATCGAAATTTTGCCTGTAACAGTTTTTTGACATGAGAAAGCGAATGGGCTAACTCACACGATCGAGAGATTTCAATTATAAGAGTCATTTGTGGGTCATGATGGGTCATGGTCAAGCTATATCTATAGAACAGCTGGATCGATTTTAACGAAATTTTGTATACAGTATTTTTTTTGGCACGAGAAAACTATTGGGTTAGGTCACATGTTCGAGAAATTTCGATTAATGGGTCATAAAAGGTCTGGGTCAAACTATTTATATTTAAAGAGCGGCAGGATCGCATTTAACGAAATTTTATATATATCAGTTTGTTGACACGAAAAAACTAATAAGTTAAGTTGCATGTTCGACAGATTTCGATTATTAGAGTTATTTGTGGGCCATGATGGGTCATAATGTGTCATGGTCAAGTCATGGTCAAGCCATATCTAAAGAACGGGTGGGTCAATTTTACCGAAATTTTGTATACAACATTTTTTTTTTTTTTTTTTTTTTTTTTTTTTGGCACGAGAAAACTATTGGGCTAGGTCACATGTTCGAGAAATTTCGATTAATAAGTCATAAAAAGTCATAAATGGTCTGAGTCAAGCTATTAATATTTAAAGAACGGTAGGATCGATTTTAACGAAATTTTGTATGTAGCAGTTTTTTGACACGAGAAAACTAATGGACTAAGTCACATGTTCGAGAGATTTCGATTATAAGGGTCATTTGTGGGTTATGATGGATCATGCTAATTATATCTAGAAAATGGCTCTCACCATTTTGACTATACTTTGTATTATCTCGTTTTCGGGCAAGAGAAAAGCATTGGACTAGGACACATACACACGAAAATTCGATTGGTTTTTCATTTTGGGTTCTAATGGGTCAGGATCATTTCAATTATATATAACAACGACTCAATCAATTTTACCTAAATTTTGTATTGAAACGTTGTTTGTCATGAAAAGACTATTGGGCTGAGTCGCATGTTAAAAAAATATTTTTTAGCGGGTCATTTTGGCTTCATTGCCGAATACTGTCAAGACAATTTTACCTAAGAAATGGGTTAAACGACTTTCATTCAATTTTATATTCTACTGTTTTTGATTACCTGAAGACCACTGATATAAGTCACATGTTTGATAATATTTGATAGGCGGGTCATTTTGAGTAAAACGGATTAGGGTTACGAGAATATGGCAACAGTCAATAAGTTGGCGATATTTGACAAAATATTGGCAACATTTGGCCGAATATCGACTATTGAAATTACGAAAGCCAAAACACGTATTTGGCGCAAAATAAAAGAATGTCGCCAAATTTGGCGATATCTGGCAAAATGTATTGTCTTTCAGAATGTTTAAAAAAAAATTATACATTCTTAATAGGATTCGAGATGCATGGTCAAACCGATCAGAATCGAGCTAAAAAAGTGATTCGTATTAATATCTTTTCGTTGTAAATTTTAAAATAATGTAAAATTTATGAACATGTGCATACATACATAGTTTTCTTATTGATTGTTTTAGTAAATAATACTATTATAAATAACATGTATTATAGTAATAATACAGATAAATTGATACAGTTAAAATACTATATGGAGTTGAACACAAAGTTAATTATGACCGAGCTTAGCTCGGTCACTCCTGCTTGTAAAATCTAAACATATAAATAAAATAACAATGAGTAGAGTGATTACTATTTACAAAAAATATTTAAAATATAAAATTGCAATATTTTGTATTTAGTACATGTTTAAATGTTCTTTAAAAAATTCTGAATTTTTTTTTTTAAATTCTTAAATAAATCCTTTTGACATATTCATAAAGCCCTATTTATATGTGCGTGGAATTTACAGACATTAGTGAATATTCAAGCACCTTAGAATGAAGCAGTGTTTTTCTTTTTTCAATAACAGTTTATAGATTCTTGCAATGTAACATTCTCTAACAAAGTCATTTTTCTAATAGTTGAATCTCCGAGGTAAGTTTAATTACTAATTTGGACAACAATTTCTAAAAGATCCTCAACTTTTATAGGAAATGCAGAAATGTAATTTTTAGTATCCAAATAACTGTACATTTTGTATAATTACGAATGAAAATGACTTTATAAATGTGTCAGAAAGTAAGCATGAATGGATTAAATGAAAAAAATTCTTATTTTGAATTTATTAAAGATATCTTACACTATTTGGCCGCAGGTATTCGGCCAACAAGCCTTCAATATTCGGCTGACCGAGTATTCGGCAAAAGGGCAGAATACCGAATACTGGCTGAATATTCGTCCCATCTTTTGCCCCCCAAAAAACAGGGTTCCCAAATTTTATTTGATTCCTTTTCAAAATGCTAACTTCTTTCAAATTACAATTTCCATCTTGCAATATATATTAAGAAGTGTTTCTTATAAATAGCTTTCATAACAAATTATTTTTTCATGCAATAAATCAAATTCAATTCTTTAGATTGTTCATTTTTTAGATGTAAATTATTTTTTACACTGTGTTTAAGTAATACTGAATTTGGCTTGTATCATCAACATAAAATATTGATAATTTGTTAACAAAATTGAGAAAAATATTTCAAAACATTGATATTTTACGTTGTGCATACAGTCTGAATTCAACCTATTTATCTAACTTGCATTTTTACTCTCATACCATGCAAAATCCTTTTTTGCATATTTTTCTCGATTGTATCCCTTTTTGAGCTAGGGGAAAATATATACAGGGTGATTCTAAATTTTTTTTACAATAAAAGAGGGGTGATAGTACACATCAAGACAAACAATATTAAATAGGAGACCAAGGGTCCAAAACGTTTTCCAAAGGAGATAGCCGCCATTAAAGTTTAGGGACCAAAATTTCAAATAAACATAAAAAATGGAAAAATCGTTCGATTGATTTGCGGTTTTCACCAAAATTAACCTTTATGTCGGCATTTTCTTGAAATTAAATTATAAAGATAAATTTCAAAAAATGCCCATAGAGGGCGCTTTAGACTTTAGAGTAACGAACAACTATTTTTTGCCGGTATTTTATGCATCTCATTAAATGTTTTCGTAAGCTTAGAGTCAAACTTAAATGTTGAGCTCAAAATCTGAAAGTGGGAGTGCTTAAGTAGCACAAACTGAACTGTGTTCAGAGAGTTCAAATTTCAAATGATTATAAAAAAACGGAAAAATTGGTTCATTGATTTTCGGTTTTTACTAAAACTATTCTTTATGTCGGTATTTTCTTAAAAATAAATTATAAAGATAAATTTCAAAAAATGTCGATAGAGGGCGCTTTAGACTTTGGAGTAACGAACAACTATTTTTTGCCGTTGTTTTTTGCATCTCATTAAATGTTTTCGGAAGCTTAGACATAAATTTAAATTTTGAGCTCAAAATCTGGATAGTAGGGAGTAGTTAATTAGCACAAAATGAACTGTGTTTAAGGGGGGGGGGGTGTTCAAATTTAAAATAATTATAGAAAATGGAAAAATTTGTCGATTTGATTGCGGTTTAAAATAAAACTATTCTTTAAGTCAGTATTTTCTTGAAAATAAATTTTAAAGATAAATTTAAAAAAAAATTTCCATTAGAGGGCGCTTTAAACTTCAGAGTAACCGATAATTAATTTTAACCATTATTTTTTTGTTCTAATTAAATGCTTGCAAAAAATTATTAAATGTTTTCGGAAGCTTAGATTTAAACTTAAATTTTGAGCTCGAAATCTGAATAATTAGGAGTAATTAAATAGCACAAATTGAAGTGTCTTCAGGAGTTGAAATTTAACCCTCCTCCCTCCACGAACACAATTCAATTTTTCGCTACTTAAACACACCCAACGATTCAGAATTTGAGCCTAAAATTTAATTTTATGCATTTGAAAGCATTTAATGAAATTAAAAAATAATAGTTAAAAATAGTTGTACGCTACTCCGAAGTCTAAGGCTCCCTCTATCGGCATTTTGTGAAATTTATCTTTAAAATTTATTTTCAAGAAAATGCTCATTTAAAAATTAGTTTTAGCAAAAACCGCAAACGAATCGACCAATTTTTCCGATTTTTATAATCATTTGAAATTTGAACCCTCCGAACACAGTTCAGTTTGTCTACTTAACCACATCCAACTATTCAGATTTTGAGCTCAAAATTTAAGTTTAAGCTTACGAAAGCATTTAATAAGATGAAAAAAAATAACGCCAAAAAAGAGTTGTTCGTTACTCCAAAGTCTAAAGCGCCCTCTATCGACATTTTTTGAAATTTATCTTTATAATTTATTTTTAAGAAAATATCTACATAAAGAATAGTTTTAGTAAAAACCGCAAATCAATGAACCAATTTTTCCGTTTTTTTATAATCATTTGAAATTTAAACTCTCTGAACACAGTTCAGTTTGTGCTACTTAAACACTCCCACTTTCAGATTTTGAGCTCAACATTTAAGTTTGACTTTAAGCTTACGAAAACATTTAATGAGATGCATAAAATATCGGAAAAAAAATAGTTGTTCGTTACTCCAATGTCTAAAGCGCCCTCTATGGGCATTTTTTGAAATTTATCTTTATAATTTAATTTCAAGAAAATGCCCACATAAAGGTTAATTTTGGTGAAAACCGCAAATCAATCGAACGATTTTTCCATTTTTTATGTTTATTTGAAATTTTGGTCCCTAAACTTTAATGGCGGCTATCTCCTTTGGAAAACGTTTTGGACCCTTGGTCTCCTATTTATTATTGTTTGTCTTTATGTGTACTATCACTCATCTTTTATAGTAAAAAAAATTTAGAATCACCCTGTATATATATTTTTTTAAATGAAATATATGAACTTATGAAATATATGAGCCAATCTTCGTAAGCATTGGTTAAGTTTCCGCGTATATTGAATTTAGAAAACATTTCTTGAATGAATGATGATTTGAGGTTAATCAAGCTCTGGAAATATACATAGGAAATTAATATAAAGATCATAAGTAGTAACGAAATTTCGTGAATTTGGAGATTAAAAAACAAGGAGTTAATTTAGTGACTTTAACGAGCTAAAAAATTTAAGAATGAAACTTTTTTTCTCAATTTTTAGTTACAAAAAGTTTAAAATGTAAGTGGGTTTTTATTAAACTGATGCCAAAATTTTATAAATTTGGCATTATAAAATTTGACAATAGTCTCATTTAATGTAATTTTTCACGTTTTATTGTATTGTATTATGTAGTATAAGTAGTAGGAAAAGGACAGTACGGGCTCAGCCGCAGGGACAAGGGACCGTCCCTGCGGCTGTCCCGCCTGCGGTCCCACCGCCACCACCATGCCACCGCCCCCCTCCTGCCCGCCACCATACACCCCCCTCCACGAACCCCCCCTAGTGGAAAAAAGGAACATTCTATTATAACAGGAGAGGTGAACGACCTTCCCTATTCAAATATATTATCAATCACATCTCAACTCGGGTAGTACCTCTCTTTAACTGACATTTCCTCCTCTAAACGACCATTCCCTCCCTGAAACGGTCATTACCACATGTAAACAATCATTTCTAAAACTATATAAATCTATGTTTTTCGATGTTATTTTTAAAAAGATGTTAACCATCGAAGTGATTAGTGCTTTATGTGTTTACATATTGATGTGCACTGTTTTTTCACTTGTTTATATTTTTACTAAAGTTGATAGACTAGCAGTAGATTTTATATTAAATTTTAACGATACAGAGAATTTCCCTCATTAATATCATATTATGGAGAAAAGTTATCAGGATCCAAATCAAATTGCTAGTTTTGGAGGAGTGGACGCTCTTCATCGAGCAGTTCACGGTAAGGTATCTAAAAAAAAAATTAAATCTTGGTTAGAAGGGGTTGATGCTTACACTCTTCATAAACCTGTACGTAGAAAATTTCAAACAAATCGAGTGATTGTGTATTCTATAGATCAGCAGTGGCAAGCGGATTTGGTTAATTTAACTTCTTTACAGAAATTTATTGACGGATTTCGTTACATTTTAACATGCATTGATATTTTATCTAAGTATGCATGGGCCTACCCTTTGAAATCGAAAGGTGCTGAAGATATAGTAGCGGTGTTTGAATCCATTTTTCGAACAAGGAAACCAAAGTACTTGAATACTGACGCCGGTAAAGAATTTTTAAATTCTCGTTTACAGAAGTTTCTGAAGCAACAAGGTGTTCGATTTTTTAGGACTTTTAACAATACGAAAGCTTGTGTAGTGGAAAGATTTAACCGCACTCTGAAAACTAAAATGTGGAAATATTTTACAACACATCACACTTATCGATATATTGATGTATTGGATCAATTTTTAGATAGTTATAATCACACCTACCATACCACCATTAAGAGACCCCCAAGTGAAGTGAATAAGGATAATGAAAGGGAAGTGTGGTTTTCTATTTACGGTAATATGTCAAAACTGAAAAGGAAACCTTGTGTTTTTAATTCAGGAGACTTAGTACGTGTTTCTAAACATAAAATGACTTTCGAAAAAGGATATGAAACAAATTGGACAGAAGAACTATTTTTAGTAACAGAATGTGTCACGAGAATTCCTCCAGTTTACAAAATCAAAGATTTATTAGACGAACCTATTGAAGGAACTTTTTATGCAGAAGAATTACAAAAAGTACAGCCAAAAAACCACTTTGACGTTGAAAAGATTCTGAAAAGACGTAAAAGAAAAGGACAACTTGAATATCAAGTTAAGTTTGAAGGTTATCCTTCTAAATTTAATCAGTGGATACCTTCTTCAGATTTATTTTCTCTATAAAACACCCATTTTTACAACGAATGATCATTCACAATCATGTCATTCTACGTGACGCTACCTTCTGACAGTTCAATGAACTATTTTCCAGAAAACAAAATTTCACATTATTTTACAAGATTACCTATGCCTTTAGATTTAAAAGGTGAATGGGAAGTCGGTTTAACTGAATTGATTTATCCTCATACATGGCGTAATATTACAGAATATGGTAACGAGTATGAATATGTGTTAGGTAACAGTTTAGAATTACCAGATGGAAGACCTAGAAATGGTAACGAATATGAACAGAATGATAGTGACACGAAAAAAATTCGAATCCCACCATTATGAATCTCCTAACGACATCATTAAAGTGATAAATTATCAAAAATTTGGTGATAGAATTTCGGTTAGCTACAACAAACACACTAAAAAAGTGAAAGTTTCTTTGAAGAAATATGCACAATTGAAATTTTTATCCGGTTTAGCCGAATGTTTAAGGTTCTTACCAGGTGAAGTAATCTCAAATGTTTCGACTCCCTCATTATCTTTTGAAAGTCCCTTTATAGCTGACCCACACGCAGATTTTAAACTGCTCTACTTGTATAGTGATATTGTAGAACCTCAGATTGTTGGAGATACAGTTGCACTCTTATTGCGAGTGATTCCTGTTAAAGGGGAAGACGGAGATATGATTCATGAAGTGTTTGACAGACCTCATTACATACCAGTGACTCGAAAAAAATTTCAAACGATTGAAACTGTTATAAGAACACACACAGGACGTTTAGTGTCATTTGATCGCGGGAAGTTGATTGTGAAACTACATTTCCGTCAGAAATATCTTTCATAATGCTTGTTCCTTACCAATGCTGTAATCAATCTTTTGAAGATTATTATACACATCAAACAGGTAGCGGATTGAACTATTATCAAGGAAATACTTTTCAGAAAGGTTATGGTTTCGGAGGACATTTTCGTGCAGCTGTACCTTTATTTAAATCGGATGCTAAAGCAGTTGGAAAGCAGTTATTTCATACCGGTGTAGATGTGCTAAATGATATTTCTCAAGGTGATAACATTAAAACAGCGGCTAAACGACGATTTAAGGAAGCCGGGAAAAATCTGACAGACAAAGCAGCAGTTAAAGTGAAATCTATGATTGGATCAGGTCAAAGGAATAAAAAACGAAAGAGACCTCAAAGTTCTCTCATTCGCCCTAAAACCAAGAAAGTGAAAGCACGCGATATTTTTGCTTAAAGATGTCTGGTCTTATTCATAAAGATTCTCCCGTTTGCGTCAAATCTGAACTAGACTTGTTTATGATTCCACCTACGCAAACAGCTATAGAAAAAAGTCACTTTGTAGAATATCATCCACTGGCTACCATATCTGAGAGTGGGCCAGTTGAGTTTAACATTACAGTCAATAGTGAAGATTATATTGATTTATCAGCATCTTACCTTTACGTGAAAGTAAAACTAACTAACGCTGATGGAACCCCCTTACCCGACAAGACACCTGTGGCACCTGTTAATTTATTTTTACAAGCATTGTTTTCTCAAGTTGATGTGAGTTTGAACGAAAGAGTGATTTCCTCTTCTAGTAATACTTACCCGTATCGTGCTTACATCGAGACTTTACTGAATTATGGAGAAGATGCTAAGAAAAGTTTACTTTCTTGCGAATGTTTTTTCAAAGATGAATGTTTGGATACAGTCAATCCTACACTTACCGATAACTCAGGACTTCATAAAAGATATGAACTAACTTCAAAAAGTAAAGTTTTGGATATGATAGGCCCACTACATTGCGATATTTTTCAACAAAATAGACTTTTATTGAATATGGTAGATTTGAAAATTAAAATGAACGCGTAGCAAACCCAATTTCTGTTTGATGGCTGATAAAGTCGGAGATAAAACACCTGATTATAAAGTGGTGTTACAACACGCCTCTTTGTTTATTCGAAAGGTGAAAGTTAGTCCAGGTGTCTCTATCGGACATGCTAAAGCGTTAGAGAAAAGTAATGCTAAATATCCTATCGATAGAGTTTTGTGTAAAACATACTCAATATCGAGTGGAAGCTGGTCTTTTATGCAAGATAACGTATTCTTAGGATCTATGCCTAAACGTGTAATTATAGGATTATTAGAAAATTCAGCCATTAACGGACAGTATGACCTTAATCCGTTTTTCTTTAACCACCACAACATCAACTTTTTAAGTATTTACATTGACGGAAAACCAATACCATCTAAACCATTGGAATTAAATTTTAACGAAGGAAATTACATTACAGCCAACCATCGATTGTTTCCCAGTTTTAACCGAGATAATGGAAATTATCTGTCTCTAGAAGATTATGCTAAAGGCCACACTCTATATGCATTCGATTTAAGTCCGGATTTATGTGATGGTCCACACTTAAATTTACAACATCAAGGAAATTTAAGAGTTGAAATTAAATTTTCTTCAGCACTTTCATCAACTATTTCCGTTCTGATCTATGCAGAATTTGAAAACATTATTGAAATTTCTAAGTCAAGACATGTGTTGTGTGACTTTCCAAACTAGACAAAGATGAACTCTCAACAGATTAAAGACATTTTATCTCATAACAAATACACTAAGAAATATTTTTTAGATGTGTTTCCCAGCGATATGCTCCCTAACACAATTAAGCAATACCCCAGCTGTTTCGTATGCAACGTCGATTCTTCTGATCAACCCGGTAGCCATTGGCTTGCTTTCTACATAACTTCACCTAAAAGAGTAGAATTTTTTGATTCTTATGGAAATACTCCAGACTTTTATCAAGGGCCTATTTTAGACTTTACTTCAAAATTCTCTCAAGTGGTTTTTAACCCTTTAACATTACAAACAAATGTCACAGCTGTTTGTGGTCAATATACAATTTTTTTCCTCCTCTGTAGATGTAGAGGTGAATCTCTGAAAAAGTTTTTGTCACAGTTTGTATCTGAAAACTTATGTAATGACCAAAGAGTGTATATTTTGTTGCCAAACGATTTCGTGTGTATGTGAATTTTTATCAATAAAAAGTCTTATAAAATACCATATCTTTTGTGTCTGTTTTTTATTTGTTATGGATTTCCCAAGCCTTCAACACTCCTTCACAGCTGTTTTAGCAGGACATTCGAAAAGTGGGAAATCTTTTTTTATAAAAGATTTCATCTATTTTAAAACATATATGATAAAACCTACACCCGATAAAATTGTTTGGTTTTACGGCATCTACCAAAATTTATATGATGAAATATCTGGCGTTACATTCATAGAAGGTTTCCCAACTAATTGTGAAGAATATTTAGGAACCAATACATTGTTCATTATAGATGATCTTATGTGTGAAGTTAGTGGTGATCGTCGACTTACAAATTTATTTACCAAGGGGAGTCATCACCACAATTTAAGTATTTTTTTTATCACACAGAATTTTTTTCATAAAGGAACGAAAGATCTCCGATTGAATGCTGACTATCTTTTCCTATTTAAAAACAGACGTGATTTAAATCAAATCGCATGTTTAGGAAGACAATTATACCCACGAATCATAAATTTTTCCAAGAAGTTTAAACAGATGCTACCCGAAAACCTTTTACCTACTTATTAATTGATTTGAAAAATGAAACAGATGAAGAACATCGGTTAAGAACACAAATCTTACCGAATCAAAATCAGTATTATTACACTCTGAAATATAAATAATTGTGAAAAACGGCAGACTCATCATTTCATAAAATGTCACCGACCCGTAAACAGGTCAAAGATTTACAGCTAATTCACTCATGTCCAAAAGCATTGCGCAAGCAGTTACTGAAAAAGCTACCTTCAAAAGTAGTTAAAACCATCTGTGAATGTTCTTTAAACGTGTTAAAAGGAAATATACCAATTTCACATTATCAGAAAAAGCAGCTTGGGAAACACAAATATCTTCTAAGAAAATTAGCCTCTAAAAAAGGTAGTCTTTACCAGAAAAAACGTTTAATTATTCAAAAAGGAGGTTTTTTAAATATTTTGATACCAGCTGCTGTTACAGCTTTGTCAGCGCTTATAAATGGAGTTTAGCAAAAAGTTTGTTTTAGTCCCTGAGAGTGATTTTTCTAAACATACACCTTCTCAAAAGCAACTAAGTGAGTTTGATAAAGAAATGCAGAAAATTTTGAATAGTAAATTACAAGATTTTGAAAAACTGCAATTATACTATGACTTGTTAAAAAGAAAAATGAATTTAGAAGATTTTAACCCACCATTCAAAATGGATGTTACAGAAAAGGATGAACCTCCAAAACTGGCTGAAGATGAAACTATGCAAAATCCTGCAAATTCCGAAGACAACATTTTAAAAATGATTCCAACAGGTGTTCAAAAACAAGGTGAACAACTCTTGCAATATTTGAAAACGTATCCAAATATTTTACGTTGGAATGATCGAGGAGAGATTATTTATAAAAACCAATTAATCCCTAAGTCTAATCTAACTGATTTGATTGGTTTAATACTCACTCAGAGAAAATCTTATAAACATTTATCTAGGAGAGGAGAATTTTTAAAAGCGTTGAGTTCTATGAATACTCCCAAGCTTTTCTTCAAGAACAAATATTTAACTATAGATGATAATGTGTATTTACCTATAAAAAATGTTAAATCGATTGTTAAAGCTAAAAAGACTCTTAAATCCCCTGTAATACGTTGGCAGAAATTATATAAATAAATATATTTTTTCACTAAATTTATCATGTGTCATCTTTCTTTCTTATACGTAAACAAACATTTTTTCCTCATCTAATATTTTTAAACAAAACTTTTTTTTTCATTTGAAATATTTTTTTCACTTTGAAATTTTTTTTTTCATTTCGAATTTTTTTTTTTTTTTTTTTTGAATTTTTTTTCATTTTCTTTTTTTCTTCACTTTGAAATTTTTTTTTTCACTTTGAAAAAAATTTTTTTTTCATTTCGAATTTTTTTTTTCATTTTGAATTTTTTTTTCACTTTGAAAAATTTTTTTTCACTTTAAAATTTTTTTCACTTTGAAAAAAAATTTTTTTTATTTGAAATGTGTTTTTTTTTCACTTTACAATTTTTTTTTTTTTTTTTTTTTTTTGGAAAGTAAAAGTTAATCTTTGAAAAAAATTTTTATTCAAAATCTGTTCAAAGATTTTAATGTAGAGTTGATTTTTCTGAAAAGAAACTTCTTTTTTTCTGAAAGAAAAAGTATAAATTATTTTAACACATTAATTACACCATTTTGAGACACACCAGTTTATTTTTTCTAAAATTTACAAATCATCAAGTGTTTTAAACAGAACACCAGCTAACACTTTGTAATTTACATTTTGAAGGAAATAATGTGAAACAATCTGTGTTTCCTTGACAAAAAGTTCTGATAAAGTTTTAAAATCTATAGTACAGAGATAATTCACCTAAACTTAAAAATTTTTCTAAGTCACTGGAAGTCATACAAGCATGGCGAAGTTGTGCGGATGAATTGTAGACGCATCCAAGACATTCATACTCTGATTTAAAAACTTTTTGCAGTTCTACTTCTATCAATGCTACTAAGCGTAGTTCTAATGCTGTAAATTCTACAGCGCATGTTTTCGAAGGTAAGAGTTTATGAGCAATTAGAGTTGGTAAGTGATTTTCATACAGATATGTGAGCACTGTTTCATTGAAGGAGCTTAGATGGTGTTTTAAATTGTCGAGTTGATATTCATCTAACCGAATGCAACAACCTTTCTGAATGCTGCTGATTTCAGCGATACAATCTTTAGATAATATGAGGATGGAGTTGTTTGCAATGAAAGATGATGTTGTATAAATTAAATTAAAGTCAAATATTTTCTGAACGAAATGATACCATGATTTTAAATTCATGGAAACACCATTTTTTGTAGGAGTTAGTGGTTGAGTTTCAGAAGATCGAAGAAATTTTCGAATGTGGATAATGACAGAACCTTTGAACAGTTCACGGGTTAAATAGATACTATTTCCAAGTTCTTTTAAACAGATTCGTTGATTTGAATAACCATCATTCATATCCATAGATTTAGACCTTTTCTCATTTCCACTAGATAATGTAGGATTAGCATCAGAGATTAGTACAGATGAAGTCTGGAATGCAGTTGAAGAAGTGGGTTTATCAGATGAAGACTCAGCTACAGCCGGAGAGGGGGGTTTATCAGATAAGTCCATAATTAGTTTATTAAAATCGATGCTTTGAAACACATCATCCAAATTATCAAAAACATCTTCTAAATCACATTAATTTTTCGATTTTTTCTCGCAACCATTCTGAGAAGAATTGTTAGATCGTTTCATTTTTTCCAAGAGAAAAATTGATGCGACTTTCCACAACAAAATATAACAGAGTTATGTTGCCACGCACAAATTCGAACTCACGCATAACTTCTGTGACGTCATATTCAAACCAATATTTTAGTTCACATTTTGTGCACCTGGTGTTGACACAAACCAAAAAATTCTTTCTCACGGTTTTTGAAAACAACACCTGCTTCTTGTGACGTCATATTCGAACTAATTTTTTTTACTTTAAGTTTTCTACACCTGGTGTTGACATGAATCGTAAAATACTTTCTATTTAAAAACAACATCTGCTTCTTGCAGTTTTATGACCCAACCTTGAAAACATGTTCTGTAACCGAAATTTTAATCTTTAAAACTGTAAACAAACTAGAAAATTTCATGACAGAAAAATTAATTTTCTGAATGCGAATACAAAAACTCTTAATTAAATTAATAAAACTAGATTTTTATTTAGAAATAGTCTTCTTTTCAACTCTGAATTTAAAAATGAAATGTATGTTTAAAAAGAAAATATTTTTTTATGGGGTCCCTCCGCCTCCCGCCACATCTCCTTATGTGGCGCCCCACTTTTTTTTATCCAGATCTTCATTTTCTTTTCTTCATTTTTTTTATTTTTCTGTGTTTTAATTTAATTTTCCTGTTTTAAATTTGATGATGACCATAAGCGAGACTTGTTATACCATCATCTAGAATAAATCGTTTGTCGTCAAACGGGCTGAGTGCTAGCTTCTGTTGCTGTATAGTGTACAATTGATGGTGATCTTGCTGGATTCTTTTGTTTATTGTACAGAGTGTTTTCAGATGATGTATGCATTCGGAATATTGTGAGTGTTTTATTTTCTTTCGAACGATAGATGTAGGTGCTCCTTTGACTCTTTTTTCCTCTCCATCTTCTGATAGGATGCTGTACATTTTCGCTTTAAGGCCTACAAATTCAAAAATAGTTTTTCCATTCATCTCATCCTTAAATTTACCTATTGTTTTCTTATTTTTTACAGAGTAGAGGGGGTGGTTCTTAGAATAATCGGAGAAGTCGAATTCGTCTTGATGTTCTTGCATATCTTGTAGTATATTAACTGTTTGGATGTGGTAGGTGAGTGAGTCAGTGTCAGTGAAAAGCAGTTGAGCACGATCTTGATAGTGTTTCTTAATTATGTTGTAATGGAATTTGTACATATGTAATTTTGCGAGATCTAGAATAGCGAACTCTACATAGATTGGACGATTCATAGTCAGAGTGGTTTTAACTCGTTCCACGGCTACCAGTCCCTTATTGAAAATCTTGAAGTTGTTAAATGCTGGAGATGCGACAAGTTTTTTTGACCTCTTCTCGTTGTTACACAACTCAATATTCCGTCTCAAGCGGAGATTCTCCATTGTTTTACCAAAAACTGAATTGTTCAACAATTTGAAGAAGTCTCTCGAAAGAACTGGTAGCTTGTTTCCTCTTATCGTTGTTGAATTCTATGTAGGGCTTTAGCCAAGGTGCTTGCCTGAATTTAATTATTCTGTGAATGTTAATGAGTTCGAGACCAAGTTGGAGATAGAGTTTCAAGTTTCTGTAGTGGACGATGTAGTGTTCTTTGTCTTTTAAATTCGGTGAGAGCTTCGAACTTCCTTTGTAGGGTTTGTTGTTTAATAAAGATTTTGTGTAAGGAGATAACATGTCTTCGGTGATGTGAATGTTTTCCGGAGCAAGTGGGTATTCGTTGTGGAGTAGATGAAGTTCAGGAGGATAACGCAAGTCCACCTCCAGAACATAGCCGTAATCTGCATTATCTGGATGGGAAAGGATGCTGTTTATATCTGTTTCAGATTGTTGAATCCATTGAAACTCACCAACAGGTAAGTATTCGGACATAGCCCAGCCATATAAGTTGTTAGCGTCCCAGTACATGATATGACTTGTTTTATTATTTTTGTTGTAATTAGGGACATTGGGATTGTTCGCTTTTGCATATCGTTTGGTGATAGCACTCACACCACCTCTTACACCCTTCTCAAAAAACAAGAGCATGTCAATGTCTGTGAGAAGTTCCAGTTGTACCTGAGTCATTCTAAGACAAGCTTGCCATGCGAGTCCTGGAGATGTGAACATGTGTGTAGGATCAATTTTGTAATATTGTAGGCAAAGTTTTCTGAAGTTTAAGAAGATGTCAGCTAGAAGGACGTCACATTTAACATATAAATCGTGATATTCACCGAGATTTTGAATGTTAAAAGTTTCCCAAACATTTTGAGCATGTTCATAATCTTCTATGGAAATGGGTTCATCGGTTAAATCATTATGGAATGATGAAGGTGGAGGGAGTTGTGTTTCATCAAATTTTTGGAAGTCTGTAAAATAGCTATATGGGTATATCCTTTTTCGAGTGAGGAGTGAGAGGTCTGTATCTTTAGGGAAATTAGCTTTAAGGAGGTGAAAGTCTGTTGGTTGCAGATTAGCTGTTAATTTTTCAAGAGATGTAGGTAAAAATTGGAATGAGTCGAGAAATCTAAGTTTTATGGGACAGTCTTGTTTTTTGATAGTAAATGATATGTATTTTTCCATTGTATTTGCGATGACATCTATATTGTAAGATTTAAATTTTCCTAATTCCGTCATCAGATGGTGACCGTCGTAATGTTTTAGGTTATGAAAAATAACTGGGATGACTTTAGGTTGTTTATATTGTAGATTACAGTTCATATGAGCAGCACCGCGGTATGCATCTGTTATATGATCATGTTTTCGGCATCGCTTGTTGCCTAAGGGCTGATCGCAGATGCAGCACACGGTCGCTTCTCTAAAAGCTTTTTCTTGTTCTTTGGATGGTTTCAGAGGTTTGATGGTGATTAATGTTTCGGCTAACTCATCTCTTTCTTGAAAAATATTCTTCAGAAAATCTGATACGGCATCTTCTCCTAGATATGTTTTCATCTTCTTATGTGTTTTCCCATCTTGATCAATTATTATGTAGGCATAGCCGCAAGGAATATGTTTTTGTGTGGGGGTAGTGTAAGAAGTGCGAGGATTAGGTTCTGTAGTGTGAATTGGAACAAGACTTTCAAAATCGGCTATGATGATGTAAGGTGTTAAGTGTTGGATATGATATCCGCTAAATTTTAAAATATTTTTCTCTGGATCAGGCATCTTGATGTGTTGAGGGGCGTGTTCTGAGCAATATGGAAGGTGATTGTCTAGAAGTGTCTGGGTCTTAAAGCGATGAAGACATCGATAACAAAAATAGACTTCTCCGTCATGTTTAGTGAGATGGGAAAAGAGTCTTGACATATTTTTTATGTATATGTAGTGGGTGTTCTTATCTTCATCCCCAATTAATAATAAATTAATAGCTTCTTGATGGGTTCGATTTGAGATGTGAAGCATTCCGAATTCATCTTCTTCCTCGTCATACGAATATACATTAATTCTTAAATTGTTTTTTTCTTCAATATCTTTAATTTTATGGTAGGGAACAGGACAAGGAATACCATCAATGATTATTTCATGTTCGGAAGGTGTGTAGTTGGAAACACGTTCTGCATTTTTTTCTATTTTCTTTTTATGAGCTAGTAGGCACCAAATAAGACATTTATTATCACTAAAATTTTGAATATTAATAAGAGCTTCTTTCCTTTTTAAATTTTCGGGGGTTTTAATATAACTGCTTCCGGTTAGTGGATTGTAATGAGCTATGTATAGGTCTGTATGTAATATTTTTTCTAGCACCCAGCCCGACCCGAGTTGAACAAATTCTTCAAAATGAGTCTTAATTTTTTGTAAATTTTCGATGATGTGGTTTCTGACTGTTTCTTCAATATGTTCTGGACAGGGATCAGACCTAAAATAACCTAACATTGATTCAACTTCATCATCTTCATTAAATCGAGTAAACTTGATTGTATGTATAAGATGCCATTTAAGAGATTTCAATGTAATGAGAGAATTCAATATGTGATTTTGAATTTCTTCTATAATTTGACTATTAAAAATGTCTATATCATAAGCGTTTTCTTCTGTAGCTGGAATCGTAATTTTCTCCAATGTATTTAACGCTTTTTCAGTGGATCTTTTTTTTGTTTTAACAGATTTCGCTTTCTGTGGGGGGACTGTTTTTTTCGTTGTGTGGTGTGTACGTTTATGTTGAAGAAGGTTACTTTTCTTCCAAAAAGATTTAGAACATGCTTCACATTGATAAGAAGCAGGTGAATTAGTGTGTTGTTCTTGATGTCTTCTAAGATCAGATTTACGAGTAAAAGATATTTGGCAGTCTTCGCAAGAAAAAGATTTTTCATTGCTATGAATCTTCTGGTGCTGATTTAAATTATCTTTTCTAGTGAACGATTTTTCGCATTGTTCGCATTTAAAAATTTTTTTACTGTTGTGAGTCTTCATGTGGCGGTTTAAATGACCTCGATGGTTAAAGGTTTTTTTGCAGATGGAACATTCCTGGAAAGAATAAAAGTGTTTTTGAGTATTGAGTGTTTTTAACATGATTATTTTTTAAATTGATTGCATATGGAACATTCCTGGAAGGAATAAAAGTGTTTCTCAATAATTAAATAGTTAATATATTTTTTTAATTGATTTTTAGATTTTTTTTCTTTAATTTAGAACTAAAAGTGTTTTTGAGTATTGATTTTTTTAATGTAATTATTTTTTAAATTCATTTTAGTTTAATTTTTAACTAACAATTTAGAATTCTTGTACTTGTTCCTAATACTTAAAATCTAATTTGAGTGTCCCTAAAAATTTCCTACTTAACAGAGAGATAGGTTTTGAAAAAAATACTTACATGAGATGAAGCTTGCACCACTTCATTACGACTTTGGATATTTCCATGTTCTCCAGTACCTCGTTGTTCATCAGGATGTTCCTCATCGGGTGATTCATTCAAGCATTTCTGGAAGGAATAAAAGTGTTTTTGAATATTTAAATAGTTAATATATTTTTTAATTGATTTTTAGAATTTTTTTTTTTTTTTTTTTTTTTTTTTTTTTTTTTTGTCCTTTAATTTAGAAATAAAAGTGTTTTTGAGTATTGATTTTTTTAAAACTAACAATTTAGAATTTTTGTACTTGTTTCTAATACTTAAAATCTAATTTGAGAAGCTCAAAATTTTTCTACTTAACAGAGACAGGTTTTGAAAAATTACTTACATGAGATGAAGCTTGCATCACTTCACTACGACTTTGGATAGTTCCATCTTCTTTGCTACCTTCAGGGTGTTGAGGCATATCCTCATCAGATGATTCGTTCGAGTGCCACCTCATGTGTCTTAAGAAATGGCGTTTGTGTGTGAATCGGCACTCGCAGAGTGGGCAGCTCCAAAAATAGATAAAAGAAAAAAAACACATAAAAAACACTACTTTCACAAATTAAAAAGAAATTTTTTTCAAACTACTTTTTCTATTTAAAAAAACTTACTAAATGTTTATTGTCATTTTTGATGAGATTTAATCCACTGGGTCCTGCAACACCTTCCGAATCTCCTAATTTCCTCTTCTTAGAAAGTGGGGTGGTAGAATCCTGAAAAAACATTAAAAAGAACAAAAATCATTATTTCAACAAATTGTAACTAAAATAAAATTTCAAATTAGTTTTCTATATAGATATTAAAGAAAAAATCTTACTGTAGGGTCCTGAACATTCACTCTTTTAGATGGGGTAGATTTTGAGCAAACTTCTTCTTCCATTTTATTGCAAATTTCTTTTAATTCCTCAGAAGAAATGCCAAAATCCAGGAAAATACCATTCTAAAAACAAATAAAAAAATACACATGATTATTATTTAAATTGCTGTAAAAATGGTTGCGTAACTTTTTAAAGATATTATTTGAAAAAAGAAAAAAATTATAATTACCTCGGTTTGAGAGATTAACTGAGAAGTCATTTTCTTATTGTAAAAAAGCGGTTAAAAAAGTTAATCTTCTAAGATGTCTCTCTACAGCGACGCTCTGAGAAGGAATAAACTATAGGTATGTTTTGATTTAGATTTCTTTCCCTAATCCAAACCAAAACCTTTATCAGTAAGTTGAATGACCTCTTTTTCAACCCCCACGTCCTCATAAAAAATGTCATATAAGAACTTACTTTCCCCCTTCCTTCACACCTTTAGGTGACTGATCTCTATCCCCTGAAACGGTGAGGGGGATTGTTACCGTGGGCTGATGTGAAGTGGAATGTATACATAGAAATTATAATAAAAAGTATTTGAATTTAATTGAAATAAAAAAGCATACATAAAAATTATAATAAAAAGTATTTAAATATAATTATTGACATAATCATTTGAGTATAAATTTTAAGTTCTATTGATAATATTTTGAATATATGAGTGCGAAAAAATATTTCTTTTCGATTCGAAAAATAAATAAATAAATAAATAAATAAATATTCATTAATTTTAAGTTTTCTTTCCTTCTTTCTTTTTTAATAGACGTTCAAATATGAATTTTAAATAACTATCATTATTAATTAGTTAAAAATATTATTTTTACGAAGATAAAAGTTGATTTAATAAGAATTTTTTAATAGAGCAGATTATCACATATATAATACAATGATTAAATTTATATGTTGGTTTTTCAACTAATCTTTGATGAGTATACTTAATTAAGAAAAAAAGGAATTCTAGATTCAATATAAAAAGATAATTAATTAAAAAATACTTTAATAATGAAATAAATATAAAATTTAAAAAATTGACTGTATTGTTCTTATTCAGTACAGAGAGGGTCGATCACCACTCCTGTTATAATAGAATGTTCCTTTTTTCCACTAGGGGGCGTTCGTGGAGGGGGATGCACGGTGGGCGCAGAAGGCACCGCAGGAGGGACGGTGGTGGCGGTGGGACCGCAGGCGGGACAGCCGCAGGGACAACCGCAGGGATGGCCGCAGGGTCGGTCCCTTGTCCCTGCGGCTGAGCCCGTACTGTCCTTTTCCTACTACTAGTATACAGTAAATTTACAATTATACGCCACTCACGTAACGCGAATAATCAAAACAAATGTCCTCACCAGTGGCTCAGATATTCTGCAATCTAAGCTGGTGGACGAGAAATGCTGGGATCGAACTTGATTGCGCCCGTTAGCCTAACCGTTTGGAATCTTCGTGGTTTTCTTCTAACTTTAGGAAATTTGCGTAATACGCGTTAGGTTCCCTTAAAAAAGACCCCCAGAGAGTGCGCTCCCCTCTGGGCTTATATTCCTTGTGCAGAAATATGGCCGTCATAAATAACATCAACATCAAATAGACGAATAACTGGAACACAAAACAAGACTGTTGTCCAAATTACATATTTCTATTTATCAGTTTATGTAAAAAAAAATTTAAACTTTTTTAAAAGCTATCGTGTATTTTTGTTAATAAAAATCATAACCTATAAAAATAAATCAATTAAGTATACAAATTAATAAAAAGAATATTGCCCAGTTAAACTGATGGCATTGAGCTCACAGACTACGCATACTAATTGTACATTACAGCCTTATATTTTCAAGAGTTAATTCCATTCGAAAAAAAATAAGGAGGAGGAACAGCTCCCCCTTTCCCCCTTTTTATACTAAATCATTGAATCCCCTAAACTGATCAGGGATATGCTTTATCACATAAAAAATTCATATCCAAAATTCAGAGCAAATCGGAAAATTCTTAATAAAAACCCATTTATATAATTTAAGGAGTTATTCCTCTCTTTTATATACTTAACCATTAAACTTCCAAAACTATTCAGAGATTTGAACGAAATCTGACAATTCTGCACGAAAAACCCATTCATATAAATTAAGGGGAGAGGCATTAGAACCCCTATTTCCCCTGTTTATATTTATCCAATGAACACCTAATACCAATCACGGAAGCGCCTCATCAGAATGATCCTATGTGTAACTTTTGAACAAAAACCAATATTTCTGCATGAAAAACCCATTTATATCAATTAAGGGGAAGGGCATGAGCCCCCGTTCCCCCTCTTATACATATCGAATGAACTCCAAAAACTAATCAGGGAAGCGCCTTATCAGGATATACCTATATACAAAATTTCAAGTGGATGGGATATTTTTGTCATGAGTTATCGCGTTACGCACGTACGCACGCACGCACGAACGAACGTACATACATACTGAACGGGCAGACACATAAGCTCTCAGGCTATGATAGCCTGTGAGCTAAAAAGTTTACAGAATAAATATGGTAACCTGTTTATCGCCAAGGTAATCCATTATGCAATTTTGTAAGCATTTTGATTGCTCTTTTACTGCAGAAAGATCACGAATTCTACATAATAAAAGTGCTTTGGTCGGCTTCTTCTAGCATCTCAAACCAATTAAGAGGCTATTTCATATTAATGAAAAGACCTGTTTGCTAATACCAATATTCTGGAAGAAGTTTATAAAGATATCTCAATTGCATTTTAATATTTTTAAAGAGATTTTTTTTTCATTGGATAATTGAGGTTGATCTATACGTAGGCCATTTTTTACTTTAAAAAAAAAATTGTTTACAGATATTTTTTTTACGAGGTCGTTTTCATTTTCGGAACCGGTTTGTAAAGCGAAAGCACCCTCATAAAAAAATATTTGCAACCAAAATCGAAAAAGTAAAAAAAGATCTCCGTTTAGATCAATCTCAAATATCTAATGCAAAAAAAAAAAAAAAAAAATATATATATATATATATATATATATTGAAATGCAACCGAGATTTCGTTATAATTTTCTTCCATTGGATTAGCATTAGCGAACGGGTCTTTTCATTTGACTGAAGAAGCCACTTAGAGAGCATAGTCTTCCTTCACTTCTGCATGACTGACTCCCGAATCATCATTAATCGATTCATCACATTTATCCACTTCATATTTCTCTGGGTACAAAACATTTTGCATAATTTCATCACCAGTTAATTTGTGACAACTAATATTATTCTTGTCGCAATCAAGTCAGTGTGTGATTTCATCTGCAGTAATATTTTTTAAACTTGGTGCGTTTAACTCGAAGTTCAGTATCTCCAAATCAATCACTAGGTGGTTTGGCATCTTCTGTGCTATTAACAATGTTACGCTAATGTTCCTTTCTAAACTAAAAAAAAAAAAAAAAACAGTCAGATGTGGCATCATTTGCATGTTAATACTTCTTGAAAAATGCAGCATAGCAGCGTCACCGGTTAGGTGGTTTAAAACAAAATCTATAGTCAGCAATAACTTAGTCAACTAATAACTGAATCTGAAGTTTGATAACAATCCATGCATTAGTTTTTGAAATAGAACTGTTGCAAAATCTTAGAAAAAAAAAAACGGAATAACAGCGCCACACGTTGGGTGAGGCACACCAAAAACTAATCAAAATAAATTTTTTATCAGGTACTAACTGAATCTGAAGCTTCATGAAAATCCATGCTTTAGTTCTTAAGACAGATTTATTGGGAAATCGTGAAAAATGCAGCATAACAACGTCATCTGTTGGGCGATTTACAACCAAAACTAACAAACAGGAACTAAATGTATCTGAAGTTTTAGAAAATTTCGTGCCTTAGTTTTTGAGATAGAGTTATTGCGATAATGCACCATGGCAGCGTTACCTGTCGAGCGATTTGCACCAAAACGTATTCAGAACCATGTAATATTAAGTACTAACTAAATCTAAAGTTTTATGAAAATCCATACTTTAGTTCTTGAGACTTACATACTTTAGTTCTTGGCTATTGTGAAAAATTGTGTAAACTAAGGATAGGAGCGCCACCTGTTGAGCGATATACACCAAAAACTAGTCAAATCTAGTTTATATCAAAGTCTAACAGAATATAAAGTTATGTGAAATTCCGTGCATTAGTTCTCAACAGAGAGCGCCCACAAAATTTTGATCACATACAGACTGACAGACAGACATTTTGTAAAAACATGTTTTTCGGGTTCTCCGACGCTTAAAACGTGTAAATCCGTCAACTAAAGGATTTCGAAAATTTTCACGAATTTAATACTTTTTTCTTGTAAGGATAGAAGAAACTAACAAAATAATAATTGCCGAAACGTCAGTGAAGGCTTACTTTGGAGACACGAAATTTTTTGGATTCTGTCTGTCTGTCAGTCTGTCAGTCTGTCTGTCTGTTCCGCGATAAATGACGTAAAAAGCATTCGATTGACTTGAAATTAAGTGGGTATGTTAGTGAGACACGGGGATTAAGCTGTATAGTTTTTTGTTAGATTTGATTCATTCGTTCCGAAGATATAGAATATTTTATTTCGCGCAATAATGCTTTTCTATGGCAAATCCAATGATTTTCATTTTTTACCTCTGAGAGAAAATGATACATTTGATTAATGGAATTCAGTGATATATAAATACTAAAATTTGCCAGTTAAATTATTCGTATTATTTTGAAATTTTGTCAACGCATTTGTCAGATTTTTAAAATTATTACTGTAAATTTTGGAGATTTTTTATAAATGTGTTTCAATAATATAAACTAATTTGTTTTAGCGATTTACTTATTTGAAATGTATTTATTTCATTTTCTTTATTTTCTTTTAATGGTTGCTAAGCAACCATTCATCTTAATCCTTATCGAAATTTGAAAGCGTTTACAAAATTTAAATGAAGTCAACATCAAAATTTATGAATTAATTAATGTCTTTGTATCTTTGCGTATAAATATAGCATAGCCCAGAAAAAAAAACATAGGCTATGTTTTATTAATTTTATTCAAATATTTTCCTTAATAATTCAAAATTTCCTCTTTTTCATACAGAATCAATAGGGATTTTTTAGATAAAATGTAACCAATTTCCTTTATCGTTGCCAAAAAAAAAAAAAAAATCAAAATATGGAATAATAATTTTTCAACAGCAATAAGTTTCAATTGAGCAATTTCCATTCGAAAAATTAAACTATGAAAAAAAATATGACGTCAGAATTAAAATAACTATAGATATAGTACTTTTTGTTAAATATTAAATAAGGATATTCGTTTCGTTAATAAGAATTTTTCTGACAAAAATGGGGGACATAATTTGAAGTAAAAGAAATAAAAAAGAATTACATTTTTAATAAATATTTCACTTAGTAAAATATGACGTCATAGTTGAACAAAAACAGGTATTTTATAGTAGTCGTTAAAAATACAAGAAACATGAATATCAATATCTCATGAATAATGACGTCATTGTCGAAACTTCAGTGAAGGCTTACTTTGGAGACACGAAATTTATTGTTTTTCATATGTCAGTCTCTTCTTCTGTATGTCTGTCTGTCCCGCTATAACTGCAGCAAAATGCAATCAAAACTTTTTTTTTTCCGGAAACAAAAATGTAAAACTCTAGATTACTGAGTTTACACTTACAAAAGTTCCTGATGCATCAGCTTTAGGTGTTTGTGGTTAGCAGGCATGTAGAAGTATGAGGATAATGAAAAATATTTGCCCAAACTGTTACTTATTCTTACAAATCAAAATGTATAAAGAAATGCAAGATATACAATAACCATTAGCACAATTATTAGAAAGTGACAAATTTAAATCAAGTGATGCTACGGGGGGTTCAGGGGGGCGGAGCCCCCCTGAAGAAATCTACTATGTTATAATAAAAAAACAAAAATAATAGATCATGAAAATTTCAGAATATCCTAACATAACTAAATTTTTAATTTACCGCTTTCGATGGCTGAAAACTTCTAATTCTTACTTTATTCTTATAAATAATTACGCAATTTGAAAATTTTAAATTGCAGTTTCCAGGAAGTTGAATATTACCCAAAGTGTGTTTTAAAAAAATATGAACAAAGCTGACGTTGAGGCTCCTGATCTGCAGATTTACTAGTGTAAAATAGATTTTATAAAATTTATTACAGTTAAGAAATGTTATGTTATTGTGAATTGCTGTTGACTAACCTAACAGCTTTTTGGCCAGTTCTTTATCTAAATTATAAAATAAATCTCCTTCTACATACATGAAAAGAAGATTAGACATAAGACTTTGGCTTAAACTAGATCTAAGTCGATTACTCACAATTTTAAGTTTAGAAAACACTCTTTCACAGGTGACTTGTGTACAAGGTATGGTTAATACATATTTCTTAGCTACACACAGATTGGTAAACATTCCAGATTGTGAGAGTTCAAAAAGAACAGTAAAAGTGCATGACAAACAACGAAGACTTTTTTTTTTTTTTTTTTTGTCAGAGCAGTAACCATACAGATTTTCGTCATCTTCAAATTCTCGACTGTAAAATTCCAAACTGGGAATTTCTTTTAAACTGTTCATTCATGCAAAATGAATACAGTAATACGAAAGAAAAAAATATATTAAACATTTACATCTGCTAAAAAGGGAACATATTTTTTTCTTTCCAATGCGATTCTATCTTAGAAGATTTTGCTTTTGGGTCATTCCATGTGAAATCAACCGATAAAATTCAATATTCAAATTTTAGATTTCAATGAAAATGCCAGGGATCATTCTCTATGATGATATAAATTAGAACATATTTTTATTTTTTACTCATGCCTTTAAATTTTTATACAATTAATTATTTAAATGTTGAAAAATCATCATTTTTTGACTTGCATAAATACATTCAATTTTGAATTTCTCAAGTTCTATCAAACATAGACAATTTTATGACCACATATTTTGAAACGGCGCTTATAAGATTTAATTTGATATGCAAGTTGACTATGCATAGTTAAAAAAAATAAAAAATAAAATTTTTTTTAAATTTAAAATTTTTAAATTTAAACCTATTATTTATATTATTAAATTATTTATTATTATATTATTTATTATTATTAAATATAACACCTATTAATTAAAAGCTGAAAATTACTATACAAATTATAAATAAATAACAAAATAGATAGAATTAAATTGTTATTTTATTGATATTGTTTAGCTTTTTTTTATAACTCCTGATCCCATTGAGATCCCATTCTAAAAATTTCAAAATTTTAAGCTTATAATATTACAACAAACATATAATTTTTTCAAAATTTTTAAAAATGACTATCTAAAAAATTTAAATTTAAAAATTTAAAATTTTTTACCTTTTATTTTTTTAACTATGCATAGTCAACTTGCATATCAAATTGAATCTTACAAATTCTTTTTTGAAATAATTGGTCATAAAATTTTCTACATTGGATAGAACTTGAGAAATTCAAAATTAAAAACGGGTAAGCAAACCAAAAAAAGGATGATTTTTCAAAAATTAAATAATTAATTGCCGAAACGTCAGTGAAGGCTTACTTTGGAGACACGAATTTTTTTGGTGTCTGTCTGTCAGTCAGTCTGTCTGTTCCGCGATAACTAACGCAAATAACATCCGATTGGCTTGAAATTAAGTGGGTATGTTATTGAGGCACTGGGATTAAGCTGTATAGTTTTTTGTTAGATTTGATTCATTCGTTCAGAAAATATAGAATATTTTATTTTGCGCCATAATGCTTTTCTGTGGCAAATCCAATGATTTTCAATTTTTTTTCCTTGAGAGAAAATGACACATTTCATTAATGGAATTCAATGATAAATGGATACTGAAATTTACCAGTTAAATTATTCGTATTGTTTTGAAATTTTGTGTATGCAATTGTCAGATTTTTAAAGTTATTACTGACATTTTGGAGATTTTTTATAAATGTGTTCCAATAATATAAACTAATTTGGTTTAGAGATTTACTTATTTAAAATGTATTTATTTCATTTTCTTTATTTTCTCTTAATGGTTGCTAAGCAACCATTCATCCTAATCCTTATTATATTTTAATGCTGTAAATTTGAAAGCGTGGACGAAAATTTAAATGAAGTCAACGTCAAAACTTATGAATTAATTAATGTCTTTTTATCTTTGCGGATAAATATAACATAGCCCAGAAAAGAATATAGGCTATGTTTTATTAATTTTATTCAAATATTTTCCTTAATAATTAAAAATTTCCTTCTTTTTCATACAGAATCAAGAGCGATTTATTAGATAAAATTTAACCAATTTCCTTTATCGTTGCCAAAAAAAAAATCTGGAATAATTTTTCAACGGCAATAAGTTTCAATTGAGCAATTTCCATTCAAAAAACCAAACTAAGAAAAAAAAAATGACGTCAGAATTAAAATAAAAATAAACTTTTACTTTGTTAAATATTAAACACGGAAATTTGTTTCGTTAATAAGAATTTTTCTGACAAAAATGGGGGCATAATTAGAAGTAAAAGAAATAAAAAATAATTGTATTTTTAACAAATATTTCAATTGGTAAAATTTGACGTCATAATTGAACAAAAACAGGTATTTTATAGTAGTCGTTAAAAATACAAGAAACATGGATATCAATAACTCATGAAAAATAACGCCATTGCCGAAACTTCAGTGAAGGCTTACTTTGAAGACACGAAATTTATTGTTTTTCATCTGTTAGTCTGTTCTTCTGTATGTTTGTCTGTCCCGCTATAACTGCTACAAAATGCAATCAAAACATTTTTTTTTCAGAAACAAAATTGTAAAACTCTAGATAACTGAGTTTACACTTACAAAAGTTCCTGATACATCAGATTTAGGTGTTTGTGGTTGGCAGGTATGTAGAAGTATGAAGATAATGAAAAATATTTGTCCAAACTGTTACTTATCCTTATAAATCAAAATGTATAAGGAAATGCAAGATATACAATAACCATTAGCACAATTATTAGAAAGTGACAAATTTAAATTAAGTGAGGATACGGGGGAATCAGGGGGGCGGAGCCCCCCTGAAGAAATCTACTATGTTATAATAAAAAAACAAAAATAATAGATCATGAAAATTTCAGACTATCCTAACATAACTAAATTTTTAATTTACCGCTTTTGAAGGCTGAAAACTTCTAATTCTTATTTTATTCTTATAAATAATTAAGTACTATGAAAATTTTAAATTAAAGTTTCCAAGAAGTTGAATATTACCCAAAGTGTGTTTAAATATATAAATATATGTGAAAAGCTGACGTTGAGGCTCCTGATCTGCAGATTTACTAGTATATAAAAATAGACGGGAGGGAGGTGGAGGATGACAACGGTAAACCGAGGGTAACGGTTGATAGATTGACGGATAATCGGAAGTTTATTGTACTGTTTGAAGCCGGTAAATACACGGAATATTTTTTTGGATGGGGACAAATTAATCTTATTTTCATTAGCAGTTATGATAAAATTTGATTCGGTGCTCGAACAATTCATTGGAACGCACTATGTTCGAGAACAGAGCACCACTGCGTACCAGTAGTAGCACACTTTTTATCGACCTTACAGACATCTTACGTCTTCCAAAGAACGCTTTACTTCCGTATATTAGAATCAATATTTAAGAAGCAAGATCTAATTTACGAGAACATGTTTCAAAATTGTATAAAGATACATTATATTAGTCACGGCACAACGTGACACACCAAGACGTAAATATCCTTCCGACATTGTTGCTATGTTACGACAAACTCAACATATTCCGAAAGAGAGAAAAAAAAATCTGAAAAATAAGTTTTAAAAGGGGTTTTCTGTTATTTTATTGTAATTTTTTATAAGTCAGTTGTGAGATATTGATATTTCATGTGCAATAAAATAAAAAAGAAACTATAAAAAAAAAAAGAAAGTTGAACTCTAGATAGTTATTAGGAATAGTTTTCTTCTAACGTTTGTTTTGGCGAATGGTTTATTTTAAGAAGTCATTGAATCTAGAAATAAAGATTTTTTTTTTTTTTTTTTTTTTTACTTCTGGTAAATTCGATATTATCTAAAAATATACAATAAATTAGGATCCGTCAGTTTAAACATGATATAAAATACTGTAAAAATTTATTGAGACAGTGATTCAAATTGTGTATGAACATTCATTCAACATAACATTTTTGGCGTAATTTTTTTCTTCGATGTGCAGATAATTGTTTCTATATTAATGTAAAAAAAAAAAAAAAACCTTGATCATTATACTACATAAAGAAGGTTTGATATAAAATTCGACAATGCATATTCTTTATTGTAAGATCCCATATTTTGCTTTAGTAAATGGAAAATTTAAGAGTGTGTAATAAAAACGAA
Organism: Maratus speculifer; assembly: GCA_964019185.1. Taxonomy (NCBI): domain Eukaryota; kingdom Metazoa; phylum Arthropoda; class Arachnida; order Araneae; family Salticidae; genus Maratus; species Maratus speculifer. The sequence goes on from OZ025289.1 coordinate 246,386,893, forward strand.
TCTTTTTTAAGTACAAAAATCGGGACAAATTTAAAATAATATTTACAGATCTCATTGTGAAATCTAATGAAGTCGTAGATTAACTTTGATGATTATATAAAATAATTCCGTATAAATCTCTTATTAATGGTAAACAAAAACCATGAAATTATTTAATATTAAAAAGAAATAAATAAATAAACAAGCAGGTATTGCTCACAAAGTAGTGCGTTTTCATAAAGTCGACAAAACTTCAATTATATCGAAGTATGTAACCATCATAATAATAACTAAGTTACATAAGTAAGTGAACATTTCTTCTAAAAAAGGATGAAATTTGTTGTCCTGCGTTGAACATTTAGTTTCAGACTAAAAATCGGGATGCCAAGTAACTCTGCTATACACAGTGGCATAGCTAGGATGGCTGACACCCGTGGCGGATGTAAATGGTGTCACCTCCACCAGCATGAGGTCATCCCCCCCCCCCCCCCAATCCATCATATATTTTCAATCACAATTTTATGTTATTATAACAAGTGACCTTATCATTCCTTATTTACCTTTCGTCCTCCTGCATAAAAAAAGGAGCGAATTATTAGCGCACCCGCACCATGGGATAAGTCCCATGGTGCGGGTGCGCATAAGTTAATGACGTATCTATACGTAGAAAAAAAAAAAAGTCTTTAAAGTTTTCTTTTCGTTACCCACTCGTTGGATAGGTTGGTTTTTGTTTAATGGTGCATATCTTATTTAGACAACCCATTCTGTATAAAATTTCACAATCCCAAAGAAAAAAAAAATTACGCTAATGCGTCGTGCACTAGAAATTTCATTTTATTCCAGAATTCCCCCCCCCCCCCAAAAAAAAAAAAAATCTTTTAATATTATGTGCATATATTTCTAAATAAAGATTGGGTGTCACCCCTTAGAGAGTGGCACCCGGGCTATACAGTTCTGCAGTGGTTCGGGTTACTCACTTTGATACGATCTATGGTTTAAGTCGGATGATGCTACATTTTAAGGGTTGTGATTTTGACCTGTCAAAACTCATTTTGACCAGGACAGTGGTTAAATTTGGTTCTTACCGTTTAAAAGGGGTTAAAATTGATTTTAACCACTCAAAAGCTGTCAAGACTACATTAAATAAATTTAGCCTTCATAAACTGCTTAAATTTAATATTTATGTGAATAATTTTTATATAGAATAAATTATAATAATTATTAAATGCAGATGGAATTTTGTTATGTGTTTTGTGTGATATTTTACACTTAAACATGTATTTCATAAATCTTATTTTTCTTAAAGTATAACTTATATATTACAATATTTAGTGCGCAGTAATGAAAAATTGGAAAATATTCTTTTTAAATTATGCACCTGATGAATGTTTTTGCTAACTCTTCATCAACAGAAAAATTATTTTCCATAGTTTAATTTCATTCAGAATGAAGTACAGTGAAACCTGTCTAAAGTGACCACCTTTGAGACTGGCTAAAATGGTCACTATTTAGAGGTGGTCATTTTATGGAGTGTCTTTCAAAATGGCACATTAATGCTTTTGTATTCTCAAAAGAAAATACATATATATATATATGTATATAAATAAGGAAAAATGCACTATATTAAGTAATAAACTAATTAATCAACAATTATAACTGAATTACTAATTTAAAATATACTACATAGAAAAATAATTTACTTAAAACTCATATTATTTCTTTTGAATGCAGTTGAAATTCCGTAATGATTGATTTAAATAACACATAACCACAAGGTATACTGTAATTTATACGCATTTCTAATTTTATTGTAATTGCATAATGATTTCTGCAACTGGCAGCAATAAATTTTTCATTAAACATCACCTTAGATAAGTGGAAATATCATTATAATACAGAACAAAGTGGTCATTTTATATATTAATCAAATAGTCACTACAGGAGATAAATTCCTGCACTTTTTTAATGGATCAAAATAAAATTTCAGAAAATGACTACTTAAGTCTTTTAGATTGAAAATTTTCAGCATGCAGAAAAATGGATGGTCACATTTTACAGGTTCAAATAACATTGACAATGGCATGCTATCTGGTCACTTTACACAGGTGGTCACATTACCAGAAGAATCTCGTGTTATTTTACATGGGAACAAATAAAATTTTGAAAAAGCGCTCACATTAGCCAGGTGGCCACTTTACCAAGGTGGTCACTTTTAGCAGGTTCCACTGTAATTTTAATATGTAAACATCTGTAATCATTTTTTTAAGTTCTAAATAAGAATTTAAAGATGTTTTATTATTTGTATATTAGTTTCTTAGACATTACATATTTTCTCTTCAATGTATAATTAGATTACCCTCTTCTATTCTTATGATGTAAGTCTTTTAAAAATCAATTTACTTTCCAAAATTCTAAATTGTTATTATCATTAAAATATGTTGGTCATTTTTATTTCTTTAATAATATAAAATATCTTAATACAACACACAAGAATAATAGACTATAAATCCTGGAAATATGTATTGTACTTCATACACAATAAAGGGCGTCCACTCTCAACGGTGATCAATGGCTAATTTCTAAACTGTTAGTTATAGACGTATAGTTCCAATTGCAAAAACGATTTAAAAAAGGTAAAGAATTGTTTTTTAAGCGATTTAGGTCAAAAAATTTTTTTTGTAAAATACTACGAAAATTAAATTTTTATACGATCCCCCGGTCCTATAAGTGATATTTAGTAAATTTTCACCCCTACTGTAACAAGTTAGACAAAAAAGTCCTCTGCGATTAAAACTGACCGAGTAATAGCTGCTTAAAGTTGAAGTATATGTTTTACTGCAAAATGGGGGTCAGACACAAATTTACTGGAAATAAAAATAAATGTCAGATGTAAAATCTAACATTAACATTGACATAGAGAATAAAATATTTTTTACAATATTATTTCTAAATTTATGTTGATGTTTACATATTAAAGCAAAATATACAACTTGTACTACAAATATAATTTTAAAAATAAGAGAAATTTTGTTAAATTACATTATGAAAAGCACAATTTGTTACAAAATGATGCGTATTTAAAACTCTGTTAGCTTACTTAACCTAATAGAATTTGGTGTACTCCTATAAAATAAATAAATGGTACGCGCCTAAAATCGTATTAATATTAATTAAATGAGTTTGTGAATTGTACTTCGATCAGATATTTGGAAGTGAGTTAAAATTTGAATACAAATTTTGAACTAGGAAAACATACATAAGCAGTGTTGAATTCAGGGGGTAGCTCGGGGGCGGTACATCCCCCCCGAAGCAATGAAATGTCCGCTCCGCCGGAAAATTTGAGATTTTGTATTTTCAATGGTCAAAAATTACAATTCCTCCCCCCCCCCCCCCCCCCACAGGAGCCATAAAAGTCCCTCCCGGAGAAAAGTGTCTGAATTCAACACTGTACATAAAAAAGTCGTATGTAAAATAAAAGCTCATCAAAATAAAACCCCTTTTTAAAATAAAATCATGAAAAGAAACAGCTTGATTTCCTTACAAAATGAAACATATGTAAAAATACAATTGAGGATGTTAATTTCAAAATTCACCTTATCGCTCTTGTTTTCTCTACCAGTTTATATCAACCCGCACTAATGTAACACTATAATCTCCAAGTAAACCAATGGACGCATTTAAATGTTTTTCGCGATTTCCTAAAATTTGATTTTCTCGATAAAGATAATTTTGAAACTCATTTCTTTAATTAGTTTAACCAATCTAGAAGTTAATTAATTAAAATTAGCGCTACTGTAAAACTTATATGGTGGCTGAAACTTCAGTTAAATTGCTTTAAAAATACTTTTTTACCTCATTTAAAGCATTTTTGTTATTGGAACCATGTGTCTGCGACATACGGTTTAGGTATTAGCCATTAGACGGAGTTGAAAATGGACGACCTTTATAATACTTTTAGCACTTAGCGTACGTTCCCTTAAAGCTTAGCAGAACTCATCTTTTTCAGTTACAGAAAAGTGTTTTAATTCATGAAATTCAAAGTTTCATAACTCGGTCAATTTTAGTGTTAGACGAATGGGGCCTTTTTTGTGTTGCTTGTTAGAGAGATAGAAAATTTTTACTAAATATCACTTATAGAACCGTGGGATCGTATAAAAATTTAATTTCCGTAATTCTTTAGTAAAATAATTTTTTGATCCAAAGCGCTTAAAAAACAATTCTTTACCTTTTTCTAAAGCATTTTTGCAATTGGAACCATATGTCTATGACTAACGGTTTAGAAATTAGCCATTGACCACCTTTGAGAGTGGACACCCTGTATATTAAAGATACATTTGCGAATAAAGACAGGTAACAACCGAATGAAAAGAAAATATGTAATGATGTCTGACAAATTGGCATATAAATAATAAAATAGTAAAGCACAGTATATTATTTTAAAATGTTTCTTTCACGTAATGTGATTTAGTTTTCTGAACTTATATATATAAGTACAAATACAGCCAAATATTTCAATATTTATGATAATTGACTATCTTTTTAAAAATTTTTGCTCTTAAATTAAAATGTTATTGAAATTAAAATATAACAACGAGTAAATTACTTGCAAATAGTCCTAAATGCTGTATGAAACATTATTAAATGCTATGTTTTGACAAGCCCTTTTCAATTTTTTATTTCAAATAAATTGAATTTTGACCACTAGTGGTCAAAATCTATTTTGACTAGGACGGTTAAAACAGGTTTTAACCACGTTTTAAACCACCACGGGTTAAAACCAATACAACCCTGATAATTTTTTGTTAAGGGGCTACTTCACTCAAATGAAAAGACCCGTTCGCTAATGCTACTCCTATGGAGGAAATTCATAAAGGTATCTCGGTTGCATTTCAGTATTTTTAAATGATTCTTTTTGAATTGGATAACTGAGATTGATCTGTATTCAAGCCGTTTTTTACTTTATCGAATTTGGTTGCAGATATTTTTTATGAGTATGCTCTCGCTTTCCAAACCGTTCCGAAAATGAAAGCGTCTCCATAAAAAATATCACTAAAGAAAATCGATAAAGTAAAAAACGGCCTGCATACAGATCAATCTCAGTTATCCAATTAAAAAAAAAAAATCATTTAAAAATATTGAAATGTAACCGCATGTCTTTGTGAATTTCTTCCATAGGATTAGCATTAGCGAACGGGTCTTTCCATTTGACTGAAGTAGCCCCTTAAGGGTTAGGTTTGTCTTCCACTTTTTTGCTGCTATAAACTTACTGGTAAACAAAACTCGTACTTTTCTGCCTAGCTGAACACTACTTAAAAGGGATAACAACTGTATCTTTTGTAAACTTCTGCCAGTGGGTGGGTATCAATAACAAATTTTCCACTTTAAACAGATTTTTTTAAGGCATGAAAACTATGAAACGTTGTCTTCAGAGAGTATTTAGTATTAATACTTATTATTATGTAAAAAGGAATTTTTAATGAGTAAAATATTAAATATAAAATATATGACGGAATGAAATTATCGCCTTGCTTTTAACATAAAATGTATACTATGAACTCTAAAATGTTCAGATTTACTTATATACAAACTTTCAGCTTTACTACTGATACTGATAGTAGGGGAAAAATGTCTGTCCGACCTCGGGAGGAGGATTGAGGATCGGAGGAGGGAGGAGGGCTCCTCCTCCTCAAACCTCCTCCTCAATCCTCCTCCTCAAACCTCCTCCTCCTCAATCCTCCTCATTCCTCTTGACATCGTCTTGTAAGAGAAGGGGTTAAAAGGGGGATTAAATTTTTTTTCGTGAAATTTGAATATTTTATGCTATAAGAGAGGGGTAAAAGGGGAATAAATTTTTTAAGTATACTACAATACGAGCGGTTCTTTTGACTGTTGATTAAGAGATGAATGATTCATATTAAATTAAAAATAGTAATTAATTAAAAGGTAATTAAAAATAATAATTAAAAATAATGAAGGGACTTAGAATTTTTCGAGCGGTTTTTTTAGTCAAGTATAGTACGTAGTAGAATTTATGAAATGAATAATAGCAATTAACAATAATTAGTAATTAATTAAAAAGTAATTAAAAATTATGAGTGAAATTTTTTCAACATACTTTAGTATGAGGGTGATTCGAGCGGTGATTTATTAAGAAATTTTAATTTAGGAATTTTTAGGCGAGACTTTTGGTGCTGCCATCTAGATTTGCTCGATGGAATTACTGTTTTTCCAAAAAGTTTTGTTGGGGATCGAACGTGTAAAATGCAGTCGTGACTGAATAATAGATTGTTACTTACCGATTCAGCCACGACTGCATATCTCAGAAAGAAAATTTTAAGAAGTGCTTTTTTTCTTTAAAGGGATGACGTCATTATGTGAATCAATCGCAGATGTTTTTTCGGTACGCGCGCGCCCCCTATTCTGATATAAATTCTCGCGAAATTTTTTTTAACGTTAGTTGTTACTTTACTGTTGCTGAGTGAGGTCAGTCATTTTAAGTTTATGATGAGTCAACCCTCTACTGCATCCGGATTGATGATGGACCTCGTACCTAAAGTGGAACCTGTTTCAGATATCAAACCCTCTTCATCAACCCTTTTGATAAAAGAAGAACCTCTTACGGAAGCCTCCTTCGTGTGTGAAACCTGCAACAAATCATTCCTGAAAAAGTTTATGTATGTAAGACATACCAAATTTCATCTTGACGAGAAAGCTTTCAAATGTGAGAAGTGTGATAAAAGTTTCATTCAGAAAAGTGATTTACAACGTCATATCAAGACTCATTCGAAGACGTGTGAAGTGTGCAAAGAAATTTTTTCGCGAAAGGTGGACTTCTTGAAACATCAAAAACTGCATTCACATAATCACCGTAGAGTAGCTGTTAAACAGAGAAAGAACCAGAAACAACAAAAAGAGGATCAACGAAGTGTGTTAATTGACCGATTGTGTAATTTGCTGCAGCGGGTGTGTCTTTCCTACGAGTCACCGCCGTTATCAGTTTAATTTGCTGTTAGTGTGTTCCTACGATGAAAAGATCTCACGAAGAAGTATTATCGCCTTGCAAGTATTCACGTTTAGAATCATCTCTGGAAATGAATGAATCCAGATTATCAATGGAGACTGTTACCCTGTATGCTGCCACCGACTCTACAGAACCGTGTGTTGATGACGAAACTTCCTTCCCCGATTCCTGCTGCGAATCTGCTATTTTGAATGAATTTTTCATTGACTTTCCGAAATCATCTCTTTCCAACAATGGTGTCCTCATAGATGACTCATCGCAAGAATCCGACGTGTCTGAACAACAAGATGTGTTGCAAACCCCACCGGTGAAAGAAGAAAATTATATTTTTCAACAAGAACTCGGAAACAGTGTATTTTTAGGACTACAATTACAGAATGCTCAATACTCTGTTCAAATTAGAGAATTTTCCAGTGAAGGAATTCCCACCGAGAATGGAATCGAACTAGACATTCGCACTTGGTATGAATTCCAGTATAAAATATTTGCGTTTAATTTGAAATATACGAGTTCATCGTTTATCGCCAATAATAAACTTTTAGTTTTGAATGAAAATAATTCTGTGATGTGTTTGAAAATGTTAAAAAATGAATCTCTTATTCAATTAAACAATGCTCAACTTGAACAGTTGAAAGAAAAAGCCTATTCATTGAATCAGAAATTGATTCGTCATATGTATGAAAAACATTTACCTGCTTTGTTAAAGCAAAATTGTGAACGGACTTCTCAAGAAAATGAATATGTTTTGTGGTCTAAACTGATTTATTGTATCGAGAATTCTATTGTGACTGTTTTTAATCAAATTTATGAATGTACTGGTTGTGTTTTTAGACATCCTAGTGTGAGTCTGCATTCCTGTTTTATGTTAAACAACCGTGAAAAATTTCAACAATTAGGAGACATGATTCTAATGCTTGTTAATTTCGATGATGTCCTATCCATGTTTTTAAAGAATGTAGATTCTGTGAGCGACTCGTTTTTATGTAAACTTAATGTAGAGACTTTTAAAAGTGTATTGTTTCAATCGTTTTAATAAATAGATTTCGTTATATTTCTGTGTCTTTATTTCTTTAAATGTGTGTGTGTTTTTCTTTAAAAGGGAGGTTCATTATGATTTATGAAAAATGATAGGAATGAAATATACAAATCAATTAAGAAATGAAATGAAAAAATGAATTAAGACACACTTACCTGAAACACTTGCTTCCTTCACAGTGACTTGACTAGAAATGGAAAAAATCATATAAGTTCTTATCATTTGGGTTTTCCCCCTTTCGTCATGAGTGTTATCAAACCACGTGATCGAGGTTGCCCGGGATATCTTGATTCAACGTCATCAGTGATGTCATGCACCACGTGACTTGATCTTATCAGCTGATAAGATTAAGCGATAATTACAAGTATAAAGCCCTGAGCAGCTCATTAGTGTTCATTCTTTTCGTTGAAGTTAACCTGCTCTTGTTGGATACGTTCTGTTGATGCTGCTGCTGTCTTCAAAATGCCTTCCATTCACTTTACGGATAATGGATTAAATGTGGAGTACATCAGTGATTTCATCGAGAAACCTCATGCGGATCGTTATTTGTCTGAGTTGCGGACATTACCCTTCTTCAGACCTACTTTTCGTCTGTTTGGAAAAGAGGTTAAGCCTAAACGACTGACCTTAGCCTATGGAGATGTCAATACCAGCTATGCCTTCAGCGGAACCAGTGTGCCCGGTATTCCATGGACTCCCCTGATGATAGAATTGCGTGACAAAGTGGAAAAAGAAACAGCTTGCACCTTCAACTATGTGTTACTTAATTTTTATCAAGACGGGTCAACTTGCATAAGCCACCACAAAGATGATGAATCCTGCTTGAATGCTGTCTTCCCTGTTTCAGTATTGAGTTTTGGTGCTCAGAGAACTATTGAATTCAAAAGACCGAATGTGCCTTCGACCTTTATAAAATTAGAACATGGCTCTCTTTATAATATGAATCCACCCAGCAATGAACTGTTCACCCATGGGATTGGAGCAGAACCTCACATAAAAGATGTTCGAATTAGTCTTACCTTTCGACATTTAGTGTCACACCCCCTGGATTTGAAAAAACCAAGACTAGATTTTGCTTCTTTCTCGAAGGATCCTGCATTAAATTTAGACTTGTTTTCTTTCTCTGATGATGATGATGATGAACCTATTCACTGCTCGCCGATGAACAGACCTGAACTTGATGATTCGCATAAAGACGAGTGGTTTACCCGAACTTTCAAGGAAAGTTATTATTCAACATCCTGGAATTTAGAATGGTGTACTTTAGCACAAATTGAAATGGATAAAAACTGTAACTTGAAATTGCATATTCGAAATTTCAAAGAAGGTGCTTTCGGTAAACTCTACCCGACAAAAAATGGGGTTGTGATGACTTCAACGACGTTCGATCATTTCCAACAACATGTGACAAAGTTTCACTTTTATTCTGTGAAAGAGTCTTCGGTTTGTAATAATCAACTCATTCTAGCCTTTGTCGATGAAGACTTTTGTCTTCTTCAACAGATATTCAAAACGGATGATAAGAATTTTCATTTCAAACCCAATGGAATTCGCTTATCACGAGATCAATTTTTAAAACTCACTGAATTTTGTTCTGAAATTACAGACTGTTTCATCGATATGTTACTTACACGAGTCATACCTGTTGCAGTCCTTCGAAAATCGGAAAAATGTATCCATTCCCATATAGACTCTGATTCTGCTAAGAAAAACTTTTTATCCTGCTTAAACTCTGAAATTGAACGATCATTGGATCGTGTTTTCGACTGTTTTGGATGTCAAATAGGCCAAAATTCCCAATTGGATCACTCATGTTTAACAATTGGTTTAAGAGAAAAATATCTCATGTATAAAGACAGTGCCCTTTTGAACTTTAATGTCTACCAATTTGTGAAGAATGTAACTAATCAATGTGTATGTCATTTTTCGCATGCATTTTTTGCTAGTTTAAAATCAAACTTTTATAAAAATTATTTGGAAACACTCTTTACCAACAGAGTGAATGAGTTGTAAATTTTCTTGAATAAAAGAATTTAAGTTTAAATTTTTTTCTTTGTCATTATTTACCACACTTTTTCTCATATTTTTTCTTTCAGCATAAAACTTCTTTATTCATGCTTTTTTAGAGGAAAAAAAAAAAAAAAAAACCTCTGAAAAAGTTGAGACAATATTTTGAACAATCATGATTGATACTAAAGTGTAAAATCTCTTTACGAGAAAAAAAAAAATCTGAAATTTTTTTCTTTGAGTGTATTTTGAATAATAATAATAATACTTATGAAAACTTATTAAAAGACAAGCAATATATGTTTCTCTTGAATCTGTTTTAAGTTCTAAAAAAAAAAAAAAATTAAGTCTTGAGGTAGAGAGTAGATAATAATGAGAAAGTTGAAATATTTTTCGAAAGGATAGTTCTTGAAATCTGCATCTTCATTGTGAAAAAAAGTTTTAGTTAGAATAATTTTAGTGTAAAGGAATGTTATTATTATTAAAATCTTATAATGAACAGTTTTATTATTGTTGAAGTGAATCAGAAATCATCCTTAATGAATTGAAAAGAAGATTAATTATTCTTTCATTTAGACTTTTACATTCTAATAATAATAATTATTATTATTATTTTTACTAATAACATAGCAAAGATTTAATTTTCAATCACTCATTAACATTTTGACTTACACTCTTATAATTATTTTTTTAAAAAATAGAGAAAAAGATTTTGCAAATTAACATTTCACCTAGCAAGCTTAATTTAAAAAAGGGGAAAGAAGGATTTTTTTTTTTTTTTTTTTCTTATCAAGTCTTTTAATTAAAATAAATTTTTAATGAATACTATTTGAATTTAGACTTATAAATTAAAGAAATGTATTTATTACTGTTTTCACCTAGAGAAAATTTCGTATATGTTCATATCAGTTATGATTCATCGATAAGCAACCGTTCGGGAAATCCCTTATCAGATAGAGATAAGGTGATTCACGCAGCGATGATATAAACGGACTGCAGATCATCTCCAGTTCAGTCGATATTTTTTCCCTCTAGTGATTAAGTGTGTTTATTTCGGTGAGAATTTGTCTTTATTTTGTGCGTGTGTCTGCAATCAAGTTATGGATTCCTCATCAAGTAATCAAAGGTCTTCAAATTCTTTTGACGAGGTATGTTCATTTTTAGACTATTTTTATTATTTGATGTGAAGTGTTTGTTCGTTTTTAAATAATTTTCTTGGTATAGTAAATATTTTTTCATAGAATGATTTTATTTATGTCATTGATTTGATAGTATAATTTTTAAAGCAGAATGTTAAACATAAATAACGTAAATGCTTTTTATATAGTATGTTTTTAAAATGAATCATTTAGATGGGGAATATATTAGAATCTTCTTAAATTAAAAATAATTTTTATAAGATGAGAGCAATGTTAATTTAGAATCTATATTTTTAAACTTAATTTTGGGAAATATATCTCTTAATGATTTTATTTCGTGGAAATATTTTTAAAAGTTTTGTTGAAGGATATTATTTCTTTATTATTTAATACTTGCTAATTTTTGAGGAATCTATATTTTTAAACGTAATTTTGGGAAATATATATCTTAATGATTTTATTTCGTGGAAATATCTGTAAAAGCTTTGTTGAAGGATATTATTTCTTTATTATTTAATACTTGCTAACTTTTGGGGAATCTATATTTTTAAATTTAATTTTGGGAAATATATATATCTTAATGATTTTATTTCATGGAAATATCTTTAAAAGTTTTGTTGAATGATATTATTTCTTTATTATTTAATACTTGCTAACTTTTGGGGAATCTATATTTTTAAATGTAATTTTGGGAAATATATATCTTAATGATTTTATTTCGTGGAAATATCTGTAAAAGCTTTGTTGAATGATATTATTTCTTTATTATTTACTACTTGCTAACTTTTGAGGAATCTATATTTTTAAATTTAATTTTGGGAAATATATATCTTAATGATTTTATTTCGCGGAAATATTTTTAAAAGTTTTGTTGAAGGATATTATTTCTTTATTATTTAATACTTGCTAATTTTTGAGGAATCTATATTTTTAAACGTAATTTTGGGAAATATATATCTTAATGATTTTATTTCGTGGAAATATCTGTAAAAGCTTTGTTGAAGGATATTATTTCTTTATTATTTAATACTTGCTAACTTTTGGGGAATCTATATTTTTAAATTTAATTTTGGGAAATATATATATCTTAATGATTTTATTTCATGGAAATATCTTTAAAAGTTTTGTTGAATGATATTATTTCTTTATTATTTAATACTTGCTAACTTTTGGGGAATCTATATTTTTAAATGTAATTTTGGGAAATATATATCTTAATGATTTTATTTCGTGGAAATATCTTTAAAAGTTTTGTTGAATGATATTATTTCTTTATTATTTAATACTTGCTGACTTTTGAGGAATCTTTATTTTCGAATTGCTGGTTTGAAAAGAGCTTTGTATAATTTTTTATACTTCTCACAATTAAGTATGTTTATTACAAAACTTATGTGTAAAAGAGGAAATTAAAACTTTATTTTAAAGAATATATTTGAAACAATTGTTATTTGGTTGCAAATTTTTAATCCAATTTGCAGACCTTTATTAGAATAATAGTTTAATATTTTTGTTATATCTGCCTTTAATATTATATTTAAAATTTATTTGAAATTTAAAGTATATTTCCTTTTGCTTGAATATTTAAAACCGTTTTCACATTACTTTAAATTCTTTTAAACTTTTTAAGTATTCTAATTAAGCAATCTTTGTTAATTCCGTTAATTAGTAATGTTATCTTGTAATGACTCATCGTGGGAAACCCCATGACGTCATAGTTGGAAAAACCCATGATATCAGAGATCTGATAAGATAAGCTTATCTAATTAATCAGATAAGCGTACTGACCTGGGTCCGCGAGATCATTCTTATATTAGTTGTCCTAGAGACTACACGTTATAATTAGTGCTCCAAACAGTTTATATTATTAATCTTTTTGAAAAAAAAATATAAAAAAGATGAATTCGCTACCCATGGATTTCAATTCAGATAAACAAAGTCAAGTAAGATTATTTTGTAAACCCTATGTTATTGCATATTTTAACGTGGTTTTCTTTTGTAAATGATTTTCACCTTTTCTTCTAATCTTAATGTTTCTAAGCGATTAAGTTTTCAAACTCTCTCTAAATGAAACTTTTGAAATACTTCTAGTTATACTCATTTTTCCGAGAAACCTTTTCAAAATTAAACTGTTCTTTTGAAATAATACTATTTTTCTGTTTGAATGTTATTTTTCATATATATGTGTATGTGTGTGAAAAGCAAATTTCTTAACATAATGAAAATGTATCTATTTTTAAATGAAATGAATGAATATCTTAAGTTTGATGACTGTGGTAATTTTTTTTTAAACTTCATTCTATTCAAAAAGATTAAATAATCAATGTTAAATATTTTATTTTGTATGAATTTGTTTTTCGTGGGAAATATTTTATTCGTGTTATGTGTATTTGTGTTAAAAATTCACTTTTCATGTTTATTTATAATGCATGTCTATTCTTTAATAATATTCTCTATCAACTTACTTCTGATATAAAATGCTTTCATGAGTCATCCTAAAAATTTTATAATGTTAAAATTAATGATTAAAAGTGCTTCTAACATGAATTATACTCCGTTTGAAAATGTTTTACATTAACTTAAATGTATGTTTAATATTTAACCTAAAAGGGTGTTTTATAGAAATTTATTTTAAAATTTTATAACGTTAAAATTAATGATTGAAAATACTTCTAACATGAGTTATACTCCGTTTGAAAATGTTTTACATTAACTTAAATGTGTGTTTAATATTTAACCTAAAAGGGTGTTTTATAGAAATTTATTTTAAAATTTTATAACGTTAAAATTAATGATTGAAAATACTTCTAACATGAGTTATACTCCGTTTGAAAATGTTTTACATTAACTTAAATGTGTGTTTAATATTTAACCTAAAAGGGTGTTTTATAGAAATTTATTTTCATTCTACTAATCATGTAATGTGTCAGTCAAAAAGCTTCTAAATTTGTTGATTGGAAAAAGTGAAAAGTACTTCTCCTGAAAATGTTTTCTTAAAAAAGTATTAGATATGTGCGAATGCATGACTCATCCTTCCATAAGATTTTAAAAAATATGGATTTATTTCAAAGTTTTAATGAAAAATTTTTAAAAGCAATGTATGTTCGTACATGCATGTTTAAACAAAATTGATGAGTCATCTTTTAATAGAGTGATTTTTTTTAAAGTCAAAGTTTTAATATGTTTACACCCTTCTCAAAGTATGTCCTATGTATAAAGTTTAATTTAAAATATAATTTTTCACGAACAATATCCTTAGAAAGAATATACTAAAAATTTAGCTTTGTATTTGTGTAATTTTTTACCCCTTTACGGAAATGCTGTTTTCATGTATAAACAAGAGGATGACTCATTCTCTAATTTCGAATAAACGTAGTGACTTTATTTTGATCGAGTGAAAAAGTTATAAACACTTTGGTTTAGTTTTCCAAAATTAAAATCTATGGGTTTTATTTAAATGCATTACTAAGTGTAAGAAAGAGTAAATTTTAAACTTTAACTATATTCTTTTATAAATAAAGCTTTCTTTCTACCTTTTAAAAGTGAATGCTTAAATCAGTTTTCGAATGACTTATTCACGCAAAGGATGTTAAGGGTAATTTTCTTGTTATTTAGTGGAATATGGAATTTTCACCGAGTAAAATCGAGCTGATTGATAGGATTGAAATTGCCGCTCTAAAAGAGATGGATAGGAAAAATCAATTGAAACAGGTATTTTTTATTTATGAAGAAAATTAATCAATTTTTATGTGTTTTAATTAAAAACTTACTTTAAAAAATTTTGTAATCTTATATAAATTAATGATTTTAAACTTACTATTAAAAATTTTGTAATCTTATATAAATTAATGATTTTAAACTTACTATTTAAAATTTTGTAATCTTATATAAATTAATGATTTTAAACTTACTATTAAAAATTTTGTAATCTTATATAAATTAATAATTTTAAACTTACTATTAAAAATTTTGTAATCTTATATAAATTAATGATTTTAAACTTACTATTTAAAATTTTGTAATCTTATATAAATTAATGATTTTAAACTTACTATAAAAAATTTTGTAATCTTATACATATTAATGATTTTAAACTTTAAAATTTATGAAATAAGTGTTAACGATAATAGAAAAAAATGTAGTTTTAATAAAATGCTTAGCTATTTGTTCTTAAAAGAAATTGTGGTATAACCTTTTGTGGGGGTATATCTTTTTCAGCAGGAAATTTCTCAAACATTAAAGGATGTGATCTCCACTACTAAGTCCCAAACAGTTTCTTCCAAGGTATGTAAATATTTTTAAAAGACTATCTAAATTGAATATTATGTATAAAAAAGTTATTTTAAAAATTCATTTAAAGTCTATTATAGTGTTAAAAGTTATTTTTAAACTTGTTTAACTAAAACTTAAAATTTATTTAAGAAAGTTTTTTTTTTTTTAACTGAAATAAATTGTAAGCATTTTTAATGAAGTTTCTTTTAAACTTTAAGTCGAATATTTTAAACTTAATCTTAAAAACTCAAAGTTTGATTTTATAGTAGAAGACCCTTTTTTAAAAATGAAACTCGGGATATTCAAACTGGTTTGTAAAGCGAGATTGAATTTATTTTCAGGATGAGCATCTCTGCAAGGAGTGCGGGAAATCTTTTTCCCGTAAAGATAGCTTAAAAAGGCATGAACTCATCCACACCAGACTTGGAAAAAAATCGGATGTGGCAAAGTCTGAAGCTGTTCCATCAACATCAAAGGTAATTTTTTTTCTTTTCAAGTATATTCTATGACTTTTACAAGTTAAAAATAGGTTTTTAAACAATTCTTTTTTAAAAACTTTTATGAGTCTTTTAATTTTCATGAGAAAGATTCAACATTTAAAAGGGGGAAACTATTTTGATAAACTTTAAATTTTAATGTTTAGGGAATTTTTATTCAAATGAAATAAATTTCCTGTTTTAAACAGTTTTAATTTTAGCATTTGGGGAATATTTAAGTTTTTATTAAAAGAAAATAAATATTTTAAAAGGCTTAAATAAAAAATGTTTTAAAAAAGTAAAATAAAAAATGAACAAGGGTTTTTCTTCTTTTACAGGATGTGCATAAATGCCACATGTGTGAGAAATCATTCGCACACGCAACCAGTCTGAAACGTCATCAACGTACCCATGAAAAAGAAGATTCCTCGACTTATACGTGTGAGATTTGTCAAAAGTGCTTTTTGAGAATGGACAATTTTCTTCGCCACAAACAATCTCATTCTGGAGAAGACAGTCGTTTCAAATGTAATATTTGTGAAGCTGTATTTACACGAGGGGACAATCTGAAGCGACATTTAGTCTCGCACGAAAATCCCAATTATTCTTGTCGCGAGTGCGGTGAAAAATTCTCCAGAAAAGAGAATCTCAACCATCATACACGCGTCAGCCACAGTAACACGTCAAACTTCGTTTCTGTAAAAAAGCCTAGACTTGACTCTAAAACATCAAGAAAAAATCAAAAACGAGTGGATTCATTAAACGTCTTTCGAAGCATTTTTTTTGACGGTGAAGAGGAAGAAGACTATATTTATGACATCACCACCTTCTTCGAAAGAAAAAGAAAAGAACTCTTAGATTCCCTGGACGAGGCCATTGACGAGAAAAAATCTATCAAATGGAGACTATTAATTAAAGTGCTCCTTGAAAAAACATCTGCTGGTGGGGAAAGTGAATCACTATCCACATATTTCTCATCTTTAACTTATCAAGAATTCACCAACGATTATTTAGAAGAACATCTGGATGAAGCCCACAAGAAGATTATAAAAAGTTTCGAAAAATTTTTACAGAGAGGTTCTGGGTGGGTACTCAAACATGTCCAGCATTTGGAACTGAAAATTTGCAACTATCAACCACTCAAGGGAAGCAGTTACTTACAGCTTCCACAAGATCTCAAAGGCAAGGAAGCTATTCTGAATATACAGAATTTTGAAGATCAGAAATGTTTATTATGGTGTCTCCTCGCCCATCAAAGGAAGCTGAATTATAAGGAAAATCCTAATCGAGTAAATAACTACAAGCCTTTTGAGCATACCTTGAATATGAATGAAGTAACCTACCCAGTACCGTATACGAAAATTCCACTCATCGAAGCCCAAAATAATCTTCGGATTAATGTGTTCGGTTACGAGGAGGGAGAACTATATATTTTACATGTGTCAGAGAAGACAAACACAGACGTGATTAATCTCCTTTTGATCAGCAATGGCGAAAACACCCATTATACGCTGATCCGTGATTTTTCACGTTTCATGAATCATCGTACAAAACATAATGGCAAAGCTTTCTACTGTTTCCGATGTCTCCATGGCTTTACCCGTGAAGAACTCCTTCAAGAACATACACCGTATTGTTGTAAACAATCGCCCCAAGTTGTAAAAATGCCTGAGGAAGGTGAAAATATCTTAACATTCACAGGAACCCATTTACAAGCACCAGTTCCATTTATAATTTATGCTGATTTCGAATCCCTCCTCGTGCCGATAGTCACCACCGAACCCTCCAATACTAAGTCTTTCCAAACTGAAACGGCACAACATGTCGCTTGCGGATATGCATACGTTATTGTGGGCTCTGACGGTGCTATCTACAAGCATGCTAAAGTGTATCGAGGCGAAAATGCCGTTTGTGAATTCATCAATGATTTGATGGCCGAAAAAGATGAATTACAGCAAAAACTTATGACTATCGCACCTATGCGTTTAAGTGAAGAAGAAGAAAAATCGTTTCAAGAGGCAACAGAATGCTGCATTTGTCGGAAGGCCCTGGGAGAGAAGCGAGTTCGAGACCACTGCCACATATCATCAAAGTACAGAGGAGCTGCTCATCCCTTCTGCAATTTAAATTATAAGCAGTCGAAAGTTATCCCAGTGGTCTTCCACAATTTGAAAAAATATGATGCCCATCACATTATGAAGAAGCTAGGCTGCTATCCCAATTTTCACATCGATGTAATCGCTGCCACTTTGGAAGATTATATAACTTTCAAACTAAAAGAAAAGACATCTTCCATCCAATTCTCCTTCTTAGATTCTCTTCAGTTCTTGCCGACGTCACTGGATAAACTCACAGCCAATCTTCAACAGGATGACTTCAAAATTTTAAAGAAACATTTTCCTTCAATAGACTTATCCTTGCTCACTCGAAAAGGAGTGTATCCATATTCATATTTTTCATCATTTAAGAAATTTGATGAAGATCATCTCCCCCCACCAGCAGCCTTTTACAATAATTTAACTGAAGAATCTATAAGTGAAGATGATTACAAGCATGCAGAAAACATTTGGTCCACTTTCCAGATGCAAACCCTTGGTGATTATCACAATCTTTACGTGAAAACCGACGTGTTACTGTTGGCTGACGTGTTTGAAAATTTCCGGGGCTTGTGTAAGCAATTCTACGATATTGACGCAGCCCACCTCGTCACTTCACCAGGTTTGTCTTGGCAGGCCTGTTTGAAGATGACGGGGGTGGAATTAGAATTGCTCACTGACGTAAATATGTTGCTATTCGTCGAACAAGGAATTCGTGGTGGCGTGTCGCAGATTTCCCACAGATTTGCGACCGCCAATAATACACAAGTCCCAAACTACGACCCAAATGAAGATACGTCCCATATCCTCTACTGGGATGCTAACAATTTGTATGGCTGGGCTATGTCCCAAAGTCTGCCATACGGAGGGTTTCGGTGGTGTGAAGATACCAATTTTTCAACAGAGGACATTTTAAAAATCAAGAAAGATTCTTCTATTGGCTATATATTTGAAGTGGATTTGGAGTACCCTAAATCCCTTCATATATCACACAACGAATATCCACTCGCGCCTGAAAGACTGACCGTGGAAGAAAAAATGCTTTCACCCTATGCGAAGAGTTTGCTGGAGAGGGAATTTAAGGGTACTCCCAAACTTATTCCAAATTTGATGGACAAAAAAAAGTACATTTGCCACTATCGCAATTTACAATTATATTTACAGTTGGGACTCAAGCTGCAACATGTACATAAAGTGCTCCAGTTCAACCAATCCCCTTGGCTTAAAGAATACATCGATTTCAACACCGAAAAACGGAAGACAGCCACTACCACTTTTCAAAAGGATTTCTTCAAACTTTTAAATAACAGCATTTATGGAAAGTGTATAGAAAATCTCAGGAAGCGAAGAAATGTGGAGCTATGCAATACTTCCGCAAGATCTGAAAAGCTGGTAGCATCACCCTTCTTCAAATCATTCAAGATATTTGATGAGGGTCTGACGGCGGTTGAAAGGCAGAAACCCAGTATCTTAATGAACAGACCCATTTACGTCGGATTCACGATACTGGAGTTGTCTAAGGTATTAATGTATGATTTCCATTATAATTTCGTAAAAAAAAATTATAGTGGCAATCGTTCATTGCTGCTTTTCACCGATACCGACAGTCTCACATATCTCATCAAGACTGAAAACCTACAAAGGGATTTGGCACTCCACAGCTCCGAATTCGACTTTTCTGATTACCCCCAAGATAACCCTCTTTATTCCACAGTGAATCGAAAAGTTTTGGGGAAGTTTAAAGATGAGTTGAATGGAAGAGCTGTCCACGAATTTGTAGGTTTAAAGTCTAAGATGTATTCCATCAAGACTTGTGATGAGGAGAAGAAGAGAGCCAAGGGGATCTCCACAAGAATTGTTCGAAAGAAGCTTACTCATCAAGATTATGTAAATTGCCTTAAAGACCAGAAAACAACATTTGAAGTCCAAACCAGAATCGGGCAGCGATTACATACATTATATTCTATGAAGCAAAATAAGAAATGTCTCTCGCCCTTTGATGACAAACGATATATATTAGAAGATGGGATAAGCAGCTTAGCTTACGGGCATTGGCAAATACCCAAAACATAAATGAAAAAAAGTTTACAAGATGTAAAAAAAAAAAAAAAAAAAAAAAAAAAATCTTACAAAAAGTGAAAAAAAAAAAAAAAAAATTCACAAAAAGTGAAAAAAAAAAAAAAAGTTTACAAAAAAAAAAGAAGATATCAAAATCTTCAAAAAGTGTGTGTGTGAATGTGTGTGTGAATGTGAGTGTGTAAATCTGCCATTCACTGCTTATGACTAGACAATGTCTTAAGCAGAGAATGCCGGTCCCAAGCCCGGAAAAAAGATGAGGGCACACTCTTCCAGATTTGAAATTCAAAAGGTAGTATTCCTTTCATTAATCTTTTTTAATGAACAACAGCAAAACTCTATCGAAAAAAATTACCACATTAAAATAACCTATCATACTACAGCATGCCGAAATAATTAAAGTGGTCTTCATTATTTTTCACTCATTAGTTTTAATTACCTTTTTTAATTAATTACTAATTATCGTTAATTGCTATTATCCATTTCTTAAATTCTACTACGTACTATACTTGACTCAAAATAAATTTAAACTGTTGAAAATTTTAAAATTTAAATTATTAAAAATTTCTTAATAAATCACCGCTCGAATCATACTGGAGTATGTTGAAAAAATTTCACTCATAATTTTTAATTACCTTTTTAAATGAACAACAGCATAAGTCAATCGAAAAACATACCCCACGTACTGTAACACGCCGAAAATTTTTAAAGTCCCCACATTAAAAAACACCCCCATACTATAGTATGGTTTAAAAATTCTAACTCCCTGAAATTCCTGCTTAAAATTAAAAAAAAAATCCTTTTAACCCCTTCTCTTACAAGACGATGTGAGGAGGAGGAGGATTGAGGAGGAGGAGGATTGAGGAGGAGGGCTGTGGAGGAGGAGGCTTGAGGAGGAGGCTCCCACCACCACCACCACAGCCTCACGCCTCCTCCTGAGGTCGGACTCTCATTTTTCCCCTACTACTGATTGCAATAAATTAATGGAATACACCGGGAAAACCAATAGAAAACTCAAAAAAAGAATAAAAGAACATAAAGCAGATATAAAATTTTGTCGCCAATCTACTGCTCTCTCACGTTTATATCTCAATCAGAATATCACAATAGATTTTGATCATACGAAAATCATATTCCCAACATCCAATTATTATTTATCCATTATAAGAGAATCCATAGAAATCCTGTGCAAAAGCAATAAAGTGTGTAATGATGCCCTATCGTATAATATACCGAGTTTATGATTTAACATCCTAAAAATAAAATCTTGACAATTTGAGAAAATGACGTATTAAATTTTATAATACAACAGTTAAATATTTATTTTTACCGTTCACCTAAAATACTACTATTTCAACTTCAAGCCACGAGTCTCGTTCATTTTCAAAACGGAATCATATATTAGTATTTATAAAAGAAAATATTCTCTGAGGAAGAACCTGTTTAAAGGTTTGAAAGTACTATGATGTTTTTAAATAAAATTAACTATTAACATCTATAGTTGATTATTTTAACCGCCTTTTAAGAAAACCTGAACATTTTAAAGTTCATTGTATACATTTTATGAGTAAAATATTTTTTAAACAATTCTTAAAATGTTGTTAAAATTTTTCTACTGCGTACTATCGGCATCCAACTTGGAGTCCAAAGGAAAATGAGCCCAAATTTATCACTAGTGTCCATGCATAATTCTCGACCGAATGCTACTATTTTGAGTTTAATATGATTGACTATTTGGTTATAGTTGGAAATAGTTGTTGTCCTCGGTAGAGAACTGGGAAATCAGAATCATTTATTGATTGAATTCCGCAACTTTTCTTATTTTAATCGTTTTCTGATTGGTCCATGTTTAATATCCAAAAATGTGGGAAATCTGAATCATTTTATTGGATGAATTCCGCAACTTATTTTATGTTTTTCGTTTTCTGATTAATTCATGTTTAATGTCCAAAAATGGAATATTTTTGTTTCCACGCTGACAAAAAAAAAAAAAAAAAAAAAAAAAAAAAAAGTAATAAAAACTTTAAAAAAAAATAATAATAATTTGAAAACAAATTGTGATAAAGATTTCAAACAAATTTCATTTAAAAATCTTTTTTTTTTTTTTTTTTTTTTTTTTTTTTATTCAATACGCAACGGTGTAAAAATTTGAAATTTGAAATGTGCAATGTTTAGAAGTTTAAAATTTTTCAGTTCCGAAAATTTTAAAACTGAAATTTCATTTAAAATTTGGTTATGATGAGTCTAGGAATATTAATCCATGTCGTACGTAATAGGAGGCGTTCAGAAGTCAGTCTAACTCCATTAAAAAAAAAAAAAAAGCACATTTTAAATTGTTAAAGTTGCTAACTACTGCTTTTTATCATTGGTCTAGGATAGGCATGTCAAACTCGTCTACCACCGCGAGCCAAATTTAGCAATGTACACAATGCCGCGGCCCACATTATCGAAAATAAAGATGAAAAAAAAAATTTCGAAAATAAAAGTTTGATGACAATCGCACAAAATGAAAACTGTTCGTAAAAAAATACAGCATTGTCATAGAAAACAAACAAGCAAACAAAAATACATACAAAAAATTTTAAACTATTCATTGGAAAAATTAAAAACGCGCACCATGAATTTTTTCAATATTTATTAAGTAAAACAAATCTGTAGAAAAAGTATATTACGAGAGAGCACTGTCAAATGTAATGAAAAATAAGTTAAAATAAAAATACAAACAACCTTAAACACATATTGAACATTTTAAAATTTAAATCGCAATGAAAATTATACAAAAATGTGTTAGTAAATTTGCAATCCTAATATTTGCATTTTCTTTTATATTGTAATTGCTACTTTTTATAATACCAATCATTGGTAGAACACAATTATTTACAATATAATATTATGAAAAAAAAATCATAATTTATTAAAATATATTAGCTATGGGCATTAATCCGGGAAAAAACTGCCCACAGAGTAAAATTTCTTGCACTTATATTTTCAAGAATTATAAAGTTAAAAGGACAAAATAAATGCTAGCCTCCGGCCCCAGAGCCATTAAATGATGTGTTATTGCACCCAATAGTTGTTTTTAAAAGCAGATGGATTACTTTTAATATGATTCACGAACACACTTTTTCCCACAAAGTTTCAGTTTAAAATCTATTTATTTATCCAAATTATTTCTAGATATTTGTGGGGTTTTCGAAATATTTGTGAGTAAATTCTTAGCAAACTTCAACGAAGTTTCTACTTATCAGTATGTTTGAGTATAAAAAAAAATATTTCAAATTGACTTTTATGAATCTGATGTTATATCTTCATCATCAAAAGAGATAAAGATCTCACAGGGATAATTTATAATGATACATTTACTAACCTTTAAGAATGAAATTAATTAATGAGCTTATGTCCAAAATGCTCGCTTTCTACTATGCATGCAGCCAAATAATAACAAGTTGGAAATTGCACGTGAACGTAGCAAATGAGGTGCGTTCGTACGATAACGAAGTTTTAAAAATATTCAGATCTTGCTGATATAGTAGAGCGTAATTCGGATACAGTTTAATAGTCGAAATCTTTGTGTTTCTGTAAATATATTGGAAATAGTTTTTATTACATCTCAGCAACATATATCTATACTAATAAAATCCGTGCGCCTCTGTCTGTCTGTCTGCTTGAAGCCGATTACAGTTCGCAATGCGGGCGAGTTGGAAGTCGCGAGAGGTGTCTTTCGATTCGAAAAATTCCGGGAAAGTCATTTCGGGCATTTTCGTGACCGTGGGACCAAAATTAAAAAAGTTATGAATTAAAAACCGGTCGGGAATCGGAACGGAAACGTCTAATTTCCCAAACGGAGCTCAAACGGAGCTCTCAGGCAGAACACTGCGCCACCTTGCGGTGAACGACAAGAACTTTTCCCCTTTGGCTAAAAGAAGAAGCAGTCGAAAACATCTTTTTCTTTCGTCATTTTGTCAAAGAATGTATAACAGAAAAAGAACTAATTGGTAAAAAATGTTAAACACGGTTTAATTAATACAATAAGTACAACTATTTAAGCACAGCACGATATGTTCACTAAGAGGTAATAGTGTTGCTAATTAATATTTTGAGGATCTCAGATGTAACTGGCTATTCATATATTTATTCTGTAGGTGAGTATTAATCGTTGTAGCTCATTTTCATGCTTTTTATTTTTGGTAGCATACACGAATATTGTGTAACCTAAGATTTACGCGATTAATACTAATTTCTGTTAGTAGAAACGGAAAACGAGCTGCCAAAATTATTTGTTAGTTATGTTGTTTGTGATATTAATGAAATTATTTTTTTTTTTAATAGCAGTCTTTTGCAGTTTTTAATACCGAAACTTTTTTTGCGCGTTTTTTTTAACCATCATGCAGAAAACAGAAAAAAAACTGATTACATATTCAGAATCTGCGTAAAAGTCTGCTTCTGATGAACCAAAAAATACGAGAAAATGTCTTATGGGCGCGCAGCGCCAACCGTGCAAAACCAAATATTTTTAACGGGACGTTGGCGACCATGGCGCGTAGCGCCGGTGGGCCGGCTTCGCACGGTGGGCGCGTAGCGGCCACTGTGCGAAATCACATATTTTTAATGGGATAATGGGCGCATAACAACCATAGCTCTTTAATTTACTTTTTTTTGTGCTTGAGGATTCGAACACCAAGACTTGCTTATTAAATGAATTTTTTTGTTTATTATATATTGCTTAATATCGAGGTTCGTTTGGAAAAAGTGGCCCAGCTAGCGGACGTAGCTCGCTAGGCTAAAATCCGTGCGCCTCTGTGTGTCTGCTTGAAGCAGATTACAGTTCGCAACGCGGGCGAGTTGGGAGTCGCGAGAGGTGTCTTTCGATTCGAAAAATTCCGGGAAAGTCATTTCAGGCATTTTCGAGACCGTGGGACCAAAATTAAAAAAGTTATGAATTAAAAACCGCTCGGGAAAAGGAACGCAAAACGTTTAATTTCCCAAACGGAGTTCACAAGCAGAACACTGCGCCACCTTGCGGTGAATAACTAGAACTTTTCACCTTTGGCTAAAAGAAGAACCAGCCGGAAACCTCTTTTTCTACCCGCGCTAATTGCGCTTTTTTCCGCATCAATTTTTTTGACTTGCCGTCGATTATTTACCGTAGTTTTCGCTAAAATATCGAACTTATAATATATCGAAATAAAACAGGACTACCGAAACTTTTTTTGCGCGCTTTTTCTTAAACCATCATGCAGACAGTTTTTTAAGTAGAAAAAACTGATTACATATTCAGAATCTGCGTAAAAGTCTGCTTCTGATGAACCAAAAAATACGAAAAAATGTCTTATGGACGCGTAGCGCCAACCGTGCAAAACCATATATTTATAACGGGACGATGGGCGCGAAGCGACTATGGCTCCGATCCACAATCTTTTTTTTTTCAAGTGCGCGTAGTGCCCACCGTGCGAAATCACATATTTTTAACGGGATAATGTGCGCATAATAACCATAGCTCTTTAATGTACTTTATTTGTGCTTGAGGATTCAAACACGAAGACTTGCTTATTAAATGAATTTTTTTGCTTATTACATACTGCCTAATATCGAGGTTCGTGGAGGTCGAAAAAGTGGCCCAGCTATCGGGCGTAGCTCGCTAGCCTTATTCATAAAATGTGAAATAGTTGAATATAATTAAAACACGCCCCAAATACCAGGTTGTTCAATAAGTTTTACCGTTCGATAAGAAAAACACAATGTTATGGTTCAAAATACATTTTATTATTCAGTATAATCTCCCTGAACATTAATGCACTTGCTCCAACGATCCTCCAATCTGTGGATCCCATCCCTGAAGTGAGATTCCGGAAGGTCTGCAAAATACGCTTCAACAGCCGTTATGACCTCTTCATTTGACGAAAAACGCTTGTCACGCATACATTTTTTGAGTTCTGGAAACAAATGGAAGGCCAAATCTGGTGAATACGGCGGATGCTCCAACAATTCGAACTTTAATTCATGGATTTTAGCCATTGTCAAAATGCTCTTGTGACACGGTGCGTTGTCCTGATGAAAAAGGATTTTTTTCTTCTGCAAACCGGGTCTTTTTTCACGAATTTTTTCCTTCAACTGGTCCAAAAGGTTGCAATAATATTCAGAACTAATTGTTTTACCAGTTTTCAAGTATTCCACATATAAAATTCCTTTCGTATCCCAAAAAACTGATGTCAGAACCTTCTTGACCGATTTCTGGACACGAACTCGTTTCGAAGCCGAACAACCAGGTTCACACCACTCTTTAGCCTCTTGTTTTGATTCAGGATCATGGTGATAGACCCAAGTCTCATCCATAGTGATGAATCGACGCACAAAATCCACTTTATCCTTTTTAAAACGCTCCAAATGTTGTTGAGAAAGTCGCATTCGAATGTGTTTTTGTTCCATTGTTAGCGAATGCGGCACCCATTGTGCACACAGCTTTTTAAAACTCAAAATTTCATTTAAAATATGACTCACACTGCCTAATGAGATGTGTATAGCCTCTACTAAATCTCTCTCAGTCAATCGACGATCTTTCAAAACCATATCCTGTACTTTGGCTACGATTTCTGGTGTTGATGCGGTTTTTGGACGTCCTTCACGTGGATCGCCATTAAGGCTTGTACGACCACGTTTAAATTCAGCAACCCATCTTTCTACTGTTCTAATTGAAGGTGAACGTTCATTATACACTCTTAACATTCGTTAGTGAATTTCTTTTGGTGCTACACCTTCCAAAAATAAGAATTTTATCACTGCACGATATTCAATTTTTTCCATTGTCGAAAATACTGTGACACGACGACACTAAATGGCTTGTAAACAAAGAATGAATTGACTGATTGAAATGAACCTTCACATACGTTGATAAGAAGAGTGAACCAACAAAACAAAAACAAATTTGGACTAGTAGCAACGCCCTCTCTTATCGACCGACAAAACTTATTGAACAACCTGGTAATGTTTCCCCGTGTAGTGGAATACTTTTGTGTGGCCCTGTAGTTTAATAATAAAAATTCTTTGCATCACAGATTGTACAGAATGCATATTTTAGTACATATTTCATAGATTCATGCCAATTCTATTATGTCGAATGAGTGTAACATCATTAAAATGCATTTGAAACTTTTTTCCCATTGACTGTAATGTAATGGAATACTTCTGATTATCCCTGTAAATGATCTATGCATCCGACTTTCATAACATTTGATATGACTCGACGAAAATTACGTAATAATTATATGTTTTAAATTTCAAACGATTAAAACGCACGATTATACGCTCTCCGTTGCCTGGAAGAATCTTTTCAGCACTGCTTTATAAATTAGTTTATTATTTAATTATTATTATTATTTTTTTTTATATATATTATGTATACAATTTTCAGGTTTATATACGTGTGTTTATAATTGTAAACAATTTTTTATTTTTATGTATTTTTATTTTTATTTATTATTATTACTAATTTATATATTTTTTGCGTACATTTTATTTCATTTTAACCTCTCCTTTTAGTTAATTTTTTAATTTAGCCCGCTTTTTTCCCATTTCCCTTCCCCCCTTCTTCCTTTTCTAGTTTTGTTTATGCTCTTCCGTGATTGGCTGTTGCCTTCTACTTTCCTATTGGCTGTTCCTTCTGCTTGCTCCCTCTCCCTCCCGCATTCCCCTTCAGTCGTGCCGCTACATTCATAGTAGACGCATGTCTTTTTTGCGCCTGACGAAGAAAGACTAAGTTCTTTCGAAAGGCCTTGCGCAGTTAACTTATTTTATGGTGTTTAAAGAAGTTTTTTCACTTCAATTGTGTATAACACCAGCTTCAATTTTATACATTGATTAAAATGCATTTGAAACTTTTTTCTCAATTGACCGTAATGTAACGGAATCCTTTTGATTGTCCCTGTAATTAATCTATGCATCCGATTTTCATAACATTTGAAATGACTCGACAAAATTACGCAATAATTATATGTTTTAAATTTCAAACGATTAAAATGCATTTGAAACTTTTTCCCCCATTGACCGTAATGAAACGGAGTCCTTTTGATTGTCCCTGTAATTGATCTATCCATCCGATTTTCATAAAATTTGAAATGACTCGACAAAATTATGTTATAATTAAATATTTTAAATTTCAAACGATTCGGTTGGGTAGTTTTTGCGTTGTTATAAGCGGACAGACAGACGGATTGAGCGACAACAATAGGTGCTACGAATTTACATAATTACGAACGCACCTAAAAACAGATTAACAATTTTTTTTTTTTTTTTTTTACAAAATGAGAATTTGGTTCACCTTTGCCTTTTAAAGCTATTTATTTCTTTTAATTTTTTAGAAACTTTTAATTAGAAATTAGCGTCGTTTTTTTAATTGATTTTTCCTACATTTGTAATACCTAAAAAATGCCACGCATTACTTTGTAATATCGTAGTGAATCAAAGAGCACAGTAAAATAATGTATTCGTTTCACCATAAAGCACATAATAAACTATTAGAAAAAATATATATAAAGCTTTTATTATTATTATTATTTTCAGATTAAGATATGCTCTTCTTAACTTTCTTGTTGATAACTTTTGCATATCCTATCTCCTGGAAACAAAATTTTAAAAAGAATTAGATTTGATCATATTCAAGACAGTATGTTTGTATCATTTATGCCACAGTGGTGTTGAATGGATGTTGTTTTCCATCTCCTATGCCAAACCGTAAAAAATATTTCATCCAAAATAACAACCATTAATTAAAAATGTTTAACTTTTCTTTAATTGCGGATCATTAAATTTAATGTATGTCAATATCTGCCATTAAATATAATGCAGATTAATATTTTGAAATAATGGTAGATATTTTGAAAATCGTTCCCCAATTTTGCAACGCTGTAAGATTTGCAATGCAAAGTGTATTTTCTCCATCAACTAAGAACTGAATCAAACATACGAAAATGCCAAAGGCTTTGTGGGCCACAGAGAAGTTCCTGGCGGGCCACGTGTTTGACATGCCTGGTCTAGGAATATTAATGTTTAATGCATGGCGTACGTAATATATGACTGTATGACTCGTTATGATCATCATAAAAATGATGTTTATTATTATTATTAATTTAAATATATAATTTATTTATAAGTCTTTAAAATTTTAGTCTTTGAAAATATCATTTTCCAAATAATAGTTATAATTTGTTAAATTACAATTTTGTTATTTTAATTATCACTGTTGTAGCTGTAAAGGACTCGAGTACTTATTTTACTAAGAATCAAAAATAGCAAATACATATGTCTTTTTATTTGCTCATTGATGGTTCGCACTCTGGCTTCTTAAAAAGTAGCCAATCGCCACAAATACGGACATATTTTCAAGGATGGGCTGGAGTGGAAATTGGAAATATTAGCCTTGACTAACAAGGAAGGTCACCATACTGAGCATACTCAAAATTTTTTGAAAAAACTTCTTATGTATGTAATAAAGGATTAGTCAAATTTAGCGGCAGAATTACAGAAGAAACTCTGCAAAAAAAATAAAATACTTTCGAGTATTTGGCGCGAAAAGACGAAAGCGTCACGCGATTTGGCGAGCATCATTTTCTCTCGCCAAAAGCAAACGATTTTAATGCACCTGAAAATTTCTCGTCAATTAATTTTTAAAATACGTGTGAATTTAAATTTGAACAATGAAAGTTTGACACATAGATATATTTTGTATTGCATATTTCTGTTGCTTTTACTGCAGTTATTTAATTTTATCACTTTAAAAATAATTTTTTATGTAAAAATATTTTCATCTTGAAAAGTATTTTTTCATACATTTAAGCGTATGACAAAAGAAAAGCCAGAGGAAGAATGATGTAATGCATTTCAATAACAGAGAAGTTTTTGTTTCCATAGCAACAAAATTGAATCGACAGAGCTCAATTAGATTTGAGTTAATTTTGAGATTGAAACAATTTTAATTAATTTAAATTTTTAATTCATAAACTTTCACAGTTAATTTTCATTCTAAATACGTTATGACAAAAATATAATTAAAACAAACTAAAACTGACAAAACTAACGTTATCTAAATAAAATTCCTTTAAACAAGTTAAACATGAGCATTTTTAACCTTAAAAAGAATTTGACATAAAAAAGTATCTTTTGAAATTTTATTTTGTTGCCAACCGATGATAAATCGCCAAATAAATATTCAATATTTTTTTACGAACGTTCTATCGGGGTTCCGCCAAAAAAATGTTTACAAGAACATATTTCCACATGAGAAAAACCTTCTGTAATTTTTGGAGAATTTTCTGAGTATGCCCATATGGAGACCGACCTTGTAAGATATACAGGGTGTTTCTAAATTCATGGTACAAACTTTAAGGGGTGATAGTACACATCAACACAAACAATATTAAATAGGAAACTAAGGATCCCAAACGTCTTCCGAAGGGGATAGGCGCCATTAAAGTTTAGGGTCCAAAAATTCAAATGATTATAAAAAACAGAAAAATTGGTCGATTCGTTTGCGGTTTTCACTAAAACTATTCTTTATGTCAGTATTGTCTTGAAAATAAATTATAAAGATACATTTCAAAAAATGCCGATAGATGGCGCTTTAGACTTTGGAGTAACGAGCAACTATTTTTTACCGTTATTTTTTGCATCTCATTAATTTTTTTAGAAGCTTAGACATAAACTTAAATTTTGAGCTCAAAATCTAAGTCGTTGGAAGTGGTTAAGCAGCCCTAACTGAACTGTGAGGGGAGGTTCAAATTCCAAATGATTATAAAAAACGGAAAAATTGGTCAATTGATTTGCGATTTTCACTAAAATTATTCTTTATGTCAGTATTATCGTGAAAATAAATTATAAAGATAAAATTCAAAAAATGCCGATAGAGGGCGCTTTAGACTTTGGAGTAATGTACAACTATTTTTTATCGTTCTTTTTTGCATCTCATAAAATTTTTTTATAAGCTTAGACATAAATTTTGAGATGAAAATCTGAATCGTTGGGAGCGGTTAAATAGCGCAAACTGAACTCTGTTCAATGGGGGTGGGGAGGTTCAAATTTCAAATGATTATTAAAAAAACGGAAAAATTGGTCGATTCGTTTGCCGTTTTCGCTAAAACTAATCTTTATGTCAATATTTCCTTGAAAATAAATTTTAAAGATTAATTTCAAAAAATACCGTTAGAGGGCGCCTTAAACTTTAGAGTAACCAACAACTATTTTTAACCGTTATTTTTTTGTATCTAATTAAATGCTTGCTGATGCTTAGATTTAAATTTTGAGCTCAAATTCTAAATGGATGGGAGGGGTTAAGAAGCGCAAACTGAACTACGTTCAGGAGTTAAAATGTTACCCTCCCCACCCCTCGAACACATTTCAATTTTCCGCTACTTAATTACTCACAACGATGCAGATTTTGAGCTCAAAATTTAAGTTTGAACTTTTACAAACATTTAATTAGATACAAAAAATAACGGTTATAAGTAATTGTTGGTTAATCTAAAGTTTAAAGTGCCCTCTAACAGTATTTTTTGAAATTAATTTTTACAATTTATTTTTAAGGAAATATTGACATAAAGAATAGTTTTAGCGAAAACGGCAAACGAATCGACCAATTTTTCCGTTTTTTTATAATCATTTGAAATTTGAACCTCCCCACCCCCATTGAACACAGTTCAGTTTGCGCTACTTAACCACTCCCAACGATTCAGATTTTCCTCTCAAAATTTAAGTTTATGTCTAAGCTTCTAAAAAAATTTTATGAGATGCAAAAAATAACGGTAAATAATAGTTGCACGTTACTCCAAAGTCTAAAGCGCCCTCTATCGGCATTTTTTGAATTTTATCTTTATAATTTATTTTCAAGATAATACTGACATAAAGAATAATTTTAGTGAAAATCGCAAATCAATTGACCAATTTTTCCGTTTTTCATAATCATTTGGAATTTGAACCTCCCTTCACAGTTCAGTTAGGGCTGCTTAACCACTCCCAACGACTTAGATTTTGAGCTCAAAATTTAAGTTTATGTCTAAGCTTCTAAAAAAAATTAATGAGATGCAAAAAATAACGGTAAAAAATAGTTGCTCGTTACTCCAAAGTCTAAAGCGCCCTCTACCGACATTTTTTGAAATTTACCTTTATAATTTATTTTCAAGACAATACTGACATAAAGAATAGTTTTAGTGAAAACCGCAAACGAATCGACCAAGTTTTCTGTTTTTTATAATCATTTGAATTTTTGGACCCTAAACTTTAATGGCGCCTATCTCCTTCGGAAGACGTTTGGAACCCTTAGTTTCCTATTTAATATTGTTTGTCTTGATGTGTACTATCACCCCTTAAAGTTTGTACCATGAATTTAGAAACACCCTGTATAGATGACATTTTTACATTCAATAGCACAACGGTATTTCACTCAAAACCGTATTAGACCAACTTAATCAATTTAACACGAATATTAATTTGATCTCAGAAATTAAACAGAATGAAACTCTTCATTTTTTTAAAGATTGTTCAACATAATTGAAAACTGTTTATGAATTCAAAATATGGGTCTGAAAAGTGTTAATGAATCTCTCTGCCCGAGCTAATAAATATAATCGAATGACCGTGTAACTTTTTTGTTATTGATGTTTACTATGGAATGTTGGTATATTAAAAGAAGTATTCTATTACATTATAATTTAGTGGAAAAAAGTATTTGCGATCTATTTTATTGATGTTACGATTTTTCAAATATATTGAGATTGATATGCAAAGGTGGACTCAGGGCCGTAGCTAAGGGAGCGCTATGGGCGGCTCAGCCCCCCTAAAATATTTTGAGTCCCCCCAGAAAAGATTCCGCGGTCACTAAATGAATTTCTGTGCCAAAAATCTAAATGAAAATCCAAATGAAATTCTGTTCAAAAATCTAATTTAGTTTTGAGACCCTTTCACAGTTTTGTATAATTACTAAATTATATCTAAAATAAGTAATTCAACACTCCCTCATATTATTTGTTCATATGAAGCTAACATGTTTAATTTTGCACCAGTTATACACTCAAAATTTTCATCATCATACACTTTTCTTAATATAAAATGAAGTTATTGTAACAGTTTAATAAGAAACATGGTACATACAATGTGAATATACATCAATATATATGACTGCGTCAATGAGAGAGAAAAAAAAATTATGACCCCCCCCCCCTATTGATCACTTCTAGCTACGGCCCTGGGTGGACTACAAAATGGAAAGCACTTCTGGTTCGTTTACAGGGAAGCACAAAAAATTTTCATTGCATTATGATCTATGGGGAAAATGTTTGAGATGCATTTTAATGACGTTATACTTTAAATATAGATATTAAAAAGGATCATTGAGATGCACGTGTTTTCTATAGATTTTGAACGTGTAGCTTTTATTGTTTATTCACGTTGACACGCAAAAAAACTCGATTACAGGACTATGATAGGTAGTTGCTGAAACAGACATTTTCCGCCGTGATATGCATTTTTAAACGTATCTAATTTTTAGAGTATTACGTGATATGTATAAAGTCTGGAGATTATATACAAGGCTGCACTTTTCTGACTTTTTTTAGACTATACAAACTATGATGATAATATGTTAACTACCAATACTATAACTATCCGCTTGGTGGTAATTGATGAAATTGGGTTAGGTTTTTTGCAAATTGTTTGCCTGAACATCGCTTCAACCTTATTAAATGGTGAAGTTTTATTACAAAATGTTGAATGTCTTTCACAATCTGTCTTTCATGCACTTTTCTTTTTAGCAAAACACGCTAATTATCACCTTTTTCTTTGAGATTGAAAAAAGACATCAGCTGCTAAGAATTTTGAGACACATATGTTGTTGCTGATTAGATTTTTTTTTTTTTTTTTTTTTTGGGGGGGGGGGGGATTATTTAACCGGTGGTTTAATATGCAGCATTTTTCAGAAACAGGGTGGCTACAGAAATGGTGTAAAAAAGTTCTCTGATTTTTCCCTGAATTTCTGCCTCAGGTCTCCCTGATTTTTATTATTAAGGATTATATGAGGCTTTTTTTTTTTTTTTTTTTGACATAATCGGCTTTCTTGTATGGCACATCCAGCTTGCAAATATCTCTTTTGGGAGAAAAAAAAAACAAAAATTGCGCAGTATTTAAAAAGTATTTCACAATTTTATAAATCCAAACTCAAATGTAGCCAATGGATATATGGTGTCCAGAAAATTTCCTTTTCTGAAGAATTTTCAACTCCAAGACGCCTATATCTGATGAGTTAGCTAATTAGATTAAGCCTGCCACCTGGTCAGATTATGTGCAATTTAAAATTTTCAAAAAGGCTGAAATTGCCTCTAATGTAAGTGCTATCCAGAAAAAATAAGGAAATCTGATCACTTCAATTTGTCATAAATATAAATAAATATGTGCATATTTTAAAAAATGTTGGGCAAGGCTAACCAGCATATAAAAAATATATGGCATATAAAATACATTAAAAGTATTTTCACCTCAAATAGTTATTGAAATCAAACACTGAAAATATTTTTAGTTATAGAAATAAAATACAAAAAATTAACATAGTAATTAACCAATAGTATTTCCAAAAAAGTACATGTGCAAGAGCAATTTCTGATGTTTGGTTTTAAAATCAAAACTTAATGAAACCTATCATATTAACGAAGATCGTCACTTTCATATATATTTAACAATTAGGTAGGATATAATTAATTAATAAAATATTTATAAGAATAATAACCTGTTCAAATTAATCATTGTCATTATAATTAGCTTAAACATCACCTGTTTGGCAGCAAACCAACCAATCTTGTTGGTAAGACGAAAACAGAAATATTTTCACAGAGAAAAATTTCGCTGATTTTTGAGTATTTTTTATAATGTTCCCTGATATTTCCCTGTTTTTTCCAGATTGATAAACTTCCCTGATTCATGATTTTCAGAATCTGTAGCCACCCTGAGGAAGTATTAACATGCATGAGACAGAAGAAAATTTTGGGATTACCATATCTGACTAGTTTCTATTTGCTTTTCAAGATAAGAGGCTTCATGAAAGAGTTGAGGTTTGGGGATCCGTAATAAGTAGAATTATAAATGAACAAGATAAAAAAATCATGCATCAAGAATAGATTATTAAACCAAAAGATCCAGAAAACCGTAAAAAAACTT
Source organism: Maratus speculifer (assembly GCA_964019185.1). NCBI lineage: Eukaryota > Metazoa > Arthropoda > Arachnida > Araneae > Salticidae > Maratus > Maratus speculifer. The sequence continues at coordinate 246,422,181 of OZ025289.1, forward strand.
CATCGTTAAAATAAAGTACTAAGTAAAAAGTTTAGAAAACACATTATACATTTAAAAATCCAGCTTCACCAATTACCATAAATAGTAAAAAAAAAAAAAAAAAAAAAAAAAAAAAAAAAAAAAATATGTCAGATTATTTTGTACAGTTCTGTATATGATTTGAGGCATTGAGAACCTAAGTGGTTAACTTGGGTTCACTGTGATTTCGAGGAAAATACTTTTCAACATTTTTACAAATTTTTGTTGAATTCTTCTAAATCAGTTTTACCAGCGCCAGAGGAGACTATGCTTCTTTAGCCAGCATAGGGTAATTAAGTTGGCAGTAACAGAGTGGACCAAGAAACTTGATACATTCTTACACCAACAACTTCCTATCAAAGTTACATTGGACCATCAGTTAAACTAGCTTGTTTGCTTGAATATTTTAAAAATTAATAAAATTCATTATACTGCAAATAGAAGACATGTATACAGTGCTTTAATACTTCATGTTCACTTTACACAAAAACTCGGGAATGTCCACCCTGGTAATGTGCACCACTTAAATGCCTCATTCATAAGTGCAAATTTTGCTTATCATATGAAGTTACATTTCCTATCCTAATATAGTTTAGCCTGATGTTATTGGGATTGCAGAGTTAAAATTTATTGAGATGGCTAAAACCAAAATTTACATAAATTTTAATTTGCAATAAATTTAATTCAACAGAATGAAACATAAAATACTGTGTTATCAGGTTTTTATATTCTTTAATGCTTTTGTAATAATTTTATTATAGTTTAATAAAGTACACTATTTTACAATCATTAAAGAAGTGATAATAAAGAATAGAAAATGAGAAACACGATAATTCAGAAGTTAAATATGAAAGAGGATTTACAGCTATAAGTAAACAACAGTAAAGAAAAAAAAAGCAGCATTATAAACAATAGTAAGATGCAAGATAGCACATTACTAACCTAATAGTAACTTTTTTTTCCATCAACTGCAAAATACATCTTTTAATATAGGACACAGAATAGATAAAAATGGGGGGTGGGGGGGGAATCACACAAAAAATATGAAGAGCAAGATAAGTAAAATATAAAAAATTTTGAGAGCTTAATCACAAATGTTTTTTGACAAAATTAACCTATCAAAAAATTCAAAGCAATTATGCAGAGAAATAAAAATGATGAATAAAAGTATTAAATAAATAATTCAAACACTAGTGAACTTGTTTTTTTATTTTTAAGCAAGAAAGTGTCTCTCATATTCATAGAAATCTATTTTTTAATGCTTTTCAGACTGTTTTTGAGATTTAATACAAAATTGCTGAGGTGACATAACTTAAGCTATACATATGCTTATCAATGGCGTATCTAGAGTTGTTATAACAGAGGAGGCTGAAATACAGTAAACATTTATGCGATGGAACACAAGAATCCAGAAAAATTCTGCTTTAAACAGGTTTTATCATAGTACATAATGCATCTAGTATACAATCAACTTTATTAAGATGCAATTACATAGGACTGAGCAAAATTTCATTTGAAGCAAGTTTTTGTCTTCACAAATACAATATCAATGATTACACTGCATATTTTTTTTTTTTTTTTTTTTTTGAACAGAATATTGAAAATTACCTGCTAAATGTATCTTAATAAAGAGTAAATAATAAACAGTAAATTTAAAATTATCTATAGCTGTACATAAGTACTGAATAGCATGTTACATTTTCTCATAAATAAGATACATTTGGAATCTCAGTAGACAGTTCACTGATGATGACTTTTCCCTGACTACTATGCCTTTAAAATCTATTTAAACTACCAAAATTTGGCAGCAAAAATTTTGGTTGATAAAATAAGACACTTTTTGTGTGTTCAAGATTCTGAATCACTCAATAGATTTATGACATATTTTAGATGCATTAAAGCTTATTTCCAGACAAAAAAATACAATATTCATAAAACAACTCATCACAGTGCTGTCACGAACTGAAGAACAAAAATATAACATGCTAAACAATAATTCTTTAAGAAGGTTCAAGGCTTTGCATTTTGTACTGAGAAGATATTTCTATCTATACATTACATTAAATCACAGACTTTCAAACAGGTAAGACTGTTTTTTTCACTTCAAGATCAGACTCTGAAGTGTCAGACTTTTTTTAATGTTTTTAAACTTACATAAATTAATAATGCACTCTTATAATCAAACCTGCAAGAAAAGTGGCATATCTCGCAAAAATTAATTTTGCATTTTATTCCACTAAACAGACTTCAATAGGTATGTCTTTCTACAAAAAAAGTTTCATAAGTGTAGTAATTTAAAAAAATAAAAAAAATCTCTTTATTACGCTATTTGTCCTCTTGTGATCACAGAAAAGAGGTGGATTATGTCCGGAAGTAAATCTATCCAACCTTCATAATGTCTTCATTCGCAAGAGTTTGACATTTTTATGCAAGTTTTTATTCCTGCATGCAAGGCCGTAGCCAGAAAAATATTTCGGAAGGGGTTTTGGCGTCAAAATTTAATTTTCATTTCCTCATTTAAGAGACATTTTCAAAATATAATTTTTATTAGAGGGGATTGAAGTTAAATGATTTAAGTTATATTAATAAGAATAATTCAGCAATTTAGCTATTACAAAAGAAAATATAATGTTTGAGCCTTCTTCACTGAAAACAAATTTACACTGTTTGTGTTGATAATTATGTTTCTCTGCCAATGTATTGATTGAGATTAGTGCCGATTTCGATGTTGACAAATTAATGTTTCAAGGAGTTTGCACAAATGTTTTATTTTTAAATAAGTTTAAACGGAAATACAGATTGCAACAGTTAAGTTAACTAAAATTTTTAAGATAGATAACTGTAATTGTTTTTTAAATTTTGACTAATATTTAATATTCTATTTATTTTAACCAAGGAAAAAATTTCGGAGGGGGATCAAACCCTGATGATCCCTCCAGCTGGCTAAGGCCTTGCCTGCATGCAGAGCTTATAACAATTTCATGTCACAGAAAAATCATGCAGATTTTCTTTTGCTTCACTAGTGAAATTTACCTTTGTTGAGATGTCACTTTTAATGTGGGTGAGTAATATCATATTTTATACAATAAAAACCCTGTATAATGGAAACTTGACTAAAATGAAAAATTTCATGGTCTCTAGAAAATGACACTTTTTTAAATTAATACCTATCTAAAATGAAGTATTTTTCTGCCCCCTTTTAAATTTCATCTTAAAAGATTTCATTACATTTTGCTAAATTTTTGTAATTAAACTTGATATTTTCTATAAATTTCAGAGGGGGCTGAAACCACATCAGTCTACCCCATAGATATACCACTGATGCTTATGCAGTTATATCATAATGCAGAGTTTCTCCCAGGCAGTTTCAAGAGGGCGCTGCGCCCCCCCTTGCCCTTCGATAGGAAAAATAGCGCCCTCCTAGCCCCTAAAAGAAAAAACACCGCCCTTGTTGCCCTTAGTTGAGCCAACGATGAACACCAGCAGACGTGTGTGCGACGCCCGCCCGTAAAAAAATCGGTGACGGAACGCAAAAATTAGCTTTTAAGCGTCTCACAGGACGCGCAATTTCGTCAAAGGATCGCGAAAAAACAATTAATTTCATTAAAGAATCGCAAAATAATGACTAATTTCCGGCAAGATTCGCGAAAAACGGCAATTGTCGTCAAAAAATAGCGATGAAACGGCAGATTTCGGAGGTGAGAGAAAAGAGGAAGCGATTCCACTCCTGTTACGAACTATGTGCTATTTTTTTTCGCACCTCTTTTTCGAAATTTGCGTTTTTTCGTGTTTAAATGTGACAAAATTGGCAGTTTTTCGCTATCTTTTGATGAAATTAGCCATTTTTTGTGATCTATTAACAAAATTTGCCGTTTTTTTTGCAATCTTCTCACGAAATTTGTCGTTTTTTTGCGATTTTTTTTTTTTTTTTTGCGAAATCTGCCGTTTTTGTGATGTTTTAACAAAATAAGACGTTATTTTGCGATCATTTAACAGTATTTGACGTTTTCTCACGATCTTTTAACAAAATTTGTTATTTTTTCTTTTTTACAATTTTTTGACGAAATTTTTGGATTTTTTTCTCGATTATTTGGTGAAATTTGTTTTCCACGGTTTTTTTTTTTTTTGAACTGCTAGATTGTAAATTCAACTCTATAAAAGTGCCCTTAAAAATCAAAAAAGTGCCCTGAAGAATGTAAAAATTGCCCTTTTCAGTACAGTAGCGCCCTGCCCCTTTTTAAACCTGGGGGAAACTCTGCATAATGATTCTGCATTTGAGTGAAGTTCAGCTCTTCGGTCCAGTTTCCACTTTCAGGCCTGATTTTATAGTACTTTGACAAAAAATATTTTACAGCTGTCTTTAATACATGTTATCAGTATTTCAAATAGTATGCTTTGCCTATTTTTTTTTACACTTTTTGAACCAATCACAATTACAAGAAAGATCTGCTTGGCATATCCCACTATTTTCTCAAACATACACCATCATATTAAAAAAAATTCTCAATTGCAATTTAAAATACAATAGGACTGACATCAAAACCTAAGTAATTATTTTTCATACATTTCATGTTTCAATTACAAATTTTTCATTTTACAAGCTCAGTACATTTTTAATGCACATTTTCTTTAGAAATCACCAAAAACAGACCTTGCTGGATGCTACTAGAAATTTTAATAAAATTACATTGCACATAGCAATAAGTCTCACCTACAACAAAGTTGGCACTGCTTTGGGTACTAACAAAAAAAAAAAAAAAAATGTATATACAGTAGACTCCCTCAAATCCGCAAACCAGAAATCCGCAACTCTCTAAAATCCACACATTTTATGGATGTAAACAATGAAACTTTCAGTTCAGATATTAAGACAAAATTTGATTTTTTAAAATTTTGCATCAATTCTATACAATTTTTTATTTTGTAATTTTCTTAAGAATGCTCTATTCATGTTTTTTTCATGAAGGAAGAATTAAAAAAAAAAAAAATCAAGATATTGCTGATATCACTGATAATCACAATCTTACCAAATATATTTATGCATTAATCAAGATTTTTTGGTTACTAAGCCTCGCTAAACACGAAAAAAAATCCTTATTTTATGATTTTGATGTGAATTAGTAATGTACTTTTATGAGGCAAGTTATGTTGAATAATTTTGGAAAAATATATCTAATCTTTATAATGAATATTTAATCATACACTATTGATTATTAACTTGACCTTTGCTATTAGTATTTTTATCATTTAAAAAATGTCTAAATTTTTATTATTTTAGTTTATTACTTATTTTAATATTTTATTATATTGTAAGCATTCATTATAGTTCCGATTGCACTATTAATTGCACTCAAATTATTGCTTAAAAAAGGTAAACAAAGCAATGACCAGAAATCTGCAAAATTCTAAAATCTGTACCACCTCTGGTCCCAAGCTGTGCGGATTTGAGGGAGTCTACTGTATATACATAACTTTTATTGTTTATTTTATTTTTATTTTTTTTCTCTAAACTATACACACAAATAATTGCTATACTATCAGAAAATGCATCATAAAAAATTAAAAAATAAATAATTAAAAATTGGCATGGAACAGATTTAAATACCTAATAGGGGAAAGTAGGGCAGCAATTTATAATCCATTAAACTAGTAAAACATATTTAGCTAAAGCAACTTTTTTGTATATCCAAGAAAACTTAAGAAAGGATAAAAAACCCTTATAGTTATGTAATTTTAGGAAATCACATTAAGAAACATAACTACATTCAAGACCACAATTTTTTAAACTCCCTCTATATATCTTTATAAACAGCAAATAGTATTTTTTCAATAAAAATAATTTAATTTGTAAGAAATCCGATCATTTAATATTACAACAAACATGATGAAAATGTTTACTTACATAAAAAAAAAAAAGGGAATAAGTATGTGTGGAAAGAAGCTATACACATGTAATATAGTATAATATTTCATACTGGAAACAAAATATTTATATACAAGTATTTATATACAATGATACATAGAAAGAAAGTATCATGCAATAAATTTGAAAAAGGACAGGTAGAAAATTGTATTGCAAAATAATTCATGAACAATAGTCATTAACTATAAAAAGCATTTTACAAAATCAAAGTGATTGTCAAATAATCATGCATCTGCACAGTAATTATTAAATATCATACAAACCAGGATAATTTTCTGTTCTTTTTTTTAAGGCAAAGAACTATTTAACCAAATACTCCTACATTTTGGAATTTAAAGATATAAAAGTTAAACCATAAAATAGTTTTTATCTAATATTAAACAAAACAACATACTTCCATAAAAAAAAAATAAAAAAAAAAAAAAAAAAAAAAAAAACTATTTTTTGAATTATTATTAAAGAAAGAATAGTTTTAAAAGTCTTTAATCAATAAAACTTTTAATTTCTTAAGTTCTTTTGAGAATTAAATAAACATAAAATTTCCTTATATTCTAAAAAATATATTTTAAGGGAATTCTTGAAGAAATTGGAAGGAAAATTTTACAACTGCATATAGTGTTTATTTGTCAAAAAGAAATTAAAGTAATAAAGATATTAAAATATTTATAAGAAGATAGATTACCAAATTACAGGAGGCCAAATATTTGGATGTAACTTGACCGAATATTCAGAATTTGGACAAACCACTATTTGTTGCATCACTAGAAATAAAATTGTCACCACCTTCACTTCACAAAAAGTTGTCAAAAATTTTAATACAGTTTTAACAGCTATTTTATGGTTTAATCTACCTTGATTATGGAAAGATTCAACAACTATAGATTAACAGAATAATATTGTATTTACTTGTAGTTTATAAGATTCTTTAAAATGTTAAAGTCCGACATTAAACCACAGAATAAACAAGAAAAAAAAAGTATCACTGACATTTCATTATTTCAAGTGAACAAACTACTTACAGAGATCTTAATCTTACATACTACGAATTTTAATAAGGTCAAGAGAAAGAAGAAAAAAATATGCTATATAATAAAATAACTATAGATTTTTGTCTGAAAAAATTATTTTTTTAAACTAATTTTAATCATTATGTATAATATTTAAATTTTCTTATAATTCTTAAAAAAGTAGTTTTTTAAATTTATTATTTTAGCTCTTTCTACAATCAGAATTAATTGTAATTGTAAGCAAACGTTTTGATTAGTAACACTATTACATGTAATGATACAGAATTTTAATAAAAATACTATGAAAATAATAAATTAAAATGTAGAAGCAACAAAAAAAGGTACCTCAGCATCCAAAATTTTCAAAAAGCATTTTATCATTAATATAAATTTAATAACAATAATAAAAAGGAATTTTTTTTTTTTTTATTTATTTAAAATTTGTTTCACAACTGATCTTAAAAGTACTTCATAAAAAAAGAAAAATAAATAAAATACTACTCCTGGTTGACTTAATTTTCGTAATTTATTGAAACAGTCAGTATTTTTGGCTAAATAATATAAATAAATACCCTAAATTTATAAAATCATTTAGAATTTTACTGCTAGAAATTAGTTTTAATAAATAAAATGCAAAAAACTACACAGGAAATTTTAATTATTAAAAAGACATTTTGTACAATAAAATGTATAGATACTGCATTAATATGAATTGCATATTTACAAGAAGGACAAGTCAATAAATAACATTTAGAAAGGAATCTTTCATATCTACAAGATTGTGTTATAAAATAATCACTTAACAATTCTTAAATATTAATTACTAACAAATGTTTTACACAGTATTGAAGTATAATTGAATGTACAGACATACATCTGAAACAACAAATCAAATATAACTTTTCTATGCTAAATAAATAAAAAATAATAGTAATTACTATTTACATTGTTGATGCAATCGCCTTCTCTAAAAAATGCACATTAAAAAATCTCAAATTGGAAAGAATGAATAAAATAAACGATCCAAGGAACTAAGTATGCATGTCAGTAAATTTGAGTAATGCTTAAAATATATGATTGTAGAATGTAACAAGTTACTTTACAGCATAATTCCAAGATATCGCCTTCCTCTCTCCCACTATAGGTATTTTTTCAGTGAAGGCAAGGGTAATACAGTTTTACTTTCCAAGAAGAAAAAATATCCTCAATGACACAGAGCCCAAAAGAAAAAAAAAAAAAAATTACTTTATTCATCTCATATGCATGCTTTCATTTGTTATAAAGCATACAATGCATGAAAATAATGAAAGATCACCTGCATGTACGAATAGTATGTATTTTATCTTATTATCACAAATACACATCTCTTTTCTCAATATGTCCATTTAATCTTATAAGATTTTACGCATAACAGATATACAGTTGTGTCATTAAATATAACAAATTTACAGGTAACAGTCTTTCTTTATATGGAATATTTCTGCAGAATATAGGAAAATTCTGGCTGTGAATATGCATCTAAATATGATATTCCTTCCAGCATTTTATCACAAACAGCCCATTTTAGCCTATCAAGAATGTTTTTTAGGTGGCTTAAAATGATATCAATACAGTAATATCACTAAAAATACCGAATTTACAAACCGTACTTTTAACAGTTTTCCTTTACATAGAATCTTTTTGCAGAATGTATGAAAAACTTGCAGAAATATGTATTTAAATATGATATTCCAGCATTTTATCCCGAACAGCCCATCTTAGCCTATCACGAGTATTTTCTCCAGGTGGTTTAAAATTATCCCAAAATTTTTTATAGTAATTATACATAGCAACGGGATCACTTTTCTTTTTCCTTGTATTTGATATTCTTAATGATGTTGAACGAGAAGATAAAGAAAAGGTTGAAGGAGAAGATTTTATAGATGATTCAGGACTCAAAACTGTTACACTGCCAGTAGAACTATTGGATTTATAGGATAAATCATCACTTGAAAAAGACTTACTACTATTTAAATTTTCATTCTCAGGATATGAAGTATCAAAAATACTGGGAATTTCAACCAGTTCTTCGGTAATAACTGACCTTCCATTTCTACGCCTAAGGATTTTTCTCTTAATTGTTTTTTTCTCACTACTTGTAGTATCTGAGGTGTTCAAATTGATATCTGAGGATTTGTAAATAGTAGAAGAAACTTTTGGCTCAGAATAGTCATCATCGAGATTAAAAGCTTTAAAAGCATCATTTACATCCTTTAGAGTATTGTCACTTAAACTATTTTGAGAATCAGACATTTCTCGAATCTTTTCCCACTTAGAAGATTTACTTTCTTTCATTGCTTTATTTTTAACCTTTGCTACCGAAACATATGATTCCAATCCATCTTCTTTTAAAGAATAATCTAATTCAAATTCATTTTCTTTTGGTGAAAGTTTTTTTGAGATGTTAGAATATTTAATATCTTCATTTCTATTTTGATCAATTTTTGAATTTCTGGGTACACAAATATCAGTTGATTTTGATTTGTTGACTTTGGCACGTTTATCTTGAGAAATTTTAAACTCTGAAAAAACATCTGTGTCATTGATATTTCTACGTTCAAGAGATGCATGAGAACTTCTTACTTCCAATTCGTTATCGGTATTCTGAAATCTGTTATAATCTAGTCCAGATATATCGTCATCTTGGCTATTCAGATGACGTAAATTTGATTTTTGCGACTTCCTCTTAGTTTTACGGGAGACACGTGAATCTGCTTTTTTGTAATTTTCTTGCGTTGTACGCCATTCCCCCAAATCATCAGAAGTTGCAGGCAAATATTTAGAAGACTGTGGAGATTCATCATTGTAACCATATTCAGAAAGAGGTGCATCAGGTTCATTTTCCACTATTTTTGAACGACTATCCTGTTCTTTTGCAACTAAATCAGAGAGATCACCCTTCATCCTTTCAAAAACATCAGGAGGTACTTCATCATAACCAAGTTCATTTAGCTCCTTCAGTAATTCTTCATCGCTAAACGGAGTGCTGTAACGTGACATACCTAAAATGTATTATTCATATAAAATAGATAATATATAATACACAGTCACATATCTTCGGCATTCATATACTACGCCTTTTATGATGCAAAAGGCAAGTGTTTACAGTATCATTTATACCGTCTCGTCTGCTACTGACAATTTGAAAAAAAAAAATTTGGCCGTAAGAAGTTGAGTTGTATAAAATACGATAGCAAACCATGAAAACTGAAGACTGAACCCATTGTCGATTTTAGCGCTATCCTCGGCGCTATCTGTCAGGAAAAAGGTATAACTTCTCGCTTCAGGAAATCCGATTATTTATTTTTAATTTAATAATTATTTTTTGAACAATTTCAGATTTCAGACATTTCATTTATTTTTATTTCATGGAGCTAAGAAGGTATATGGAGGAGACATATGTGACGTCATTTGAAGCTTTTCCTACCCCCCCCGTTACAACGCCGCGGCCGCCATATTTGACCTGGGTAAGCTGCCTTTTCCCGTCTGCTACCGATCGTCGTATTGAGGAAGCTCCTCGCGGCGCAAGCCAACTACGGTAAAAGTCAAACATGGCGGATATGAAAGAGGGGGAAAGAACTGGTTTTTCGGCGTCAGGTCTCACCATGATGCTAGATTGATATGTCTCCTCCAAATACCTTCTTAGCTCCATGTTTTATTTATTTGAACAACATACATCTGACTTGTGTGCTCGACATGAAAGCCTGCTTAATTTACATCACAAGAGAAATACAACCAGGAGCTCCACAAAAATTGTGTGTGCAATGGAGCCAGCGGGAATCGAACCCACAGCCTCCAGATCAGCAGAGCGGCTTCTTAACCACTCGGCCACGGAGGCCCAACATTTCATTTCAAACAGTATTCCTGTGACGACGAAATACTGTCGGAGTCCTGTGACGTCGGTACAATGGCTATTTTTTAGAGAGTCCATTTCGTTATCGATTATTAGCTGGAAACGAATGCTGAACTACTTTTCGCTTTCTTTCTTTCAAGTGAGGACGAAAATTTCTGTACTCGTCTGTATACACTGCTTCCGCTTTTATGGAATATCTCTATTTTGGCCAATGAGAATAAAAATAAAAGCGGTGGAGTGACGTTAGACATTGCAGCAAAAATTTCGAATTTTTAACAGTATACGGCAGGTATTCGAAGCTAACGAAAAAGATAGCAACTGCGGTGCATTCCAAGTGTCGTTTTTTTACAGACCGCTATAGTACGTGTGCTCTTTTCGTAAATCTCCATTGGAGCATTCGAGTATCACATGACTTCAGCAGTCCTCAAAAACAGATCGTCGCATGTACCGCGGTAGCCCTGTCTTTTTTGTTAGCCTCCGTCTATTCTTATGACGTCACAACTGATAAAATGGCGTTTTTTACATAACCTTATGGGCGGATCCTTTTATGGATGCGTGCTTATGGAACATTTTAAAGGAAATTTACTTCTCATTTGCATAAACTGAGCTCTGTGACAGCGAGACACTGTTAAAAATTTGAAACTTTTACTGCATCCTCACTTTTATGTAGCGTTGCAAAGGTTAGAAAAAACCCGGTTTAAACCCGGGAATAAACCGGGTTTTTAGGAATAAACCTGGAATAATTCGGTTTTTTGGGAATAAACCTGGTCTATTGGGAATAAACCGATTTTTTGCAACTCTACTTTTATGGAAATCGATTACTTCACTGTAGAGACCCTTTGCATTGACGTCACAGCAACGGCTGATACTGTAAACTAGTGCTCAAACAAAACAGTATAATTCCCTGTGATTTCTGACATTCTGTATTCGGTGGGTAGGTTGCATCTGGCAGCGGCTTGAGCTTGAATTTTGATTTCTGTTGGCGTTGTTGTCAACGTGTCGTGTTTCTCCTCTTCCGCCCGTTTGGGTGGGATTTCTTTATAATTTCGTGCAGTTTCGCTCGTTACTTCTTGTTTTTAGTGCAGTAAGTGTCTTGTTACGTTAGTTTTCACCAGCACTGGTAAGTGTTGAACTGTTTTTTTTTCTTTGAGTTTGTTTCGAATTTTGTTTGTTGTAATTGTGTCTGACTGTCAACAGTGACGGTCACGGATAGCAAAATGAACTCTGAATTTAAAGTCCAGGATGCTGTTTCAAACATGGAGACAACTAATAGTGTTACTTATAATCCCTTCCTATACTGTTTAAACAGTTCCCCTGAAAATATCTTATCGGAAGCTAGTAAAGTCGGCATTGGTGCTATCTCAGTTACCCTAACTGCTGTAAATGGATCCATACCTATGACCCATCCCAAGGTGCTAAGGGATGCCATTGCCTTGCAAGTTCCTTCACATAAATGTATTGATTTTATGAAAATTACCCGCCAGGGCAAATTACTGATCCATACGCAATCGGCAGAAACTGCCATTGAAATTTTAAACATCAAATCATTATTAAATATTTCTGTTACTGCGTCCTACCTTCCTGAAGAAATATCAACCCGGTTCCTTCTTCACAACATCGACCCGCTTGTTGATTGCACCGAAATAGCGGAAGAATTGGATTTCATTGGCATAAAAACACTTGAAGTTAGACGTTTTCTTCGACAGGGCTCGACGCCAACTACGTCGGTCCTGGTCACCAAGCTTGGCCACTCCCTCCCGGCCGAAGTTAAACTATGGTATCAATACCATCGTATCTCTTTATTCGTTGATAAACCACGGCAATGCAATAAATGCAAAAAATTTACTCACAGTACACGTAACTGTAAGATCGATCCTATTTGCAGCCAGTGTGCAGAGTCCCATCAGGGCACCTGCTCCGCTACCTCCCCCCTTTGCGCTAATTGCAAAGGCCCCCACGCCGCCTCTGACAAATCTTGTCCCCACTATATACGTGAAGCCAAACTACTCAAATACAAAGCCGAACACCACTTAGATTTTAGTCAGGCCCGGCGACAGTTCCGCGCCAGCACCACTCACAAGGCTGATTCATATGCGGCTGCGGCCTCTTCATCCGCCAGTTCCCCCCCTCCTATGAACTATATCACTAAAACGGAACTCCAGGAGACCCTTCAAGGGTTTAGTGAAAACATTGCTAACATGTTGCAGCAAGTGCTAACCGCTCAAGCTGCCAACTGCCAAAATATGCTTACCATGTTTACCTCAGCCGTCATCGGTGCAATAAAAGAGGTTTTAACAACGGATGATTCCCCCTCACTGCCTTCACACACTGGGAAAAAGAGCAAACTTTTACATTCACCCAGAACACAACGTACATCGGAAAAATAAAAAAGTTGCGAAAGGCCTTATCGGAAAAGGGGTCCTTGTCAGACCTCCTCATGGATTTTTCTTCCACGGAATCTGGGGTTTCAGATGACAACTCCAAACATGAGCTCGGACATTCTTCTCTGGCCACTGGACTCACGTGAGTTGGGTCTTCTCTTTTTTCCTCTCCCCTTCCCCCCCCTTTTTTTTTTTTGAGGAGAGGGGGTGGAAGTCATGAGTTATGTTCTATTCTTTTATGTAGGTTTTTCTTTTGGGGCTTCTCTCTCTTCTCAATTGCTGGTGTTTCCCCTTTTTGTTTTTTCATGGGTTTTCAGATTATTCATTGGAACTGTAGAAGTGTTAGAGCTAATGGACATTGGTTGCGTGCCCCTTTATTTAGAGACTGCCAGGTCATCTGCTTACAGGAGACCTTTTTAGCTTCGCGTTCAACCTTCTCTATTCCCCGTATGCATACCTTTTTGGCTGGTAGAGATGGCGGCCGTGGTGGAGGTCTCCTCACGGCGGTCCGCGCTTCCTACCCTTCATACCGCATTCCTCTTCCTATTGACTCTTCCGGCAATACGGAAGCTCTTGGCGTTAAGATCAACATTCATGGCATCTGGCTCACCATTGTCAATATCTACCTTCCCAGGGGTTCCTTTGCAGTTCAGTGGTTCGATAGTTTACTCAATTTTATTGAGCCACCTTTCCTTCTGGTGGGCGACTTTAACATCAATCTACTCTGTCGCCAGCCTCCTTACCCTCTCCCTCTTCAGCGTTTCCATTCCTGGATCCTCAGTCATCCCGTTTGTGTCTGCAATACGTCCAGCGCGACTCGTAACGCGCCCGGTTCTGCCCCTTCCCTTCTCGCAGTGGCGTAGCTAAGGGGGGGCAAGGGGGGCGTCCGCCCCGGGCGCCGAGGCCTAGGGGCGCCAAATTGAGAGAAATTGTTATATATCTATACTAGCGGACCCGACAGACGTTGTCCTGTCACCGACAGACGTTGTCCTTCTTGGCACCAACTCCAGAAAATCAAATAAATGTACGTAAATATGGTAATATGCACGATAAACACTACACTCTTAATTTAATTTCTTATTATAATTATGTAAGGAAGTTATTTTTCACTCTTCAGTATATTTTGAAGTTGATTCAATTTTTCATAGAAAAGTTAATTTTTCTCTTTTTAGTTAAAAGTTAACGATTTTCTGAAGTCGGTTAATCAAAATTATAATACAGGAAGTATTATTGTAAAGCATACACGTTTGTCAGGAGTGGGGTTCGAACACGCAATCTCTTTCTTAAAGAAGCTGAGCTTAAATTTGGCGCCTTAGACCGCTCGGACATTCCGTCCGCAATCTATTCATCGAACTTATTCAACACTTTTAATTAGCGAAAAATCACTAACTATTAGTTTTTGCCTAATTACTAAAAAAGTACTGAATCGATTTCGATGAAATGTGATTCTAAACCATTCTCGAATCCACTGGAACGCACACACAAAATTTCATTAAAATCGGTCCAATCGTTTAGGAGGAGTTCAGTGACATACGCACAAAAGATTGATATATATAAAGATGATTTATTTTGTACTTTTTATTTGGATTTTTTATTAATATTCTACTAATTAATTGTTTTTTTTTTCTGATTTCAAATAAAAATTATGTCAATATGTAAAATTTGGCTATTAGTATGGCGATTTGTACAATTTGGCGAAATTGGTCGACGGAACCAAAATACCTAAGTATTTATAAATGTATGGTTGCATATTATAATTAACTTGATTATCCCATCTATCAATTTTGCCAAATTGTACAAATCACCAATCTCATAGCCAAATTATTCATATTCACATAAATTTCATTTTAAATAATGAAAAAACAAACAAATAGAAAAAATATTGATAAAAATACAAATAAAAAACCGAAATAAAAATCACTTAATGACGTTTTAAACAGGTGTATAATATTTAATGTCATTGGATGCGACATTTACGATCATCCATTATTGGCATTTAATCTTATAATTTGGCGATGTTTTTTTTTTTTTTTTTTTTTTTTTTTTTGCGCTTTACAAATGAGGAAGAATTCAATAACTTGTTTTTTTCCCGTCAACCATAAAATGATCGCCAAACTATAAGATTAAATGACAATAATGGATGATCGTGAATGTCAGATTCAATTAGTATCGCGATTTGTACAATTTGGCGGAATTGGTCGACGGAACCTAAATACCTAAGTATTTATAAATGTATGGTTGCATATTATAATTAACTTGATTATCCCATCTATCAATTTTGCCAAATTGTAATTTGGCGATGGTTTTTTTTGCGCTTTACAAATGGGGAAGAATTCCATGACCTTATTTTTTTGCATTAAATGAAAGATATTTTGATTTAATATAAGGGTAGAAATTATTAAAAGCCTTTTACAAAAAAGTCAATGACCAAATCCTAAGACCTGGAGACAAGACTGGTCGCCAGGGCGGAGTTCTGAACGAATTTCGATGAAATGTGAATCTAAACCATTCTCGAATCCACCGCAACACACACGAAAAATTTCATTAAAATCGGTCCAGTCGTTTAGGAAGAGTTCAGTTACATACACACGCACAGAAGATTTTTATATATAAAGATTGGGATGGGGGCGCAAAATTTCTTGCTGGCCCCGGGCGCCAAAAAACATAGCTACGCCACTGCCTTCTCGATCTCACCCTCTCCTCTTCTGGCCTTTTTGGTTCGCTTTCCTGTTCGGTGCATCCGGATCCATTCGACTCGGATCACCAGCCCGTCATTATTCAGATTGGTGGGCACGATACTCAGGCAGACTCCCGTCGCCATTTTGTCAACTGGACCTCAGCCGCCTGTCATCTAAATTCGACTCTAGACAACTTCAATTCCTATTCCACCTACGACTCCTTTTCGGACTCTTGTAGAGCGGCACTCTCTAGGTGCTCAGTTTTCCCTCGCCGTGTGCCTCGCCACAATGCTCCTTGGTGGGATTCCACATGCCGTAAACTACTCGGACTCAAACGTCGATACCTCCGTCTTGCAAGATCTTGCTGCTCCAAGAAGATGTGGTTGCTCTATAAACAGACAGCCAGCAAGCTCCGACGCTACATCAAACAGGTTTCCTGCGACTACTGGGACAGGACTTGTCGCTCTCAGGGTTCGAATGTCCAAATCTTCAAACTGCTCAAAAATCTGGCTCGTAAAGATACTCCACCTGGCGACAACATTTTGTGGAATGGGGGCCCTGTCGCTTCCTGGCGCGCCCAAGCGGACCTTTTCCTTGAGGCTTTCAGCCAAGATGATCCTTTGGTTCCCATTCCTTATGATCTTAGCGATGGGGACGCCTGCCTTGATGCTCCTTTTACTCTCAATGAACTAAGTCTCGCCATCCAAAGGACTCGTCCTACAACTCCTGGGCGTGATGGGATATCCGTTAAATTACTCCGAGGCCTCTCCGACTCTAATCTAGAGAAACGTCTCACCCTTTATAACGAGCTTTTGGACTCGGGTACCGTACCATCCGACTGGAAGGAAGTCACCATCGTCCCAATCTGCAAGCCTGGCAAGCCTTCTCGCCTGGTCTCTTCTTATCGTCCCATTGCGTTGACCGCCGTGTGTTCGAAGGTCTTTGAACGTCTCCTTCTCCACCGCCTTATCTTTTGGGCTGGGAACAACGAGATCTTTCAGGCATCTCACTACGGATTTATGCCTTTCAAGGACTCTACGGCCGCTTTATGTAAGTTCTTTGACGACATATCAAAAGCTCGCAACTCCCGTCTGACTGCGCTTGCGGTATGTCTTGACATCAGCTCGGCCTACGATTCAGTCTGGATCGACGGCCTGATCTATAAGCTCGCCCACCTTGGTATCCGGGGCAAAGTTGGCCGCTGGATCGCAAATTTTCTGACGGATCGCTCTATCCACGTGCGGTGGAAGTCTCAGTTTTCCAACCGTGGTCCATGTAGGAGAGGCGTACCGCAGGGTAGCGTACTCTCCCCGTTTCTTTTTATGATTTTCCTTTTCGATATCTTCGAGATCCTGGAGTGTGGAGTCTATCTCCTGATCTACGCAGACGACATTTTCATTTATGCCTTGGGGGAAGACCCTCTGCGCACCTTGGCCAAACTCCAGAACTGCATTGATCGGCTAGTCCAGTGGTGTTCTGTTCACCACCTCTCTATCTCACCTGAAAAGAGCACCGCTATAGATTTCTCCCGCCGTCGGCCTCTTGATTCAAAAGCCAATATCAGGGGCCTTGAACTTGAGTGGAGTCCCGTTGTTAGAATCCTAGGGGTCTGGTTCGGTAGGTCCCTCCTTTTCAATTATCATTTCTCCTACCTTCGTGCCAAAGCCTTCAAAAGGCTCAACTACTTGAAAGCCGTCGCCTCGCACACTCATGGCATTGATACGGTACACATGTTGCGCATCGTTGACTCTCTTGTCCGGAGTCTTCTCGAATATGCCTGCCCCCTTTTTCTCAAAGTCTGCCCCTCCACGTTGAACTCACTTGAGGTCACCTACAACGCCGCCCTACGGATTGCCACCGGCCTTCCGAGATATACTGCACTTCCTCTCCTTCGCCGCGAGGCGAATGCCTCCAGTATGGTCAGCCGTATCCGCTGCATTGCCAACAGGTTCCTAGCTCGCCAACTTTCTCTACCTCATCCCCCTTTTTCCTCTGACCTTTCCAGTGCTTCTGGACATCTTTCGGCTGCTGCTGTTGAGTTTTTAAGCACTTACAACCTTGATCCTAAAGATATACTCAAGTTCTCGTGGCCATCCCATCCTTTTCTTCACTCTGAATGCCATATCCTTTTGGACAGTCTTCCCTTTCAAAATACTTCTCTTCCTTCGGAGGCCATCTATCAAGCTTGGAAGTCCTGGAGCGCCTCGATGTCAAACACTATATTGCTCTCCTCCGACGCATCCAAAGACTCCGCCAAAACAGCCGTTGCTGTTCACAATTCTTTCTCCGGATCCAGTATCGCCATGCTTGTACATCATCAACTCTATCTTCACTGCCGAGGCCTTCGCCATTTTCATCGCTCTAACCTCTTATGTGAAAGAGAATGGTCGCTACTTCCTGCTCACTGACAGCCGCTCTGTTCTCTCTGCTCTGGAAAACTATTCTCTCCGCTCTCCTAGAGTAATCACACTCCTGCATAACTCCATCTCTCAGCTCCTCTCTCTCCATAGCGTGTCTCTTTCTCTTGTGTGGTGTCCTGGCCACAAGGGCATTCCCCCTAACGAGGTGGCTGACTCCCTGGCTCGCAATGGCCCGTACCTTACCCGCACCCTGAACTGGGTTGCTCCTGAAGACCTTGGGGCCCAAATCCGTCGTGACTGGATAACCGAAAAGACGTATGCCTGGCTGAACAGCGATTATTGCTCCGATTTCCCTCATCTTAGCGAGGACGATGCTTTTCGACAGTGGACCTGCCATCGTCGTGAGGACATCTGGATTTCTCGGTGGCGTACCCGTACCTGGCCGACTAACTCCCGGCTCTTCAGTATGAATCTGGCGTCTTCCCCACTGTGTTCTATATGCTGTGTCCCTGAGACTTCTGATCACGTCCTTCTCCAGTGTGCAAAATATAGCACGAACAGGATCACCCTACTTTCTATGCTTGGTTTACAGTCCCAATCTACGTATTCCGAGGTTATTACAGCCGCCCTCAAATCTCGCTCCGGTCTCTCTTCTCTCGTCAAATTTTCTCTTGTGGTTGCTCGTGGGTGATCACGGATTTCTCATAATACACTGCATTTGAGATTTCGGATTCCTTTCCTGTCGAGTAGTCGAGACAAAGCCGCCTATGGCGAAGCATAAGTCTCAAGCCGCCTGCCAATCAACCAACCAACCACAATTCCCTGTTTTCCGTTTAAAGCACCATGTGATCTTTCTGTTTAATTTTGATTTTTCTTATTCTTGCATTATTTTTCTAAGTACTTAGAAAATGGAACGCAAATCACTATGTTTACAAATGTGAATACACCACATTTCCCTTATGCTTGAGCGCCAGATGAAGCATGTGATGTCACGTGTAAGGAGTCTATTATGGAGCATTCTCATTGGTCCATATAAAGATATTATATAAAAATAACGGAAAGATGATGCAGCAAAAGTTTCAAATTTTTAACAGTGTTTTGCTACGTAGTCACTCCATTGCTTTTATAGAAAACACCTACTTGACTACATTATGAAGTATTCTTATTGATCAGAATAGGGATATAAGGGATTCCAACGAATGGCAGCAGTCACGTGATTTTTATGTTTCTCTACAAAAGTGACGTCATCACCTCTAATGAAGCGGGAGATTTGGCGTTTTTCTTGGCGATTTTCTGGCAACCTCGTATATTTTTGTTGACATATTATAGATGTAAACACACAAGTTACATGAAACATCACATACTATAATGTATTTCAGAATAATAATTAAATCAACGTGAAAAATTATGATTATCAATATTTAAAAAATATATAGTAGATAAAAAAGTTTCATAAGTAGCTGTAATAAAAAAATTGTTTTATTACTCAACTTATTTACTTTGGAGTAAAGAAAATTTATAATTACAAAAAATATAACGATTGATTGACATATTGCGAGCGGAAAATTGCATATTTATTTAATGTTTCACTTTTAACGCTTATTAACCATTTGAAAAATGGTTGTTGTTTTCGGGAGAATGGACCCGATGATGTTACCACTTTTGAATGATGTGGTCACTTTTGAATTTAAATTAATTTCTTTACTTTTAGAAGAGTTTTTATTTGAATTTAAATTAAATTCTTTACTTTTAGAAGAATTTTTATTTGAATAGTAAATTAAAATGGTTAAAATCATTGTAATAAAGGAGAAAACTAACAAATTTAAAAATGGGTAGACGGAAATTAACAGATACGGAAAAAGCCGAAGCCAAAGAAATGAATGAACGTGAATATCGCATTCAATGATATTAAACACAGTCAACATGTATAAGTTGCTTATTAGTTTGGCGATTCGTATCATTTGGCGAAATTGGTCGACGGGATAACTGAGTAATACTGTATTTGGTTTGGCGCAAAAACGTCTTTCAATGCAGAAAATGATAAAATCAAAAGATTATTGAGCCGCTGAAAACCAATTACGTGTTGAAAGGCGATCACGAAAAAGGAAGCAATTTAATGCCGAACCGATTAATTGTAAAACATCATGTCGCCAGGGCGACCAATCCACTAGCCATGGCGTTTTACTATCGGTCGGTTCTAACCAGGAAAATTTGAGTGCCAATAGTGATTCTAACAAGCCGGAAAATGTTATAGCTATTACTCTTGATTTTCCACCACCTAAAAAGAAAACTAAAAAGCAATCGGCTTGGGAAAAACTGGGAAAAAACTTTTTTGATTCGATGTCTGATGGACCCATTCACAGATGCATGTGCTGCGATCGATTTTGGTTTAAAACCTCCATCACCAAAATTCTGCTCTGTAAAATCAAACAATATATGCCAAAGTCTTACAAGTATAACAGTATATGCCAAAGCTGTATTTTAATAATGATTACTTTTGCACCAACAATGTTAAATAGTTTGAAATGTTTCTTTCGTCGCCAACTTTTATGCTTGGCGACAATAGAGTGATATAACTTAAACGAACCGTACCTTCAAATTGCAGCATGTATAAAGTCATTTATAGCAGTGGCACGGATAATACACAATAAAACAACTGGTATTTAGCTTAAAATGATAGATGAATGTATCGAGTGAAACATTTTTCAAATGGTTGGGGTAATTTCTTAAATTACAATTATTTTTTTGTATATTCATCTATTTATATATAAATATTATTTATATAAAATCGTATTTTAATATACCAGGCTGTAATTCGAACTAAAACGCTCCTTTTTTAAAAGATAAAATTGTATTTTAATATACTAGGCTGTAATGCCGTATCAGAACGCTTTTTCTTTTATTAACAAAAGCATGAAGGATTCATTGTAGATGTCATCACAACTTATTTATGAATTTTACTTCCTTTTTAATTTCGCTTTTCTATTGAATTTTTTTTCCGCATTATTATATTTAAAATTTCTGTTATTTCTTTATATTTCTGAATTAGTATTTATTAAATTTGAAAATAAACCAAATGCTAGAGTAAGATCAATGATATTGAGAAATTCAACATATTCATATTTTAATATTCATGTCAATAAAATGCAAGCATTTTAGAATTCCCTCTATAGCATTTATCACTATTCTAAAGAATTCAGCATTCTTTTAATATTAGCCTGAACAAATTGAATCTGTGCTGTAGATATTTTTCTTAAAATAAATTTGATGGTACAGTTTAAACACTAAAAAATTTTGACAGATTTCACTCAGCAAATATAATTAAATTATATAGTATTTCTTTGACCAAAGCCATGAAACTTCTGATGTAATGATAGGGCTGTCTCAAAAAATCCTGCATCAATGATCAAGAAGGAATATCACAGTCCCAATAAAAAGAATATCATAACCATAACATTATACATAATAAAATTAATAAAGCAGACCTTTTAAAAAATCCTTAGGAGTTCCTACTTATAATTTTTTACTGTATTTTATTAATATTAGAACAGTTCCTTGTGAAAAACTACATTTTTTTATTAGTTAGCCACAGTTTATATATTGACAAACAATGTTCTTGCCATAATCATTATATTGCATTCATCTCATTTAAAATATAAATCTTTTATTATTTCATTCAAATAAAGAGGAAGAAAAACAGAAAATAATAAGGCAAACCAAGGCATTTTATTTCAATATTAAAGCATTATTTTTATCTACATCACAAAAAATAAACACTGCATTGGCGAGGTAAAAAATACTATTGAAATGATCTGCTCTCAGTTAACATAAAAGTACTTAAAGAAAAGGTTATTATTAAGTTTAATTTACTTTTATGAAATGTGAAATGAAGTTTAAATATGCAGTACCTTTTATTCTCAGTACAGAGTTAAATTCCTTATACATAGATAAAGATAAGATAAAAAAAAATAAAAGAGTTATACAGAATAGCAATATTTGGCTTCATATCGCTTTGAATTTTTATGGTTTATCCAATCACACTTTTCTAGTACATACAGCGATAACGAATCCTACTTTCTATAGTTTTTTACAAAGTCTTATTATTCTTTCAGCAATGATTTTCTTTTAATAATACAGTTAGCTCCTTCACAATGTTTAATTTTTAATCTTTAACCACCGATATTTCAAAACAAATTTTCTGTACATAAATAGTGATAATATTCCATTTAATTAAGGTAAACTTTACAATAAAAAATAACTGGTGAGAATAATGAAGGATTCTGAGAATTTTAAATACCACATATATCAGTTGCTTGTCCCCAAGGGTTAATAATATATATGTTTATTGTACAGAACTCTCTGAGTGTGAGTAATACTTGCACTTGACTGTTTATTTTCTCTTACATGGTAGTTATTAAATGAGAAAGTAAAATGATTGTGAATGTATAAAAAAAGGATGTATGTACGTGTCAACGGCAGATCCAAAAGGGAGGTCACGGGCAGGCTCAGACTGGCACGCCAGCCGGTGCACCATTGTCTCAAGAAAACTTTGCACGCCTAAATTCTTAAGCTGCTCAAATATTCTTTTTCTTGTTGAACATATGTATTCTGAGTAGTGCTCTAATTTTTGAGAATTCATTAAGCAAATAATCCTCAAACAACAGACAAGCAGCACAAGAGAAGTTTTTTTTTCTCCCACAACAAAAAAAATTAAAATAGATCGAAACAATTTTAGAATAAGAAACCAAAGTAATCATCAAGAGAGAAAAAATGCACTCAAGAAAAATTTTAATAGCCATGGCACCCTGGGTTAGAATTTCACCAAATAATTTACAAATTATCAATACTTTAGGTCTTGATACCTTGTTTCTTCCTCCCCCTTTAAACTTGGACCTTGAATGCACCTATAATTAAAACCATGCTTTATGAAAATAATTTGAGAAAAGAAAGACAAAAATATCAGATGGTAAAAAACATTTTGTTGTTGATTTGAAAACATGATCTTTGATAACGAGGAATCTAAACCTGTTGACACTTTTGGACTCTGCAAGCTTTGGAATGAAACAGCGAGTGATTTTTTTTTTAAAATTCACAAAATCTACAACATAATTTTCGGTTAGTAATATTCGCTCCATTTAATGACAAACTTTCCATGGTTAAATAACTATATGGAAATTCTAGTATGTATTTCAAATTTAAAAATGTTAAATTTAATCATGGAAAGATCTATTATTAAATAAAATGATGATTATATTGAAAAATTGTAATAGGTTTTTTAAATAATAATAAAATACGCTAGACACAAAATCCTGCAACTTCGAGGAATAAAATTCGTACATTTCTCTTAATTATCGAAATTTAAATATTTCCCTTGAACTCTAATTATCAGGGCTGATTGTGGGCTCATGAAAAAATACCTGAAATTTTAGCGAGGAAATGTTTCTGTATGGGAACAAGGGGGAAAGACAACATATCTATAACAGGAAGGCCAAATTACATAATATATAAATTTTAATTATGTTTAGCAATCATATGAAATTGATATTTTATTTTAAGAATTGAACTATCATAAAAATTGGAATTTTGGTACTGTAAATTTACAAAATACCTGAATTCAGGTATATAACCTGATATATAACCAGGTATATAACACAATCACCCCTAAATTATCATAAGAATTTTGCAAATCATGGGAAGAGTGTTCTGTAAATTATTTTAGTGTAATAAAGTTAATCTTTATTAGACCATTTCTTTTTGTATAAATTTTGGGTACTTACGTATTAATGCCACCGCAGCTACAGATTTGATGGTTTTTAAGTATCGCCAATCTACACCTAAAATTTTTGCAACAAATCATAAAATAAAACACTTTCAAAATTCAAAACACATTATTTAAAAACAAAGCAGTTAGTCGGATTTCGATGGAAAATGGCCCGATATAGAGTTTAACTCCTGTATTATCACTTCTGAAAAAAAATAAAATTGCATGTTGATCTGTTTTTGTGCAAAACAGGCATCAAAAACCAGCAAACAACAAGGTAACAAGAAATCCAAACGATAACTGTGTGCGCAACATTTGATGGTTTTTAAGTATCGCCAATCTACACCTAAAATTTTTGTGACAAATCATAAAATAAAACACTTTCAAAATTCAAAACACATTATTTAAAAAAAAAGCAGTTAGTCAGATTTCGGTGGAAAATGGCCCAATATAGAGTTTAACTCCTGTATTATTGCTCCTGAAAAAAATAAAATTGCATCTTGATCTGTTTTTGAGCAAAACAGGCATCAAAAACCAGCAAACAACAAGGCAACAAGAAATCCAAACGATAACTGTGTGCACGTGGAAACAACGAGATTGCTCTTTATTGGCACATCAGGGCAATTTATGCTGCGAACGCCACCGCAGCATAAATTGCGCTGTACCAAATTTTGTTATAGTGAAACATAAATTTAGCATTTTGTATATAGATAAAGTCATGATTTAAGGCTAGAACAAAATACCTCTTGCTACAAAATATCTGACTCGCAAAAGTAATTACTGTCAGATTGTAACAAAAGTTAAATTTATCTCCTATTTAACTGACTGATAAACAATTCTTATTAAGTTAAAAAAATATGTAATTTTTAAAGAAAATTGAACTTTTTGCAGCATTGCAAAAACTCTATTTCACGCGTAGCAAAAAAAAAAAAAAAAATCTTAGTTTTCAGTTACCAATTTCCAGAGCATCAATGGTGATAAGTGAAATGAAAGGGGTTATTCTGAACTAATTACACCAAAAATAATCATAAACTCTAGGAATCAGACTGAGCATAATGTTTATTAATTATTATTGTGTATAAATTATGCTTTCGAAGTAATCTACATTAAAAAAATTATACAAACTTTGAATTTTCAATTAATAACGCCCATTTTTGACATTTTATTTGAGTCTCTTGGATCCAAATGGACCAGGAAATGTCATTGTATATCCATATTATCTTAAATCTTGATACAGCTGGAAGAACATGATTTTGAGGATGATATAATTAAACCCATTTCAAAAACATTAATTTATATCTTCATGAAAGTCATCTGATTTTTATACTAAATTGACCCAAACATATTACAGGTTTCTTTCTCTATTCAAAAAAGTTTTTTTAATTATTTAAACTATTAATAAATTTATATTAAAATCAATGTGAAATATAAAAGCAGTAATTCTTGATTACGCCCATTAATAACTACTTTGCACGTAAAAACTATAAAAACAGCAAAAAATGTTGATTTTCTTGAAAATTTCAAAACAAATAAATCTTTTTTCCTTATAAAAGGTATCAAGTTGAAAAGCTAATAAAAAAATCAACAAAATTAAACTGTGAGTATTTTATTACGAAAATAAAGTAATTGTAAAAAAAACCCACCATTTTTCCCTGTGTAAAAACTATAAGGACAGCAAATAAATTCAATATAGTAGCCAAAGGAACTAATATTTCATATATTATGTAACCACCTCTGAAGTTTAGTGATTGCAAATATTCCACTATTCCTCGACATCATTCATTTTTGCACTGTTCGGGATTGTGTTTGTGCTATTCATCCTTAATCATAAACCTGTGTTCTGATGATGAGAAAAAATGCCTTCCTTTTTGATAAATTCAACCTTCTAGATCTCACCATAAGTTATCGATGGGATTTAAAACTGGATTTCTGAGCGCCCATTGCAAGACTTCAATATTTTTCTTGTGGAACTGATGTTTTGTGGATAGGCACTTTATCTCACTGTTATAGCCGTTCTTTTTTTTTTTTTTTCCCTGCAATAATTGTATCAACAAGTGAGAGATGGCCAGAAAGAGTTTGTACATGTGTCTTTGAATTAAATTTTGCTTAAAACATATACAAATGGCTCCACATCTTTGAACAAAAAGCAGCCCCATGTCGCAATCGATCCATCATTTAACTGATGTTTTAATAATAATAATAACTGATGTTTATCGTTCCTGTCAGCTTGTTTTGTTTTCAAATAAAGCATTTTATATCCAAACGAATTGTTTAAAAATGTGAAGAATTCGTCTTTATTAGGAAAAAATTCACAGGACTCCAGTTCCTGTGTCCAGTCAAGATAAAAATACAGTGAAACCTCCGAATAAAGGACACCTATGGGACCGGAACTTTTGTCCCTTAAATAGAGGTGTCCCTTATTCGGAGTTTTTTACATTATTTTTAATTCAGAAGGATATAAAAATAACAAAGCATCAAAGGAGGAATTTAAATGTATCTGAAGTGTATAAATTATGTTAATCTGACAAAAGAAAGAAAAGAGAATTAATTATTTAAAATTTTCAATTAATTACTAAATTATTTGTAGAATTATTGATTTGTATTTTTTATGCATATTATGTACATACAAAAGTATAAAAACATTTGAAAGAATTTTACTTGAAGTAATCAGTCAAAAATGATTGTTTCGCAAATTTCAATTTTCCTATAGAAATCTTTGAAGTGTTCATTTACTATATTTACAAGTCTATATTACCTTCAATATCTTCCCCCCCCCCCAAAAAAAAAAAAAAAAAATGTATTCCAATGCTTTGCGCATTTTAGGACAACAAATATCTCCACTGCCCTACTCAGCAAGCGGAAAACTTTTGACACAAAATTCAGTTATTTTTTATTTTATTTTTATTTTTTTTAAGTTAAAAATTCATTTTTAACGGAAAAGTATAAAATTGGAACGCTTGACTATGGTTTCAATATGGAAGCAATTTGGAATTGAATTGCGTTTTCATTTTTTTAATAAATAAATCATCTATTGAGTTATACGCCATTTTGATCACGTGACAAAGACCTTTTTTATCCTTTCTTGAGTATTTATTCTTCTTTCGCATGGAAATTTGGTTCAAAACTTCCATTTTGTCAATATTTTCAGTAAAATCTATTGCATTTGAAAAAAAAAAAGTGGTCGATTACATATTTTCTGAACAACAACACCTGCTAGCTTCAGACATTTCCGAATAAAAAAAAATTAAAACTTATCTCTTAAAAGTTGCCATTTTTGGATTTGAGAACAGCCTAAAAGCATCTGTATAGTTCATTATTTCACAATTTTCTTTCATTCTCCAATTTCAGAATCATCCTCACAATTTTCAGCATTACTTTCAATGCGGATAAAGGCATTGATGTCAAATCAGAATTCTGGGTAAATAAATGGCCGTTAATTGTATTGTACGCCTCTGTATAAACATGACTGTTCATCTGTTTGATAAATTCACAAAAATTTGTATTTTCATTTTCATCAAAGACTACTTCATTACCTAAAATTCAAAAAACAGTCCCTTTAATCTCATTTTCAAGTGTCCCTTATTCAGAGGTAAATACATTACACGTCCTATACCTTGGGACTGGGACCGGAGGTTTTGTCCCTTAAGTAGAGGTGTCCCTTATTCGGAGTGTCCCTTATTTGGAGGTTTCACTGTATCTCATTTGTATTTCAGTATTTTTAAACAATTCTTTTTCAGTGACTAGCAGAGATTAATCTATACAAAGGGCATTTTTTACTTTTTCATTTTGTTTACAGATATTTTTAATTAGGACATTTTCATTTTCAGAACCAGTTTCAAAGGTGAAAGCATCCTCTTGAAAAAAAAAATCTGCAAACGCAATCGAAAAAGTAAAGAAGGGCAGATGTAGAGTCAGATCATTCTCAGCTGGCCAATGCAAAAAATTAAAATGCGCGCAAGATATCCTTAAAAAATTTCCTCCATAAGATTAACATTAATGAGAGAGTTTATTTACAAATGTATTTTTATATTTAATTAATTACAAAACAGCTGACACAACAACAGCAAATGTGACATTGAAAACCTGAAAATAATCCAGTCAAATGAAATGATTATTAAGTAGATTACGAAAGAGTGATACTAATCATAATAATAATATTATTTAGTCTTTTACGATTGGGTAATCTCTATAAAACAGAGCAACTAGCATTTTTTAGAATATTCATGGTTTGGGCATGGGTTGGTAAGCATACCATGTAGGATGCAAAGACTCTTAATTTAAAAAATATTATTTTTTTATTCTACCTAATTTCTTTTAGAATTCATCGTCAAATTTTAGTATTAAATAAATACAATGATATATTCAATTGACTATAACTGTCTTTAGGGTCAGTACAATTGCATGTATAACATAAACTTTTTGGTAATTTTAGACACCTCCCCCCCCCCCTCCTCCGAGATCCATTCCCTCAATGATAACATTATCAGTATTTAAAAATTCTTTTTCTTTATTATACATTTATTTTCCACACATTTTACTAGTTTCATTCAGAGTTGGCAAAAAACCTGTTAAAAAAAAAAGACTTTTTTTTGTTCTTGTTTAAACAGGTTTTTTTTAAACCTCCTTTCTTATTACATATATATGAATATTTTTTTTTATAAAAATAGACATTGTTGGATTATAAGTAGTGTAACTTTATTTTAAAATAATTTAAATCAAATAATTACAGTGAATTTATATAAAAATTTGAAAAAATTCATATTTTAATTAAACAGTATTAGAAAACAGTCTTCTGTTCAAAGAATAAACTGCTCTATCCAGTGAAACATTGATACTCTGAACTCTTTATAAAAAATCTTTTGATTACCAATAATAAACATTTTGGTAAAGTAGTTTGGTAAATATATTATTTTTCATAATTATTCAAATATTAAATTTCAAATACTTCATGGGATTTTGTTTTTGGAATGATAATTTGAAGTCAACATTTTTTGTCATTAGATTCAGTAGATAAAGATTATTATTATTATGCTATAACTAGCATCCCAATCTTTGAATACTCTCTTATTTGTCTTTATATTATGATTTTAATTCTTCAAGATAATCTCCCCAATCAAGAAAAAATTTATTTACAGCATGAGCAAAATCTTAAAGATCATCATGTTATTTATTGCATCAATAATTTGCAGTTAAAAAAAAAAAAAAAAAAAAAAAAAAAAATATTTTATACTACATATTGAATATTTTTTATCTATTTTATTTTTGATATTTTTACATGTTTGAAGCTTTTTCTTTAGAGCAATAGATAAGTTCACTAATGTATACTGATTTTAATCCTATACATAAAAAAATTACCTAAATCTGTTAAATCCTTCAGTTTTTCCTGCTCCCAATCCTCCATGTTTTCATACTTTTGGCTGCATTAAAGCACAATGGTAAACATACAAGATAACTGCTAAAATTAAGTTTTTAGGTTTTTCCCACCAAGATAGGACTTGATAAATCAATTGTGTTTTAATATGCTAATCTATTTAACTAATCCTAGATTTTCTCCCATGAACTCAATAAGATTGTCTGTGCTTCTGCCTCCCGGTCTATAATAAACACAAATATAATTTCAAACTTACTTTCCACATTGTTTATCTAACAGTCGATTATATGAGCATATGGCAGAACAATAGAAATGTCAAATGCTGGGGTGTTCCATGTTTTGAAATGAAATGATTTTATAATCATTTAACAGTTTAATAACAACTTTGTATTTTCATAAAAACAGGCAAAAGACTGAAAAAAAAGATGACAATTTATTAACAAAATAGTTACGAAAAAAATGGAAAATTTTGATTGAATCAAAAATTCTAACAATATCTAAAGATGACTACTTCTGCCCATTGAGATATCTTATGATATCATGTACCATATTCGTCACCCCTAAAGGGATAACTCATCCCCTTATTCATGTAGCCCTTTTTTTTTTATTCCCCCATGGATAAATATAATGATTACAAGGAGAGATTATTTCCTTTTCTTAAATGTTATGTTATCATTTTTGGATCATTTAGAGATATTCTTTTCTTAAAACAACCAAAAATTAGAGTAATTACAATTTATAGAATTACACATAAACAATTATATCTGGTGCTCTAATTAATGCAACCCACCAAAATTTATACAAGCACTGTAAGAGGGAACTTTATCAGTTTTTTTTATCCAAATTTTATGATAAAGTAAAACATTTAAGCTACATGTAAATTTTTGATTACAATAAATGTTGAGGCAGTCCACACACATTTCAATATAATTACAAGATAAAAGGCAATACTTTAAAACAGTTAAAACTCAGATTCTGATAATATGACCTGCAAAATTTTTTCTTAACAAAGGATAAATTTTGTTTTTTTATTATTATTATTGAAATTAATTAAATTTTAGTGTAGAATAAATATAAAGCCTAAAACATTCAAACAACAATAATTTGACATTAATTGATGTAACCCATCTTTTCAGGATGAACACTATCTTTTAATTGCTAAGCATTAATTTTTCTGAATAGATTTTATAGACTTTTGTGGTCTTATTGAATATTTGAAAATTTGCGATTAGATAAGACATTTTCTTCTTAAAATTTCTTTCAAATTTATTGGCTTTTAAATGTCATGCATGATGAAGAGTACATTTTTTAAGCCTTGAAACCTGTCTAAATCTCTACGAGTATGTATAACCACTAATGAAATAGCACTGAAAAACTGGTGATAAATCACAATTAAATATAAAATAAAAGCACATGCAAATAGTCACGAATGAACATTCAAAAATCACGGTCACAAAGTTAATTTTGATCTTGTCTCATTACAGACACGTTTACATTGGCTGGTGATGGGCTGCTTAAGTTTCCAGCCTGAAACACATGATGTGTGTGGACTGTTTTATAGTCATTAAAACGAAGTTTTATTATTTAATATGTAATCATTATAAAGAGGGACTTGTTGTTGAAGAATATACATATAATATTATGCAGTTAAAAATATATAAATACTTCTGCCACTACCTTTAATATGGCAACTTTATAATATAATAATAATAACCATTGATGAAATTCATGTAATTAAAATGAAGAAAGCAAAAAGTAAATAAATAAGAATTACTATAATTAATATCATTAATCCAAATTTTACCATGAATTATCATTGAAGTAGAATGCAATTTCATTATCTTCCATCCTTCACCATTCTGAACTTAACAGAAAATGCCTCTCTTTATTTCCCATTTCCATAGCTAACATTAGTATACAGAAGTAGGAATAATTGAGAAAGTATTGTCAATGGTATGAAGTGAATTAGCAAACCATACAGCATAGACAATACACATTCAATCAATATGCTGGGACCTGTTGGTGATGTGATGAGCAGAAAATTACACTGAAAAGAAAAAAAAAATCCACATTTTATAAATTTGAAAGAGGGGTGAAATGTACTTTACTCTCCCTCGCCAAGGCGACTTTTTTTTTTAGCGATAAATGTTTCGACATGGCAACCATGCATTTTCATTTTCTCCACTCGGATCTTCAATATGGCAACCCTAAGGAGTGCTTCGGTTTACGTAATGTACTGATTTCTAAGCCGTTTCTGATTGGACATTTCTGATGGCTTTTTCTTGTTACCGGATCGTTTTCTGAATTCTTTCCACGCTTACAGTTGTTAGTTCAGGAATTTTGATCGGTTTAACCGGATTGCACGGTTTCTTATCTTTTGTTTGATTGGCTTTTATGAAATCTCATTGTTACATCAGTCTATTATTGTTTGTATTAAAAAAGGAGATTGCATTATACATGTATGACTATATTTTCCCGGCCTTTTTTTCTTTTTATTTTAAAGATATTTCTTATTTTAATAAATAATAACATACATTTGGAGACAAGTATGCGGTACGAAATAAATTTCTCGAAATAAATATTCAATGATTTAAGTTATGATTTATCAATTTCATTTAAAAAATTGAGATGATGTGTTAATTTTACTGAAAGTGAATTTCTATTTCAGAAAAACTTTCTTTTTTATTTAAAAATTCGCGCAATATATATGTACCATAAATACATAAAAAAAATATATATATATTTCAAAATTTTATCCCGTATTTTCGTTCAAATTTACAAAGATTTTAATAGTTGGATATCTGCATTAATAACCGCAAATTTGCTCATTTTAGAAATTTCTTCAATGCGACTTTTGAGCATCAAGAGAATAATTTTTCGGTTATATAGTGTCGTTAGTTAACGCAGTTTTGACAAGTTTTGTGCATTTTAGGAATTCTAACTTAGCGAGTTTCGTGAAACCAGCGATTTTTTTGTTTTCTTTTAATGGACGCGCAGCATTCATGCATGCGTTACTAATTGCGGCGTTGACGAGTTTCGTGCATTTTAGTGATTCCCGCACAGCGAGTTTCGTGGATTCACTGATGTTTTTTAGATTTAATGGGCGCGAAGCTCTTATACACACGTCTGTGACTGCGGTGTTGACGAGTTTCGTGCATTTTAGTGATTCCTGCACAGCGAGTTTCGTGGATCCACTGATGTTTTTTTAGTTTTAATGGGCGCGAAGCGCTCATACACACGTCTATGACTGCGGCGTTGACGAGTTTCGTGCATTTTAGTGATTCCTGCACAGCGAGTTTCGTGGATCCACTGTTATTTTTTTCAGTTTTAATGGGCGCGAAGCGCTCATACACACGTCTGTGACTGCGGTGTTGACGAGTTTCTGATGGAATCCCATCAACAGATGGTTTTCTCATCGCCTCCTATATCCTAATTATTCATTTATTCATTCACTCATAATTTATTTTAACATTCATTTATTTATTATTTCATAACAACCATATTCAATAAATATTAACTTACCTTTCAAATCCTTTCCGGCCGTTATTAACTTTAGAACATCCAATAATCTATTTAACTTCAATAGCCTTTCATAATTTGTCTACGGACTCCATCTTTAATTCCAACCTACATCGACAATAACTTCTCTACAACTAATCATATTTTTCCGTAACGATATTTTCCCCGCCAGATGGCGACTTGGAATATCGTAACAATAATCGAATCTTTCATTCGTTTTACCGAATCGATCTTTCGATTCGTACACATGTCGTCTTCTGATTGGCTCGTTTCGTGGGCGTGCTCGCAAACGACGTTTTCAATCCGGCTAGTTTAGTATAAATACACGATGTTTATTTCTGTTCTTCGCCGCTTTTATCTCCCTACAAATGGGATGTCAAGTAACTGTATTGAGGCTGGACCTTAATCTGGATGTATAATGTATTATACTTATTTTACTTAAATTTACTTTTTAACTGTTTTAAACCTGCACAATGCTGTCAACTATGTGTTCATCTGTTAATGTGTTCATCTGTACCGATGTGATGGAATTCGCCATGTCAAGCCACCTGTAATGCCAATTCAGCTTCTTCAAGTAATTAAATAAATATATTAGTTTTACTTTTGACTTTTTATTTGCTGCTAATGAGATCGACACTAACATTGCTCAACAACACCTTTTGACTTCCATTACAGCGTTAGGCACCAGCAAAAGCTCCGTTGTGTTATCTGCTTGTTTAATGATATTTTTCAGCGTATATATAAACCTCCAAAGGTTATATTACGCCCATTAAGGGGTTATGGGCGGTAAGCCTAACCCTGGAAGCCATTTTGAGCAGATCGATCTCGGCAGATAAAAGTGAAGTGTTATGTTTTGAAATAGCCTGGATTACGTTTTATGATTTCTCCTTTATGAAAAACTGAAATTTTTTTGCCAGACCTTATGATTTAAAGAACTTTTATTGTTTAATTTCAAGAACTTTAATTATATTTTTCCAAGAACTTTGTTTTGATTTCTGCCGGACTTTTATTTACAGAACTGTTTAGTTATATTTAGAAGAAGTTTTGATTTATCTTTTTGCTGAACTTTTATGATTTACAGAATGAATTAATTACGTTTTATATTATTTCATGCTTCAATTATGCTTTCAAAATAGACTGTTCCTGATTTTTGTTGAACTTTATGCCACTTTTGAAATTTTTTTTTTGAGAAGTTTGGAGAAGATTGACTTGGCTTTTTACAGAGAACCGACGAAAAAGTCGGGGGGGCGGTAACACTTAAAATTTTTTTTTGCTTGCTTGAAGATTTATCCTGAAATTTTTAAAATGGCCACTAATCCTATTGATAAGTTAAGTACGAGAAATTACGCCACATGGGCGTGTGATATAAAATATTTGTTGATGGAAAAAGGCCTTTGGGATATTATACAGTTAAAGCAAGAAACCCCAGTTGTAAGTGAAAGTGTTACTGCCGAAACAGTCAACCAATTTACCTCCCGTGCTAACAAAGCTCTTTCTTTAATCTACTTGAACATAGAACCTGAATTTAAAAGATTAATAGAGGATTGTCAAGAGCCTGTGGAAGCATGGAGAAGATTGCATAAAAATTTCCACCCTGACTCACGCACTCATCATATGACCTTGTTTAATGAACTTATGGAAGAGAGGATACGGTACGGAGAACCTATTAACTTATTTGCAACTCGTTTGAAGAAAATTTACTCCGAAATAAAGCTCATAGATGACAACTTTTCAGAGTGTTACCTTACCTACCAATTTTTACGATTTCTACCGAGCAGTTTTGACAACCTTGTCCAACAAGTTTTATCCAAACCTGATGCATCCTTTAAGTTTGACCTTGTTGTGGACGCACTTGTAGCGGAGGAGACAAGGCAGAAGTTACGTGATCGAGACAGTGCAAAACAAGTCAGCGTTTCTACTACTGCTAAGGTGAATAGGTCCTTTAAGCTCAAACCTCGCTTCAAAAAGTCTCAAAAGAGAAAGTGCTGGAGATGTGGAAAGTTGGGACATATCCAAGCCGACTGCTACGCCAGATCTCCTGATCGCCAACTTCGTCATCCTTCGCCTTATTCCAGATCCAGACGTCATCGTTCTTCCAGTGGATCCAGTTCCCGAGGTCGACATTTTCAGCGTTCTCCCGAGAGAAGCCAGACTGACTCATCATGCTCATCCTACGACTTTGACCATAGTTCCCGAGATTCATCGCCTGCTTCCAACCGCTCCAGAGACAGATGCAAGACTTCCAGAAAGACTGCCAGACGACCTTCTCCTCATTTCTCCAGTTCCAGAGACGGTGGTTCACGCACGAAACTGTCGGATAGTTCATGTAAGTCGAATCTTTTTGTCTCACATTCTAGTATCAGTAATGTTGTTAATGATTCAGAGTGGATATTCGACAGTGGTGCCAGTCACCACTTCTGTAATAATATAAAATTATTTTCTAAATTTGAAGAATTAAATGATGAAATGTCTGTTGCAGTTAAAAATGTATTGTTTCCCATTAAGGGCAAAGGGGAAGTAAAACTACGTTTTGGTCAAAGAATTTTTACCTTATGTAATGTGATGTTTTCAGACCAATTACGTAGAAATCTGATCTCTGGTCCCCAGTTGGACCTTAATGGTTTAACCTTTAAAGGAAGCAATGGTGAGGTGAAGATCTGTCGGGGGGGCGAGTACTTATTTAGTGCATTTTTAAAAGACCGAATTTACAGGTTATATCCTAAAATTCCTGTTTCTAAGGGTAAATCAGTAAAATTCGAAACCTCTGCTGTTAAACATGCTGAAAAAATGTTAATGTGGCACAAAAAGTATGGTCATATCAGTCCTTCTTTAATTGCCCATACTAGCCGTAAGCAAGGTGTTCGTGGATTACCTAATTTAAAAGAGACTACTTTGTTCTGTGAGGCCTGTAAATTCGGCAAACTTAAAAATATTTCACATAAGCATAATAAAAATATCCGTTCCAATAACCCACTTGAATTGCTTTACGCCGATTTGTGGGGTCCCTGTCGCATAGAAGGTAGAGGTGGTGAAAGATACTTTTTATCTATTATAGATGACTTTTCCCGCCGTGTCTCAGTCTACCCCTTAAGGCTTAAATCTGACACTTTCGATGTCGTAAGAAAGCATATTTTAAGGGCTGAAAACTATTTGAATAAAAGAGTTAAAAGTTTTAGGACGGATAATGGCGGGGAATTTGATAGCATTTCTTTTAAAAAATTTTTTGAAGAAAAAGGTATCCACCACGAATTTACCAACGCGTATACCCCACAGCAAAATGGGGTTGCCGAACGTTTTATGGCAACGGCGGCTGATGGAATGAGAACTCTGCTCATTGATAGTAACTTGGACCCAAAATTCTGGCCTGAGGCTTTAAAATATTTTGCCTATTCATGGAACAGAATTTGTCCAAAACTGCTAGGAAAGACTCCATTTGAGCTTTATGGGAATAGAAAGCCGTCTGTTAGGCACTTAAAGCCTTTCGGGACCGAAGCTTACGTTAAATCGCCAAAGCAAAGAACATGGAAACTCGAAGCTCGTGCAAGAAAGGGAATCCTTGTAGGATATGCTTTTCGCACGAGGGGTTACCGAATTTGGATTCCTGAGACAGATGAAATAGTTGAGTCCTCTAATGTTTGTTTTAACGAAAGTTCTGTTGGTCTTAAGCGCAGTGTAGCTGTGCTGGGCACCGATGATTATGCCCTCTTTTCTCCCAAGGTGCCGGTCAATCGAGATGTTGCTGTTGAAGATGAACCTGAGGTCATCCCAGGTCCTTCCAGCAGTTCTCAAGATTACCCACTTGGGGGGGAGGGGGACATTGATTCGGGGTCCAGTACCAGTAGCCCTCCAACTATTTCCTTACGTGAAGATGTTAGTTGGATACGAAAACCTGTAAAACGTAAGAAGGAGAACAGAACAGACGTTTATTACTACGAACTAGGAAAAACCAATAGGTTGCGTTCTCTGAACGAGGTTCGTAAATATTGTAAGGACAACAACATTTTATTTAAACCTGAAATTTTTGATTTTAAAGGATCCAACTCCTACTGTGGCATTATTCCTATTCCCGTGGAGTCTGAAATATCAGAGAGTGAGGACGAAACTTCAAGTGAGTCAAATTTCTCAGGTATTTCAGCATGACTAGCAGTAAACTCTGATACCCCCCGTACGTTTAAACAAGCGTGCAAGTCTGAACAGAGCTCGATCTGGTGGGAAGCAATGATGCGAGAAATGCAGGTAATGAGAGACCGTGGGGTTTGGCATTTGGCTGAGTTACCAGCACATGTTACGCCAGTAGGTTGCCGGTGGGTTTACACGACAAAACGGGATGAAAATGGACGGATAGCCAGGCACAAGGCGAGGCTTGTTGCCCAAGGGTTCAAACAAATAAAGGGCGAGTCCTATGAAGAGACTTTTAGCCCTGTTGTGAACTTTGGCGTTATCCGATTCTTTTTCTCCCTTCTTGTATCGTGTAGCGGGTGGTCACACACTCAGTGTGACGTGACCTGCGCCTACCTGTATGCACCACTGAGCGAGGATGTGTATATGCACCAACCACCCGGATTCTCTGAACCGGGCAAAGAGCATCTATATTGCAAACTAGATCGTGCTTTGTACGGATTGCACCAAAGTGGCAGAGAATGGTTTACAGAGATACATAAAACATTATTAGACATTGGTTTTAAGAAATTATCATCCTGTAACTGTGTATACATTTTTAATTCTAACATTTTACTTCTTTTATACGTTGATGACATTGTGATCTTCGGGAAAACTAAAAAGCTTATAAATAACGTTTTACTTAAACTGAAAGCTAGGTTTGATATAAAGGAACTAGGAACGACGAAAAGACTACTTGGTGTAGAATTTGAGGATACTCCGGCAGGAGTTGTAATCCACCAGAGAAGCTACATCCAAGATGTATGTAATAGGTTCAGTTCTTTTAAAGTTCCAGTTTCTTCATTACCTATCAGTAAAGGAATAATTTTCTCAAGATCCAGTTGTCCCGTATCTGATGCCGAAATAAAGGAAATGTCACATCTGCCCTATCGTAATTTACTGGGTTGTCTTGCCTTTGTGGCTAACCGTACTCGTCCTGACCTCTGCTATGCCGTGAATGTTTTAAGTCAGTTTCAAGCAAACCCTGGTATAGTCCATTGGGATGGGTTGCTACGATTGCTGGGATATTTAAAAGCAACCATGCATTACAAGCTGAAACTCTCGTGCAGATCTAATGATCTCGCAATTTTCACTGATGCTGATTTCGCGGCTAACCGCGATGACCGGACTTCGATCGGCGGTCAAATAGTCATGCTTGACGAAGCTCCTGTCGATTGGCGCACTTTTAAACAAAAGTGCGTTTCTTTATCGACTATGGAGTCTGAATTCGTCGCAATGACTGAGGCCGTCAAGAACCTAGTCTGGTTTGACCGGATACGTCGCGAATGTGTACAGGAAGGGATCATACCTGTACTGGGGAGGACAGCTGTAATGAATGCTGATAATCAAGCCGCAATCGACTTTGTTAAATCCCCAGTGGAAAATTACAAGTCCAAGCATATTGATGTAAAGCTCTTTTTTATAAGAGATCTTTTCAATAGGGGGGAATTTTTACTTAATCACGTGCGTAGCAAGTCAAACTTGGCAGATATTTTTACCAAACCATTGTCTAAATATGAAATACTTAACTTTATCAAGATGCTATTTCTAAGTGATGATAAAAAATAGTTTTTAAATCCATATTGCATATAAATTTTTTTTTCATGTATTTCATATTTTAATTTTCTTATATAACGTACCTATTTTAAGCTGGTAATTCTTTATGTAACATGTAAAGCTTTTTGTAACTACACTATACTTTAAAATTGTCAATTAAGTTTAAAAAGATATGTGTAGACATCTGCTATTGTTACTGTTAACTAACCAGCATAATTATTTAGTATAGATAACCAGCTATCTTGATCATTTTATAAAGTTTTACATTGTTAAAATTTACTCGAATATTTTTAAAGTGATTTCTTTTTAAACCAACAGTTTTTAATTTATAGAGAAATCTTATTTTTAAATTGTTTGTATTTGTGTTTATACAATTTTTGCTTATATGTATATAATTTATTTCTATTTGTTCATTCTAGGCATCTAGGGCCAACAGCCATTTTTTGTGAGTGAATGCATTCCAGGATCCGGAAGAATGTCAGGAGTATAAATGAGTCCCTAATTCATATAATGAATTTGAATGTTAGAATTTTTGAAAGAGCCGTTGTATTGTCCCTTAGGACTAGATGCCTGGAGTTCAAGTTTATCATGAAAATTTAAATTTTTTTTTTTGCATATATTTTCTTGTTGTTATTTGTAATAAAGATTTATTCAAATATTGTGATCAAGAAATCAACTAGAGCTGGTTGTAACATTTCCAAATTGGAAATTTAACTTTTTTCGAAATGGTACGTCATATTCATTTTTTCTACTTTCATACTTTAAATTTTTGAAAAGTTTCTATTTGCATCTTTTAGAGATTAACTTTCATGGTTGGCTTTTTAGTGATCTCTTATCTAGGATATGCCGGCCTCTGTCACTAGATTAAGATTTTTCATGTGCCAATTAAAAATTTGGAAAGTTAATTAATTTCGCAAATACTTTAAACTTTTCTTATATAAATAAAATTTAACTATTTTTCAAACATTTCATTGTTAACTTGTTCGAATTGTTAAACTACTTAAATTGTTACATTATTTAAATCGTTAAATTTTTCAAGTTGTTAAATCATTTAAATTGTTAGCCTTTTCAAATTTTTCTTGTTAAAATTGTTAAATTGTTTAAAAATTGTTAAAGTTTCTCCAAGTTCGAAGTGTTTAGGCTTCGTTTAAATTTTTCATGTTCGAAGCACTTTTATAAGGCTTCGTTTAAATTTTCTGACTTCAATTGTTGAGGTCGAGTATTTTTCGAATTTTCCAACTATTGCAGTTGTTTCACTTTTTTAGTTCAGAAATGAACTAGATGGAATTTCAATTCCTTAAGTTTTTTTTGGGGTAAATCCTGACTTGTTCTGGTTAGTGAGGTACTCCTAGTTGACATGGTGTGGAGGTACTACTAACTAACAAAAAAAAAAAAATTTTTTTTTTTTAATTTTGTTTTGTGAATTTGTGAATGGAATTGTGATATCTATGGATTTTTCAATCCTTTGCTCTTTGAGTTCAATTGAAACTCTTTTTATAGAGGCAATGAGAGGGGGGGCATTGATGGAATCCCATCAACAGATGGTTTTCTCATCGCCTCCTATATCCTAATTATTCATTTATTCATTCACTCATAATTTATTTTAACATTCATTTATTTATTATTTCATAACAACCATATTCAATAAATATTAACTTACCTTTCAAATCCTTTCCGGCCGTTATTAACTTTAGAACATCCAATAATCTATTTAACTTCAATAGCCTTTCATAATTTGTCTACGGACTCCATCTTTAATTCCAACCTACATCGACAATAACTTCTCTACAACTAATCATATTTTTCCGTAACGATATTTTCCCCGCCAGATGGCGACTTGGAATATCGTAACAATAATCGAATCTTTCATTCGTTTTACCG
Source organism: Maratus speculifer (assembly GCA_964019185.1). Classification (NCBI taxonomy): domain Eukaryota; kingdom Metazoa; phylum Arthropoda; class Arachnida; order Araneae; family Salticidae; genus Maratus; species Maratus speculifer. The sequence goes on from OZ025289.1 coordinate 246,462,687, forward strand.
AATCGATCTTTCGATTCGTACACATGTCGTCTTCTGATTGGCTCGTTTCGTGGGCGTGCTCGCAAACGACGTTTTCAATCCGGCTAGTTTAGTATAAATACACGATGTTTATTTCTGTTCTTCGCCGCTTTTATCTCCCTACAAATGGGATGTCAAGTAACTGTATTGAGGCTGGACCTTAATCTGGATGTATAATGTATTATACTTATTTTACTTAAATTTACTTTTTAACTGTTTTAAACCTGCACAATGCTGTCAACTATGTGTTCATCTGTTAATGTGTTCATCTGTACCGATGTGATGGAATTCGCCATGTCAAGCCACCTGTAATGCCAATTCAGCTTCTTCAAGTAATTAAATAAATATATTAGTTTTACTTTTGACTTTTTATTTGCTGCTAATGAGATCGACACTAACATTGCTCAACAACACCTTTTGACTTCCATTACAGCGTTAGGCACCAGCAAAAGCTCCGTTGTGTTATCTGCTTGTTTAATGATATTTTTCAGCGTATATATAAACCTCCAAAGGTTATATTACGCCCATTAGTTTCGTGCATTTTAGGGATTCCTGCACAGCGAGTTTCGTGGATCCACTGATGTTTTTTTAGTTTTAATGGGCGCGAAGCGCTCATACACACGTCTGTGACTGCGGCATTGACGAGTTTCGTGCATTTTAGTGATTCCTGCACAGCGAGTTTTGTGGATCCACTGATGTTTTTTTTTAGTTTTAATGGGCGCGAAGCGCTCATACACACGTCTGTGACTGCGGTGTTGACGAGTTTCGTGCATTTTAGTGATTCCTGCACAGCGAGTTTCGTGGATCCACTGATGTTTTTTTTAGTTTTAATGGGCGCGAAGCGCTCATACACACGTCTGTGACTGCGGAGTTGACGAGTTTCGTACATTTTAGTGATTCCTACACAGCGAGTTTCGTGGATCCACTGATGTTTTTTTAGTTTTAATGGGCGCGAAGCGCTCATACACACGTCTGTGACTGCGGAGTTGACGAGTTTCGTACATTTTAGTGATTCCTACACAACGAGTTTCGTGGATCCACTGATGTTTTTTTTTAGTTTTAATGGGCGCGAAGCGCTCATACACACGTCTGTGACTGCGGAGTTGACGAGTTTCGTACATTTTAGTGATTCCTACACAGCGAGTTTCGCGGATCCACTGATGTTTTTTTTTAGTTTTAATGGGCGCGAAGCGCTCATACACACGTCTGTGACTGCGGAGTTGACGAGTTTCGTGCATTTTAGTGATTCCTACACAGCGAGTTTCGTGGATCCACTGATGTTTTTTTAGTTTTAATGTGCGCGAAGCGCTCATAAAACTAAATAACCGAATAATTATATAATTAATATAACACACAATTATATAATTATATAACACTATATAACCGAATAATTTTTCGGTTATATAGTGTCTTTAGTTAACGCAGTTTTGACAAGTTTTGTGCATTTTAGGAATTCTAACTTAGCGAGTTTCGTGAAACCAGCGATTTTTTTGTTTTCTTTTAATGGACGCGCAGCATTCATGCATGCGTTACTAATTGCGGCGTTGACGAGTTTCGTGCATTTTAGTGATTTCCGCACAGCGAGTTTCGTGGATTCACTGATGTTTTTTAGATTTAATGGGCGCGAAGCTCTTATACACACGTCTGTGACTGCGGTGTTGACGAGTTTCGTGCATTTTAGTGATTCCTGCACAGCGAGTTTCGTGGATCCACTGATGTTTTTTTAGTTTTAATGGGCGCGAAGCGCTCATACACACGTCTATGACTGCGGCGTTGACGAGTTTCGTGCATTTTAGTGATTCCTGCACAGCGAGTTTCGTGGATCCACTGATGTTTTTTTTAGTTTTAATGGGCGCGAAGCGCTCATACACACGTCTGTGACTGCGGTGTTGACGAGTTTCGTGCATTTTAGGGATTCCTGCACAGCGAGTTTCGTGGATCCACTGATGTTTTTTTAGTTTTAATGGGCGCGAAGCGCTCATACACACGTCTGTGACTGCGGCGTTGACGAGTTTCGTGCATTTTAGTGATTCCTGCACAGCGAGTTTCGTGGATCCACTGATGTTTTTTTTTAGTTTTAATGGGCGCGAAGCGCTCATACACACGTCTGTGACTGCGGTGTTGACGAGTTTCGTGCATTTTAGTGATTCCTGCACAGCGAGTTTCGTGGATCCACTGATGTTTTTTTTAGTTTTAATGGGCGCGAAGCGCTCATACACACGTCTGTGACTGCGGAGTTGACGAGTTTCGTACATTTTAGTGATTCCTACACAGCGAGTTTCGTGGATCCACTGATGTTTTTTTAGTTTTAATGGGCGCGAAGCGCTCATACACACGTCTGTGACTGCGGAGTTGACGAGTTTCGTACATTTTAGTGATTCCTACACAACGAGTTTCGTGGATCCACTGATGTTTTTTTTTAGTTTTAATGGGCGCGAAGCACTCATACACACGTCTGTGACTGCGGAGTTGACGAGTTTCGTACATTTTAGTGATTCCTACACAGCGAGTTTCGTGGATCCACTGATGTTTTTTTTAGTTTTAATGGGCGCGAAGCGCTCATACACACGTCTGTGACTGCGGAGTTGACGAGTTTCGTGCATTTTAGTGATTCCTACACAGCGAGTTTCGTGGATCCACTGATGTTTTTTTTAGTTTTAATGGGCGCGAAGCGCTCATACACACGTCTGTGACTGCGGAGTTGACGAGTTTCGTGCATTTTAGTGATTCCTACACAGCGAGTTTCGTGGATCCACTGATGTTTTTTTAGTTTTAATGTGCGCGAAGCGCTCATACACACGTTAGTTATTGCGGCGTCGACGAGTTTCATGCATTTTACTGATTCCTGCACAGCGAGTTTTGTGGATCCACCGATTTTTTTTTTTTTGTTGTTGTTTTAATGCAGTCATAATGTTTCAGTTTAAAATTATAGAAATTATATGATATAGAAATTATATTATTTGATAAATATCCTTACTAAATTTTACAAATAAAATATTTGTAAAATTCATGAATGTAAGTTGTAAAATTTATATAACTTTGTGCAAATTTACGCAGCAAAATTTTAAAATTCCTTTTCTGTAATTTTTATCTCTAGTAAGTAGTTGTTTTTCCCGAATTTTTAAGTATGGAACGAAGCGTACGAAGAGGAAACTGTGACTGGGTCAAAGTCTCAATTCGGCGCCCCCTCCCCGAACTTTTTCTTGTGACAAGCTAAAAATGACGTTGGTAGTATAATTTTCTGCGCCTGTAAAACTGCCATCTTCGCCCCCCCCCCTTTTCGCACGGCGCTGATAAGTACATAATTATTTTTGTGACTGTTTATTGATATAAATAATATCTGTAAAATACACAAATAAGAAATTCCCCAATTTAAAATAATTCGCTTGAATGTACGCAGTGTCTTTTTAAAATTCATTTCTTTTAATTTTTACAGTGCTTAAATAGTTTTTTACGCTGAGTTTTTTAAGGAACAAAAGTATTTTTCATAGCAGAAATCTGGATAGATTTTGTGCTGTTAGCGAAACGAAATTGACCAATCAGAAAATTCGCTCACTTAAAAAAGCAAAAACTTTGAATGCCGTTTTCTGATTGTTCAATCTCGTTTTGTTATCTCTGTATTCGCAAAATGTGCCTGAATACCGGACATTAGATGAAAACATTGCATCAAATTTTGTAATTACTGAATCGTCTGCCGCATGAAACGATATCTGGAAGCAGAAATAATTCTTTTAGTTTGTTGGATAGATTTTTAATTTGGAACGCGTGATGTATTTTCTTCGATAAATTATAAATAAAATAAAGTATCCTCTTTGTAGGATTCCGTAACGTAAATAAGTAAAGGTAAGTGAATTTTTTTTTATGGCTATTGTATTTTGTTTGTTTTAGAAAGTGGTGCATATAAAGTTTTATTATTCGAAATTAGATTTATTAGTATATTATTTATTATTAGTATATTAGAAAGTGAATGGTTTTATATATTTATTGTGAATTTTTTTTTTTAATCGGTGACGATGCAGCAAAAGTTTCAAATTTTTAACAGTGTGTCATGTTTTTTCGCTCAATGTATGACAGGTCTGTGGCAGGCCAAACATTGAAAGAAAAAACGTATGACATGGACAATTTCACAGTGATAAGAGAAAAAACCGGTTTGATTGCGTCATATTGCACGATTTTTGACGTATGTCTCTGTAGTGTGTGGCGGGCCTTGGAGAAAGACGCTCCGGGAGACAAGATGCAGAACGCGCCAATTTGGCAATTTTTAAAAATCGCGCCAAGAGGGAGAGTAAAGTACATTCGCACCTGAAAGAGCACAGAACAAGATTTAAGTATTAAAAATATACCCCATTGAGGTGCCTCTTCGATCCAGAACATTTAAAAACTGTCAACAGATGGCGCCACATGCGCATCGGACAAGGACTCTAGGCAGGTTGTAAGAAACTGTTGGTTCGGTGAGTCAGTTACTGTACTGCCGCCGCTTATGTAGCACGCAAGGAAAATCACCTTGTTCCGAGAGACAAAACGTGTCTCAAGTTATTTAGAAATGTATTCTATTTCTTTATAAGTTTAATTAAATTTATGTTTGTTTAAGTACGTGCTATTAATATTTATCCATATACACCGTACTTTTGTAAAAAACATCGACAAGATGAAAGATTAATTCAGATTGAGCAGCCGTGATATCCCATAACCACATGGTTGCTTCAAGTGGTGACCGGACAATTTTGAAAGATGCCTTCTGATATCTCGTTCCTGGACAACGACAGCGATGAAAAAAAACGGTATGTGCCATTTTCTATGTTTCTTTGTGGTATTCTCTGGCCCAATTGTTATATTTACCAGTTATTTTAATTAAAAAATTTTCGAGCCCAAGCGTTCTTATTCAAAATTTTACTAAATTGTATATTTATTTATTTATTGCTCTATCAATATATATTTTTAATTCTGCGCTCATAATGCCTGATGATATTCCTGCCGATAATCCGACAGAAACGCTTGCTAGGGTAGCTGTTAAAATTCCTCCCTTATGGAAAAGTAATATTTCTGTTTGGTTTGTACAAGTTGAGGCAAATTTTGCCGTGGCGCAAGTAACGAACGACACTACTAAGTACAATTATTTATTATCTGCTATAGACACAGATACATTAAGTGCGGTATCTGATTTAATTCTTACGCCGCCTCCAAATGATAAATATAATGCTTTGAAACAGAGACTAATTCAGGAGTTTTCAGATTCGCAATCGCAGCAGATACGTAAATTACTCTCTGAACTTGTGCTAGGTGATAAAAAACCTTCCGTTTTACTGCGGCAAATGAAAGAATTAGCGCAAAGTTCCGTTACTGAAGAATTCTTGAAAGCTATTTGGTTAGAACGTTTGCCGACGCATACGCAAGCAATTTTGTCGGTTTCAAGCTCCGGATTACAGGAATTAGCAACCCTAGCTGACAAAATTAACGAAATTAAATCTGAATCGGCAGTGTATGCAGTTTCCAAACCCACCGAATCGTCGCGGAACGACCAAAACGCGATCTTAAATCTTCAAACACAAATTGAGCAATTGACACTGCAGGTTTCAGAGTTATCCAAAAATGTGTTTAGGCGATCGATGTCTCGCGGCCGATCACATTACAGGGAAAGACGATACAGTAAAAATAGAGATTCCCAAAAATCGAGTCGTAAACAAAACGAATCAGACTTATGTTATTACCATCAGAAATTTGGTAGTGATGCTCGAAAGTGCCGCGAACCTTGTTCTTTTGATGAAATTAAAAAAAACTAGTGGCTGCTGCTAGGTCAACAAGCGAAAATACAGTTGGCGTAGCAGCATTAGAACAATGTAGGTTGCATGTGTTTGATAAAAATTCAGGGTTCAAATTTTTAATAGATAGTGGTAGTGATATTTCTTGTATCCCTGTACCAAAACAAGTAAACAAAAAGAGTCCTTCTAATTATCTTTATGCTGCAAATAATTCCAAAATTCCTGTTTATGGTAACAAACTGCTTGACCTAAACATCGGCTTGAGAAGGAGTTTTCGCTGGTCATTTGTTATTGCAAATGTCTCTTGCCCTATAATTGGAGCAGACTTTTTAAAAAATTTTGCTTTGCTTGTAGATTTGCACAAATTTCGATTAATTGACTCTGTAACTGGATTATCCACTAAGGGTGAGCTTACTTGCTCAAAACAGTCCCAAATTAAACTAATTTCTGAAGACATGTCTTTTAAAACTATATTTGAGGAATTCCCAGAGCTCTTAAATCCCATACCAAATTTTAAAAAACCAACTTGCCATGATACAGTTCATCATATCGAAACTACAGGACCACCACTTTATTCCAAACCTCGCCGATTACATCCAAAAATTTTAAAGGAAGTTCAAAAAGAATTCCAATATCTTATGGATGAAGGTATATGTCGTCCTTCCAAATCCCCTTGGGCATCCCCTATTCACGTTGTACCAAAACCGGATGGTTCTTACAGAGTTTGTGGTGATTATCGACGTCTAAATTCAGTAACTCTTCCTGACCGTTATCCAATACCCCACATCCATGACCTTACCAATATTCTACATGGAAAGAAAATTTTTACAAAATTAGATATAGTCCGCGCTTATTTTCATATTCCAGTGCATGAAAAAGATATTCCTAAAACAGCGGTAATAACCCCTTTTGGAAGCTTCGAATTTCTATATTTAAATTTTGGACTTAAATGTGCAGCAAACACTTTCCAAAGATTTATTAATGAGGTTCTCTATGGTCTTCCATTTGCTATAGCTTATTTGGATGACATTCTAATTTTTTCTGAAACTGAATCGGAACATATAGACCATGTACGAGCTGTTCTAAGCAGACTCTCTAAATACGGACTTAACATAAATATATCCAAAAGTGTTTTTAAACAAGACAGCGTATCATTTTTAGGACACGAAATTTCTCTTGCTGGAATTCGACCATTACAAACTAAAGTTGAAATTATTAAGCAATATCCACGACCAAAAACTCTTTCTGAACTTCGTACATATATTGGCTTATTCAATTATTTTCGACGTTTTTGTCGCAATGCTGCAACTATCCTTGCACCCTTAACAGATTTGTTGCGTGGAGCTAAAAAGAAAGATTCAACTCCTATCGATTGGTCTGAAAATGCAATAAATTCTTTTGAAGCTTCAAGAAAGGCATTAACGGATGCAACTCTTGCATTTCCTAGCCATGACGGTCAATTAGCACTTCATTCTGATGCTAGTGATTTTGCTATTGGTGCTACACTAAGCTTAGAAACAGAGGAGGGTCTCAAACCACTCTCATTTTTTTCCAAACGTCTAAATGAAACACAATTAAAGTATTCTACCTTTGACAGAGAATTGTTAGCAATTTATGAGTCCGTTAAGCATTTTAGACACTTTTTGGAAGCCCGTCAATGTACAATCTTTACCGATCACAAGCCAATTGTTTTTGCCTTTAAAAAAAGAACAGATAATTACACTAACAGACAAAGTCGGTGGTTATCTTTTATATCTGAATTCACCACTGATATGGTATTTTTAAAAGGAAATCAAAATGATGCAGCCGATGCACTTTCCCGAATTAACGTAATAAAAATGCCTACTCCATTAGATTACGATAAATTAAGTATGGAGCAAAAAGAGGATTCAGAACTTAGAGAAATTATGCAAAGCGGTCAATCCAGCTTAGAACTCAAATTAATTACCCTTCCAAATTCCACAACAGAAATTTATTGTGACATTTCTAGTGGCAAAGCACGTCCATATTTAACTCCAACTTTTAGAAAACAGGCATTTTGGAATTTACATGCACTTGCTCATCCTGGAACTAAAGGTAGTGTGAATTTATTGCGACAACGATTTATCTGGCCTTCCCTAGCTAAAGATTGTCGAACTTGGGCACGTGAGTGTTTGGATTGTCAGCGCTCCAAAATTGTTAGACACACAAAAACAGAGTTAGGAAAATTTGATCTTCCAACAGATAGATTTGCACACATACATTTAGATTTAATTGGACCTTTACCGGAATCAAATGATAAAAGGTATTGTTTAACCGTAATTGATAGAGCAACGCGTTGGCCAGAGGCATACCCACTTAGTGACATCACAGCAGAATCAGTGGCACGTGCACTACTTTCCGAATGGATTGCAAGATTTGGGTGTCCTGAGAAAATCACCACGGACCAAGGACGCCAGTTTGAATCTGAACTTTTCCAGCAGTTAGCCAGATTGTTAGGCGCTAGAAAGTACCGATCGTCTCCGTACCACCCTCAGAGTAATGGGATTATCGAGAATTGGCACAGACCTCTAAAATGTGCACTAAAAGCCAGACGAACTGGAAAATGGACTGAAATACTTCCAACAGTGTTATTAGGGTTTCGTGCTGCACTAAAAACAGATATAAATGTTTCGCCAGCTGAACTTGTTTTTGGGTCTACTCTCAGACTACCAGGTGATTTCTTCGATGACAAATCCACCATTAAAAGTCCTGAAGAATTAGTGCAGCGATTAAGAAATACCTTCAACGAATTTAAACCACAACCAACTAAGTCCCATAACAGCACAAAAACATTTGTGTCTCAGCAGTTTAAAACATGTACGCATGTATTTGTGCGTCAAGAAGGTATTCGGCAAGCTTTACAACCGCCGTATGATGGACCTTTTGAAGTTGTTGAGCGCAACGATAAACTTTTTAAAGTGGCCATAAAAGGCAAAATAGTAAATATATCGCTGGACAGACTGAAGCCAGCCTTTTTGGTGAATGATTCACTATCTTCGACTCCTGAAACAACCTCAACCCTGGAAACAACTGCTTCGACTCCCGGGACTGCCTCGAATTCTGGAAAAACAAAACCACCTCACGTCACACGATCCGGCAGAACTGTCAGATTTCCAGAACGTTTGGTGGAAAATTAAGTGTATCGTTTGCACTAGGAAGGGGGTACTGAGGTGCCTCTTCGATCCAGAACATTTAAAAACTGTCAACAGATGGCGCCACATGCGCATCGGACAAGGACTCTAGGCAGGTTGTAAGAAACTGTTGGTTCGGTGAGTCAGTTACTGTACTGCCGCCGCTTATGTAGCACGCAAGGAAAATCACCTTGTTCCGAGAGACAAAACGTGTCTCAAGTTATTTAGAAATGTATTCTATTTCTTTATAAGTTTAATTAAATTTATGTTTGTTTAAGTACGTGCTATTAATATTTATCCATATACACCGTACTTTTGTAAAAAACATCGACAAGATGAAAGATTAATTCAGATTGAGCAGCCGTGATATCCCATAACCACATGGTTGCTTCACCCATGTTTACTTTAATATGACATCAAATACCATGAAATAAATTATGCATTTTTTTCCTTTTAATTCACCTAAATAAATTGCTTTAAAGTTTACATTTATATAGTATACTACAAAATCAAAGTAGTATGATAAATTTTTTTGCGGAAAAAAATCTGCCTTTAAACCTTTTTAAGACACATAATTTTATTGATACAAAACCTTATGTTAAATTGACAACTGAGAATCTTGTTACTAAATACAATAAAGGAAAAATTACCCATTCATTGAACGTTTAGGCACTATAAACAATCGTCATTAACTATTTATTTACTTTTATGATGATTTCGATCTATGTTTAAATTTGAGAAATGCAATTTTTCAACAATATTAATTACAATAAGATAAATTATATTCTACTATCATAAATAATGAAGGATTAAAAACGTACTTTAATCACACTACTACATTCTTCTTCATCGCCAAGATGTATAACAAAGTTTTGTTAATGATTTCAGGAAGTTGTAGAAAGTGCTTCATAATCTATGCTTAAGGCATGATTTTTCTTACTTGCTTAGCTTAAATGAGTTCAGAAAATTCATAAACTGTGTTATATTTATTTGGTACTTATTCGATTTCATTTCATTTAAATAAAACTTTTAGCAAATAAAATACTTATTTGAGTAGAAAAAAAGGGGGGGGGGGAGTTGGCAGATATATGTTTTCATATTAATAGGTCTGCAAAATTGACTGTTTTAAAAGTAAAAAAGCTATAATAAAATATTTTTAAATACATATTTTCTGTGAAGGATTGTGAATATATCTTGCAGGAACTAGAAGGGAATATTGTAGTTGCGTATTGATTGAAAAAAAAAAAAAAAATCAACAAGCATGTATATCACAAATATTTTTCAAAATATACAATGTCTTTTCTATAAAATATTCTAGTATACTTATCATAATGATAAGTAAGCTTTAATATAAAAATATACAAAAAGTTTACAAGTATTTAAAAAGCAGGCATGATTCTAGCACTAGAAATATTACTATTCACGTAACAGACAAAAAATTATACGAAATATTGAACAAGAAGTAATCGGACAGAATATTAAATAGAAAACAGTTACAAAACACTTACGTGATATATTTCTTTCATTTACAATCAAGTCTAGATAGCGCAAAGATTTCTGAATTTTCTATTAAAAACAAATGCTTAAGACTAACTTCAATAAAATATTTGGCAATTAAATAAAGTGCGATAAAGCAGCCAAAATGGTAACCATACATTCACTTGAAAGATGCCAATAATATGGGCATGAAGTTGCGCAGACAGAAGATTTTGGGCGGTAATGTTCCTGACGTCATATTGGAATGCCCTATTCCATCAAAATAGTGGAGTGACTCTACAGCAGAAGTTGCAGATTTTTAACAGTGGATGCAATATCAGTTGTGAAAATCACACTTTTACATCATTTGTTAGTGAAAGCTTCGGATTGGCTAAAAAGCTGCATATTTACACGCAGGGCCGTGCTTAGAACTTTGGCGGCCCTGGGCTAAATATATTTTGGCGGCTCTTTTTTCCGAAATTTTTTAAACGGATATAAAATATTATAAACTGTACAAAATGTATGACAAGAGTGAAATTAGTATGAACTTTTTAACACAGAAAATTTAAAAAAAGAAATCGTAAAAATTATTACCAAAATAATCAAATTTCCCTTGCACATCAGTATTTATAATAATCATTTTAGTTTACCATTTTTTGACTTTTCATGATAAATACGTTTACCCTTAGCACGAACCTTATTTCAAATGAAGCTTCTAGCACGATTAGTTTATTTACAGGGACAGTCAAAGGTTTACCGTTATGTTACGGCTATGGAGAGAAATCATTTCAAATGAATACATTATGTCAAATATATTACAGATTATATGCATTTACAACATGCACTAAAATATGAGGTAAAAAAAAGAAAGAAAAAAGCTATTATTTATTTACAAGGCCACGCAAAAGAATTCCATTACATAGTGGTAAAGAGGGGAATTGTGTGCGACATATTTTAATTGTATTAAATTATTTCATACATATAAAATTGATGTATGTCGCTGAGACTTAGCATATGTTATACGATATAATCATGTATAATACGAAGTACACAGCATTTACAGGGATACACAAAAGATTTCAAATAGTATATTTTTTCCGACGCACTGTATATATATCCGATGACGGCCGGTGGATGGATAAAATGCTTTTTATTATGATATGTGCTTCTAAGTTTCTCTAAATCTATGCATATTATGTATAGTGTATAAATCCTATAGTTGATACACGGGGCAGATCGCAAACGTTACTGAATATGGACGTAAATTACTTAAAGATGCTTTTTAAATAGGTTATGCATTTTTATGCTAAACTGCATTCAGTTTACTAAGAAATAGTTGTAGAATATGGATAAAATGATATACATGGCCACGCAAAGAATTGAATACATGACGCCTATGAATGATAATTTCTGAGAATGTGATTTCAGTAATTTTACGAATGTTTTAGTTTAAAATAAATTTTAGCTAAATACTCGCATGTAATAAAGGTACTAGGTAATCTATAGGGCTGAACAAAAGTATTCAAGTTTGTTTGTATCTATTAGTATAAATTGCTGAAAGAGAAACTTCAACCTTCAAGGCATTTTCTTTCTAAATTAAATTTTCCCATTATATAATAAATATATTACCGACAGATCAAATACAGGGCTATTCATAAGTATTGGAATACATATTTGGCTATGGACAGTAACATTATTTCTTTAAATAACGAAGTTTTGTTAAAGATTTCAGGAATTGTTTGAAAGTGTTTTATAATCTATGCTTAACGCATGATTTTTCTTACTTGTTATTAACTGTTGCCGATTTTTTAAAAAAAGGAAATAATATTTTCCACCTTAAAAATTATATCTAGAAGTTCACTTTAAAATAGGAAGAAAACATTAAAACAAATCCATTATTACGTGTGAAACAGGTTTAAGTTCGAGCATTATGACATATTAAAAACAATATATTTAAAACGTTGTGTTTAAAATGATTTCTTATGGCGTCTAATAGAAAACTTTTCTTCTATAAGTTATTATAAAAGCTCAATAGACAACAATAATTTTCATTTAGCCATTTTGAACAAGCTAATTTTCAAATGAATGACAGATTTTACATAATCAATCATGAAAACTGTCGCCAGGTATTGTGACATCATTGACTTCGGCAGAAAAATCCTACTTGAACTGAAAAATCTCCCAGTAAATAGTCAACAGGAAATGAATGGAAATCGGATTACAGAAAATCGCTACTGTTCGCGATGATATAATTCAATCTTTGATAGTCAGGCCATTTGTTTTAAAACGATGCTAATTAGCGTGGTCTTAGAGCTTACAATATCAGGACGGCAGTTGCGAGCATAATCTGACAGAGGACCATATTAATCCAAAATGCAAAAGAACATAGACTGGAGAAAGAATCCCATATGTCACGTAATTTTATCTTTGCTTCAGAAATGGTCGTCATTTCCTCCATCTTATTTTTTCTCAATAATCCTAACAGGTGTGAATCCCCTACATCCCACATTCAAGCTTCAGTTGGCAAATTTAGCACAGATAAATTGGCAATTAAACTCAGAAAATCTTGAAAATTGTTGGTAAAAAATTTACTGGTATGGAGTCGAAAACATTTAAATTTGGAAAAACGATGCATTCGGCCTATTCTTTATCAAGTGAAGGAAGTAAGATTTCTATTCAGTAACAAAATTCAAAGTTCTTTAGTTTAGTAAGTAGTTCTCTCTTACTAAACTCTCTGTTCCTTATGTATAAGTCTATATCAATAAAACAAAGTTAATCTCTGTCTACATGCGTATATGTCAATCTATGTGCGGTGGCAGAAATAGGCACGTACGAGGATGAAATATTTGGTAAAGCTAGCCCAAAGTGTCTCAAGACACAACTGAAATTTTTGAATTCGGAATTTAAAAACATATAATTATTAGATTTGTTAATTAAAAACCAAACTCAATTTCACTTAAAACTTACCTCGGTCGTTGCGAGAAATGAAAAGCTGCGGCGCATGATCTAAAGGTGCATTTATGCATTTGTTGAAAATAAAGAACGGAAAAAGAAAATTTCTGAGGAATTTTGTAACTATGTATTAATTTACATTGTCCAAACCGTTTAGTTAACTTTAAAACACAAGACACATTCTGAAAGACCGTACTCCTAAGTCTCAAATGATGCAATCAATTAAAAAAATCTACAACATTCTTGAAAATTTATAGCACTCTTGAAAATAAAAAAAGTGGTTTTAGTGAAAAATGTTTTTTACTCTTATTGCAATGCCTCACCAGGATGCAGTTTTAGAAGTACCGATAAATCAAAAATATGTGCTTAAAGGCTGAAACCTTCTTCTAATCGATAATATAATTGGTTTTAAAAAGCCAGAATTTTAACCCTTTCTAATGTACAATGATCACAAAGACGAAATCTTTTCTTCACTAAAAGAAACTAATCATCCGTGCTTTAATACAATCTTTTTAGAGCATCCCAATGGACCAGATTTAATCACCTACAAAAATTTTGAAAACTTCTGACATTATATGTATGTATATACTTCTATACAAAATTATATTAGTGAAAATTTCGACGAAGTCTATAAAAATTGAATCTTTCGCCGCGGTTTCGCCCTTTTATAGTGCAGTTTTTGAGTTTCCAAGAAACCAAAAAGTATACTATGCGTTTAAGTAAAGTTTTGAAACGCATTAAAGGTTTTTTTTTATATTTTCATATAGGATGAAATCTTATAATATATAGTGCAACTAGTTGTAAAATGTATGAATTTTACGATAAATCTTTTAAAATACACTGACGAACGCAAGTCACTTCGCGCCTAACAGAAACGATATTTCCTGCGTTAAAAGTAACTAAAGTCCGCAGTTTAACAAAATAAAACGTTAGATATGTATTTTTTACAAAATGAAACATGGTATATTTTGACAAAATTGGTAAAAATCTGAGTGTTTTGTCGCGGTTTCACTCACTTTCGGCATGCAAGGACTCTAATAATAAAATTAAGCAGAAAATAAAATGCAAAATAGCGGATACTTTCAGTCTAATAGTTTTTCACTTAAAAATATAAATTTAGATAGAATGGTGTCATAAGACATAAAATCCTACAAATTTGAACTCAATTTAAAGGTCATTCATCACGGACTCGGGTTACGCCTGTCAAGTCAACATAGATTCTTCATAAAAACTGGTGAAATGTAGAAACAACAACTTTTTTGCGGCCCCAAATTTTGGCGGCCCTGGGCAAATGTCCGGCTCGCCCCCCCTTAAGCACGGCCCTGTTTACACGCGAGTAAAGTCATGACCAACGACATAAAATGCATGTTTATGATGTTTAAAACGTTAAGGGAGTGGATTGTCTTTATGCGATGATTGGTACAAAGCTGCATGCCTCTTTTTGTACCAGTCGCAGTGTTAGAATCCCATAAGCTTCTCATATAACTGGACTCAAAAATAGCAACCTTTTCTTGAAGCATCAACCACCTCCCCACCATAACGTGCTGGTGGGAAGACTACGTGCCAAACCAGTTTCTCCCGCTGATCCCACCAGCCATGAGAATGAAAGCAGAAAATTGCCAAGAAAGGGATCACTGCCAAAAAAAAGACACACTTTTGACGATGAAATTTGGAGGATAATGCTTCAAGAATCGGCGAAGAGAACAAAGGGATCGTTATCTACTCCATACCTCATCTAAAGGTCAGCCACTCTGTTCCATGCGACGTCTTACAAATTATGAACTGGCCTTGTATGTCAAGGTCGTGTATGCACCATATGTTCATTAAAAGGCCGCGATGACAATCATCTCATCGAGTTGGAGGCTGAAATTCCAGAATTAGTTAAAACTCGATCCGCATACTAAAGTGCATTTCGCCTACCAAATCATATCTCGGTGCAAAACACTTGAAACCCCGATTTTTGATATTTAACTTGTGTCACAGTTAAAAATTTGAAACTTTTGCTGCATCACCACTCCACCCTTTTTAAAGATATGGATTACTTCACTATATTATGGAGCATTCTCATTAGTCAAAATATATTATATAAAAATAGCGGAGTGATGATGCAGCAAGTTTCAAATTTTTAACAGTGTAGGTTTACCATGTTACAGTGTTAAAAATCTCCTACATTTTGTTGCATATGTTACTCCCATACTCCACCACTTATATAAAAATCGGTTACTTGACTATATTATGGAGGATTCTCATTTGTCAAAATAGAGATATTATATACAAGTGCAGAGTGTGTATGCAACAAAATGCAGCAGATTTTTAACAGTGAAGAGAATTGTTCTTTTGTTCCAGAATTTGCTAACAGATGGCAGCATCAGACAGATGTCGTTTTACTGGATGAGATTCTGAACAATCAGTTGTTCAATGACTCTGGTAGCAGTTAGCAACAAAATGCTGTGATGGATTGGGAATTAAAACGGCCTATAGAGGACTGCTTGCAGCCTTCGATTCAGGAAAATTGCCCCTTTAATTATCGTTAAAGTGCCATTGAAATAATTCTTTATTGTAAATGAATTTGAAAGTTTTAAATATTCAAATTCAGATAAATTTTACTTTGAAATATAAGACAAAAGACAAATGTCACAGTAAATCTGAAATTGTGCAAAAGAATAATTATTCTGAACGCAATGGGATTTCACAACATTATCCTGAAACAAGAAGTTATATCTTTTCTCCATCAGACAGTGTATTCGAGTGCTTGAATCGCCAATTAAAAATTCATTATTCCAAAGGAATAATTATTACTCATAAAAAAATAAACTAAAACTAATATATATTTCGGAGTATTTCTCTTTATTTTGGTGATTTTTGTAAATAGTGTAGAATGTCCATCTGTTTTTTATCTTGTGAAGTGTTTTAAGTAGTATGTGCAACGTATTATTCCACTGCACTATTTTCTAATAAATAATTTTTTATTCATCCTAAGAATATATTCCAACTGAATAGACCAAAACAGAAAGGTAAATTGGTTTGTCAAAGGAAAGGTTTGTCATTTTAAATTTTATTATTGAAGAATTATCTATTCATGCATTCATATGGAATAACATTCCAACAAGTTTAGTGTTTTCCTCTTCCCAGTCAACTGGTAAAATCTGGCTTTCTAGTGATTTTCATCCAGATATGACTTGACTAATTGTGTTTGCATTTGAATAGAGTTTTTAATAATTCTGAAATTTCAGCTTCCAATCCGATGAGCTGATTGTCTGTGCAACTGCCTTCCAGTATATTAGTCATTGTGACATGAACAAGTTTTGTTCGCTATCGATAGTCTTTTAAGATTTTCGTGTGTTTTTGAGACTACTGCACAACGAGTTGCTGTATCATTACAATATCTGAATTCAGGGCTGTAGCTAGAAGTGAATTATAGGAGGGGCTCAAGAAAATGCATGGGGAGGGTTCATATTTTCTCTCTCTCTCTCTCACGCAGAAAGATAAATTAGTGCATATTTACATTGTAGATACTTATGTTTCTTATTAATGCTATCTTTCTTATGTTTTTGTGTTGTGTTGCTCATGTTTCTTATTAAATCTTCTATTCAGCCACCCTGGCGACCAGTTTGGTCTCCAGGTCTTAGGATTTGGTCATTGACTTTTTCTGTGAAAGGTCTTTAATGATGTCTACCCTTTGCATTAAACCAAAATATCGTTCATCTAATGCCAATCATTCAATTGTATATTAAATATTATGCAAGTTGGCTTATTTACATTTCACTTAGCCAATATAATGTTTTGAAAGTTGAATTGCATAGTATTTCACCTAGCAGAAGGAAACTGAAGTTCAATTGGATTACATGATCGATTATTTTTGCATGGCAAGATTGATGGTTGGAGAAATTGCTATATGAATTATTACCGCCATAAATAAATTTTTTTTTTCAATCTTTGGAGAATGAATCTTTTTTTTTGTTTACTTTGATGGAAACAGATTTTGGGAAGTTAATTTAAATTTCACTGAAGTAATCTCAAAATATACATGTACTTCAATGTAATTCGTATCTCTCAAATAATATTTTATTCAAGCGATCTCTAAAAAAGTATAATTTTTATACAGATTTATCTGGAAAAATAATTTTGATTAAAACTGGCCTATGAAAAGCGAAATGTCATTATGACAAACTGTTGATGACACCCAAATGCGCTTATAATAGCAATAATCTGTACAATAACTTGGCGACTTATCACCTGCGCTGGCTAACATGAAATTGGCTGCCTAGCATATAAAGAGTGAAGTGGGTAAGCCCGGAAGTGTTGATGACAGTCACATGACTTAGGCTTTTATTATATAGATAATTTCATACACTTTTCGGTGATATAGTAGCAATACACAGACAGGCATTTTGTACAAACATGATTTTTCAGATCTATGACCCCTAAAAAGTTTAAATCTGTCGCAAACTGGAAGTAAAAAATAAAAATTATTACAATACTTTTTTTCTATTAAAAATTGAAGAAAGTAAAAAGGCTATTTTTTTAATCATCTGCCCTAAGATTTCTACTGAATCAATTTTATTTTATTTTTATTATTATTTGTAAATGAAAGCGTTTATCTGTAGATATACCTGCACTAGCTGTTTTTTTAAAAAATGTTATTCTTATTTTTATATTTAAAATTTAATTTTAAGACTTTTTTGAAATTTCTTCAAAAAGGTTGCTAACAAATTACTTCCATTGTTGCCGAGAAATAATTAAGTTTATTTATTCTTATTGATTTATTCTTTTAGAATGCCATTTACTCATTGCAATTAAAAATAACTTTAAAAATGTAAACAGAAAATGGTATGTTTTAAAAAACAAATTCCTTTATCAAACAGCACAACAGTGCTGTTTATTAGAACTCAGATGCTTCTTTAATGTTATAGCCCAAAGTTCGTCCTTTAATAACTTTTGCCTCAGTCATTGGATCAGAACAAAATTAACAAGGCAAAATGTCCTACAAATATAAGGCAAATTTCCACTGATTAGTTATGAAGATCCAGAAGCCCTGTTTTGTCATTTTTTCTTGTATGAAATAAGGTAAAAAACAACAACAACAACAATTACAAACCAAATCAGGTAACATTCAGAAATGACTCTTTCAAAAGCTGTTAATTTTGGGATGTACATTTCAAAGATCAGGTCAAAGAATATCCAATATTAATGTAATGGCACCCATTTAAAATTTACATACCTTCCATAATATAGCATTATAGAAATCTTTCCTTTTGCATTTTCTAATTCAATATATATTTTTTTTTGTGCTGCCAGACCCTATAAAAACAGTACAATAATTGAAAATGGATAACATTTGTATTTTTTTTTTTAAAGGCGAATAATATTGCAAATTTTCTTATATCATTCTAAACAGAAAATGCATATTTTTCATAAATATATATGTATAAACTGTAACTAAATGGGTGTTAAATTAACACCCTACCTTCATTTAAATGTTTTTTAAATTAAACCTAATACATATATTTATTTCAAAAGAATAATATAGGGAAAAAATATAGTAAAAATTAGTTTGTTAGATGTGATGTTATTTTCAACTGTCTCTCCAATGATGTTTCATTCTTAGTAAATACTCTTGATTTTCTGAAATCAATCCTTATTTCTATTATCAATAAAATGGAAATTTCTTTTTTAAGTCATATGAAATAAATTTTCAATAAATTCAAGGAATTTCATTTTATTTATTACATTTTCCTGCACATTGTAAGAGAAATCATTTGCTTTTATTTCATGTACCAAAGAAAACATGCATTTTAATTTTAAAAACAAACACTTTACTATAATTATGTCAATATAAATGAAACTTAATGACACACCAAATGAAACTTAATCAGATTTTTGTAAAAAGCTTGAGGTTTTGTAGTCTTAATTTAAAAACTGGCGAAATTAAGTATATTATGCCTGGTTAATATTCCATAATTCAAAACATGTGAAGTGTTTTCTAAAAACACGAGTGATGCTATATTTTTTAAGCAATAGTGCATACCATAAAAGATGTAAATCACATTTGTAAATTACATCAACAATGTTCATTCTGATTCATTTACATTTAAGTAAAGATGGAATTTTGTAATCTAAATTTCCTTTTTCTTATACGATAAAAATTAAAAAATTATGTACATAGGTATGCTTCTGATAAGCTAACTGTTGCAATTTAAATTCTTAAAAAATGAATAGGACAACTAGCACACATGCCAATTATTGAATATTAACTCATTAGCACTAAAAAGAGAAAAATAACTACTTTTTCAGGCAGTTCCAAAAGAAAAATGAATAAATAAAGCACAAGCCTTATAGGTAGTACATAATTGAAATAGTATGCACTTAAACAGCCTACATAAGCATTAAACATAAGATTTTTGTTTCTGACCTCAGTATTTTTGCAGGTGTTCGAGGGGTTGTTCTATGATGCTGCATAGGCCCTCAAGGCTGTTTTTCCATCCAAAAGAGCAATTTTATGACACAAATTTTAATTTTCATTTAGAAATACATGAAATTGGCAGGTGTTATTCAAAAACTATGTAAATGAAAGACATTTTGACTGTTGGTTTTTGTTTGAGGCAATTGGTTAGGCCCACTGATTGAGGTCACTGGTTGGTTAGTTGAAGTTGGTAGACCATGTTCCAAAAAGGATCTGAAAAAGTTGTGATATAAAAAAATTGGAACTAGGTAGAAAAGTAAAACTTGATCTAGAAAAATTACAGTAAAAAATTGGCAAATAATTTTAGTGTTAAAATATGCATAGTAAGGTAATGGAACAAAAATGATTGTAAAGCTCATATAGGTACTTTAATTTGAAGGTTCTGGTAAAAAAAAAAAAAAAAAAAAAAAAAAAAAAAAAAAAAAAAATAATAATAATAATAATAATGATAATAATGGAACCAGATGATCTGTAAAGCTCATGAAATTATTCAAATTTTTGTTGATAGCTGAAAATGTGGACT
This sequence comes from Maratus speculifer, assembly GCA_964019185.1. Taxonomy (NCBI): domain Eukaryota; kingdom Metazoa; phylum Arthropoda; class Arachnida; order Araneae; family Salticidae; genus Maratus; species Maratus speculifer. The sequence goes on from OZ025289.1 coordinate 246,483,030, forward strand.
GAGCTTTACTGATGCCTTAAAATAAATTAAGGAAGTAAAGAGATTTTTAAAACTTCCATATCCTAATCATTCAGAACTAGTTTAAAAATTTAGGTTAATAGGCATAGGTTAGAGGCTGATTTATCTAGACTTGAAGGGTCAATCCAGAACAAAAAATGGGTCAAGTTCCATCCTATGGAACATTGATAAATCTGAAAGAACAAAGCTCAATGTAAGCCCAAAACTCTAAACTTGTATGATTCAACCACATATTAACTACTTATCTGCTTTAAGTCAGTTGACTGAAGGTTCTTTTATTACAATAATCACATGAAATAAAAGTTATTACATTAGATGTGTTATGTCAGAAATGTTAATCCACAATAATTCCTCAACCTGATTGCATTAATGTTATACTTAAAATATTACTTCATAGTTGGTATACTTTCAGTGTTGTGAAGCTTAGAGTGACTTAATGCAATAATATCCACAAGATTATAGTCTAAAATTTTTCTATTTTGTGTTGATAAAACCAAAATCTAAACAATTATTTTTTTAGTGCTTGCAAAACTCATATGAACTTAAATTTGACTTTTAATTTTATAAAATGAAAATTTTCTGAACAGCCAACATTATAATTAAAATAATACATTTTGAAAATATCATCATAAAATAAAAATAAAAAAAATAATGCAGGATACATTTTGAGATAAAACATTAACAGCTCATCATCAGCTGAAGCATACATGTATCTGAAAGGGGACAATGTCAAAGCTGAAAAATAGAGGGTGAAGACTGCAAAAAGTACAACAGATGGTGCTAGTTGAAAGAGCACAAGCAGAAGACGAAACTGAGGCCAAAATAACAGAGGAAGAGGTAGGAAAAAATAAAATAAACAAATAAATGTATATTAGAAAAATAATAAAAATAAAGAATTAAAAAATATATAATAATAATAAATTAAATGAAATTAAATAAATATAAAAAAGTAAAACCTTTATTTTATTTTATTTTTTTTACCTTTTTAATAATAAAATCAAAATAGACAAGAGACAAGGGAAAGGGATTAAAAATAATTTCCACACAGGAGAGAGGTAGCGGGATGATAAGAGATCTTTAACAAGATTATCAGGATTTTTACAGATAAAATAAGCTTAATGAAAATTTAAGTGAGAAGGAGAGGCAGGGTAAGAAGTAATTCTAGCCATGGAGAAATTGGAAAAATGACTGGAAGCTCAACATTTTTTAAAATCTATTTTAAGTGCAATACATATATTTTAAAATAATTTATTTAAAAATCATTCCTACATGTGAGTGCTAAGAAAAACTGGTTGCTAAATGCAATAAAATTTGTACTGTGTATCATAATAAGCCTATATAAAAATATTTATTATAGCTAACACCAGAAAAAATCAATTTAAATAATTGGACATTTTAAAGAATCAGTAATTTGATTCAATACATGCATCTATAATTTATTTTGTCTATTATTAAATGGGATATCTGGATTCTCCATTGGTTATCAATTATAGAGGAAGTTTTATTACAGGAATATCCAACATCTTTTCTTTTTTCTAAGCTAAAAGGAGAAATGGATTCCTTCGCCTATGCTGAAAATGTGACTATTATACTTTTGAAAAAAATTGATCAATTATAACACAAATAGTTTTAATATAGAAATATAAAACATATTTACATAAATGTATTTGACAACACATTTTTAAGACTCATAAATAAGAATTAACACAAGAATCAGCTACAACAATATAAAAAGAGATAAGATGAAAATTAATAAATTTTTATTAAAGAATAGTTTTGAAATAAATTTATATATATCTTTCCACATAGTTAAAAATATTCACAGAAAATTTAATAACTGAACAATATAATAATTTTGATCAAAATATGAACAGTTGTAATGATTTTTCAGTTCCTGAAATTGTATTATACTAAGCAACACTAGACAAGATTTGTCATGTGTCCCTTAAATACAGCATCATAATTCACAAACATTTCTCATGCATTTAAAATATTTACAAGTATTTTCAGTAAGTGAATATAATGATAGTAACCAAAATATAAACAGTTCTAATGATCTTTCAGTTCCTGAAATCACACTAGGCAGCACTAGATACAGCAAGTTTCTTCAAATGCTCCATAAATACTTGAAGGCTAACATCATCTGTGAGAACAGGAGCACCAGCACCATCCTATAAAAAAAGTTATGCATATTTAAAGAGAGTTTGCATTAAAAAATAAATAAATAAAAAAAATCATAAAACAATTACATTTAACAAATATTCATGAACTTCGTAAAACTTATCACAATAGACTTTTTAAATGCCAGTAATAAGTGTAAATTTTAGGAATTAATTTTAGAAAGTAGATATTTAATTGGAGATTTCAAAATATCATCCAATCCAATCTATATTACAAAAGACAAATGTGTTTGTAATGCTGATGTCATTTTGTGAATGGCAACATTTGACGAGGAAATTTCTGCTTTACAATTTTTACTTCTGAATATTTAAAAATTTCTAAACATTACACATTTCCAATTTGTACAGTCATATAGAATTGTCATATAGAAAAAAAAAAATCAATTTTCAAATGCAATTTGTTTGATAACTTATCTTAATTGACTAACTTATTATGGCTTTTAAAATAATTTTGAAGCATGATTTTTTAAAATCTATGATTATTAAGTGCAAACTCCATTCCAGTATAACAGAATATAACTTAAAATAATGTGCAGCATTTGTTTGCAGCTAATTTTTCATAATGAAATTAAAGTTTCATCAATCTATTATATTAAAAAGAAGATGACTGTTTGTATTTGACAGCTACTCTTCCTAAAATACAGAAATTTAAGCGATCCAATTAACACCAGTTATTTGTATGGATCCGAGAATGTTAGAAGTGGTCTTAGAATCGTATAATTTGAATTAGTTTTCAAGGTATTAATTTTCTTGTAATTTTTAATGACATTTTTGTAATGATGGCAACTAAATAGCTCCATTTTCAAAGATAAAAAAAAAAAAAAAAAAAAAAAAGAGGATTATTATATTTCTATGCTTGATGTAATTTTCAAATTAAAATTAACTTTTATTTCAAAATATAGTTAAAATGATACAGATTGAATTATTTTTTTTCGAGAAAATTTCAAGAAATGTGAACTTATTGTCACACAGTCAAATTTCAGAAATTTGTTTAATTTAGAAAGCAAAAAATGCTCAGCATTATTGCTTTAACAAAACTGGCACAGCTTCTTTATCATTGTAAGTTAGACAGATGGGTTAAACTCAATAAAACATAGGAAATGCAAGAAAAACATAGGAAATAAATAAAAACAAGTAAAGTAGCCAGTAAGAGCAAAATGGCCATTTGAATTTTTTAAGTTTTATAGTGCTTGGTCATGCAAGAACTGAGTGAAACAGTCATTACTTACACACAGAAGGCTACATTTTTCCAATTTAGATTTGATTGTTTTTTCACCTTTTTACTTTAGGTAAGTGGTACAATTTCTTAATTATACCTAAACAATATGTAACGTCACAATTATTTGTTCTTATGATGTTTGATCAGTGTGAAATAAAAATTTAAATAACATGGGTTAAAAACACTGAATCAAGTAAACTAGTAGCTAGACTACAGTTTTTATAATGGTCCGGAAAATGCAACATCTGGTAAAGTGGTCAAAGAGACTGGACAAAATGGTCAGATGCTACTTTGCCTGGAAACTATTTTTTATTCATTGTTCATAACAAAATACTGCTCAGAAGTATTTTATTTGAAAGGGAAAAGACAGGTTGAACTTTTGCAGAGAAAGGTTTACTCTCAATATTTGCATTATGCATGTATGTTAACAGACTGTTTACTCATTACTGTTTACTTGTAACGGTTTAATACTCAAAATATTGTGAAATATAATACTTACTCTTAATGTGTGCTACATTAGATTGCGTTGATTAAATATACATGCTGAATCAATATCATTTGTTTATTACCTATGCTGGCAAATGGGATTTGTTCATTTACCTATGCTAACCAATGTGATTTTTTTAATTTACCCAGCCTAGGTGCGCAAAGTGGCCATGTTGCAGTTTGAATTTTAAAGTAATATAATAATATATATTTTTTTATATTACTAATATGCATATTTATATTATTTATAATTATTTGTAGCAAAATTAGTTTTAGGGTGTCCATTTCTACTCTCTCTCCCCAATTTAATTTACAAATCATTGCATTAAAATGTGACAGGTGTTTGATAAAAGGCTATTTAATTTTCTACTGACTTTGTCACCTAGCAACCAAGATATACCTAATTATTTTAAAATGTAAAAAGTTTTCTGTGCAAACGATTTTTTTGTGATAAATACATTATCTGTTTTATTTCTTCAGCTTTTACCTAAGCTGTGTGAAACAATATTCTTTTTGTTTTTGAGTTTGATAAGAATGTTTTTAATGAGAATATGTGTAAAAATGTTACGGTTTTTATTGGAGTTGTGTTTTGTGAATTTATTAATGTTCGAAAGAACCTGAGTTGAGTTTACTCATGAGAATAAACTGTTTAAAATGAGAGATGCGTATTTAATTTTGAGTTGAGTAAAATATTAATAAAATAAACTTTCGAAAAATTGAATTCTTCATATGGTCCGTCTTATACGGAGAAAAATCAGCGAGTTGTTATTCTACGTCAATGATTGAAGGATAACTGGTGAATATTTTGTGCTGTTTTGCTATTTCTTCGATGTTAGAACTCATCTTTTAAAGAGCCAAGAGGGGTAAGTGCACCCATTTAATTTTTATTCATTAAAAATGAGTATGAAAGAATTAAAAGCAAAAAAGAAAATTTTCAAAACAAACTTGACAAAATTAAAAGAAAAATTATCGAATACTGAGCTAGAATTAAATGAATTAATTCTCATAAAGGAGAAACGGAATAAATTAGAGAAAAACTTTTCTGAGTTATTTGAGTCTATTTATAAGATAAGTAAAGAAGATGAAATTGAGGATTTTATTAAGGAAAACGAAGAAATTAATGAAATTTTAGAAATAATGGAATTTGAACTTACAAAAATGTTATCAAAAGTGAAAGTGCAAACTGTTAATTTAGAAAACGCCACAAAGGCTGATAATAACATTAAATTGCCAAAGTTAACTCTTCCTGTATTTACGGGTAATTTGCATGAGTGGCTTTCTTTCAAAGATATATTTAAGGCTACTGTACATGAAAATTCTAATTTGTCAGGGGCAATGAAATTACAATATTTGAAGTCTTCATTGAGACGAGATGCCTTTCGTATAATTCAATCTATTTCAATCGTGGATTCTAATTATGAAGTTGCATGGTCGTTTTTGGAAGAATGGTTTTCAAATTCGAGAGAACAAGTTTACGCGCATTTAAAACGTTTTTTAAATATTCCTGTTATTCAGAATGAGTCCCCAGCAGCATTATTAAATCTAATAGATATAACAAATGAATGTATTAGGTCGTTAGAGATTTTAGAACAAAAAGTTGAGGGGTTTTCTACTACTATGTTTGCTTATATTTTGGCTCAAAAATTAGATGTAAATACAAAAATGTGGTGGGAAAGACATCTTAAGCGGGGTAATTTACCGAGTTTAACTGAATTGCTAGAATTCTTGAGAGACCACGCGCGTACACTAAGTGCGTCCAAACAAGTAAATACAAAGCGAAATTTTCAAAACTAAAGCCAAACAAAGCATAGCTTTTCAAAGGTAACATCCATGGTTGCGGGTTTAAATGAGAAAAATATGCGCAAATGTGTTGTATGTAACCAGGAAAATCACAGTGTTTTTAAATGTCCCAAATTTCAAAAATTTAATGTACAGGAAAGAATAGATTTTGTGAAAAAAAACAATATGTGCTTTAACTGTCTTTCAGAATTCCACTGCGTCAAAAAATGTAACTCAACATTCTCGTGTTCAAAATGCCATAAACGCCACAATATACTTCTTTGTTTTGATAGGCGTGAGAGGAATTCCAATGTGGTGGGAAACACAAAAAATTATAGTGATAAGGAAGTGCCAAATGCATTGTCGACGAATGAAAGTAAACCAACATTAAATGTTGACGCCATACCATTTGAGTTAAATAACCAAATTCAAAATTTCACTGGTACTTCAAATGTGAGATCGAATAATGTTAAAACAGTTCTTCTTTCCACTGCTATTGTTTATATGAGAGATAAATTTGGAAATAAAGTTCCGGTGCATGCTTTATTGGACAATGGTTCAATGAGCAATTTTTTAACATTGCAGTTAGTTGAAAGATTAGGAATTCGAAAAGAAAAAAGTAATATTTCGGTATCGTGTTTAAGTGGATCCTCTGTAGCGGTAAAAAATAAAACTACTGCCTTGATCAGTAATAATTCGGGAGATTATAGTCGGGAGTTAGATTTCCTTATCATACCAAAGATTTCACAAATTATGCCCTCGAAATATATTAATATTTCAGAGCTAGGAATTCCAGAGTCTATTATTCTTGCTGATCCTGAATTTAATAGACCAGGGAAAATAGATCTTTTGCTAGGAGCTGAAGTATTTCTAGAATTGATAAAGGTGGGTCGTATGAAGCTACCAAATTCTAAATTAATACTGCAAAATACGGTGTTCGGTTGCATAGTAAGTGGGAGTGTTTACGATTGTAACGATCAAGAACAAATACATTGTGGGTTAATTACTGAAACAGATTTAAATTTCGAAATGAAAAAATTTTGGGAAATTGAAAGAGTAGAAGAAAGTACACCATTGAGAAATACAGAAGAATTAGCATGCGACACCCACTTTATAAACACACATCAGAGAGATATAACGGGCAAATTCATAGTACAAATGCCGTTGAAAAAAGATCCTAGTTCTTTGGGAGAATCAAAGCAATTTGCGGAAAATAGATTAAATTCACTTTGGAATAGGCTAGTCAAAAATCCAAATCTTTTAGAGTTATATTGCGCATTTATGGCAGAGTATAGAGAGTTAGGCCATATGGAGGAAGTAGAGAAAACAGATGAGCCAATACATGCGAATTATCTACCTCATCATGCTGTTTATCGCCCAGATAAAAGTTCTACAAAATTGAGAGTTGTCTTTAATGGTTCACATGCAACTTCATCAGGAGAATCCCTAAATTCCATACAGCTGAATGGAGGTGTCATTCAAGATGATTTGTTTAGCATAATACTTAGATTTCGTACACACCGCTATGCATTTACAGCAGATGTAAAAATGATGTATCGCATGATACTTATCGATAAAAGTCAACGTGATTTACAGCGCATAGTTTGGAAAGATTCTGTAAATGGTGAGATGAAATATTACAGACTATGTACAGTCACATATGGCACAACTAGTGCCCCTTATTTAGCCATGCGCTGCCTTAAACAGCTTGGTATAGATGGTGAATCTCAATTTCCGTATGCTTCTGGTGTGGTACAATCAGACTTTTACATGGACGATGTCCTGACTGGAGCAGCTGACCTAAAATCGGCTAAGAGACTGCAAATTGAGCTTATTCAACTATTAAATACGTGTGGCATGAACTTACATAAATGGTTTAGTAACCATCCAGAATTAATGGAGCCAGCCTTTAAAAATGAGAATTACACTTTTGAAAATATGAGTGAAACTAAGGCACTAGGACTTTGCTGGAATGCCAATGATGATACTTTTACTTTTAGTGTATCATTCAGTGAGCAAACCAAGGTAACTAAAAGAAGTGTGCTGTCAAATATTGCTCGCATTTTCGACCCCTTGGGTCTACTTGGACCAGTTGTGACGAAAGCAAAAATTTTCCTACAAAGACTGTGGAGACTGCAAATTGATTGGGATGAAAATCTCCCTACAGCTGAGCTTGATGAATGGTTGCAGTTTTTAGAATCATTAAGAGCCATCAATAATATAAGTGCTGTTAGATACATTTTTACAAATAATCCAGTGCAAATTAAAATTTGTGGCTTTTCAGATGCTTCGGAGAAAGCCTACGGTGTGGCATTGTATGCTGTGTCTTCAAATTCTTCAGGAGAGCAAATTTCTCAGTTGCTTTGCAGTAAAAGTCGAGTTGCACCAATCAAAACAATCACTATTCCTCGCTTGGAGCTCTGTGGTGCAGTTTTATTAGCCAAATTGAAGAATAAGGTTGCCAAAACCTTAAAAGTTCCTAAAGAATCTGTTTACTATTATTCAGATAGTACTATTGTATTATGTTGGATTCGAAAACAGCCGTGTGACTTAAAAACCTTTGTGTCATCACGTGTGGCTACGATTCAGAATCTTTCTGATATCAGTCATTGGGGACATGTGGCTTCTTCTGATAATCCTGCTGATCTTGTGTCACGAGGTGTAGATCCAGACAAACTTCTCCAGAGTAACTTATGGTGGAAGGGTCCACTATTCCTAACACAACAAACTGAACCTTCTTTAAATACTGTCGAACTTGAGCAAAATGATAAGGATCTATACAGAAGTGAACTTAAAAAGACTTTTTCAGAGACTTCACTTTTAATACCAGACTGTTCATTTTTTATTGACTATTTTTTGCAATTGAGTAATAATTATGCTAAATTAATGAGAATTCTTAGCTATGCTTTCAGGTTCATTCAGAATGTCAAGAAGCCAAAAGAAAGGTATTCAGGTAAGCTAACATCTGCTGAATTGAAGAAGGCTGAGCAGTTTATCATAAAATCTGTTCAAGAAAAAGAGTTCAGTTCTGAATTCACATTGTTATCTAAGGGTAAGGAGTTACCAAAAAATAGTAGATTACTTTCATTAAATCCTTTCTTGGATAAAAATAATTTAATCAGAGTTGGAGGTCGTCTCCAAAATAGCACGGTAAATTATGCCCCAAAACACCCAATTGTACTGCCCTCTAAACACAAATTAACAGAATTAATTATCGAGTTTTATCACAAAAAATATCTACATATAGGACCACAAAATTTACTTTATTGTGTTCGAAGAGAATTTTGGCCTTTAAACGGTAGGGCTATTTGCAGAAAAATTGTACATAAATGTATCACATGCTTTAGGGCCAAACCTAAATTGTTAGAGCAAATTATGGGCGAGCTCCCAAAAGAAAGAATAAATGTAGACTTTGTTTTTAATTGCACAGGAACTGATTTCTGTGGTCCATTTTTGATTAGATATAGAGGTCAACGTAAAGGCATTTATCATAAAGTTTATGTTTGTATTTTTATTTGTATGGTAACAAAGGCAGTGCATTTGGAATTAGTCAATGATTTAACATCTGAGGCTTTTATTGCAACATTAAAGAGGTTTTTTGCCAGACGAGGCAAACCTCGAAAAATTTTCAGTGATAATGCAGGCAATTTTGTGAAGACTAATGTAGAGCTTAAAAGGTTGCATGAATTGGTAAACAAACCAGACCAGAACCTTACTAATTACTTGATATCTGAAGGTATTGCTTGGGAATTTATTCCCCCTAAAGCTCCAAATTTTGGAGGTTTATGGGAATCGGGAGTCAAGTCCTTCAAGTATCACTTTAAACGTGTTGTGGGCAACTCTAAATTAACTTATGAAGAAATGTTAACTATAATTGTCCAAATTGAAGGTATCTTAAATTCGCGCCTGCTTACTCCCTTGAGTACAGATATTGATGACTTGGAGGTCTTGACCCCGGGACATTTTCTTATTGGTCGCCCACTTAATGTCATTGCTGAATCTGACCTGAGTAATATTGAAGATAATAGACTAAACTTATGGCAAAAGACCACTAAAATGGTTCAGACCATCTGGAAAAAGTGGAAAAATAGTTATTTAAGTACATTGCAGCAAAGGCATAAGTGGATGATATCAAAAAACAACCTCAAAATAGGAGATATGGTTGTAATAAAGGAAGATGATCTTCCAGTGTCTAAATGGTTATTAGGGAGAATTGTAGAAGTATTTTTTGGTAATGATAATAGAATAAGAGTTGTAAATATAAAAACCCCAAATGGAATATATAAAAGAGCAGTATCCAAAATTGCTGTATTACCTCTTGAAAAGTAATTCAGTTTTTATAAGAAAGTGTACATTATTGTAAAATTTCTTTATTTATTATGTATTATGTAAAATTGTTTAAATATTTGCTTAAATTTAACTTAACTGTGACTCATTTATATTGTATTTAATTGTATTGTTCTTTATATTTTTTACAATGGTTGTAATTGCAGTGTTTTAGTTTGAAACCCCCCTCAGAGGTTTCAAGAGGGGCGGTATGTTTGATAAAAGGCTATTTAATTTTCTACTGACTTTGTCGCCTAGCAACCAAAATATACCTAATTATTTCAAAATGTAAAAAGTTTTCTGTGCAAACAATTTTTTTGTGATAAATACATTATCTGTTTTATTTCTTCAGCTTTTACCTAAGCTGTGTGAAACAATATTCTTTTTGTTTTTGAGTTTGATAAGAATGTTTTTAATGAGAATATGTGTAAAAATGTTACGGTTTTTATTGGAGTTGTGTTTTGTGAATTTATTAATGTTCGAAAGAACCTGAGTTGAGTTTACTCATGAGAATAAACTGTTTAAAATGAGAGATGCGTATTTAATTTTGAGTTGAGTAAAATATTAATAAAATAAACTTTCGAAAAATTGAATTCTTCAACAGGTACTAATCAATTAGTAATAATATCTGCTAATTAATGTTATCCACACGTTTAGCTCAGGATTTGTCTTCATATTGAAAATATATAAAATTTGAGAATTTTGAAATGAATACCTAATTTTGACCTTAAATTTAGATTCTTTGGCAAATTTTACCTTAGATTAAAGTAATTCAGTCAAATAGTTCAAGAATTATAAAGTTTGAAACAGAATGTTAAAATTATTTTTAGTTATTACAAAACAGATTACAATGTCAGTAACTTTTTTTTTTTAGCATAACTCAAAAACACATGCAGAATGAGCTGAACTTTGATTCACATACTTGAAGCTTTTAGAAATCTATTTCTATAAAAAGACTTATAAGTTACAATTCTTATTTTTCTCAAAAATTAATTAAAAAAAAAAAAAAAAAAAAAAAAGGAAAAAAGAAATTATAAGCTAAGATAACTTAAAAGCAGAAATCAATTTTTTCTAAGCTTCAAGTATATGTTACCCAAATTAGCTTATTCATTTCAGTTTTCAAAAAAGAGTAATTATTTCTATACGCCCCCCCCCCCCCCCAAAAAAAAAGAGAAAAAAATCAACTTTTACAAAATAAAATTACTAACACACTGTCATCAAGTTTATGAAACATGTTTCAATATTAAAAGCAAAAACCTATTTTTTCTTTTTGTATGAAAAGAATTTTTGAAAGTTTTTTTTACCCCCAACAGTATTAATTTAATATCTGCATCTTAAGTAATCAAGGGAACATTAGTAAAGCAATTCCTTTCACATAAACTGATCAGCAATATCAATTTAAATTCAAATTGCAACAGAATCATACAATCTAAACAAGTATTAAAAAATGTATTAAAAATCAGTAAAATGCAATTATTTGCACCTGATTATTACTACAGATGTTTAAAAAAACTTTAAAAAATATAAACAGAGTAGCAACCAAATTATGAAAACCTTTAAGATAAAAAAAAAATGATTTCTTCTTTTAATGCTTAATTTTGTAGTAATGCTATAAAAAATATTTATCAAGGGAAAGGTGATTTAATCCAGAATAAGATGCAATAATTATTTGTAGGATATTTAAACAATAACAGCAGTTCTTAGACAGGAAATAAACATATGGAGAAAATTAGTTTTATGAAAATTCTTGCCAAGTCAATTTTTGTATTTAGAATAACTTTAAATTGTACTCTTATGAAGTGAACCAATGTTTTCGGTTCTTCAACTTTATTATAAACAAAAAATTCATTTTCACTTTTGTTAATTAGCTATAGTTTCATAATTGCTTCTGATTAATGATTATAATTTTGGCTATAATCAGATGGACTTTTTAATTAATGAAGATTTTGTTAATGAAACACTCAAACATTCTAAACTATGGAATTAGATTTTACCAGAATCACTAGAGCATAAGATCACAAAATAATTTAGTACAATGATTTATGATGATGTAAAGAAATTCAAGTGAAACTGCATGCAAATGTTGAAGGGATAATGTTGGTAATTGTTTTTTATAATGCAAGAAAGCATTGATTAGACAAGACTATGTCCCTATGGCGAATGAAAAATGCATAATCCTTACACTCAAGGCTCTAATTACAGCTTTTTAATTAATAGTGGTGCACCAATGTGCCAAAAAAATCTTGAAATTGGATAATACTGACAGATATATAAAACTTTTCTTGTACTGACTGTTTTAATCAAAAAATGTATTCTGTGGATACATAATTCTGAACATCTTACACCAGTCGATAGCACCTCATACAAACTGAATTCACATAAATTCAAACTTGCTAACTACAAGCAGCTATTATGAGTGTTGATTTTGCATTAGATGCATTTTAATGTTACATTATATCTGTTCAATATTATTTTTTTCTGGCATGTAAGACGAAAATAAAAGTCAATATCTCCAAAACATGAATAAGTTTTAGGAAATATATTTATATTAAAGTCTTGCTTATAATCTCAGAACTGTTTGAAATATTAAATCAATGAAAATCAAAGGTAGCTCCAAGGTTGGAGTGGTTGCAGGAGTAAAAATTTCCCTCGCTGAATGAAGAAAGATTCTATTAATTTTTAAATGTTAAATGCATATTAACCTGTTGCTATACACTAACAAAGTTCCTTCATTTGTTACATTTCACATTTAAATATTTCCATGCAATAATCTTTATATTATTTAACGATTTTGATCATTAAATAAGAAGATTTATACTGTTAACTTTGACAGTGTTTCTTGAAAAATTTTGTCTTCATAAGTCGTTATAGTGGCATGTTATAGTGATGTTTTCACGATCTTTTGTAATTGTGTTATTGATCAATGAGAATAGTACTGGCAAGAAGTTAAATTCTTGTATTCGAAATTCTCATATTTCTAAAATAGAATGACTTCATAAAAATTGCCTTTTTATTTATAGTATTTTGTGTGATGAGTTTGTTTGAATTTGTCAAATAAATTTTCTTGAATACAAAAACCCAGCTTGATCATTCTTTAATTACTGAATTAGTATAGGAGAGTCATTTTATGAAAATCATCATGAAAGTCCTGTATGATATATAACAGCATTTTCAGTGCTGAGTTTGTTTCAGTCTGGCAAAACAAACTAAATTCCGAAATTAGCGAGATATTTTCTTGTGTTTGAATTAGTATAGGAGATAAGTATTGTGAAAATCATTTGAGACTTTTTCAATTTACAGCAGTTTTCAGTGATGAGTTTGTTTTAACTTGTTAAAATTAATTTTCTTAAACTCGAAACCTAGGTAGATAATTTTCTCAGGCTTGATTTTGTACAAGAGGCAAGTTTTACGAAAATTGTTATAGCCATTTTAAAGAACCTCCAGCTATTCAAGTTTTAAAGAATCTTCAGCTTGCTTAACATATTTAATTAGACATTACTTTTTGCATAACCAGTCAACTCTGACATGTTTTTTTTAAAATACTTTACTAGCTTATGCATTGCAAGAACACACAAAAATTTACCCATTTGATAGTAATTATAAAATACAAATCTTATCAATTTTGATACATAAAATAATAAATTGCAATCCTACCACAGGCTTAACTGACTCATAGTCAAACAAAATGACATCTATGTCATTCTAACCACTTATGAACTGCACTCAAATGAAAAAAAAAAAAAATATATATATTTTACATCAACTTAAGCAAATTTTACTACCATTTTCTAATTATATAATTTTAACTTCTGATAGAATTTTATTGCATGATATTTTTAGTTAAATTATCTTTCTATTGATATAATCTTTTGTAATATTATTAAAACAAAATGTCATTTTATAAATTATTCCTTTCTCCAAAAAACCTTTTTTAAAAAAGGTTTTCAAAATTTTGGCTGCTAGCATATGTATGAAAGCTGGCAAACAAATTAAAAAATAAATTGGAGTGAAATAGAAAATTGAAATAACAACTAGGATATGAAACTTATAAGACAAAACTATACAAAATATTAAACATGCAAAACTATGTTTTCTGCACAAAATTAAAAGTCTACAGCAACAATAATAATAAACCACCACCAAGATTTATATATAAAAAAAGAAATACCGTAGTATTTGATGCCATCTGTTGTCAGGTGGTGATAATGGAAAAGAAAGAAATTTTAGTACACATGCATTTAAATATAATAAAACAAATTAAAAAAATATATATTCTTTGATTATTAAAAAAAAAAAAAAAAAAAAAACTGAAGCTCTGCAAATTTACTTTCTTTTAATTTCATTAACTCATTAAGAGAAAAAAAATCTAGAATAAATTAAAATAATAGTTTAAAAAGCTGAGCAATTTTTAAAAGCATGATTTGATAAATTAATAAATTACAAAATTATATATAATATATTAATAAATTTGTACGCAAGCTTTTAAAGTTTAGGTAAAAAGGTCTTCTGCATCATATACACTGTTATAAATGATTTTGCTTTACAATCTCTTACAAATGGAAGGCATCAGTTAGAAAAGCCATTTGTCACCTACTTTGCATAATTCTATTATTATGAATGAGCTAACATATAAATTTTATAGCAGAGACAACAATTATACCATTACAATTGGAAAATATTTTATAAGAGTAAATTAAAAAACATGCTTGAAAAGCAACTACAGTCGAATCCCGTTATAGCGAACTAACGGATATAACAAACTAAAATTTTGGTCCCGCCATTTTCCTATTTTATTTAATGCTAATTTATTCTTTTATAGCAAACCTCCGAAATCTTTAGAATCTGTTATAACAATTTTTTTCCATTCGACCATGATTTTTTTATTTTTCTGCAGTTGTGAAAAAGGATTTGATTCTAACTTTATAACAAATGCGAAAATGCATGCCATCTTGTGAAACATGGTGCAAATTAGCGATAAATCACTAAAGGGTAGGAAGAATTGCATTTTTTCTCTTTTATGGTAGCCATTCTGCATGTGTGGATTACGCCTGCCTGTCAGTCAATTTCCATTACTTCTATTACAGCTGTTTAGTAAAGTATTTAACGCTAATGTATTCAACTAACTTATTTAAGAATAATTCGAGGTATGGCAGCATTGAAAATAATGTCTTCTTTGAAGCAAGCAATACTCAAAAGCTTTTTTCCTTAAATTGTAATCTCTGGAGATCAGAAGATTATAAAAAAAAAAGAACATTTAAATGATAAAAAAGTAAACAAACAAAAAACAATAAAATAAAACTATTTTTAAACACGCCAGCAACAACTAGTGTTGAAATCCAAAGCCTGGAAAAAGTGCAAAGGTTATAGTATAGTCGGGAACATTCCTTAAATTGTCAACCCATTTATTCTAACTTTTACTTTTCTGAACTAGAGTCGTTATTTGCTTTTTTGGATAATCAGCGCTGTACTCTATTTTTAATTAATTAATTTAGTATTGTGTCAGTTTAATGCAACTTATTTTAATCAATTTAATTCATTAAGAATCATATTTAATAGATTTTACATTTTTTTCTTAATACATCATTATAAGACAGAAAAGTAGCAGCCAAAAATATACACATTTTGTGAACTAACATTTTTTTAACAATTCGGATGTAGTGAACCACCGGATATTGGGTCCCTTGAAGTTCATTATAACAGGGCTCGACTGTATACAAATGTATATGTGAAAAGTAGAAACTGAATTATAATTTATGTTGTTTGTGTAAACAAAGAGAAGTAAAAAAAAAAAAAAAAAAAAAAATCACATTTATTGTAAAATCTGTGCCAGTAAATTTCTTTTTAGATGAAGAAAACATTTATAAAACAATTTTCTATTTTATATAAAGAAAAAGAAGTTGATTTTTAAATACTTTAATTAGTAATAAAATTAAAATTCAGTGAATAGATTTTCTCATAATATATGATTGAATTTTCAGTCTAAATGTCGAAGATGTGCTACCAATTGAATCACCAGGATCTTCAATAATTTTTTTCAAGAACAAGCTTGGTCCATCACAAAATTCTAAAATCAAATGCCAGATACTAATTCAGTTTTGACTTGAGTAAATGGCTGGTAAAACTCAAAAGCAAGCATTTAAAAGTTTTCTTGTTTAGCATATACATTTTATTTTAAAAGCACCAGCAGATTTATGAAATTATAAAAAGTTGTGCTGAAAATTTCTTTTATTTAAACTGTTATTCAAAATGTTTACAAATATTTGTAAAAATATCACGATTATAAGAAAAAAAAAAATAAATAAATAAAAATAAAAATACACAGACAAAATGAAGTTAAAATTTTTCCTAATAACCTTGCCTCAAACAAAATGGTGAGTTAAAATTTTTATTTTAAAGCACTATAGACCATCATCTGGAATGTCCTTCGGCACTGCTGACAACAAAGCAAATGCCATTGCGATATTGTACTATTGTATGCCTTGGACAAAATTTGGGCAATTAAGACCAATTTCTTTTATTTGATCATTCATAGTAGAGTTTTGTATGAAATTGAGCCTGTTATGACAACAGCAATCAAAACTTTCTCTAATCATCATTTTGTAATATTAGAGAGAGTTGCAATTACTTCTGAGATTGATTAACAAACTCGTAACTTTTGGATCATACATTATCATTCATTAATTCTTAAACTCCTGGCATTCGAACTTGCGTTATGTGTAGTCTAAATACAATCTCCTTACATGTTATATTACACTTTTTAATAAACGTTCTTTTCTGGCATGTCTACTATAGTTTCTTATTAACCTTGGTATGTTCCAGCAGAGTACATAGAGTAAAATATGCAAAGAATTTTTCACAGATAAAAAAGAGAGTTTGACATATATTTATTAGAACAATGAAGCATAAAAAGTTTGTTTTAAAGCTGAATTTTTTTAATAAAATTAAAATGACAGTTTCACTGCCTCTTCATTTTGTAAGCCAGTTGCAAATATGTAGCCATTAAATCAGGAATAATTTTGATGGCTAAATTTTGTAGAAAAATAGTTTGCATCCAATAAAGTCTTTCTACTTTCTGAAATAGATTCCATTATGATTTTTTGGCGTCTAACATTAGTAGCGCTTATAACGATATTGTTACAAATGTACCAGACTTATTTCTTTGTTTATTGTCAAATGAATATGAAATTTGCGATAATCCATTATTGGCATTTAATCTTATAGCTTAGTGATAGTTTTTTGTTTGACGGGGTAATGAAATAGTATCTATAATTGTTAATTTTTGACAAAGATCTGTTAATAGGGTTTAACATAAATTAAAATTGCTACATAATCATCAAAAACAAAATTTTCTATTGTTGGGATTTTATGTATATTTTTTTCTTAATTTTAAATAAACAATAAAAAATCTTTGCAAAAGAAAAAAATAGATTATATTTGTTGATCATATTCTTCAAAATTATGGTGAGCAAATTTGAAAAAGTGACATTATTTTACAATATACATGTGTGGCAGAAATTCACACTAAGCTAAAATTTAAATATTTGAATTCAATTTTTAAAATATTAACTCGTATCAATATAATTTACAATTGAATATTAAAATATACTCCTAAAATTATCTTCACTTGAAAAAAAAAAAAAAAACATTGTGACCATTAACAACTTAAGTCAAACATTCAGTCAGTAGAGCATTTTTGACTTAAAAACACATTCTTTGGCGACAAAAGCAAAGTGAAAATCGCATAGATACAAATATGAACTTGCAACTTACAGTAACCTTTTACAAATAAATCTGCTTTTTCCTGCTGTAAGTCATATGATATGAAAATTCAATGAAAAAGAGAAAGAAAATAATAAAAAGGGAAATAAATATTATTCAAAATTCATTTAATCAAATTTTCAAGTTCATTTATTTATTTTAGCGCAAGGAATAAACTGCCAAATGTTGTATCAATTTTCTTATTTCACTTTCTTAAAATGTCAGCAAAATAACTCAAGTTGAGCTGAAATACACTCATCTCACGCTTTGAAAGTCAGCTTCTTGCAAAGAGTTGAAATATCCCGAGTCAATGAGTAATTTTGAGCAATTTAAGTCAAGATGAGTGGTTTGAATAAGCAATTTAAATCAAGATGAGTTGAATGTTTTAAAAACAACCGATTCATGATTGAATAAATTACAGCTCTTTCCTGAGAAACCAAATGCACTCTTTCGTTTTAAGAGTGCGCATTATGTTTTTTAAATCATTACAAATGTTTCTTTCATTTTTAAAATAAATCTACTTTTTTAATAATATTATGCCTCATTTAAGCAGTTTTTCTTCTTTATTATTATTATCAGTAGTTTTTTCTGCTTTTATTTGCAAGATATTTGTATTATTTTTAATAGATATAGCCATTTTAATTCTTTTAACAATAATTTTGCCACAAACTTTTGAATTTAAATTTTAAATGAAAGTTTTTACAAGGGGTTAACTTTATCCTTTAGCATATATATGTTTGTGTGTATTACATATATATAACCATTATATAATACTACAATTCAACATCTACAATGAAATGAATATAGAATAACCCTACCTCTTCTTTAAAACACTATACACCTAATCTACTTTGATTTGATACTATTGATGATTTTATTAAAATTACCAAATATTTCCATTAATTTACATAAAATATGATTTGTTTATTATTATTTTAATAACTTAATATTCTTAATAGTTATTTATAATTATAATAATAATTATATATATATATTTTCTATTATTATTTCCAATATATAGCCTTAACTGTATCCTATATCTTTAACTGATAGTAAAATCAGATTGCACATTTGAGTTTTTTTAACACATTGGCGACTTAGTATATTGTAAATTTTTCTCATTTCAATTTCTATTTTTAATAGTCAAACAATTAGGGCTAACAATTTCTTAATTTAATTCAGACTGTGTATAGGGTTTTATATGTCCTGTTTTTCTCACTTACATTTTCTGGTTACGATTAATCGGACAATGTAGAAATCATGAACTAGGACATTTTCCTGATTTCTACCTCAGAAACAGGGTTGGAAAAAAATCATGATTTTTTTAAAAAAATCAAAAAAATCGGATTTATTTGATTTAAATCAGTTTTGATTTAAATCGGATTTATTTGATTTTTTTAGAATCCTATATTTAATTACTGTGTTTTTATGTTTTTACAATACATTAAGCAGTTTTTTATAATAAATAACTAAAAAAGAATAAATATTTATAATTTATAAAAATGATAAGAAATAATTATATAGTTAAGAAAATATTATATTCTAGTTACTGATTGGTGCTAAAAATTAAACATTGGCTTTAATTCAAAGCCATTCTATTATTTTGTAATTGAATTGTGCATACCAAGTAACAAATAAATTTAAATATGTTGTAAATAAATAGAAACTGGCAAAATTTAAAAAACAAATTAAATACAGTAGACTCTCAAATCTGTGGCCCTAATATCCACAACTCTCTAAAATCCGCACATAATTTACAGATGTAAACAATGAAGCTCTCAGGTCAGCTATAGGGACAAAATTTGACTTTTTTATTTTTATATCAATTCTATGTATATTTTAATCTGTAACTTTCATTAATATTGCTAAATTCATGCTTTTTCATGAAGGAAGAATAAATTTATTTCTGAAAAAAATTCAAGGTATTGCTAATATCAGTGGTGATCACAATCTTTTTGCAAAATACATTTATACATTCATCAAGCTTTTTTTTATTGTTGAGTTTGGTTAAACCTGAAATAAAACTTCTATATGATATTGATGTGAATTAGTAGTGCACCTTTATGGGCCAAGTTCCATTGAATAATTTAGGAAAAAATGCATCTCATCTTTATAATAAATATTTAGTTATACATTATTGATTATTTACTTCATCTTTGTTGCTTTCAATATTTTAATCATTTTTAATTATCTAAATTTTTATTATTATAGTTTATTAACTTACCTAATTGTTTTAATGTTTTACTATATTATAAGCATTCATTAACTTCAGTTGCATTATTAATTACAATCAAATTACTGTTTAAAAATGTAAACAAAACTATGACCAGAAATCCACAAAATTCTAAAATCCACACAACCTCTGGTCCCAAACTGTGCGGATTTGAGAAAGTCTACTGTATTAATGCAAGCTATTTATTAAGGGATAAAAATCACAATTAATTCTATATTTCTTAAGCAAATAGGAAAAAATCAGAGATTTAATTGTTTGAACAAAAACACTAATTTTTAGAAGCTTTGTCTACTCCTAATTTATTATGAAGGCTTCAATGAACTACTCCAAAAGGAGAAAATTGTCTTTTTACTCCAGTAGATGAAGCCATGGTTGTTGTTATTTGGTAAATAAATTCAATTTCAATTTCGCTGATTCTCTCTTTACCTACCATTACATAAAAGGATTTCCGCCAATCATAATCTGTCATAATATCAAACTTTTTTCTTAAGCAATGGTAATTTTTGGAATGGGGCGTTTTTTGCTTGAAAATGTGCTACAGTGGTGAGAAGATTTGGACAATCTTCTTTAATGAATGCCAAATCTTCATTATTTTTCCTTACATTAAGTTTCATTTCATTTTGATTTAAAAGAAAAGAACCTTAATAAAACTCCAGCAAAATGACAGCCATTAATAGTTAGTTCATATCTTGCTTTAAATTTTGTAATTCTATCGTTATCTAATACATTTTCTAACTTTTTACCCAAAATTTTCCTTTGATACGTGCATTCATGTGAAACTGCAAAAAATTGATTTAAATCAAATGATTTTTTTAAAAAAATCAGTTGATTTAAATCGGTTGATTTAAATCATGCCAACCCTGCTCAGAAATTAACTAATTCTTATGTGTATGTGGCATTGCCCTTGATAACGAGCCACATACCACAATCTCCAATTTATTTGTAATTGTTCCAATATTGCTAATTCCATTTGATGGTCTTGTCATGTTTATTTTTGTTATATTGAGTTACTCTGTATTCATTGTAGATGTTGTATTATAATATTATATAATGGTGGTTATTATATTAGCATTCAAATTACTATAATGCAAAAGCACAAGTAATTATGAATGTATACTTTTTTGATTTATTTTTATTTTACTTTGAATTGTAAAATTCATTTTGAAACTCCAATTCTTATTATGGGTATCATATATTATATAACATTCTTTTAAAGAATCTTAAATGTAAGTTAAGAAAAATATGCATATTTTGCAGAAATTGATTTTGGTCAGGCCTGATTTCATTAATTTTTGCACAGACCAGGCTGTGCCTGATTTGTTCTCTTGCATAGACAGTGCTGATCCAAGATAGCTTTCATTTGACCCAGGTTAGTTCCTGGACTTGAAATTTTGGTTTGTACAAATCTCTAGCAGTAGCCTGTAACGTTTCTGAGATACAGACTTAAAATATAAAAATTTATTTATCAATTTACATTTTTAACGACCAATTCATTAAGCAAATATCAGTGCTTTATTATAATTTAGATTGTTAAATTGAATATTTCTTGAAGCTAACTTTATTTCTGTCTTCGTAACAATAATAGATTATTATTGTTGATTAGTAAATAATATTAATCATTAGTTTAGAATAAAGTTAAATACAATTTTTTTAAATATTACACCCCAATTTCTTGATAAATAAAAATTTAAGACAATTTAATAGGAATTTAATTTTTGAAAATATATTTAAAACAAATTTATAAGAATATTATTACTTATATTATTTGAAGTGCAGTCATATTGCGTGATATTTATTCCTCACATCTAATTATATAAAATTTTAATTAATGCATGTTCTAACAAGATAATATATGGAACAACACAAGATATTGAATAAAGTTATGCCAAATATAAATCAGTGCATTTAAAAATAAATCTACATGCTGATAATTTTGAAAGTATTTTGGAGCTATTTTCCTAGGAAATAATGTGTCTAGAAATCACAGTTCTATAGTAAATAAGAACTTAATGAAGCACACAAATTTTCTATACACAGTTCTATAACAATATTTGCAGCAAAAGTCTATTATTAACAGAGCTTCAGTAAATATAGAAATGAATAGCACTTACCTGTCCCCAACTGTACATATTGTTATGGGTAATAGAAGGGTTTACTTTCGAGAGTAAAAATCTTGCCTATAAAGAAAAAAAAAATGCATATTATGAAATACTAATATTACTGAATCAAATATCTATGAAATAGGAGAATAACAAAATAAAGCACAAAATTACTGGACCTGCTGTTTTTTAAATGATTAGGTAAAAATAATAAATTAACAAGAGATTAAAAGCACACGATTCTTATTCACTTTTTGTTCACAAAAACTTTTAAAAACAATGAGATCATTTTTTATTTTAAGATAAGGTAAAAAATTTTTTAGCATTCTGCAACGACCCTCGAATATTAAATTAGTATGTTATAGCCATCACAAAATTAAATTCCAAATAAACCACAATTTAGAATGTTTTCTAATCATTTCATTTTTCATTTGAAATTTAGAACTATTTAGAAACTATTCTTATATATTAGAATATTATTCACATCTTAAAAGTAACCATCTTACCAAATTCCAAACTTCTAGATATTCAAGCTTTTATATCAACTGTATCATAGAAATCTCAATTTAGGAACTTTTTTGCTCCTGGACCCTTTCAGCTTTTGATTTTTTAAAAGCTTCTGTGTTTGTTATCACTTTAGAGATGTAAATGCAATGTCAAATTTAAAGTTTTTATCCATAACAATTTCAGACAAATCACATTTCAAAATAATTTTAGAATGATTTCTGTTTATTTCACCATTTTAATTTTTTTTAAGAAACTATTTTTAGCAAGCACTCAAATCCTAGAGCTAAACATCATGCCAGATTTCCACTTTAATAATATCAGATTTTTTTTTTTTTTTTTTTTTCGTAAAATTAAATTTGGATTTTATATAACTGATGAACAATAAAATATATATTTTGCAAATAAAACTAGAATTATTAAATGAAACAAAAGCGATCATGTGACAGTTATGTTTAGAAAGCACTATTGCACAGTAGAAATTCTATATTCATATGAACAAAATTCAGCAAACAATGATACTCTGAATTTTATAAGCGTGCACCATTTTCTGGCACTAAAAATAGAAATACAGTACAAAGTCTCAAATCTGGATACCCAAAATTTGGAATTTTTAAATCCTTATATATTAAAAAAAGAAAAGTAATATAAATTTAGAATTTTAAACTGGTTTGAAAACTTTACACTTTTCACAATTTTTAAAAACCAAGGATTTTCATTATTTTTCATTCCACATATCTAGGCAAGAAAAAAAATATTCAAAGTCTATTCTTTTAAATATAAACAAGTTGGAAAATGCACGTGAAGCGTAGCAAATGAGGTGCATTCGTACGATAATGAAATTTTAAAATATTCAGATCTTGCTGATATAGTAGAGCGTACTTTGGATACAGTATAGTGGTCGAAATCTGTGTTCCTGTAAATATGCAGGGAATAATTTTTATTATACTTCATTAACGTATATCTTATTCATAAAATGTGAAGTAGTTTAATATAATTAAAACACGCCCCAAACAATGTTTCCCAGTATAACATTATTTAGTGCAACACATTTGTGTGTCCCTTTAACTTAATAATAAATATTCTTTGCATCACATTTTGTACAGAATGTGTATTTTAGTACATACTTCATAGATTAATGTCAATTCTATTATGTTCAAATGAGTGTAACACCATTAAAATGCATTTGAAACTTTTTTTCCCATTGATCTTAATGTTACGGAATACTTTTGATTGTCTCTGTAATTGATCTATCCATAAAACTTTTGTGATATTTTGACAAAATTTGCCATTTTTAACGTGATTTAACAAAATTTGCCTTTTTGTGCAATTATTTGATGAAAGTTACCATTTTTGTGATTTTTTTAAATTTACAAATGTTTTTCCATGATTTATTGACGAAATTTGTATTTTTTTCTGCAATTTTTTAACGAAATTCACATTTTTTTGTGATATGACAAAATTTACATTTATAATGTGATTGTTTGATGAAATTTGCATTTTTCCTGCAATTCTTTGACAAAATTAGAGTTTTCCCCATCATTCTTTGGCGAAATTAAAGTTTTCCCCATGATCTTTTGATAAAATCCAAATTTTCCCTACAGACCTTTGATGAAATTAAAGTTCCCCCCCCCCCCCAATCCTTTGACGAAATTAAGAGTTTTTCCCACGACTGTTTGAAAAAATTAGTGTTTTTCTCACAATCATTTAACGAAATTAATGTTTTTCCTGCGATCCTATGATGAAATTCATGTTTTCCCTGCAATCCTTTGATGAAAAGATTTTTTGTATGATCCTTTGATGAAATTGGTGATTTTTCTTCAATAAATCGACAATTTTTTTTTTTTTTTTTTTTTGCTGACCATTTGTCAAAATGAGCATTTTTTTTTATGTCTGAATTTTTTAAGCCCAATTTTTTTTTTTTTTTTTTAAATATTCAGAAATTATTGTCTTATTTTTTCAGAAAATTTGGAACAGAATCACCTTTGAATTAAAAATACTTTTATAAAAACTTATATTTAACTTTTATTAGAAAAATCATCTCAAATATTTACTTTATTTTTAAGTATATTTTTTCAATATTATAAACGTGTTTCTAATATAAGTATTTCACAGATTTCACGACCCACATTGAGTCGTGCTGCTCCTTTCATAGTAGACACGCATCTTCTTTGTGCCTGACAAAGAAAGACTCAGTTCTTTCAAAAGGTCTAGTGAATTCAAGTATTTTTTATGGTGTGTTTAAGAAGTTTTTATCTCTTCATATTAATTCACACCAGTTTAAACTTTTTTTCTTTAAACTGAAAAATATTTGAAAATCAGAAAAGTCTGAAATATGGTATCACTGAGGACCAGGGGGTTTCGGATTTTGGACTGTATACATTTTTCAAACATCAAACTTACTACTTTTAGTGTCTAAATTAAATTTTGAAAGAAGATAAAGAAACATTCTTTTACAGAATCTGAGTTCATGCAAAGAAAAAAAAAAAAAAAAAAAAAAAAAAAAAAACAAAAAAAAAAAAAAAAAACAGTGATTTTAAGAGCAGAGTTGAAATTTTAACCTTTTAAGAAAAGGTTTTGAAAATCTAAATGATTACAAATTGTATATTTATTAATTGAAAAGTACTGATGGACGATGTGTAATAGAAACCTGGAGCGAACTGTGCATGGGTGAAAAGGATTAGTCCAAGTAGAAAATGGGGAAGTCCGTACTATCTCCTTATGAATTTGTCTATTAAACTAAACTGCAAGATATCTGTCCAGATATCTTGCATTTTTTTGCGAATACCTTTTTGTTTCTGTCATTGAATTATATTTTTAATTATATTGTAATTCTATTATTATATTAAAATAAGTCATAAAAAGACAAATACTATAAGAAATATAATTTAAAGATATGATTACTATACTAAATGTAATAAACTTTCCCTCACAATAATATAATTTAATCATATTAGAATTAACATCTTTAGAGGGTTAGCGACTGCTTAGCGTGATTAAAAAAAACCTGCCAAATTGGCAATTGCTTTAAATTATTTCTTTACATTGTTTGCTTACATTATTATATCTTATTTGCGACATTATTTATTACATTTATTTACATTATTTGCTTACACTGGATCTGAATATTTATGCTGATAGAATTGGTGAATTTCTCGCATAGCTGCCAAGTCAGAAGCCAAGCAATTATTAAATCTGTATTTTAGCCATAAATATAAATGAAAAAAAAGACATGCTTTTATTAAAATTTACAAAAATGTAGGAAAAAAAATAATATTTTGGAAAGGCTTATTCTGAGAACTAGTAGGTGGTACAGAATCTACTTAAAAATAAAATTTTACTCAGAACAGAAAATGGAAACCATATTTAATACTGTTTCTATGAATCCATAGAAGTAATCTCGGCCTCAGTGGCTATTCATCCTACAGAGTGAATGGAATCAGCTTTGCATTCTGCCTGTTGGAAATCTTACAAATAATGAGGTCTATCATCTATCAGTAAGTATAAATCAACTCATGTCACATGAAGAAAAAAAAATAAAAAATAAGAATAATGTATATATATATTTACTTGAGAGCCTCCTTGATCACAATCTATGTAACGAGGCATTGGGAATCTAGTTTGTAATATCTCTTGGGCATCATCAACAGGAGCTTGTAATAACTGCCTAAAATTTTCATGCTCAGGTGAATTTTGATAACCAGCTTTTCTCCATTGGGCTATAGTCTTGAATAAGAAAAAAAAAAAGTATTAATTAAAACAAAGAAAACAAAATTCTAAGTACATTAAGAGCAAAAAGGAATCAATAAAAAATATATCTGGGTATGAATTATTAAAATAGACAAATTTTAAATATTAATACAGTAGAACATCTTTTAATGAAAACTGTTAAACAAAATTGCTTTTTACAGCTCTTTTATTTTTTACTATTGCATTCTTTGTATGCAAGCAGTCCTTTCTGAAGCCTGAGTAAAAATATTTTGGATCCCTTTACTGAGGATTTTTAAAAATTTAACTTGAGCTCCTGCAAGCTGTGGAGAGGCGTAGAATACAGAAGAAAAAGGAAGAAAAAGAATGTATGAATGGTCTAGCATGTGTTTCTACTGTTCACAAAAAAATTACTATGTAGTGGAGAATTAAGCAGTGCGAAAATTCAAGAAGGTGCTAAGCAAGTGTCCTGCTTCTCATCCAACTAGTATTATTCAGCAACACACAAAATATAATTTTTGAATTTACTCACTTAAAAGTCAGTATGATTTTTACCAGTGTAAAAGCTTTCAATTTTATTTTATTACAAAAAAAAAGCATACAGAAAAAAAAAAAAAAAAAAAAAATCAAAATCAAATTTTGCAAAATTCAGTGCGAGTAGACAAAATTAGCTCAAGAATATGGCATTGATCTTTCAATGATTAATGATTAAAATAATAATAATAATACAGATATAAACAACAGAAACTCCAAGTAAAATTACATATCACTTAAGTTTAAAAGGAATTTAAAACATTTTGTGTTCAGAAATCCATATTAATAATCAGTACTATATAACAGAGTGCTGTTGAAAAATACTACATGGGGACATAGAAATTACTTTTTTTTTCAATCATCAGTTTAAAAGAAATTACAAACATAACTTTAAATAAAAATACATAACAAAGAGTAGTACATTATAAGAATGTTATAGTTATGCTATAAGAAGAAATTTATATTGTGCAGAAAAGCTTTTAAACAATACTGTATGTGTCAAAATTAAGAACAATAAAAATTAAACTAAGAACAAATCTCCAAACTTCAAAAATTTAACTTACTTCACCATGGAAAATTACTATATGGAAAAATGTATCCATAAGCAGAATCCGATCAGGCTGAATGCTACTTGTATCAAGTAAAACAGGCTATAGACACAGAAAAATTAAGAATAAAAATAATGTTTTAAAAATATATAAATCATCTTAATGATAATTTGAAGAAGAGTAAAAAATTTTTCATACTTCTGGTGGACCACTGAAAGAATAAGCATACACAATGGGTTGGATCATAATCAAAGAATTAGTTAAGTCTTCCCTAATCAGCATATGCCTAAAATGAAAAATACATAAATCACATATAGAGAAGAAAAGAAACATAAAAGTGAAAGATAAATTTAACAAATACAAGAGAATAAATAAATTTAAATTGCCATTTTCTTAAAAAACTTACAAACTTAGTATAAACAGAAATTTATAGGAATAATAAAGGAAGATAAGCGTCAATTATATTTTCACTCTTTAATTCATAAACATACCTTTAGAGCAGATAAATATGATAGTTATTTTGAACTTAACACAAGAGTACTATGAATATCACTTAATTAGGTGAGCATTAAAAAAAAAAAAAAAAAAATAACTTTATATGACTTAGGACACATAAGGTTACTGTGCAAATTATGAACAAATTTCTCTTCATTATAATACATTCTACATTCATGCCGACCCCCCCCCCCCACACACACATGCATACATACACACACACTCTTAATTTCTTTGTTACTGCTATATATGTACATGTATATATATATATATATATATATATATATATATATATATATATATATAAAACAATGCTCACTCCATTGATCTAATGTGAATACTCTGATTGTATAAAATAAATGTAAAAGATGAAAAAAGAATGATATCTAAAAAAAATATTCATTTAATACCTAAAAAGTCACTATGTCCCCATTTCAGGATGCTAGGCATAAACGGGTTAACTGACTGTTCACAAATGTTAAGTTATGGTTTTTACATTTATGAATCTAAACTTTTAAATGTGAATAGAAGCAACTAATTGAAATTTTTTAGTTCATTCAACTATAAGGTTTATGCAATATCTAGACATTTAAATGATACCTTTGATACTAATTTGGATATAAAAAATTGTATTGGAGCTTTAAGTTTCTTGTCTTCTTTGCTGTAAACTATTGTTTTTATACGTTTATTTTACAATAAGGAACTGAATCTGCAATAAAAAATATAGGAAAGATTTCCAATGATTGACAAATAATGCAATTCTATTTGAATTATGCAGTGAAGAGAGAGTATTCTCAAAGCTTGGCTCAACAGTGTACATACTAACATTTTTCAGTACTTTTCAGCTATCCGGGCACCAGTTTTATATATACATATATATGCATACATAAATACATATGTGTATATATACACATATATGTATATATATTTACATATATATGCTACTGGTAGTGCGTGGCTAACCAAAAAATACCCATTTTTATTCTAAAATATTGATTAGTTTTCCATTTGCTAAACAAAATTATATATTATACTAGCGGACCCGACAGACGTTGTCCTGTCACCGACAGACGTTGTCCTTCTTGGCACCAACTCCAAAAAATCAAATAAATGTACGTAAATATGGTAATATGCACGATAAACACTACACTCTTAATTTAATTTTTTTTATTACAATTATGTAGGAAATTATTTTTCACTCTTCAGTATATTTTGAAGTCGGTTCAATTTTTCATAGAAAAGTTAATTTTTCTCTTTTTAGTTAAAAGTTAACGATTTTCTGAAGTCGGTTAATCAAAATTATAATACAGGAAATATTATTGTAAAGCATACACGTTTGTCAGGAGTGGGGTTCGAACACGCGATCTCTTTCTTAAAGAAGCTGAGCTTAAATTTGGCGACACTTTTAATTAGCGAAAAATCACTAACTATTAGTTTTTGCCTAATTATTAAAAAAGTACTGAATCAATTTCGATGAAATGTGAATCTAAACTATTCTCGAATCCACTGGAACGCACACACAAAATTTCACTAAAATCGGTCCAATCGTTTAGGAGGAGTTCAGTGACATACGCACAAAAGATTTATATATATATAATGATGATTTATTTTGTACTTTTTATTTGGATTTTTGATTAATATTCTACTAATTAATTGTTTTTTTTTTCTGATTTCAAATAAAAATTATGTCAATATGTAAAATTTGGCTATTAGTATGGTGATTTGTACAATTTGGCGAAATTGGTCGACGGAACCTAAATACCTAAGTATTTATAAATGTATGGTTGCATATTATAATTAACTTGATTATCCCATCTATCAATTTTGCCAAATTGTACAAATCACCAATCTCATAGCCAAATTATTCATATTCACATAAATTTCATTTTAAATAATGAAAAAACAAACAAATAGAAAAAATATTGATAAAAATACAAATAAAAAGCCGAAATAAAAATCACTTAATGACGTTTTAAACAGGTGTATAATATTTAATGTCATTGGATGCGACATTTACGATCATCCATTATTGGCATTTAATCTTATAATTTGGCGATGTTTTTTTTTTTGCGCTTTACAAATTAGGAAGAATTCAATAACTTGTTTTTTTCCCGTCAACCATAAAATGATCGCCAAACTATAAGATTAAATGACAATAATGGATGATCGTGAATGTCAGATTCAATTAGTAAGGCGATTTGTACAATTTGGCGGAATTGGTCGACGGAACCTAAATACCTAAGTATTTATAAATGTATGGTTGCATATTATAATTAACTTGATTATCCCATCTATCAATTTTGCCAAATTGTAATTTGGCGATGGTTTTTTTTTTTTTTTTTTTTTTTTTTTTGCGCTTTACAAATGGGGAAGAATTCAATAACCTTTTTTTTTTTTTTTTTTTTTTTTTTTCTTTAAATGAAAGATATTTTGGTTTAATATAAGGGTAGACATTATTAAAAGCCTTTTACAAAAAAGTCAATGACCAAATCCTAAGACCTGGAGACCAGACTGGTCGCCAGGGCGGAGTTCTGAACCAATTTCGATGAAATGTGAATCTAAACCATTCTCGAATCCACCGCAACACACACGAAAAATTTCATTAAAATCGGTCCAGTCGTTTAGGAGGAGTTCAGTTACATACACACGCACAGAAGATTTTTATATATAAAGATGAGCATTGAAAATTTCAGGTTTTTGCGCCGAAGACATTGCCAAATTAGGAAAATGTGAATTATCTCACGAACTACTGGATTTAAACGAATTTGCTTAGTACCGTTCGATTCAGAATGAAAAAATGCACTAAAATATGTTATCAGTTGAAAAATAACTACAAAAGCTTATTTTTAAGGAATTTTTTAAAAGTTCGTTCTTTTTTCTACTCATCTTAGGGGTGGAATTTTCGAAAATCCCTTTTTAGCGGCACTCGATGTTATAAGAAATATTTTTACCCCAATTTTCAAGATTTTTGGTATGGTAGATATTTTTGTGCTATGATTAATACGAAATCCTGACTTTCTTTAATATATATAGCACTTTTAATTAGCGAAAAATCACTTATTAGTTTTTCGCTAATTACTAAAAATTACTGAATCAATTTCGACGAAATGTGAATCTAAACCATTCTCGAATCTACTGGAATGCACACACAAAATTTCATCAAAATCAGTCCAGTCGTTTAGGAGGAGTTCAAATACATACACACGCACAGAAGTTTTTTATACATAAAGATGAGCATTGAAAATTTCAGGTTTTTGCGCCAAAGACATCGCCAAATTAGGAAAATGTAAATTATCTCATGAACTACTGGATTTAAACGAATTTGCTTAGTACCATTCGATTCAGAATGAAAAAATGCACTAAAATATGTTATCAGTTGAAAAATAACTAAAAAAGCTTATTTTTAAGGAATTTTTTAAAAGTTCCTTCTTTTTTCTACTCATCTTAGGGGTGGAATTTTCGAAAATTATTTCTTAGCGGCACTCGATGTTATAAGAAATATTTTTACCACAATTTTCAAGATTTTTGGTTAGGTAGATTTTTTTGTGCTGTGATTAATACGAAATTCCGACTTTCTTTTATATATACAGCACTTTTAATTAGCGAAAAATCACTAACTATTAGTTTTTGCCTAATTACTAAAAAAGTACTGAATCAATTTCGTCGAAATGTGAATCTAAACCATTCTCGAATCTACTGGAACGCACACACAAAATTTCATCAAAATCGGTCCAGTCGTTTAGGAGGAGTTCAATTACATACACACGCACAGAAGATTTTTATATATAAAGATAAGCAATAAATAAATTAACACTTTTGTTCTCATAATCGTCCAATTTCTAATTTCTGAATCTTCTTTATAAATCCATGTCTAACTTCTAAAAGTTACCGATTTAATAAATTTTGTCTTAAACTCTTTGCTTATTTAAATTCAGACAATTTGAGCATTCTGAAATTACCTGTAGA
Organism: Maratus speculifer; assembly: GCA_964019185.1. Lineage (NCBI taxonomy): Eukaryota > Metazoa > Arthropoda > Arachnida > Araneae > Salticidae > Maratus > Maratus speculifer. The sequence continues at coordinate 246,514,883 of OZ025289.1, forward strand.
AAGAAGTTTCATCTGGACTATTATTGAATACTTGTAAGAATTGTGATCTTCGTAGATGAAACATGAACTGTGGATAAAGTGAGAAGTTCTCAGAAAATCTGAATGATGCTGGATCATCTTTATTGAACTCTCCAAATTTCTGACACTACAACAGACAGACAAGTAAATGATTATTACAATTCATAAATATAAATAAAATAAACATAAAACTGTCAGTAGAACATTTTTTCCTTGTAGTACTCAAGTTTTCAACACATATATATGATATCTGCTTTACAGCAACATTTTTTAAAAGAATACTGAAGTAAAATAAAATCTACATTTTGTTTAGTCAGAGCAATTAAATACAACAGTGTTTTAAATATTCTATTTATTTATAACATAAAAAATATTTATATATATATATTATGCTAATATAGATGGCACAAAAATCATGGTTATTTGTTTATTGTTTAATGGCAACACCCAAAATTCTTTCGCTGCAATTATGAAGCTTCAAAATATTTTTTTTTTTATCTTTTATTAAATTGGCTTAAAAAATAAATAAAAATCATGAATTTTAAATGTTTCAATTTCAAATTAAAGTTATAAATGAAATGAGTGAAAGGATTATATTATTAAATATATTTTAAATGAAAGTAATGAAATACAAAAAAATGGCACGGGTACAATATTTGGCAATGCGCCAAGTTGGAATAAAAATATCGATGCTTGATCTATCAGCACAGATGTCATATATGCACCACATTAGTGCAAATTTTTTTCTGATGTCAATTTGGTGAATACTTCGTTTTCAATACCAGTTACATACATATTTTAACTCTTTTCTATTATTTTAAAAAGAAATTAAAAAATGAAAAAAAGTTTAATAATTATAGAACAAAACAATTTATATCATTAAAAAAAAAGTAAATAAACGGTTTTTTAAAGAATAAATAACAATTGTCGGTTTATCATGTGAGGCATATATTTGCCTTTTTGCTGCAATTGCATCATTGTGGTGCATACAGGACATCTGTGTCTATTTTTCTAGCAGAATCTTCTAATTTAAGAAAAAATTGAGCAATTAAAATAAATTATGAATAAAAGCAATATGATTTAATGTTTAGTATGTATTTAAGGGAGACCAAACAGGTCCCCAAGGCCGGCTAGTTATATAATAAAAGATTGAATTTAGCTTAAAATATCTTTGTACAGTGTTCAATACAGTATTCAGTGCAGTGTCAGCAGTCATTAGTCGTCAAACGTAATTAAATTATTACATTTGATAACTATAAAATTATTCTCAATCATCAAATTTGATGGCTAATTTAAAAAAAATTATTAACTATTCTTTAGATGACAAAAGAAGAAAAAAAGTGCTCTTTTTGATTTTATGCTAAAAGATTCAAATGTAGATGAATTATATATTTTTTATTTTTACTAAATTCAACTGTAATTATCAACACTGGAATTTTTGTTTGTTTGTTTTACTAAAGAGTAATTAAGTTTTAATTTTGTTTTATATACTTAAGTGCTATTTTCTATTAATTTCTAAACATAGCAATAATTAAAAAAAAATCATTTACATCAAATTGCTTTGATTATTATAATCATGGAGATATAATCTTTTTAATAATTTAAAATAAAAACAACCATTTGTGCTTTTCTACAAAGTAGCATACAATATACAGTGATGTTAAAAATAAATTTTAGGAAATTGCAGCAAAAAAATTTAATTAATTTTCTAAAATTCAAACCTAATTTTTAGGACAGTCATCATTAGGCACTTATCTTTTATTTTCCAATTTCCATCACTGTTATTGTAGGGATTCAATGTTTGAATAGTCACATTTCTTATTTTTATTTATTAATATATATATATATATTTTTTTTTAAACAGCTGAAAATAAGCTCTTACATTAAACAAATGAATAATTGTATGTCCCAAACAAACTAAAATCTGAATCAATTGAAATCAAACAAGTTTTGATGAAGCTGAGAGAATGAGTTTTTTGTAAAGCAATTGATAGTTTTATTTTGTTTTCAATGGATAGTTATCAGAATCAGTATGCATATCTGAGCTTATTTCTTCCTATTAGACAATTTCACTGAGTATGGACTGTATAAACATTACCAGAGAGCAAAAAATGTTGATCAGCAGAAAATATGCTCTTCACGAGCAAGATCAGAGGAACACTTTCAATCACAGCACTATCTGTTGAGTTGCATGTTTTCATTTCAAAAATCATTATTTAAGAAAAAATTACACTTCCTGCATCATTAGTGCATGAAATTTCTGTAAAATGAGATTGTTATTGTACATGTGACAATATTATACACTGTTCTACTCTTGATCTATAAGAAATAATAACTGAAAAAAAAAAAAAAAAATAATAATAATTTCATACGATCAAAATAAAATTTTCCAATTTTATTCCATTACACTGTTAATTCATTAATACTTAACTAAACACAAAAAAATATACCTTTTTTTATTCCCAATCCCTGTTTTGTTTTACAGATGTTTTAGGTTTTGTTTTAATTGTGAATGTTAAGAATTATACAAATGGTTTCAATTTGATATAGTAGCAATTTTAAACGCATACATATTTTGCACAATTTTGACATATGAATTTTATTACATTTATTCTTATCTATACATAAAATAAAAACTTTTACTATCCCAAGTTCAAAATGACTACTTGATTATTAGTAAACACACATACAGAAAAGAGGGAAAAAAACTTTCCTCAAAAAACTTTCTCACGATCCTTTGACAAATAACGTGCTTTTTCCATGACCTTTTGATAAAAATAGTTTTTTTCACGATCTTTTCACAAAAAACACGTTTTTGTCGTAATCTTTTGATGAAAATAGTGTTTTTTCGTGAATGATATTAAAAAAAAAAAAAAAATTGAAAAAGCAGAAAATCATGGATTTGCGGAAGAATCTTATGCCTGAAGTACTGAAGTGTGTAGGGGGGGGGGGGGGGGGAATTAGAGACAAACAGTGCCGACTCCAACCATGATTTAAAAAAGACAGAATAGAGAAATACTTCACTTTTTGAAAAATGCACTGTAAAATTTTACATGAATTAATAGCCTCCCTTGGCAATCAGTTTTGTCTCTCTTAAATGTATGCTAAGATTTGTATCATGCTACTTTTATTCATAATTTAATTTACTTTTAATTTACTCAATCCTTTGCCCAATTAAAAGCTTCTGACAGAGAAATCAAAACTCAATATTTGGTACTACTTGATTATTCCATCGGCGAAAAAACTATTGCCAAACTATAAGGCTGAATGCCAATAATGACAGATTGTCAATATCATATTCATTTGAAATTAAACATGTCAGATGTGTTTGTTACGTTATGAAGTGATTTTTAAGACATTTTATTTGCATTTTTATTAAGATCTTGCTAATTTATTTGTTCTTATGTTATTAGGATGGGCAAAGCGAATCCTCTACTAGGCCACTCAATTTACATTTTGTCGTACACTTTACAAAAAAACTATTCAATATTTTGACTTCAAATTAAACACAAAAATAAATTATTATCTGTAGATTTGCACAATATAATTTTTTTTACTGTAAAACGTTAAAAAAATATTATTTTAATTAATTTATTTTACATGCATTTCCAATATGGACGCATTTTAGCAAATAAATAAAAAATGAAACGCGTATATTTTCAGAAAAAAAATATAAAAAATGGAGTAAGTAATTATAGATAGAATCATGATTAATTTAATAAATAAAACATGTTTTCATTATTCCGCAAAATCGTTTGCACAGTTGACACTTAAACATTTTAAAAGAATTGTATTAGTTTTTTTTTTGTAAAGTGGCAACAAAAGAATTGTAAAATAAAATTGTTAAATTTGTTATATAAATGAAAAATTAAAAGAACTGTGTGAAGTTGTTGCCTCGATTCAAGTTCTTTATAAATGTACTAAAGCAAAGTTGGCCGATTCAGAAACGACAAATGGACTTTAATCATTTCTTACTTTACCATTTGGATCTAAAATAATGTTATTCTTATTTGTGGGCCGAAAAAGATTTAGTAAACGGGACTTTAGACTTTGTTGCACAAATTAAAGAAAATCACAAGCCACCAGACCAGATATCGCAACTAATCATGGATAAATTTGAATACTACATTAATTTAACTTATAAGAATTGGTGCGTACCAATTCCCTCAATAATTAAATTCTGGAAAATTGGAATCATAAATTGCTCAAGGAATTTCTTCTGCAGTTAGCTTTTGCTGTTACAATTCATAAATCCCAAGGTTTAACATTAGATGAAGCAGTTGTAGATATTGAGGATATATAGGCACCAGTTGGCTTAAAAACGTACGTAATGTTGTCAATAATGAAAATCCTTTAAAATTAAGCATTCAATAGAAATTTTCTTTACGAAAAATTCTACAATATCATAAATTCTTGTACGCTAACATGTATAAAAACGAAGAAATTAGAATAAAAAGTTTTGCAGTTAAAAATTCATAGTATCAACGAGAGCAGATTTCAAATGTTTTTCGAGAAAATGGGATTTTGAAGAAGTAACTTTCTTAAAGCTCCCTTCAAATATATTATTCTAAAATAGCTATCAAAGATTAGTTGATGTTAATTACAAAGATTGGAAACATGCATATTTCAAACAACTTTAAAAAACACCAGTGGCTACTGGAAATAGTAAAAACATATTTAAAAGAGCTTTTAGTTGAAAATTTAGAAATATTTTGTAAAAGTTTTCTCCGAAAATATTTTATTATGCCAGTCTTACAACATAAATAAAAAATTAAAATGCACCAAAACATAAAATAACGTTTTTGTTTAATAAAGATGCAAAAATTATATTAAAAAAATTGTTATTTTCAAATATCTTTTGTAAAATAATGCTTCGCAAATCCAAACAAAGCATGGCTTTTGCTAGTTTAAGATAAAAATTATGTCAATTTGCATAATCTTGTTAGCAATTTAACAATTTATTTTGCCGATTAGTCAAAATTGGTCAACAGGATAATCAAGTAGTACCCAGTATTTTTATGTTAGATGGGTGCAGTTTCAAAATCATAAAGCACTATTATTCTCGTTTCATTTTTTCGTATTTTATTAGTTTTGTTTAACATAATCTTTTCACTCATTTTGTTTAAAATTTAAAACTTACATTTAAAAATGAATAAAAAATTAAATAATACCATAAACTATGACATTTAATTTCAACACCAAAGCATTGTTTCAATTTATCACACAAAAACTGGTACTGCCAAGATTTGCATCCAGCTAACATAAAAGCACCCTAGAAATCCTTACGATTAAGGGAACTCTTATGTAGTTTTATTCAAAAGAATAATTTTGAGATTTTTTTTAACCAAAAGGAAGTTTTGCATATGAAAAGCAAAGGCATGTATTAACAGACACATGACTATAGTGATGTGACCATTAAAAAAAAAAAAAAAAAAAAAAAGTAAAAGTAAAGAATTGGGAAGTGTCAAAACACAAATATTGTATTTACAGTTGAAAAGAAAAAACTTTTTCCCTATTAAAACATGCACTTAAAGCTAAAAAAATAGACATACCAAATTGTAAAGAATTAAAATTTAAAATGAAAAGTACGAAAATAATGTCAATTAAAGGGAATTTTACACATTAAGAACTCAGACTAAGCTCCTTACTAATCTAATCAATGTTCTGTCAAGCCATCTCAAGACATCAGCACCATCATCTCCTTCTGCTCTAAAGCAAGCAAGACGTGCCATTAATACTGCAGCTGCTTCTTGATCAAATCCAGCAGATATGTGATGAATATTTGTAGAAGCATCAGCCCAACTTTAAAGGGAAGGAAAATAAATGAAAAGGTAAAAATAATAATAAGCTATTTTTTGTATTTTAACATTGCAATAAAGTACTTATATCATTCTTAGAAAACCTTCAAAATAAATTTTATTTCCAAATCACATCAATTAAATACACAGATTTCTTGAGAATGTAAAAAGCTTTGCACAATAAGTTTATTAAAAATTAACCATTTAACTATTTCTTTTTTCAAATCAATTCAGAGTTACCACTCTAATCTTGAAAAAAAATTCCCTGTGTTTTCCCTGTACTGCAACGCGTTTATTCTATGTTGAGGGTGCAAAAATATATGCGTGTATGTAGGCCAGTTAACCACCTTGTAATTTCCCATTACCCAACTAATTGAGCAAATATAATACATTATGTAATATGAGCAAATAAAAATAACTCTTTAAAGTTATTACACTTATTATTAAAATCCCACATTTTATGTTAATAATAAGAAAAACAATAGAGCAATACTCAAGCATTCAGCTAAGAAATACTTTGAAATATTTATCACTCAACTGCAAAAAAAAAAAGTTGTTGAAGACAATATTGCAAGAACTGCAGAAAACAAAATTTTCTGCTTTTTTTTTTTTTTTTTTTCTTCCAACAAAAATTGCTGTTTAAAAAAAAAAAAAAAAAAAATGACAATTTTTGTCATAACTTTGTCAACGGCAATTTTTGGCAAAAATCGGCGTTTTTCATGCTTTTTTGACAAAAATTGCCATTTTTTTTAAATAGAAATTGCCGTTTTTTTCGACGAAAATCGCTGTTTTTTCGTTTTTTTTAAATGAAAACAACGTTTTTTTCGCTATTCGATAAAGAAAATTGCCGTTTTTTTGCGATTCGATGAAGAAAATTGACTTTTTTTCTCGACTTTATGATGAAAATTGCCGTTTTTTTTTTTTCGCAGCTTTTTGATAAAAATCGTCGTTTTTCAACGATCTTTTGACGAGAACAGCATTTTTTCGCGGTATTGTGATGAAAACAGCATTTTTTCGCGATCTCTTGACGAAAACAGCATTTTTTTGTGCAATATTTTGTCGAAAATCACGTATTTTTCTCAATCTTGGGATCCTTCGACGAAAATTGCATTTTTCTCGCGATTTTTGGGGGAAAATCGCGTTTTTTTCGCGAAAATTCTATTTTTTTCACGCGGTCTTTTGATGATATAAAAAAATCGGAAAAGCTAAAAATGACAAAAAAGCGGAAAATCGCGTTTTTTTTTCGCGAAAATTCTATTTTTTTCACATGGTCTTTTGATGATATAAAAAATCGGAAAAGCTAAAAATGACAAAAAAGCGGAAAATCGCGGATCCGCGAAAGAATCTCATGCCTGTTTTGAAACGACGCGACGGAAGAAACAGATGAGAAGGAGAAAGGGAAAAAACACTATGCAGATGGAACCCTGTTCGCACTGAGAAAGTTAAGTCACTTAACTTGAAGTTTTTTGAAGCGGTCGCACCCGGAATCAAGATTCTTGCTTAAGCAAGTTTCTGCAACTCACTTAAGCAAGCACTGCTCGCTTAACTATGAGTTGAGTGGAAATGTGCCTTCAGAATATTTAATTATTATTTCAGACTTTTAGAATATTTAATTCTGATTATTAAATTACTGGAGTTGAGTCCTAAAAACAATTATAAATTATTTGAAACTGTTATTTGTTTACCCCAATTGCTTAACACGTGCGTTTGTGAGGTTTTTTTTTTTTTTTTTTGTAATCAAAGGTCAAAAATGGAAAATGTTGAACCTGTTATTTCCTCCAACAAAATAAATTGGGAGGATGACAAAATTAATTTTTATTTGAAATATGGCAGGGTAATTGCTATGTAAACAAAAAAGCAGTTAGGAGTTGCAGTTACAAATTTCAGAACTTATGCGCATGCCCAGATGCCATTTTGACCAAGTTAAGTCACTTAAAATATTTAGCAAGTGCGAACAGGTGAAGCCTAATTCCGGGTATCCCACTTCAAAAAATTTAAGTGACTTAAAGTTAAGTGACTCAACTATCCCAGTGCGAACAGGGTAGAAGGCATGAGAGGAGGTGCTCTGTGGATTCAACTATTCGCATGGCAAAGAAGGGGTGTAGGCAGACACATGGAAGAGCCCCTTAAAGTGAATTTTCGTGCTGTTTTCCGGGACTTTCTTTCTTCCGCGAATTTTATTAGAATTTTCGGTGGCGTAGGAACTTTGAA